>OY998253.1:8562500-9762500 GCA_963922045.1 Persicaria maculosa
GGCTAAAATATGGATTTTAGCCTACACGTTTTTATACATATGTCCGAATCTGACAACATTATGCTACGGGTTTCACGTTGATTGAGCTAAAATATAGGTCAGACTATAGCCTGGATATTTTTAAAAAAAATTCGGGGTATATATATACTCAAGCCAATTTCCTAAGAAAGTGAGCTGAAAATAACGTTCGGGGTATTCCACTAATATCCAGGATAGATATATACTACATCTAATTCAGGTTGTAATTTTCTTCTTCAGGTTGTAATTTTCTTCTATCCTGGGTATAAAATATCTTGAGGTTTGAATAAAAATCCGGGGTATATAATACTCTCATTTCATCATATATAATTTTCATTGCAATGATATATACAACCTAAAAAATACTCCCTCCGATAATTAAAATTTGTCATTTTAGAAATCTACACATTTATTAAGAAAATAAAAAAAATACACTTATACCTCTAATATTATTCTACTTTTTTATTTTCTCAAAAATTAACTACAACTAACAACTATCTAATTATTACAATCTAATTATTACAAGTACAATTTTATAAAGTAGATAACAAAATATCTAAAATAACAAGATGGATATTGCACACCACCATTTAGCTATTGCAATTCGAATTCTGTCGATAATATAGATGGGAACTCTTAACAAAATTTTGTTACTAAAACAACAAATTTTAATAGATGTGGAGTGGACCATGTGTCCATGTGGTGCAAATTAATTTGGAACTGAGTACACGGCAAGAGACACCTCAAAGCGTGTCGTTTTAGGAGACAAGGGTCAAGGGGTGGGCTACACGGTCATAGTCCGTCGACCCTCTCCAATCTCCAGCCATCCCTTCTTTTACACTCCAAAAATTACAAAAAATATATAACGTCATAGAACAGAAAAAAAAATAATGTCATCAATACTACATGTCACCGATAACCGACAAAAGAGAGAATAAAATAAAATAAACATTACTCCGTAGTAGATATTTTGCATCGATTTCCCGCCTCATTTTCGGTCGCCGCTCTTGTTGGGTGTGGAAATTGAAAGTTGTAAATAGTAAAGAACGTAACTAAAGACCATGCATTGCCTTTTTTTTTAACAACTACAGTAAAAATTTGTAATATTAGATAAAAAAAAAAGTATGGTAAATTAAGAGGGCGCAAAGAGCTCTAGACAGAAATACCATCATAATGCATCTAAAAAAAAGTTAAGAAACAAATTATCCCATAATCTAAAAGCAAGACGAAGGAACAACCCTATAAACCAAGAATGAGTATGGCAGAGTGAGGTTAGAAGACTTGTTGAGAGGATGTGGATAGTGAGTCCATATAATTGACATGATATCTCACCGTTAGGGAGACAGAAAGCAGACCCAACGGCATAATTTCGTCGCCAAAAATAAGATGGCAGATGCTAAAAAGTTTTTGCAACGGTTATGCCATGGCAAATTGTCCGTCACTAGCCCTGGGATAGCAAATAATCATTTGTGATGGCTGAGACCATCGCAAAATAAAGCCCAATATTTTTTTTTTGTTATTTTGCTTCTTTTTTGCGACGGTAATTTTACCGTTGCTAAAGTTAATTTTCCAGCTCTCTTTACTGTGACACCATTACTCCTATGGCCATTGAGCTAAATGTATTATTTCACTTGCTAGATATATTTACCAACAATCAAAGACCTGACTCAATATCAATTCCAATGACAAACTAATCCGACACTGGCAGGTGGGCGGCGGCGAAGGGGGATATAAGGGTTAGGTTTTGGGATTTTTTTTTAAAGAAGAAACCAAAAATAAGGGTTAGGTTTTGGGATTTTTTTTAAAAGAAGAAATCAACTATTGGCTACAAGAATGTTTTGCCATCGCAAAATAATCTGACATTTATGTCCAGCCGTTGCATGACAATCGCAAATACCTGTTTTTTTTTTTTTTTTTTTTTGCGATGGCAAACACATGTCGTTGCTAAAAGCGCGATGGCAAACACATGCCGTTGCTAAGAGCGGTAGCAAAAGTAATTTTTTTTTGTAGTGTAAATGACCACTCTTGGAGAAGTGAAGATCACACGACATTACTTCAAAAGAAAGAAGGATCTTTGGAAACACCAAACACTACCGCGATCAACCCAATTTACAAGGTAGTAAGACTACTCTTCAACCTTAACTAACCACGAACTAAAGAATCAAAACCCCACAAGAACCAGAAATCAATCAGCCTAGAGACCGAACCGAGAACATATATATATATAGGGTGAGAATGTTTTTCAAATTGCAATATCAATTCAAGATTATTATGGTGCATTGACTTATTTTTGGCGACGGAATTATGCTGTTGGGTCTGCTTTCTGTCTCCCTAACGGTAATGACAAAATTTGGATTCTGTAAAAGGTTTTGCAATTGGATCAAAGAGTGCATCGAAACAGTGTCTTTCTCAGTTCTAGTAAACGATGAAACAACCGAAACTTTCCGTCCTCAAAGGGGACTTAGACAAGGTGATCCCATTTCGCCCTATCTATTCATCATAGGTGCAGAGATTCTGGCCAGGAAACTCCAACTACAAAGTGATCATTCCTTGAAAACCATTGGCTTCAAGGTTTTCAGGAATGGTCCTTCCATCCCTTTTCTCTGCTTTGCAGACGATATTACGATCTTTGCAAAAGCCACTACGGAAGCATGTCGAACCATTAGAACTATTCTTGATGAGTATTGTGAAATTTCGGGACAAAAGGTCAACTTTCAAAAGTCAGCGTTCCAAACGACAAAAGGAATCACTGATGACCAAAAGCTTCGAATACAAACGTGCCTTCAAATAACCAACCAAACCTCCCTAGAAAAATATCTCGGCTGTCCAATCATCAATGGCAGAGTAAACAAGAACACATTTGAAGAGATTCTTGGCAAATCAAGAAAACAATTAACAAAGTGGAGAGCTAACGAATTAACTCAACAGGGTCGTGCTATTCTTGTTAAAACAAATCTTGCAGCGAAACCAAGCTACATAATGAAAAACTTTATGCTTCCGGCTAGCATCCATAATGATCTTGACAAAATAAACAGATGTTTTTTCTGGAACAAAGATGATAAGCACAAACCTCTCATCGCTTGGGAAAAAGTCTGCAGATCAAAGAAAAAGGGGGGCCTAGGACTAGTAAAGACCAAAGACATGAATAAAGCGCTCCAAATGAAGCTCCTTTGGAAGATTCTTGTGGAACCAACCAATGAATGGGTAAGAATTGTAAGAGGAAAATATCTACATAACGACAACATCTGGGACTACAAAAAGAAAAGAAACACGTCTTGGCAATTGACAAAATTGATGGAGTTAAAGGAGGAATTCTGCTCTGCCTTAATATGGCAGGTTGGAAATGGAAAAACAATTAGATTCTGGAAGGACAATTGGCTACCTGATACTGATCTAGGAGGGAAAAACCCGCTCAACCAATTTGATGAACAAGAAACGATAGACAAATTCATCAAACCAAACAAAACTTGGAATGTAGAAAGGCTGAAAGAATTCCTACCCCTAGACATTGTCCAAAAAACCACGACGTTCACATCCCTACGAGTGACATAGAAGACCGACTGTATTGGAGACCTAGCAGAAATGGCTGGTTCTCTACTTCTAGTGCGGTTGAGCACATTACGAGAAACAAAAGAACCAATGCAGACCCATTGCACTGGATTTGGAAAATAGACTGCCCGCCTAAAATCAAAAACTTCATATGGAAAAATCTCTTGGATGGGACCCCAACGAAAGTTAGACTACAAAGTAAAGGAGTCCACATTCCCCTTGAATGCCCATTTTGTAACCATAACGGGGAAAATGCTATCCACCTATTCACTGAGTGTCGTCGCTCACTATCTTTTATTGGTAGTTTGGATAGGCAAATCGAACAAATTATCAGAAACACAGATAAAACGGGTAAACAATACAAGGACATTATAACAAACATTTTTGAAAAACTTTCGACAAATCAGAAATCTACTCTTGCGTTTTCCCTTTGGGGTATCTGGACAATGAGGAACAAAATCCTATTCGATAACAACGATCTCAGAAATCTAGAAGAATGGATAAAATATATAAAACAATATAGAATAAGTTGGAATAAGACTAAGGAATATGAAGTGGAGGACGAGGACACCACCTTAAGAAGGGAGTCCAATCAACCTAGAAAAAGGACTAGACAGAAAATAGTTAAATGGAGAAAACCTGCCCAAGGCTCCATCAAACTCAACTTTGATGGAGCAAGGAATGATGCTGGCTCTGCCGCTGCAGGTTTCATTATCAGAGATGATCGGGGGGTGGTGGTCTCCTGTGGCGCCCGAAGTCTTGGAGGGGTCTCCGCTGTGCAGGCGGAATGTTTTGGTCTTCTTTTTGGTCTTCAGGTGGCGTCGACGGCCGGTCATTCTCGGATTGAAGTGGAGGGTGATTGTCTCTTGTTGATCAATGTACTGAAGGGTCTTTGGCGTTGCCCTTGGGAGCTTGAGATGGCGGTCTCGGATATCCTTGGTATCTGCCGCTCCTTCGAATCTGTCAGCTTCTCTCATACGTTCCGGGAAGGGAACCAGGTCGCGGATAGATTGGCTCACATCAGCTTCTTGTCGTCTTTTGTCGTCGAGCAGGTCCCTGTTGAGATCGACGACCTCGTCCATATGGACGCCTTTGGGCGATAGTTTAACCGCGGTTAACCATCTCCAAACTATTGCCTTGTATAAAAAAAAAAAAAATTATGGTGCATTGACTTACTTTTACTGGTCTTGCATTGGTGGACCTTAAAACCAATTGAACCCCACTGTATACAGAAATGATTATTGGACTTCAACTCGGTCTAAGATATAAGATTTTTTTATAATTTTTTAGTACATATTTTGAGATGTTAGAAAATATATGAAATATTTGCTTTTTAAAAATAAATTTAATATTTGTTACTAATAAGTAGTATTAAGTTTTAAAAAATATTATTAAAAAATATTAATATATATTTTATATAATTTTAAACTCTACAAAATAAGTACTATAAAGTCAAATATATATATATCTTACATTTTCTTGAAGGGACCAGATTGTGAAATCAGATGTATGTGAATTTATTAGATTGAAATACTACACAACGTAGAATTGTAGATGACTGATCATTTTCTTCTTTGTTCAAATTATGAAAAGCTATATTAGGTTTTGAAGTAATATATCTTTCTAAAATTAGTGATTTATATGCTTAATTGAGAGGAAGAAAGTGATACTCATTTCTTTTTTCTTTTTTTTTTCCTTTTTTGTTTGAACCGAAAAGAATTTGGATGTTGCAGAGCAACTATCTAAGAGCATCCTTAAGGATGATGCTGCTGAGCGCGGCGTCAGCGGGGAGGCCAAAGCCAGAGAAAGAGAATGTTAGATGTGAGAGTCGATATGCGGCTTCGTTACCTTTCCTATAAACATGTCTGATTTCAGACTCTGTAAAATGGCGAAGAGAAAGAAAACAGTCAGAGATAGTCATTTCAACCTCCCCAGAGCAAGAGCATCCAAACCGGAGGCTGTTAATGATGTCAATATTATCCCCTTCTATGACCATGTTTTTTAAGTTTAGATTAATTGCTTTGAGTAAACCCTTCCAGAGACGAAAGCATTCTGTCCCAAGTACCGAAGGGAAGTAGGAGTTTCCAGACTCAGAGAAGCGGACATAACCAAAAGCATCTCGAATAAGAAAACCATAGGTGTCCAAATTTGTATCAGATAAGGCACTATCAAAGTTGAGTTTGTACCATCCATTTCGAGGTTTGGTCCATTTACATTTTCTACGATTGGGTTTTTTGTTTAGGTTGGGAATTGATACTCTTTTCTTTGAAGTTTGATTTTTGTCCCATTTGGATTGTTTTCAAAATAAGATCTTTAATGAGCCAGCCCATGTAATAAGGATACATATTATGTCCCAAATCAAGGAGGAATTCATCAAATGTAGTATTATGGTGTCGATACTTTACAAATTCAATCGTGTGAAGATCCATATGTTTACGAAACCACTATCAGACTCCAATGGATGTTTGAAGAAGCACCCATGATTTGAATATACCTACGATGTTTTCCACGTTACACACAAACGGAGCAATGCACTCCTTTTTCCAGATTAGGTTTTTTTCCAATAGCTTTTTCTGACAACGTTTTTTTAACGATGAAGTACAACACGACTGCACTTTTTTCCACAAGTTATGGTTCACTAAGTTTTCCTAGACAAGTTTTGAAGGTGAAAGTTGGAAAAACAATAAATGTACATCTAAAAAGAGTAGTGTTATAATTAATATTATTAATTAAATATGGATATATACATATTAGATAGACAGATTATTTCTTATGGATAAAGTATGCCTTCATTTCGCTTAATACTCAACTATGTTAATTACCCTATATATTACGGAGTATAATTTATGGAAACAGTACATTGATCGATTACTCTTCTTCTATTTTCTTCTTATTTGAGATTATATAATAATTCAATTCAACGCGTTTTGATCTGCTTTTTCCTCATCTTCATCGATGGCCACTCATTTGGAAGAACATTTACCCGGAGTACCCGGAGTATGTACCATGCATTATTGTTGGAATATGAGTGAAACGTACCATGCATTATTGTTGGAATCTGAGTGAAACGTTAAAATATTGAGATGGGTTAAATAATATATAAGCTTCACAGACTACTTCTTTTATTACTAATTGGTTTCAAGATGAAATCCGTTGGGTTTATGCTGAGAATATGATATGGGATAGTATCCCACGTTGATAAAATGATAAATTCAAGTCTTGCATATAAGCCGATGTGCTACCCCGACCTACATAACACCAATTGGTTTTATGATAGAACCCACTCAATTTGTGTGCTCGGCTTGGTTGACGCGTGTTGCGCTTGGACGTGCGTGACCCCCTCCCCACGTCGTATACTCGTATGACCCACGTGGTCTAGTTGGCTAGTATCCCACATTGAGATGATGAATCCAAGCATTGCATATAAGCCGATGAGCTACCCCACCTAGCACTAATTGGTTTTGGGATAGAACCACACTCGGCTTGTGTGCTCGACTTGGTTGGCGCGCGTTGCGCTTGGGCATGTGTCGTGTGACCCCGCGTCGTATGACCCACCATGATCTTGACAGACTACTCTTCTCATTGCCAATTGATTTTGAGACGAAACCGATTTATGCGTTACTCTTGTCTCGCATATGTGGGCTCCACATGACCAGCTCCCTCCCGCTTTTCTACCTTGACCCCATCGGCTTTATCAATTATCAATGAAGTTCCACCCGCCTTTTAAGTAGTGCTGCTCCAATACAAGTTATTGACATTGTTGTCCGTTGTTAAGAGTATGATAAGGCGCCGTGTAGCTTGTAGTGCTGTATTGCACTTCATCTTCCTCCTCCTCCTCCAATTAACCACATTCCAAACTTTTCAGTTGTTAGTTGCGGCAGATGTACTTCCCATGGAAAGGCGATTATCTGATTATGATCCCTCAGGTATTTTCTGCAGCGCAATTTTTATATAATGATCACACAGGGGCGGAGCTGGGGGGCTTGGGGAGTCACGCGCCCCTCCTCTTATTTGACAAACTATATAGGTGTAGTCGATAGCTTCGTTTTGATATACAATACGCCTTAATCCGATATCTGAATAAAAAGTTATGAATGTTTAAAAATTAAAGGTATATTAATCGCTTTAATTTTGTTTCAATATACTATAATACTTTTAGATTTTACTTAAATTAACATTCACATGCTATAATTAATCTCCAGAGCGTCGAAATTAGAGGTTATACTAATCATTTCGACAATTAGATAGAAGTTACGCAAGTTAAATTTTTTATATCTGGTTATACATTATTATATGTTATGAGTGCAATAAGTTATACGTACTCTATATTGACTAGGGTTGTTATTCGATCCAAACAATCTAGTATTGTTTGATTATGTTTAGCTCATTTAGAAACAAGTCAAGTTCGAGTCGAACCTATATTTTGATTTAAGCTCATATTCGACTTGTTTAGTAAATGAACGAGCTTGAACTGAGTTTTTTTCCCATTATTATATGCAACTTTACTTGCTCATGACATATAGTAACTTTAAAAAAAAAAATTGTAAATTTCACAAAATTCATGCTAGTTGAGTTTCAATCGAGCCTAGGCGAGATTTGAATCGAGCGTAAAAATGTGTTCATAATTAACTCATCTTGTAAATGATGCTCGAGCAGCTTTTATTGAGCAAAACTCGAGCCAAGCTATAGCTAATTAGCTCATATAACAACTATAATCTTAACTTAATTTTTATTATATTGTGTTTCCTATACTTGTTTAATTAGTTCATTTTTCGGATATTTCATTTATATATTTATATTTCTTTTTTTAGGTGCAAAAAAATGATAGCGTTTTATCATAAACCGATAATATTTTATCTTAAAATAATATCATTAATTGTCGTAATATATATAACTCTTTATATCAATTTCATCTAAAACTATATCGTAAATGTATAATTGTGCCCCCTTCCGAAATTTTTCTCGCTCCGCCACTGATCACAGCTGAATTGAATGTACATCTTCAATTCTTGATCGATCATCTCTTTTTATTTGAAATAACTAATGTAATGGGAAATCCATGCAGCTGGGTTCATAAATATCGACTGTGGCAGCACAGAACCAGGTCCAACTCACAATCCAGAAACTGGATTGTATTACATTTCCGATGAGATATACATTGACACCGGAATCAACTATGCAGTATCCCCAGCTTTCTATTACAATTACCCTCAACTTTTTCGCACATTAAGAGCCTTCCCCAAGGGAGGTAGAAATTGCTACAACCTCGCCCCATTGAAGCCTAACCATACATACTTGATCAGAGCTCAATTCGCGTATGGCAACTACGATGACAAGAATTCAATCCCGACATTTGATGTCTACATAGGTGTCAATTTCTGGCTCACAGTTTCAGAGTTTATGTCAACTTACAAAGAGATAATCCATCTGGCAACTACAAAATCAATAGACGTGTGTCTGGTAAACACAGGGCAAGGAATCCCTTATATAAACTCCCTCGAGCTCAGGCCTTTGGATATAAACACTCCATACGTTGTTTCTCCTGCTTTCTCCCTCCAAACACGGTATCGTAATGATGTTGGTGGTTTGGCTGCTAAGACATCGACCTATGAGTATGTATATCTATAGACAATAAATCTCTTAATTTGCTTATATTTATAGAATTATTAAATCGGTTAATGTCTCTCTCTCTCTCTCTCTCTCTCGATGCAGACTGAAGGATGATGCATATGATCGTATGTGGTATCGCTCTCCTGCGTGGAGTGGTTGGAAAGTAATTAATACCACAAATGGAACTTTTGATGCTTCACAATCCAATCCTTGTAAAGTACCAATTAGTGTGTTGATGAGTGCTTGTGGGCAAAATGAGGGCGATCCTAACTGGACACTCGGTACAGCGACATCTGATTCTACAACTGAATTTCATTTCTACTGGCACTTCGCTGAGCTTGAATTGCTACGACTCAATGATACCAGAGAGTTCAACGTGTTTTTGCCTTATGCCGGACTAAAATTTGGACCTATAAGACCCAAATACTTGCAAGTAACCACCATAGTATCCCAAAGATTCTCTCTCAATGAGTCAACTTCAAACGTTCTTAGTTATACACTTCAGAAGACAAATGAGTCCACCCATTACCCTATCCTTAATGCTGTGGAGTTGTACAGGGTTGTAGAGCTTCCTGCTTCACCAACAAATCAAGAAGATGGTATTTTCGCTTACCCTTGCTTTTAAATCGTTCTTATTTTCTTCTAGTGATACACTGATTTATGGGTTAGTTTTTGTATATTGTATATTTGAAAAGATCTCACTCTCATGTGTATTTCTTCTCAATCAATATGTTCAGTTGATTCTATCACTGCAATTAAGGATAGTTATGTGATACCGAAGATTTGGCAAGGAGACCCTTGTCGTCCAAGGAATTATCAGTGGGACGGTCTAATGTGTAGCTACGACGACAACAATCCTTCAAGAATAACCTCCTTGTGAGTGTGTGTATCTTCTAAATTTAAATATTATGAAACTTGTGTTTGATCTTTGGAATATCCTCATGAAAAGCAGGAGTTTGAGTTCAAGTAATCTGACTGGAGGGATCCCGCCTTCTCTATCCAAACTCACATCTCTTAAGTACTTGTAAGTTTCATACATACATATACATATATATAATTGTGTTGATGTGGTATTTTTTGTTATTAAAAATACTATATTATACTCCGATCTGAATCATAAGGCCTTTGATTTTCTAACACTTTAAGTTCTTTTATATAATAAGTACTACAAATCAAATGTCTTATATTTTATATTGGATGGAGTGCTGAGAATTGCAAATTATGCATTTCAGCTTTACGATATTCTACGACCATTCTATACTTGTTTGTCTCATAGATTCAACGGTTGAACTCAGACACGTAGATAAGTGGGCCAATTGTACGTAGCTAGTAGGAATTCATTAATTAAAGTGTTTGATTAGTGGTAGTATAAATTGTAGATCTTACACATTTGTTTACAAAATCTCTCTCTCTCTCTCTCTGAGTTTGCGTTGCACTAATCTGTCTATCCAATCTAATATCTTTGGAGTATTTGCAAGTTTCATATACGTTGTACTTCGTTTTCTGCCTAGAGGCTAAACAACAAATTGTTGATGTTTTTATCTAGTACTCCATGTTGTACAAGAATGTTCTAACGTATACTTTGAATTTGAATTTGCTTCAGGAATCTATCCAACAACGAATTTACAGGGAAGATACCAGATTTTTTAGCATATTTGCCCTCACTGAATGTCATGTAAGATTGTTGTTATATTTTGTATACTTTTTTTTTTAAATTATTTTTATAAAGTGTGTCTAAAGTTGGGGTCATCCTGAGATCTCAAGGGCCTTAGAAAGCAATAAGCATTCTAAATTAGTTGGTAAGGATCACACGCAGTATGATCACGAATTTGAATTCCGCTCCCCTTATAAATGGCTTAAGTCCATATTTACGGAAAAAACGTTAGGCATTATAATTTTTTATGTAAGTATTTTATATACTGTTTATTTTGGAATACAATAATATATATTATAAATGAACAAAAAATATCAATCTCTTATTTTGTAAAAAACAATCATAAATTTAAAATTTCCCAAAATAATGGATATATCTATTATAACAATTATATAGTACATGCATTTTTAACCATTATATAAAATTATGAGCGTCCCTTTTTTAAAATTGATACTCATTTATATATAAAAAAAACATCTTCCCATGTTATGTCGTGTAAGATGACGACAACAACAACGAACCTGGTATTTACCACTACAAACTCCTGTTTGTACCACTATAATGATCCCGGTGTTTCCAAGGTCATGTAAGATGACAGTGTTACAAAATCGATAAGGTTACAAACTGAAAAGTCGTCAAAGAGTGCTTGGCTTAATCATTTTCTATCTATTGCAGTGATTTGAGTGGAAACAATCTAATGGGTCCAGTTCCTCCTCTGCTTGCTCAAAAGGCACGCAATAAGTCCATAGACTTAAGGTATTCACACACACACACACTATCCCTTTTGCCTCGAGTTTTGAATATTGAATGATTTGTATTTTGAACAAAACTTGGCTGATCCTCGGCTTTTGTTTAATGTAGACTAGATGGGAATCCTGATGTTTGTAAGTTCTACCACTGTGAGGAGAAGTTGGTGGCCGGCAAGAAAAGACACTCCTTCAGTGTTCCAATTGTCGTGTGGATTGCTTTGGTTTCATTCATTGTGGTTATTATTGGTATCTTTTTTCTTGTCTTCAAACGAACAAAGAAACAAGGTATTATACAATCTTATGTGTTTCATGTCATCACTTTATTAATCTTTAGTTATTTTGAGTGTTTCATGTTATGTTTTTATGTTTCATGCAAACTTTGTGTTATATATCAATTATTTTACAATCTTTAACTATTTTGGATCCTCAATTGAAGTTGATACCATAATATTGAACATTTTGATTTACTGATTGACCACCTCTATCAACAGCAGGGTTGGTGGATGGAGCCATTAAACAAAAAAATAAGCAGTTCAAATATTCAGAAATTGTAAGGATCACGGATAATTTCAAGAAAGTGCTTGGAAAAGGAGGATTCGGAACTGTTTATTATGGTGTCTTACAAAACAGTACAGAGGTGGCTGTCAAGTTACTAAACCATACATCGTCTACAATCATTTTGAAGCAATTCTGTGCCGAGGCAAGTCAAATAAAATGGCTAAATTCCTTTCATTAGAACTATCAATACAATTCAAACTACCCTGCATCGCATTACATGGTATGTTGATAATTTTACAGGCGGAACTCTTGACAAGGACTCATCATGTAAATTTGGTGTCACTAATCGGGTATTGTGATGAACATGCAAACATGGCACTCGTGTACGAGTACATGTCTTCGGGTGACTTGCAAAAACACTTATTAGGTAACTCTTGTATTGATCAACTTCTTTTCTTTCATCGACTTCGAACATATATATATATATATATATATATATATATATATATATATATATATATATATATATATATATATATTACTACCTCCGATCCAAAAAGATTGTCATTTGACTTTTTAACACGTATTTTAAGGAACTAAAAACTATATAAAATATCAACTTTTTTTAAATTATTTTTTTACAACTTAATATTTGGTGGTAATAAGTATTAGATTATAAACAAATAATAATAAAAAAGTTAATATATTATATAGTTTTTAGTTCCTTAAAATACGTGTTAAAAAATCAAACGACATCCTTTTTGGATCGAAGGGAGTATATATATATATATATATATATATATATATATATATATATATATATATATATATATAATCATTTGTGAACACCTCGTACGGTGTAATTTGTGTACAAATTTGGAGTGTTGGATTAAGAAGATCAGATCAATAGTTGAGATTTAAAGGGAAATTTGAAGAGCGAAATTATTCGTCTAAAACATGATTATTCGTACATAACTCATATGAATAATTATGTTGCAAGATACAACTAATTTTTTTTTTATGAAATGACTATTAATAAATATGAATAATGGCATTACGTCAAACGAATAATTACACTGTCACCTACGAATATCAATCTATTCACATTTTACACCATAACAGCTGTATAGATCGGAATATATATATATATATATATATATATATATATATATATATATATATATATATATATATATATATATATATATATATATATATATATATATATATATATATATATATATATATATATATATATATATCAAGTAGTAATATATTAATTACATGATAGTTTGTGAATGCACTATGATGATGAAGCTTATTTTTACCTCACAGATGAAAATGAGCATCCTCTAAGTTGGAAAGCAAGGCTTCAGATTTCAATTGATGCTGCGCAAGGTCAGCTTATGCATACAGTCTTATACTAGTTCAAACATTTTGCAAATATATAAAGTTACCTCAAGTATGATTTCAATTTTCCAAATTTGTAGGATTGGAGTACTTACATAGTGGTTGCAGACCACCAATCATCCATAGGGATATAAAACCCGCAAACATTCTATTGGATGAGACGGGACATGCCAAGATAGCCGATTTCGGGCTCTCTAGACTTTTCACTACCGATAGCCAGGGTGCTGCTGTGTGGACTGATCTTGCAGGCACTCGGGGGTACCTTGATCCAGAGTAAGGCGGATCCTTGCAGGAAAGGAAATAGTTTGATTAATGGATTTTGATTTTAAAATACTACTAATCGACAAATTTCATTGCCTTTGAATTTAGGTATTGCCAGCCGGTCAACACATTGAGTGAAAAAAGTGATGTTTATGCATTTGGAATTGTACTGCTGCAACTGTTAACCGGGCAACCAACCATCGTTAAGATTACAAACTATCAAGATGAAGATGACACTGAACACATCGTCGACTGGGTGTCTCCAAAGGTAGAGAGTGGAGACATCTTGGCCATAATTGACAAGAGGCTACAAAAAGACTTGATTGTCAACTCGGCGTGGAAGTTTTTGGAGATTGCCTTGGAATGCGTGAAAGGGACAACTAAAGAGAGGCCGAAAATGACTGAGGTAGTAGTTGATCTCAAGGCGTGTTATGCATCAGAGGGATTCCATTACCAGAATGATGCAGATAGTGTTGGTAAGGGGAACAACGACATGAATTCAAGTCAACTACAAGAGAGCATTGTGTCTCTACCCACAGCAAGATAGAATATTATCATAATTTGAACAACACTCCAGCCTTGTTTGGATTGCAATATTTCCATCGCAAATAGTTATCTTAATGGACAGTATCAGCAATTGCTTTGAACTTTTCTATATTATAAGTTGATTTTATCCTACCATATATTGTAATTATATTAGCAGGGTGGTTGCAGGATCCAGTGACTTTTTTGAAAAGAAATATATTGAAAAAATATATATTAGACTGGATTGAGCTTCCTATTCAGAATTTTAAAAAATGTTAAATAAACTACTCTAATGAGCTCCTCTATCTTCTCAGATAACATAATAAGGATTTGTTTCATATGTCTACTGTTGAAGTGTAATTCACATTTTATGTTTAAACTATGGTTCAAAGTTTAAATGTTAGTTTCTCTTTTTTTTCCTTTTTAGAAAGTAATGTCAGTAGATGTCGAATAGGAGTCAGTAGAGTTGTTGATGTCTAGTAGAAGTTAGTTTCTTGCAAAGTCTGGCTAGTTGAGTTGGTGGGGTGGTGGATTACAGTTACCATTACAGTTATCAAGCAATGTAAGTAGTTTTGTATGGAGTTTTTGAAGTGAATTCAATCAAGGAAGTTATTGGTTGTTGAACTGCTGCTCTTGCTCTCTTGAATTCCTTGCTAACTACCTTAGGATAGTAATGTGTTCTTTGTGAGATTTTGGTGTTGTGAATCTGCATAAGAGTGTAGCTGATCTCCCATTTTAGTGACAACAATTGGTATCAGAGCAAACTAAGGTTTGCAATTGAATTCCTGTTCTGGGTTTGAGTGATTGTGAGGATAAAACACACAGGAAACACAGTGAGTGGAGTTCTGTTCAAATACGAAGAACCTTGGAAATGGTTGCAATGGCAACCCTCAGTTGCCAACATTTAAGGAGATCATTTACCACTTCTTCAGCTTGAAGATTACAACTCTCTTTAAGACTCAAGAGGTGTGGAATTTAGTTGATCAAGGCTTTGAAGAGAATGATACAGAAGATCCCGATCAATAACTAAGAGAGAAGAGAAAGAAAGCTTCAAAGCCTTTATTTATGATACAAAGTGCCTTGGATGATGAGATTCTTTCTAGGATTGCTGCTTCAACAACATCATATGAAGCTTGGGAAACATTGAAGTAAGAGTATTTGTGAGACAAGAAGGTGATTACATTTAAGTTGCAGTCACTGAGGAGAGAATTTGAGACTTTGTCAATGCAAGACAAGGAGTCTGTGCAGGTATACTTATCATGAGTCTCATGAATTGTGAACCATGTGAAAGCATATGCTGAGAAAATGAGTACTGAGACGTTGGTAAGCAAGGTGTTAAAGGAGTCTCCCTAAGATGTTTGATCATGTGGTAGAAACCATAGAGGAATCAAAGGACCTATCTCTGTATAGGTTTGAAGAATTAACTAGTTCATTGCAGGCTCATGAAGAGAGGTTGAGCAAAACTAGTGAGAAAAAGAGGAGAAAGTCTTTCAAGTAAAGGAAGACAATAACAAGAGTAAGAATGAGGGCTCTTCAAGCATAGATGGTCATAGAGGTGGCCATAGAGGAAGAGGAGGTTACAAAGGTAGCTATAGAAGTTCTGGTGGTAGAGGTCATGGCAGAGGTTCACATGGTGGATCAAGAAGAGGAAATGGAGGTGATCAAGGAAGAGATCAATGGAAGGACTCAAACAGAAATCAGGGAAATGGGTCAAGATCTCTGGTACGAGGAGAACCGTCGTATGTAAACCTCACCCAAATGAATTTTCACACAAATAACTAAGTATAGCGATAAGTGCAGAGTCGATCCCACAGAGAAATCTAAGACTCAATCTGAAAGCTACTTTACCAAGTAGTGGGAAATAAACAAGCAGATAGGGGAAATAGAACTAAGAGATCAAGATTGCAATTCAAGTAACAAAGCATAAGAATGATGGTTTTGGTAACAAATCAATGGGAGAAAATAGTTCCACCTGCGCATTCATAGACATTGGTTAGCTTAATTGGTCCTAGACATAAAATCAAGTTGTTTGATTCCTTTAACTTTCATTCTTCCCATCTTAGTTTGAATAGATTAAAGTGAAAAGAGAACAATTAACCCCTTACACCTTTATGCAACCTAAGTACGGACAAAGATTTAACATAAAGATAGCACAAGTTCCTAAGAAATCTAGGCATATGAATAACACCAAGTAAACAAGGTAACCGATGTTTAAGACATATGTTGAAATCTCTACTTAGTCATCATCAAACAAATGTTCTCACAATCCTAAGCATGCTACTACGGAATTCATTCAATGACGAAAGAACAAAAACCTAGCAAGGCACTATTATGATGGCCAATCACAACAATATCATCAATATGCTCGAGAGAAATCAAAAGAACAATAGGAAACAACTAAGTTTAAGCCTCACAAACCACCAACCAAGTCTCCGAAACACAGGTGAAATAAATAACGAACTTAGCCACTCATAGCGTACCAGAATCTCCTTCGAATTGATGGAAAAATAAGCAAACTTGAATGGTTGATTGAACTTCTGCGAAATATGATTCAAGGTCTGAGCAAAACGTTCTCCAAAGTTTCTCTAAGTCTAATTTCGTGGCTCCCCTTGATATGAAAGAAGAGACCCCGAAAACCTAGATACTTTCCTTAAAGATAATGGTGAAATAATCCTAAAATATTATAAAATATCCTAAAATTATTAAAATTGAAAGTAATACTAAATAAGACTCAGATTATCTTCATTAAACCCTAAGGAACAAGTCTTCAAAAGATTGGATCGAATCTCCCACTGAAAAGATAGAATTTGGATCTCGAACTGATGTTCTCTAGACGATCTCGCCGCCGCGACTAAGAACTCGCGGCCGCGACACACAGGTTTCAGCAAACCTCTCACGAGCAACGTCTCCATGGCATATTAGTGAATCTCGCGGTGGCGACTCGGAGACTCGCGGTCGTGAAAGGTGGTCTTCGTGTGTTCTTCTCGTTGCCAAGCCTTCACGGTGGAATACGGAGACTCGCGGCGGCGACTAGTGACTCGCGGCCACGACACTGGACAGAACGTGTGCTCTTTCTCTTCTCTTCTTGGCATTAGCTTTCCTTGCTTTCTTTCCTCGTCTTTTCTTCACTCCAATAAGAACTTTTCCAAGCTAGCCACAAGCCGGATCTACGAACCTGCATAAGACAATCGAAATAGCGTAGTTTCCGAACTTTCCAACCAAAAGAGCAAAATAGGAAATTAACTCTAAAACCTAACCAAACAACCATAAAACATAACTAAAACTACTCTATAATACCTATCTAAATATGCATTATCAATCTCAGAGAAGTGGTATTCAATATTGCTATTACTGTAAGAAAAATGGGCATACGGATGCATTTTGTTGGGAAAAGCAAGAACATGAGAAAAAAAATGCTAACTATTCAGAGAACAATGAGAAGGAGGATAGGCTATTCATGGCATTCTCTTTAGCAACTTAGAATGCTAGTGACATTTGGTATCTTGATAGTGGATGCTCTAACCACATGTCAAGTTCAAGAGGATTATTCATTGAGCTTGATGAAACCAAGAAAGGAAGAGTCAGGCTAGGTGATAACAAGGTGCTGCAGTGTGAAGGAAGGGGAACTATTGTTATTAAAAGTGTTCAAGGTGGAGAGAACTCCTTGAGAGATGTGCAATATGTTCCTGGCTTAGCTCACAACTTGCTAACTGTGGGATAGTTGCAATGTAGTGGCTATTCTTTACTCTTTAATGATGATGGATGCAAGATTAGAGAAAAGCAAACCGGGCATCTTGTAATAGTAGTGGCTGTGACAAAGAATAGGATGTTTCCATGTGATCTAGCAGCAAATGTGAACAAGGCCATAATAACAAAGGAAGATGATGCAATAAGGTTTTGGCATTTATATGGTCACCTAAATATTCAGGGTTTGAAGATGTACGTTGAGCACCAAAGAAATGGTGCAAGGTCTGTCTAAGGTTGGTGAGATTAATATGTGTGAAGGTTTTTTGTATGGGAAGCAAAGCAAAGGCTCTTTTGCAAACAGAGAAGCATGGAGAGCTATGGACTGTTTGGAGTTGCTTCATGCGGACTTGCGTGGTCTTATGCAAACAGAATCAGTTGGGGGAAGCAAATATTTCTTGGTCATTACGGATGACTTCAGTAGGATGAATTGGGTTTACTTTCTGAAGTGCAAGGCAGGGGCATTTGAAAATTTCAGGAAGTTCAAGATTCTTGTTGAGAATCAATTAGGGAAGAAAGTGAAGGCCTTGAGAACAAATAGAGGTGGAGAGTTTATGTCTCATGAATTTGCCTCTTGTTGTGATGAGCATGGAATAAGAACAGGATTCACTGCTTCTTATACTCATGAGCAGAATGGAGTTTCTGAGAGAAAGAACATAACAATGGTTGGGATGGCAAGAAGAATGTTGAAGGCTAGGAATGTTCCAAAGAGGTTTTGGTGTGAGGTAGTACCTACAGCTGTCTATGTATTGAATGTGTCTTCAACAAGGGTTGTCATGGACAAGACACCCTTTGAGGTTTGGAGAAACAAGAAGCCATTAGTGCATCACTTGAAGGTGTTTGGATGTGTGGCCTATGGTTTGATCAATTTGAGATCAAAGCTTGATGATAAGGCAGAAAAGTGTGTCTTCATTGGGTATGCCTCTCAATCTAAGGCATACAAGCTATTCAATCCCGTGACTAGGAGGATTTTGATCAGTAGAAATGTTGTTTTTAATGAAGAAGCTAAGTAGGATTGGATGAAGAATGAGACAAGAAGTGTGACACATAAAGTGATCGTCATTGATAGCTGTTTTGATGAGATTAATGCAAATGATGAAGCTGATATCAATGAGTTGAATACAGATCCTTCTTCAACTGAATCATTACAAAGCAGTCCAACAATGAGTACAGGATCTACATCCTCAGGCTCTTTAAGTGAGTCTCATCCTTGAAAGATCAGATCATTAGCAGATATATATATATATATATATATATGAGAGTCATGGGCTTTCTTTGATTGCAACTGATCCTAAGAAATATGATGAAGCAAAGAAAGATGAATAATGGCAAGCTGTAATGAAAGAGAAGATGAGATATATTCAGAAGAATCAAACCTGGGAGTTGGTGGAGTTACCTTAGGAAAAGAAAGCCATTGGCTTAAAGTGGGTATTTAGAACAAAAACCACACTAATGGGAGTATGCCAAAGCATAAGGCAAGACTTTGCAAAAGGCTATGCGCGGAAGGAAGGGGTTGATTATGAAGAATAAGGCTACCAATGAAAGCTACCAATCTTCCAGCTTGAGATAGTAAGAGTTGTGCTACCAACCTTCTCACCAGTAATAAGGCTTGAGATAGTAAGAGTTGTGTTGGCCTTGGCTGCTCAATGAAAGCTACCAATCTTCCAGCTTGATTTGAAATCAGCCTTTTTGAATGGTGAATTGCAAGAAGAGGTTTATATGGAGCAGCCTCAAGGATTTGTAAAGAATGGAGAAAAAGGAAATGTGTACAAATTGATAAAAGCTTTGTATGGTTTGAAGCAGGCTCCAAGCGCCGGGTATAATAGGATTGATACCTTCTTTCTCGAGAGTGGCTTTGAAAGGAGTGAGAATGAGCCTACTTTGTATGTCAAGAGAAAGAGCAAGCTGGCTGAGTTTATTATGGTATGTTTGTATGTTGATGATATCATATACTTCAGCTCTTCAATCATCAGTGATACCAGATGAGTTCAAGGCAACTCTAATGAGAGATTTTGAGATGACAGACCTGTGGCTGCTGCAATACTTCCTAGGCTTGGCAGTTAGGCAAGGAAAGGAAGGGAAATTTCTTTGTCAAGAAAAGTATGAAAGAGATTTGTTAAAGAAAATCAAGATGGAAAGCTGTGAAGTGGCTCATACTCTCATGAATACCAATGAGAAATTGCAAAGGTCGAGGATGACACTCAAAGGGCTGATGAGAAGCTCTACAGGAGCATGGTGGGTGGAGTGAATTATCTCACACATTCAAGGCCTGATATAGCCTACTGTGTGAGTGTAGTCTCAAGATATATGCACAGTCCTACTAAGCAGCACTTGAGAGCAGCAAGAAGGATTTCAAAATATGAAGTAGGCACCCTGAACTACGGAATTTGGTATGAAAGTGTGCAAAGTTCAAGTTGCAAGGACACACTGATAGTGATTGGGCAGGTTGCCTAGATGACAGGAAGAGCACCTCATGCTCTGTGTTTGGATTGGGATCAGGGGCTATTACATGGAGCTAAAAGAAGCAGGACGCGGTGACATTGTCGTCTTCAGAAGCTGAGTATGTGGCTGCAGGGGCAGCTGCTAGAAAAGCCTTGTGGTTGAAAAAGTTGTTGTTTGATTTGGGGTGCAATCACACTGATGCAATTGAGATATGGTGTAATAACAGATTGGCTATAGCAATGACAATAAATCTGACATTTCATGCCGGACTAAGCACATTGATGTACAACATCACTTCATCAGACAATTGGTGGCTAAGGAAGAAATTATGCTCATGTTTTTTGGAACCAATGACCAAGATGCAGATTTGTTCACAAAGGCTTTGAGTGGTGCCAAGCATGAATTATTTATGGAGAAGATAGGCATGAAGAGAATGTAAATTAATGGGAGGTGTTGAAGTGTAATTCACATTTTATGTTTAAACTATGGTTCAAAGTTTAAATGTTAGTTTTTTTTTTCTTTTTTAGAAAGTAATGTCAGTAGATGTCGAGTGCAGTAGAGTTGTTGATGTCGAGTAGAAGTTAGTTTCTTGCAAAATCTAGCTAGCTGAGTTAGTGGGGTAGTGGAGTGCAATTACCATTACAATTATCAAGCAATGTAAGTAGTTTTGTATGGAGTTTTTGAAGCGAATTGAATCAAGGAAGTTATTGGCTGTTGAACTGTTGCTCTTGCTCTCTCGAATTCCTTGCTAACTGTCTTAGGACAGTAGTGTGTTCTTTGTGAGATTTTGGTGTTGTGAATGTGCACAAGAGTGTAGTTGATCTCCCATTGTAGTGACAACATCTACGAGGTCAAATATGAAGTCGTAGGAATAATTCTCACTTATAACATCATTTTAGTTGCTTTTGATGTTGTAGTAATATTATTTAATGATTTTATGCATATTTACGTAGTTGTAGTATTGTATGCAACAACATGCATGCTTCAGTTATATTCCTTCGAGTATACAAGAAGTCCAATTTATCGCAGTTTTGAATTTTCTGCTATATATCTGTTTTGCGCATTTGATTGACGGTCTTTCAGGTGATGTCTTGTTGTCTTTTATGGTATTCTAACTTTATATTTAGTTAAGCAACTAGTTTGAATCGTTTTTTAGAAACTGCGCAACACCTTGCGTGTTTGGGCCACGTTGGCCACTGATGGTTGTGTCGATGAGACGACACCATGCATATATCATGGGACGAGGTGCATTCTATCCCCTAGACTAAGATATGAGGAGTGATCGGAGGCGGGAGGATGACCATGGTTGTCTAGTCCTTCTTGAACCATGATGCTTAGGACACTGTCATAGATTGTGGTGCTGAAATGGAGCCTTCGATGAAGTTGAATAACAACAATGTGGTGATCGGGTTGGTTAGTGGTCGAGATAATGGGGTTTTTTTTTGTAGAAATGGAGTGAGTGATATATATGGCTGGATGATATAGATTAACTTACAACAAGAATGTCTTTTTATTGATTCATTTAATAACGGGGAAGTAAAATGATTGACATGGCATGATCCAGACTCCGTCATAAGAAACGGAGGCTTTGAAGGATTGCAATTTGTGTAACTAAAATCAAGAACTTCGAACCAAAAAGAGAAGCGAGAAGAAGAATAAGAGGAGGGGAAACATTTCTTCTTCAATTGAATTGATCTCGGTTTGTTACAAAACACACTATTTATACCACCCGGTTGAACAAAACAAGCCCAAACAAATAGGCCCAATCTTACTCCAATAGGCTTTTAGTGATGCAACGTGTATGATGAAGAATGAAGATGCTTCAAATTTAATGTCGTGATTAACTTACAACGAGAATATATATATATCACCTTGTCGATCGATCAATAGATATTTTAACGTCTGGCTAGCTACGGATTGTTGTGGTTTTGCGGGTATCCCGCCATTATGAGCTTCATTAATCGTGATCGATCACAAACAATATTTTGAAAAGTCATTATATAGTATAGTCACCCAGGCCTGACCTGAGATTATCAATGCCTGAGACGAAATCTTAAAATAGGGTCCTCTTCAATTTTCTATTTTCAAGACCAATTGAACTATAAAAAAAAATCACCCGTCAAATAAATAATACAATAAATACACTTAAAAGTAATTTTGCAAAGTTTCAAAATACATCAACTATGTATCTGATTTTCAAGCTTTAATCCGTTATAATTCTTGCTTTCTCTATCACAATGAAATTAAACTAGAAGAAAATCAGTAGCCTTAAAAGATGAAATACTTCCCTAAAAATTAGGTGTGCCGCAATACAACTTAAAAGATGAAGTACTTCCCTAATTCCCTTTGTAGTTTGATTTCCTTATTCCCATTCAAAAAATCGTAGTTTATTAATAGAATCTACAATTTCCTCAATTCCTCCTAGTTATCTCTTTTGTATTTTGATTTCCTTGTTCACATTAAAAAAATCAGCAAGTAGTTTATCAATATATAGAATCTACAATTTCCTCAATTCCTCCTAATTGGTAAGCTCTGGTGACCTGATTGTCTGATTTCCTTGTCACAATAATAATTCAATTAAACTAGAAATTTAGCAACCCAAAGAATTGAATCACATATGGTTTAGGCTGATAAAACTCAAAATAGTAAAAAACGAAAGGAAGAAATCAAAACACAAAAGGGGATTCGATAAGGCAGCGATTAGCAATTTAACAACTGCAGAAATACCTGTAAATCTGTATTCTAGGTTGCGGATGTAGAATTCAAGAATCGGAGTTCTTCTAGTTCTTGGCATCGTTGGCGAATCAAACAAGCTTTCATCACTTTGAGTTTGATTCTGTGTTTGCGTGTTGGACGATGTTCTTCTTCAGTACTCTTCATCTCCCCGTTTACAGATAGCGTTTTTTTTTTCTTTTAGTATACACACATATAACGTTAATATATGGGCCTTCAACCCTGAGTGGGCCTGAGGCGATGGCCTATTGGGCCTCACCTCAGGTCTGAGCCTCCTATTTAGCTAGGTTTAGTCCAAATATGTACAAATTAAGGGCTCGTTAATTTGTTAATTTTGTTTAAAAACAAGCCCAAGAAAGGAATCCCATTACCTACTCTCTAGGGTAAATGGGTAATGTCAGCTTCAACCAAACGAGCCCTACGTACGACTATGCCAGCTGGGGTACGACACATTTCATAGCGCCTAGTGACAACCTCTTTCTCAAAATACAACACATTTACACCACTCGTCAAAATTTGACTTGGTCAATCTTTCAGATTTACTCGATCGTCAACATTGGAGCCGAATTTATATATAGACATATAGTGCGTGCATGTGTAGTGTACAACCCGACATTCCACACAATATTGTGCTGCAAAAGATGTGGCATAAAAAAACGATTTTTTTTAACTGTTTCGGGTAGATAAAGTTGAAATAATATATATGTTGAAGATGTATTAAGTGGGTTAATATGTTAAATGAAATGCTTCATAAATTTGTAAAATGTTTGATAACTCTAAATGATATATAGCTTATATAAATTAGCTAATGAGAGAAGATAATGAATAGATTTTTTAATATAACAAGAAAAATTCTAACATAAAAATCCAAAAAATCAATTAAACTAAAATTTTATCTTTACCTCATTTAAAATATATATAGTATTAAAATCAAAATAAAACTAATTAAAGTAATTCAACTTTTAAAAAATGTGGTAACAAAATATTCTTTTTTTTTTGCACATAAACCCAACAAAAAACACTACATATAATCATCAAAATTAAAATCAAATGCTCTGAAAAGCTATTTACGTTACCAAATAAAGTAATAATTAAACAAGAAAAAGTTCGTGGTAGTAAGAATTGATATCACGTACAACTGTACAAGGCAATACGTACTTGAAGCTAGATCGAGTTGGTAAAATCTGTCCCGACTCGAGAATCAAATCTGACCCAATCGAACCTAGATCCGATCGAACTTCAAATATCCAGTGTTATGCATAACTGTAACCCGAATCTTACCCAAGCTTGATCCATTTTGACCTGATACCCGAATGGACACAAACATAAACAAATCCGACCCGACCCATACTCAACCCATCCTTCACCTAACCCGAAGTCCCGAACAAGACTCAACTCATGCATCCTTATAATTACCTTATTTTTTTATTTTTAAACACTCTAATAATGTGAATTACATATAATTAGACCTAATATAAATAAATAAATAAATTTTAATAGTCAATAATTAAGATAAAAAAAATTAAATAATCATCATTTTATAATAAAACTTAATCTGAACCCAAGCCTAGACTTGACCGAAACCCGAAAACCTAGTGTCATGCACAATCCGAACCCGAGCTCGACCCATTTTGACCCGAAACCCGAATGGACACGAAAATAGACAAACTCGACCCGACCCATATTCGACCCGACTCTTCCGAATTACTTTAATTTTCTTGTTTTTAAATACTCAAATATCGTGAATTACATATAATGAGACCTAATATACTAAATAAATGAAGTTTAATAGTTAATAATTAAGATTAACAAAAAAAACTTAATATGACTCAACTTGACCCAACTCTAACCCAACCCAACCTGAAATCCATTTGACGCGAACTTACCCAACTTGAAAACTGACCCGATCCGACCGAACATACTGTATACCCGACATATAACCTGATTCGATATATGACCAAACCCAAATGGATATACCCGAACTCAACCCAGACAACCGAATTGCCACCTCTACTCTCGCTATGCATTGCAACGGCCAATATTTCCAACGACGATTGGTCCCACGTACATTCATTAATTAATGAAAGCCGTGAAAATGATCGTATAGGAGAGAAAACCTTCAAACGTACACGAATGAATTGATTAATTATGCTAATTAAAATATTCCACAAAAACTAAGAATCACGCCAAAAAAAAGAAAAGAAAAACAAATTAAAGAGAGTAGTTAGTAAGATACAATGCAATCATAATCAATCTACCTCATATATATTGAGATCTACAAAAGAGACAAGTTTACCCAAAAAAAAATTTAGAAAAGAGAGACCGGGGGTTGATCTCAAACCAAGCGTCTACTTTATTTCAAATTCAAATAAATACAAAATCTTATTTATTTTTTATAAAAATACCATCTTAATGTGTACGTGGTAGTAAATGCAAACTCATGATAATGACATAAAAACTTACTGATATCAAAAGACTTGAAACTGAGTCTCACCAAAACAAAAACAAAAAGAAAAAAAGACGCATGTATGAAACTGATATCAAAAGTGATATGCTCAAAAAAATATCAAAAGTGATCATCATTTTCATTTAATGACCAGAAACATCTATTTATATATACTATGTCCACTGTTCAAAAAAATTGCAACCAGTGGAGAGAGAAAGCAAAGTAACATGACATTTATTGTCCATCACTATCATTCAACTAAAACCCTTTCTCTCTATGCCTCTCTCCACCTCTCTCCATTGAAGAACTTTTTTATTTTTTAATTTCTGTCTTCTACCTCTCTACCTTCAAGGGTGACGGAATCTCCATGGGAGCTCGAATTCGGCCTGCGTCGCTGGTGTGAATCATCGTCGGAGCACCGCTTTGGTGTCTTCGTCCTTCACCTTTATTGTGATGGCTTCCATGTCGATTCGAGGCGAGTGGAGGCCGGATTTGGAGTAGAGGAGGTGGAATCGAAGTGGAGGAGCCCTTGCAGAGGCTTTGTGAACCGCTTTGTTTTTTTTATTGATGAATGAACAATATATCAACTTTTGACTCTATGGTTTATCACTGGACACTCAATGATTTCTTACTGGACACCCTATGGTTGTTTCCTGTGTTGCGTGTTGTTCAATGTTTTTCTGGTTCTAGTGTCGCCCTCCCCCCTAAGCCCAGGCGGTAAAAAGAGAGAGGATAGAGGGGATAAGACAGAGATAGAGATAGAGGGGGGAGAGTAACAGTAAGGGGGAATTAATATAATTTGAATTAAATCTTAAGTTTCAGAGAAAAACCATTGAACCATTAATATAATTTGAATTAAATCTTAAGTTTCAGATAAAAACCATCGAAGGAGAAGCAAGTGAGCTGGGGTTTATTTGCAGTTTGACGTGTAAGCAGTTAGTTTTAACTGGACACTAAAAGCAAAACGACATGCTACCTATTGGAATCGACTGGACAAGAGTTATCGGAGAAACAGATTGACCATCGACTTCGGATAGAAAATGGGTAAGTTTGCTTTCGATAAAAAAAATCAGAGAGAGAGAGAGGGGGGGGAAGTGAAAAAGAAAAGTAAAGTTGCAGAGAGAGAGAGAAAGAGATTAGTGAGGATAGGACATAGAGAGAGAAAAAAGTAAAATAAAGTCTGCAGTGGAGAGAGAAAACCTGCAGAGGAGAGAGAGTGTGTGTGAAAAAGAAAAGTAAAGTTGCAGATGAGAGAGAGAGAGAGAGATATCAATGAGGATAGGACAGAGAGAGAGATGGAAGAGTCCTCTCTCCTATGCAATTTTACTGTTGTTGTTTCACTTCGAAGAATAAGCAATTGGGTGGGGGTTTATTTGCAGATTGACATGTAAGCAGTTAGTTTTAACTGGACACCCAAAGCAAAACGACATGATACATATTGGAATCGACTAGACATGAGTTATCGGAGAAACAGATTCACCATCGATTTCAGATAGAAAATGGGTAAATTTGCTTCAGATTTGAGGAAGACACCTCTTGCATAACCTTTATCGAAAGCAAACTTTCCCATTTTCTATCCGAAGTCGATGGAGAATCTGTTTTTCCGATAACTTGTCCAGTCGATTCCAATATGTGTCATGTCATTTTACTTTGGGTGTCCAGTTAAAACTAACTGCTTACACGTCAACCTGCAAATAAACCCCCGCCCAATTGCTTCTTCTTCGAAGTGAAATAACAACAGTAAAGTCGTAGAGGAGAGAGGACTCTTCCATCTCTCTCTGTCCTATCCTCACTGATCTCTCTCTCCTCTGCAACTTTACTTTTCTTTTTCACACACACTCTCTCTCCTCTGCATGCTTTCTCTCTCCACTGCACACTTTCTTTTACTCTCTCTCTCTCTCTCTCTCTCTCTCCCTCTCCCTCTCTCTCACTCTCTCTGATTTTTCCCAGGTGTTAATTGTTGGAAACCCAAATGCCCCCCCACTTACCTGCTACCGGGAGAACTTTTTACCAAATATCCGGTTTCACCCAATTTAAAACCGGGTTGGGTTAACCCCGCAATAAAACCGAATATTTGGGTTAGTTTGTGCATTTTCCTCTTATTTGTACCCGTCATTATGTGATATTTTAATAAATACTCCGTATTATTTTATTATGTATAAGTTATCTTTGATTTCTTTTAATAATTAAATTATGAAAATGAAAAATAATTTGATTCAAAACTTTCTAGAAATCAATATACAATCCATTAGAATATCTTAATTAATTAAATAACATCATTAACAAATCAATCAATTATTTATAATAAAGGAGAAATTGTTTGTAACATGTACGAAAAAGTAATTTTTTGTTTAAATATATTAGAAAAAAACTTCAAATTTGTTATTTAAATAGACTTTTTTATAGAAAAAATTAAAGAAAAACAAAAATTATAAAGAAAACAATGAGAATTTTTTTTATATGTATATATAGAAAATATTTTTTTTGATAAAAATTGGAGAAGACCTTAAATTTGTTAACTAATTATGCATTTTTAGTAGAAGAAAACTAAGAGAAATAAAAATTATAAAAAAATCGAGGTTAATGGCCGGGATTTGAACTCATGACCTCAAACTAATAGATACTCCTCCTTTCCAACAAAGCTAAGTTGTCTTCTTCGTTTATCTGACTCGTTCTTTCTTCTCCTATGCATACATGTCCAGATCTGTGTGTTTCTTGCCCGTATTTACCTTGACGAGAGTCTAGGGCAACCTATTCTATATACCTTTTACCCGTTAGTGGATTCTGACCTCAAGTCGTTTGATTGAGGTTCCATGGACTTAGCTCCGACCGAACCACGTAAATCGCTTGTGTTGGTTTTTGGTGTTTGAATCTGTTCGTTTCGTTTTTCTAAAACCCCGATCTTGGCTTTTGATTTGCAAATCCGAGTATCGCATCGAATCACATAAATATATATCATCGGAATATAAAAATAATTTTTAATTTCTTATAAAGATAAATTTTAGACCAAAATAATTTTGTAATATATTTAGTGAAGGACCAAATGTTGGAGGGGATTTTCATTGCAGCCAAGTGCTGTGCAAATAATTAATTCAATGCCTTTGTTTGGACGGAAGCATTTTCAATTCAACACGTTTCTGCAGACGGACGCACTTTAATTCTTTAATAGCCATTTGATCTTATTTTTCCTCATCTTCTTCATATCGATGGCAACTCATTTTGAAGATGTTATTGACATTAAGAGTATGATGAGTAGCTGCAGTAGCTGTGTAGCTTCTAGTGCTGTATTGAACTTCATCTTCCTCCTCCTCCAATTAACCACATTCCAAACTTCTCAGTTGTTAGTTGCGGCAGATGTACTTCCCATGGAAAGGCGATTATCTGATGACCACTCAGGTATGTATAACGCAATTCTTATATAATGATCATGTACATCTTCGATTCTTGATCTATTTCTCTTTAATTTTATAATTGAAATAACAATGCAAATTATTTTTCTTCACCCCCAAAATGGGAAATGCAGCTGGATTCATAAATATCGA
Source organism: Persicaria maculosa (assembly GCA_963922045.1). Classification (NCBI taxonomy): domain Eukaryota; kingdom Viridiplantae; phylum Streptophyta; class Magnoliopsida; order Caryophyllales; family Polygonaceae; genus Persicaria; species Persicaria maculosa. The sequence goes on from OY998253.1 coordinate 8,591,682, forward strand.
CTGTGGCCTTACAGAACCCGGTCCAACTTACAATCCAAACAATGGATTGTTCTACATTTCCGATGAGAAATACATCAGCACCGGAATCAACTCTATAGTATCCCTAGATAACTATCAAAATTATCCTACACTTTTTCGCACATTAAGAAGCTTCCCTGAGGGGCGTAGAAATTGCTACAACCTCTCCCCATTGAAGCATAACCATACATACTTGATCAGAGCTCAATTCATGTATGGCAACTACGATGGCAAGAATTCAACCCCGGCATTTGATCTCTACATAGGTGTCAATTTCTGGCTCACAGTTTCACTGTCTGTCTCTCTATATGTCTCCCCTTACAAAGAGATAATCCATGTAGCAACTACAACATCAATAGACTGTGTGTCTGGTAAACATAGGGCAAGGAACCCCTTATACAAACTCCCTCGAGCTCAGACCTTTGGACATAGACTCTCCATATGTTGCTTCTCCTGCTTTCTCCCTCCATGCATTGTATCATAATGATCTTGGTGGTTCTACTGCTCAGGAAGCGATTTACGAGTATGTGTATAGTTATGCAATAAATCTCTTTGCTTATATAAAAACAAAGCTAGATTTAAATAGGTGAATTTCTCTCTTGATGCAGGGTAAGGGATGATGCCTATGATCGCTTCTGGTATCGCTTTATTGCGCCTTGGAAAGTAATTACTAACACAAATGAAACATTTGCTGCTTCACAAGCTAATCCTTGTAAAGTACCGATTAGTGTGTTGTTGACTGCTTGTGAGCAAGATGATGGCGGTCCATACTGGGCACTAGGTTCAGCGAAATCTGATACTATATCTAAATTTCATTTCTACTGGCACTTCGCTGAGCTTGAATTGCTACGACTAAATGAAACTAGAGAGTTCAACATTTTTGTGCCCTATGCTGGATACAAATCTGGACCTATAAGACCAAAATACTTACAAGTAACCACCATAGTATCCCCTAGAATCTCAACTTCAGACGCTCTTACTTTTATACTTCAGAAGACAAATGATTCCAACCGTTACCCTATCCTTAATGCCGTGGAATTGTACAGGGTTCTAGAGCTTCCTGCTTCACCAACAAATCAAGAAGATGGTATTTTCGATCACCCTTGCTTTTAAATCGTTCTTACTTTCTTCAAGTGATCGATACACTGATTTATGTATTTCTTCTCAATCAATGTGTACGTTCAGTTGATTCTATCACTGCAATTAAGGATGGTTATGTAATACCAAAGATTTGGCAAGGAGACCCCTGTCTTCCAAAAGATTATCATTGGGACGGTCTAAACTGTAGCTATGATGGCATCAATCCTCCAAGAATAACCTCCTTGTGAGTACTGTGTGGGCGTGTGTATCTTCTAAATTTAAGTATTATTATACCTATGTTTGATTTTTTGAATATCCTCATGATATGCAGAAGTTTGAGTTCAAGTAATCTGACTGGAGGGATCCCACCTTCTCTATCCAAACTCACATCTCTACAGTACTTGTAAGTTTCATATGGAGAATATTTCATTATGTGGATGTGGTATTTGTTATAAAAAAGGCTATATTATACTCCGATCTAAAACATAAGGTGAAGAATTGAGTACTTAAAGTAAATAACAGTAATAGACAAATACTCTAGAAGGAGGGGTTGAAGGGAGTATGAACGCTTTTCGCAAATTCTTTCTGCAGTAGCAACTTCAAGAGCTGGATACCGAATCTCAAGACCTTGAACTCGAACTCAAGATCTTGAACAGAACTTTTCGTGCCTTGTGAAATCTGCAGTTTGATCAGACATTAGAAATTTAACAGAGAAATAAAGAACACGTGAATTGTTAACGAGGTTCAGCTCTAAACCAGCCTACGTCCCCGCCTAGGGTTATCCAACCCGTAGGATTCAAACAACTATTATTTCACTTCTTATGGATCCTAGATACAACCGAGAAGATCTTTCCTTCTTCTAAACTCCTGAAGCCTCACCCGCTCCTATCTAGTCAACTCAGATCCCTTAGAGTCCTAGATACAATTTAGAAGAACTACCCTTCTCTCGTAGCCTCACTCGCTACTATCTAGTTAACCCAAACGCTTGTGAAATAATAGCCCTAACCACACCAACGTGTGTATACGTTTGAGTATAGGGATACTCTTAGTATAACAAGAATTAACTTATCCTATAACGCTCAGACTCTTCCTAACTCTCAAAAGAAATAAAGCGATTACAAATAGAGAGATAGGAAAGAAATAAAATCAGCAGCGGCAATGGAAACTTGAGAGCTCTTTGATCCGCAGAGAAGGCTTGGTGAAGGTGTGTTTTGATCGTTCTTCTACTTCTCTTCTTATAGCCGAGAGCTCTTGATGTTTTGCTGATTCTTATCCCCAAAATCTTGATCAGTTGTAACAACAATTTGAACTTTAAAACGCTGGGGATATTTCACGTTACTGCTGCCGTGATGCCTTTCAAGTTGTTGAGATATTCTGGGCGAGATCTTGTAGCTGGGATTTATCTCCAATTTAAATTCAAATTAACTGTAAAGATTAATTCTAGAACAACACAAATATTTATCCAAATAATATCCATAACCGAAAATCCTATAACAAAAGATATTGTGTTAGGAATATATGTAAAATAGATAAACTGTAAATCAAATCCAACACGTAGATAAAAAGCAATTTGTTTTTCAAATAACCAAATCTAAAAAGCAACACTTAGAGTCAAATATTTGTTTTTCAAATAACCACTTTGAACAAATCTAAATATCTACGTAATTACTTTGAACAAATATCTACGTAAGCACATGTTAGTTTTTTATTCAATATATAAAAAAATAAATAAGCATATATTCAAAACAAATAATAAATCTCTTAAATCAGATTTAAAGAAATCAAATAAATCTTTTAAACCAAATCTGATTTTAAGTAGATATACCCGCATAATAAATCAAATCAAATAAAAAAACTATATAATACAATTGATATTTGCATAAAATACTACCTTATTTGTCTTCTATCATCCCTACAAAAATATATCACATATTATCATCAGGTGGAGTCAACATAAGGCATTACTTTCAAACACTTGTACGTATAGGTTCTTATAATAAGTACTACAAAGAGTCATTTCTGATTGAACCAAATATGGGATCCCACTAGAGCTGAAAGAAGATAGGCAAAAAAAGAAAATTGGAGGAAAGGTCAAATGACTGAATTGATAATTATGCATTTCAGCTTACTATCTAAGTGAACATTCACCATTCTATACAAGCTAGTATGTTTCATTTTTTTTTTTTTTGAAATCAGCTAGTATGATTCATAGATTCAACGGTTGAACTCAAACATGTAAATGTACATAGTGGGCCGGAAGCCCAAATTTATTATCATGATACACAATAATGAATGTGTAGGTATGCTATATATTGTGTGTGTTCGTGTGTATAGACAATAGATCATATATGTACGCAACTCTTATGATGTATCATGTTGACAAATATCATTGAACTAAAAAGATCAATGATTGAGATTAAAAGTAGGGATATTTCACTTGGTATCCACGAGGTTTGACTTTTTTCGCATGATGTCTAATGTTTTTAAGAATTTCGCATGGTAACCATAAGCTTTCAACCATTTTCTAGAGATAGCCAAGAGATTTTGACAAATTTCTTATGTTAACCAAATTGGTTAAAACTCTTTTAGAATTTAGGTAAAATCACAAGATAATTACAAATATATATATGTATTATTTTTTTTGCACAGAACCACCCAATTTTTATTTTTTATTTTTTAAAAGTTAACCACAATCATTTAAGTGTTTTATAATGCTCTATATTAGTTGCATGATAAATGAGTAATACAAAACGGAAAAAAATGGTAGTATTTAAAAAAAAAAACTTTAAAATTTAGAAACGGTATACATAATCACCTAATTTAGTTGGTTGTTTTCAAAGAGTCATTAATATTAACATTGCTAATATTTTTTTAAAAATTACAAAATAGATATATAACAAAAAGTTTATTTTAACCAAATATTTTAGGATATTTTAAAACAAATATGATTGAATACTTTCATAATTTACATTATAACAAAATACTTTTCTAATATGGATTATTTTGCATAATTTGCAGACTTATTTATTTAGCTCATTTCACAATGTTGATTCTTTAAAAACTAAAACCCAAATTTGGATGGTTTCACATGTGTTTTTTTTTAGAATTTACACATTTTCTTGTAAATAATTCTTAATTCACACGTATAGATTAGCTTTAACAAATCAAATCAGATATTTTCACATCGTTTTACGGTTACACCAAACTTGAGTAATTATGTGAAAGAATTATAATATATTTGTTATTTTATATAATTTCTCTATTATTTTTATTAAGTTTAGCTATCACACGAAATTGGTCAAAACTTCGTAGTTATCATGCAAAAAAAGCCAAATCTTGTGGTTACCAGGAGAAATTTCTGTCAAAAGTAACTTCTTATTATTCGGTGGTATTGGACGATTATTCGTTGAAATGAAATTATTCATTGGTATTGATGATTATTCATTAGAAAGAAATTTACATTTTTAACATTTTTTTTTATAGACGAATAATTATATTGTTTTAGATGAATAATCATGTGAAAACGAATTAATAATCATAAGAAAACAAATGAAGAATTTCTACGTACACGATATGACCCGTGTACACCATAAGAGTTGTGTAAGCTAGAACCAAACTCTCTCTCTCTATATGAGTTTGCCTTACAATAATTATACGGGAGATCTATCACACACTGTCTATCCAATCTAATATCGTTAAAGTACTTGCAAGTTTCATGCTTCGTTTTCTGCCTAGAGGATAAACAACAAATTGTTGATGTTTTTATCTAGTACTCCATACTGTGTATAGAATGTTCTAATGTATACAACTAATTTGAATTTGCTTCAGGAATCTATCCAACAATGTATTTACAGGGAAGATACCAGAATTTTTAACATATTTGCCCTCACTGAATGTCATGTAAGATTGTTGTTATATTTTGTATAATTTTTTTTACTACGGAGTATTATTTTTATAAAGTGTGTATGAAGTTAGGGTCATCCCGAGATCTCAAGGCCTTGGAAAATTAGCAAGGTAGTGAACAATATAGATCACAAATTTAAATCCCCTTCTATAAATGGCTTAAGTGCATACTTATGAGAAAAAAAACATTAAGCATTATAAATTATTTTTCTAAGTATTTTAGATTCTGTTTATATTGGAATATAATAATATACAAATGATATAAATGAAAAAAAAAATCAATCTCTTATTTTACAAAAAAAACAAAAATTTAAATTTTCCCAAAATAATGGATCAATTATAACAATTATGTACTACAAGCATTTTTAGCCATTATATAAAATTATGAGTGTTTTGAAGGTTTATTGTTCCTTTTTTAAAATTGATAATTTTGTTGTATTATATTGCTATAGTTGATTGTAAAAGAATCAACTGGAATTATGTTAACCATTATATATATAGTCCCTTGTTAAATGTAATATTGTAAGATGACGATGACGACAACAACAGCAATCCCGATATGTATCACTACAAGTAGGGTCTAAGGGGTTAAATTATAAATTATATACACCATTTTCTCGACTAGATCGAGTGGGTGTTTATGAGGTCATATAAGATGCATGACAATGTTACAAAATTGAGAAGTTTACAAACTGAAAAGTCGTCAAAGAGTGCCCTAATCATTTCCTATCCATTGCAGTGATTTGAGTGGAAACAATCTAATGGGTCCAGTTCCTCCTCTACTTGCTGAAAAGGCACGCAATAAGTCCATAGACTTAAGGTATTCACACACACAATCCCTTTTGCCTCGAGTTTTGAATATTGAATGGTTCATACTTCGAACATAAACTTGGCTTATCCTCGACTTTTGTTTAATGTAGACTAGAGGGGAATCCTGATGTTTGTAAGTCGTACCACTGTGAGGAGAATTTAGTGGTCGACAAGAAAAGATACTCCTTCAGTGTTCCAATTGTTGTGTCCGTTGCTTTGGTTTCATTCATTGTGGTTATTATTGGTATCATTTTTCTTGTCTTCAAACGAACAAAGAAACAAGGTATTATACAATCTAGCTTCTATGTTTCATGTCATCACTTTAATAATCTTAGTTATTTTTAGTGTTTCATGTTATGTTTTTTTTTATGTTTCATGCAAGCTTCATATATATATATATATATATATATATATATATATATATATATATATATATATATATATATATATATATATATATATATATATATATATATTATTTTACAATCTTTAGTTATTTTGATTTCTCAATTGGCGACATGCCATAATATTATAATTTTTAATTTACTGAACGATCACCTCTATCAACGATAGGGTTGATGGATGGAGCCATTAAACAAAAAAACAAGCAGTTCAAATATTCAGATATTGTAAGGATCACTGATAGTTTAAAAAAAGTGCTTGGAAAAGGAGGATTCGGAACTGTTTATTATGGTTCCTTGCAAGATGGTACTGAGGTGGCTGTCAAGTTATTGAATCATACATCGTCTACAATCATTTTGAAGCAATTCTGTTCTGAGGCAAGTCAAATAAAATGGCTAAATTCCTTTATTTGGAACTATGATCAACATAATTCAAACCACCTATAGTCGCATTTCATGGTATGTTGATAATTTCACAGGCGGAACTCTTGACCAGGACACATCATGTAAATTTGGTGTCACTAATCAGGTATTGTGATGAACATGCAAACATGGCACTCGTGTACGAGTACATGTGTCCTGGTGACTTGCAAAAACAATTATCAGGTAACTCTTGTATTATCGGGTAACTCTTGTATTGATCAACTTGTTTTCTTTCTTCCACTTCCACCCTTGCTATTTTTTTTATCAAGTACTAAGATATTAATTACACATGATAGTTTGTGAATGTCCTATGATGATAAAGCTTCTTTTATTTTTCCCCCACAGAGAAAAATGAGCATCCTCTAAGTTGGAAAGCAAGGCTTCAGATTTCAATTGATGCTGCACAAGGTCGGCTTTGGCAGTAATACACTAGTTCAAACATTTTACAACTATAAGTTACCTCTAATATGATCTCAATTTTCTAATGTTGTAGGATTAGAGTACTTACATAGTGGTTGTATACCACCAATCATCCATAGGGATATAAAACCCGCAAACATTCTATTGGATGAGATGGGACATGCCAAGATAACCGATTTCGGGCTCTCTAGATTTTTCACTACTGACAGCCAGGGTGCTGCCATGCGGACTGATCTTGCAGGCACGTTGGTAGCTGACGTACCTGCTCCCATATCTGCTCCCCCGATAGCATCGACGGTGGCAAAGCTGTTTCCACATGTCCTCGATAGAAGTCCTTCCTATTTCTATGGAAGGGATGGTCAATGTCTAAAAATTTCTGATGACAATCAAACCAGGTAGTCTTCCTTCCATTTTTCAACCGAAAACAATCAGATCCCGATTCCATACAAATCGGGCAAGCCATCCCCCCAGCAGCGCTCCATCCCGACAACATAGCATATGCAGGGAAATCACTTATTGTCCAAAGTAGAGCTGCACGCATAATGAAGGTCTCTCCCCTCGAAACATCATAAGTAGGTACACCGACCTCCCACAAATGCATCAACTCATCAATGAGAGGTTGGAGGCAAACATCAATCAACTTCTTTGGGTTTTTCGGACCTGGCACTAACGAGGACATAAACATGTACTCTGTTTTCATGCACAAATGAGGCGGAAGATTGTAAGGAGTAACAATAACGGGCCAAGAAGAATAAATCTGTCCACTTTTGTTGAAGGTAGCAAAGCCATCAGTGCATAAACCCAAACGAATATTACGAGCCTCTAAAGCAAAATCAGGATATAGTCTCTGAAGTCATCCAGGCCTCTCCATCTGACGGATGACACATCATTCCTTCCTCTGTTACATGGTCTGCATGCCAAGTCATATGACTAGTTGTCGCCTCAGAAGCATATAGTCTCTGAAGTCTCGGAGTTAGAGGTAAGTAGAACAACACTTTGTGTGGAGTGCTCCTTCCGTTTCTTGCAACTTTATATCTTGCATGCCCACAAAACCTACACGATTCTTCATTGACATCATTCTTCCAATACAACATACAACCATTAGGACACATGGCTATTCTTTCCACCGGTAGACCCAAACTTCGAACCACCTTCTCAGTTTCATAGTAACTAGTGGGAATCTTATGGTTAGGAGGCAACACTTCATCATACAATTGCACGAATCCATTGAAGAGTGGCTGGGGGACATTTTATTCACACTTCAGGCTCATAAGTCTGCTTACAAAGGACAACTGAGTATGTGAAGTACAACCTGAAAACACTGGTTCATCAGCGGCTCTGAGCACTTCTGCAAATTGCGTTGTTAAGAGATTAGCATCCTTTGTCATCATGTCTTCACGACCACCATGATCAACTTCTTAGAATTTAACATCATTTCCATCATTATTAAACCATGGAGGAGGAACAAAGCTCGGACCTGAAATTTCAAACCCCATCAACTTCTTGTAATTCATCACATTTCAATCGATCGAACATTAAACGTACAATATATGATATAAAGTTCGAACCTGCAATGTCAAACACCATCCTTTGTTCCCCCGTTAAGTGATCATACATAGACGGATAATTCTGATTTGGAGGCGCAATAGTTTCACCATGTGCTGTCCATCGATGATAATCACTCATAAACCCACGATGATATAAATGATTCTTAACCTCATCTATGCTGTACCATTTACAGTTAGTGCATCGCCAACATGGACATTTAATCTTGCCTTCATCGACATAAAGTGGATGCTCTAATGCAAATTTTATAAACTTATCCACCCCTTGCAAAAATCGATCATTTAATCCTTCATACATCCATGAACGATCATCCATATTGCACTTCACCAATTTCTGTATATATATATATATATATATATATATATATATATATATATATATATATATATATATATATATGTACAAATACATAATGAATATTAAACATATAATATATAAAATTCTAAATGGGTGGACTAATTAAATAATTTATTAAAACCCATTGAGATATATATAAATAACCATGAACACAAAACCTTAAACCCATGCACACAACTTATATTGCTATTAAAAGTCCAAACATTTTAAAAAGTAAATACATATTCCATATAAACACATCCCACATGCAAAAAGTCCATAAATTTCAAAGTCCATTACTATTCAAAGTCCATACATTTCCAAAATCAAACACAAAATCCATAACCACAACATTTTTACACTCTACAAATTTTCTGATTATTAAATCTATACAACTAAGTACTTAATAAAATATATATAACATATAGCATATATATCTATACTCAAATATAAAATATCAAATATATAACATACCTCTCAACTTCAAATTTTCATCTCCCACTTGAAACTACAACCCTCCCAAGTTCACTGTGAAGAAGACGACACTTGGACCTTTCGCAGGGAGCTTTCACCATCAAACTTAAAGTGGACAACTAGAAAAGTACAAATTGCATTAATGAACTCAACTGTAAATAGCAACGGCATTAGCCACGGATACGACCGTGGCTAATATTTGGGCTCCTTAATTCGTCCAGAGCTATTGTTTGGGCTTCCATATTCTATTGGCCACGGATATAGCCACGACATATGGTTCGTGGCAAATGGCCACGAAGGAAGGGTACGTGCCTCATCTCTTTAGCCACGGGTACAACCACGGCGTTTTCATTCGTGGCCAGAGGCCACGAAAGGAAGGCATGCTTGTCATTTTCATAGCCACGAATATAGCCACGCAGTAATGCTCGTGGCTAAAATCCACGATTTTTTGGACACGAATTTATGTCAGCACCCCCAGCCACGGATTTAGCCACGAAATATTTCTCTTCTCGCCTAAATAGCGACGACATGTCAGGTCGTGGCTAATGTCGTGGCTGATATCCACGACATTAGCCACAACCCTATGATGTGGCTAAAAAATCCGTGGCTATTTCCTGTGTTTTTGGTAGTGTTCTTTCTGAATCAAATATAGAAACATGGAATGAGTCCTAAAGAGTAGTCAGTTCTGATGGGCACTGAGGGATCGTAGATTTTAGTAGTTAACTAAGATGATGCAGCAGGGAGATTAATTACCTGAACCATTGTAGTGTTGTTGCATACGGATCTCAACAACCAACATGGGTTCTTCTGTTGCAAACAGAGGACGAGATTAAAAAGATAAGAAAGTATACACTTATGGGTGGTAGACATGACATGATAGAGAATGCATTAACTTGATTATTAAGACATCATGGGTAATTTAGGTTTACACAGTTCCACATTCACTAGTTCAGTTATAATATTCCTGAGCTCTTACTTCTTCGATCCATTCTCTAACTCCCATATGGTATAAAGTTACCAAATTAATAAATTCTACCATAATATATAATAGAATCTGCCAAAGAAAGCAAAGGAAAACCACAATGGAGAGATCCATATGAATGCCTGAGTGGCACTCATGCTATTTTTGTGAAAGCGAACTTCAATAAGGAAATCAAACATGCTTGCCTGCACTTATATTTTATTCATATTGTCTTTTGTTCCTCCTTGCACCCAGTTCCAAATCATTTACCTTTTCAAGCTAGAAAAAAGAATATGACATGTTCAATTTTTCTCCTTTAAATACTGACACTATATTCAAATTTTCTTCTTTAAATGCAGTCACTCCTACTTGCACTACATTCAGGAATGAGTATCCAGTCAAAAAATAAACCAACAATTTAGTTCCTATATACAAAAGATGCTTTTACAAATTTTGGTTCGAGTAGGTTTTATCATGCTATTATGCTAAGGTTAATGGAAGGAAAGATACAAAATTAATAATAAATTATAAGAAATCAGTTAGACATTAACTCACATAGAAGGCATTATGAGAAAGGCTTTGACCAAATTCAATCCAGTCCCTCAGAAGTGTACTCCTTAGAAAAATGTCCTAATTAGAAAGCAGAATAAGTCCAAATAAGATAGTAGAAGAAAACACACAAGAATAATCTCAACAATCATACCATCGAATATGTGCTACTAATAGCTCCGTATAAAAGAAGAAGAACAAAAGCCTTGTAATGTCTATAGCCAACGCAATTATTTATCCAGACACAATGGTGATCCTGCAAAAACATGAGAATTTCAGTGGAGGGGAACAAATTAGAATCTGCCTTTAACTACAGAGGAAAAAGGGCTTAGTAGTCTAGTAAAGGGTAGTTAACCATGAATACCAACCATTTTTAATATACAACTCCAACTCCGACAATGATGAGCCGTAGGAGGCTTGTAAGAGGAGCACTTGTCACAACACTTTGATTGAAGAAACTGCAATAAAAAAATTTCTGGACTTAGATCTACCATATGAAAATCACATGCTGATAACGAAAAAGTTCAGTTCTGGGGAAAAGGATGGAGAATATATTTTTCCAGAAAGAGGTAGAGCAGCCCAGAAATGAAAGAAAGATGGCAAGAAACAAAGCAAATTGGTACAAGATAGATTCAAAACATACTCACAAGAATCCCATCAGAAAGTAATCACAATTCGAACACTTTCAAAAACAAGACCTATAAACCCTCAAACTCAAAACCAAGCTCTAGCCCGTTTTAGATCTAGAAAATAAAACATAGAGGTAGAGCTACCAAGCTAATAAATCAAAGATAGAAATCTCTAAAAGAGGAACTGTATAAGAATCGACTCAAATTCCGTTTAAAACAAGCATCTATTACCTGAAATAGAGGAGCATCCAAACGCACCCCAGAATGCTCCAAAATCTCCTCTCCGTTCTCTGTATGTTCTTCAAAATCATACTGAATAGAGAAAAAGCAGTCGACCCAAGAGTCCAAACTTCAGAATCTCAAGAAAATTGAAAGTAAAGCCATGAACAAGAGAAGTTACTGGGATCCACATAATCAAACCCTAAGCAAATTTCAATGGCCCTCGAAATCAAACCCTAACTAAACATTAATCAAGATTTTGAATTGAAATGAAAAGGGTTTGGAGAAATTACTGGACAATGGAGACTTCAGGCTCGAACTTCTGTTGAAGATGTCGGAGATCTGACCGGAAACGAGCAGCAATTTATCCTGACGAAGTCACAACGCCGGCTGAGTCATGGTGGAGTCACCCTCTCTATCAGATCTGGTGATAGAGAAGACCCCGACGATGGAGGAGGAGGTGGTGCTCTGACTGGAATGTTGGCAAGGGTTTCGAGGGGGTGAGGGATAGAAGGGAAGAGAAGTCACAAATGAGAGGTTTGCGGGTGAGGAGATCTCAGATCTCAGATCTGTGGGAGGAGGAGGAGAAGTTGAAGATTGAAGTAGGGAGAGAGAAGAGAGGTGGCGGCGGCGATGTTGGTGGCGATGACGGAGGCAGAGGCGGTGGCGAGGACTTTCAGGAGAAATGGTGAGAGGAGAGGATTTTGAAAGATAGTCGGGAGAGAAGAGAGTGAGTTTTGGACCCAAATGAATGTGGAGAGAGAGGGAAAATTTTGTTACTATGTAAAAGTTACTGTAATATTTTCCCCCAAATTTTGAAATCCCTCCATGCATTTCAATTCAGCTCGTTTTAACTTTGAAAATTTAAACCCGCGCTCATTTTAATTTTTTCCAAAACCAATAATTTTACATCTGTCAAAATATTTAACCATAGTGTTAACATTTTAAAACATCACAAAAAAAATTACTGATGTAGTAGATGAATTTAACATCTGTTGCTTTTTTGACAGACATAAATCATATGATGTCTAATTGCAGTATTCTAGTACTGTTATTTTGAATGATGTGTTGATTGTGCTTGGATTCAAGCACAACCTCTTGTCTGTAGGCAAGTTATTAGATGATAATGAGTTGGTAGCTCTATTCACTAGAACCCATTGTTTTCTTCAGGACCCTAAAACTAGAAAGATAGTGCTGTCAGGACCAAGAAGACATGGACTCTACAAGATACTTCGTGAGGAACAGAAGAATTGATTGCAACAATTTAATATAGACAGTGTTTTTAGACTGATTACTAGCAGATGTAATAAATAGATGCTGGTTTGGAATTGAGTCATGCCAGGCTTGGTCACACCTCAATTTCAAAACTGAAACACATGCACCAGTTTGATTTTGGTTCTTTGAATGATTTCCATTGTGAAACTTGCTCTATGTCTAAGATACACATGTTGCCTTTTGAAAGAAATTTCACTACTGCTAGCAATGCTTTTGATCTTGTGCACATGGATCTTTGGGGTCCTTACAACGCTCCAACTTTTAATGGTTGTCATTATTTCTTAACAGTCCTAGATGATCATACAAGGGTCACTTGGACCTTTTTGTTGAGAGATAAAATGCAGGTCTTCAAAACTATTTGTGATTTCATAGCTTATGTGAAGAATCAGTTTGACAGATCAGTGAAATATTTGAGAACAGACAATGGTACATAATTTGTACAGAAGAAGTGTGTTGAGTTCTTGGCCTCGGAAGGGATATTGCATCAGAAAACTGTACCTTATACACCTCAACAAAATGGAAGAGTTGAGAGAAAGCATAGACATTTGATTGAAACAGCAATAGCTCTCAGATTTCATGCTAACTTGCCCATCAAATTCTGGGAAGAATGTGTGTTGACTACAACTCACATTATTAATAAACTACCTGCAGCAACTTTGGAGTGGAAAACTCCATATGAAATGTTATTCAAGAAAGCTCCTGATTATGATGAGTTGATAACAATGGGATGCTTGTGTTATGCTCCTATTAATCACCATCATAGAGACAAGAAGGATGCAAGGGGCAGGAAGTGCATCTTCCTTGGATATCCTCATGGCCAAAAGGCATATAAGTTGTGGGATTTGGAGAGTAGGTCCATTCTCATTAGTAGAGATGCACAATTTCAAGAAAATGTATTTCCTTATAAGACAGATGGCACCAAGGAAATTGATGCTTTGAAGGAGCCTGGTGTGGTGCTTCCATTGGTCAATCTAGCCCCAGACACAGATGAGCTCCACAAAATATATACCCCACCTACTCCAAATTCACCTCCTCAAACCACAACCCATGACCCTTCAAGTCCTCAAACACAGCCATCTATTCCTGACATTGTCCCAAACACAGATGAATGATCATCCAGTCATAATATTGTTCATTCCCCTTCACCAAATATTCATGATTTGGTTGAGTTCCCACCCCTTAGAAGGTCTACCAAACAAACTTTAATCCCTAGGAGATTGCAGGACTATGTTAATCCCACACTCAGAAGAGATACTTCTATGTTAAATTCCTTTTTTGCTAAGTGCATCAATTTTGATCATAATGCAGATCCTTCCTTTACCAAATCCTTTGCCTACATAGTGATGTCTCCAAAGTAGCCATGTTTTTGTGCATATTTTAGTTCCATATTCTTTACATTTTGCATATTTCGGGTTAGGAATATATCGGATTTATGTAGTATATGCGTATTTGTCAGAAATGGAGATCTACATAAGTTTTTGTTTAGTATTGCAGAATATGGAACCATTTCGGGAGAAAATCAAGAAGCGAGAACCAGAGCACAAAGCTACTCGACATCGACAAGCCTTAGTCGATCTCGACAAGCCATGCCTAGACACCTGCCAGGATCGAGGAGCCTATGTCGAGAAGCTGAAGACGAAGAACCCGACTCCCGAACCTTCGTCGAGATCGAGTTAGGCTACTCGAGATCGACAAGACCTCAGAGACACCCGGGCATGTCGAGAAGATCTACCCGACGCTGCCGAGAAGACCCAGTCGATGAGCCACCCAACTCGATGTCGAGTAAGGGTCCTCGAGATCGAGTACACTTGTGAGCCAGAGTCCGAGCCTGTCGAGCACCAGCTAGCCGAGGCGCCGAGTTAAGCCAGTCGACCAACAATCCTACTCGAGATCGAGTAGCCCTTTGTCGAGATCGAGGAGACTTCCGGAGACGCGTTACGCGGTTTGATCAATTCTACTCGGTGTGGGATTACTTGGGCCCGAAGATTACCGATTCTATCCGATCTATCAAGATACATCATGGAAGAGAGAGATCTATCCACTTGAAGACACTATAGATATATTTCCCTATTTTAGATTTAATTTCTTTATAGCTTTTATTTATCTTTAAAGTTTTAGACATAGTTTTAGATATAGATAAAGATTTCTATCCTTGAATAGCAAGGAATAGAAGGCTATAAATAAAGCCTTAGGGGGCTGGTTTTTGATTCATTCCATCACACAGCAATTAGGAGAAGAGTAGAGAGAGAAAGAGAGAGAGAGGCCGAGTGGAGCAGGAGAGCGAGAGTGATCCGGCTTTGTTTGGTTTGTACTTTCTTAAGTTTGATTCAATGCAAGTTATTTCTTTTCATCAATCAATGTCTGAGGTTGCGATGAAGCGTGAGTAGTCCACCCATTTCTAGGGTTGGGGCGAGCCCGACGATAGCCATGCACGTTTGAGGTAAAGATCCGACTTTTATCATGTTTTGAGCATCTGCTACTTGTTATGTGTTTATTACCCATCTAATGGAGGTCCATGCTAACAACTTGGATTGTAAACATAAAATTAGTAGAGACAATTAGGGTTTCTTGAAAGAGTTGTCTAATTGTTGGAAAAGGCGAAAGCTTGTCCTTGATGCGATTGACATGATTATCTGTTTGGTTCTGCCTTATGCATGTTTGGTTATCGTTGTTGCAAACCCCAATCTTGGAAGTCTTTTACATACAGTTTATTTCGAGATCCCAAAGCATTTGTTTTTATTTCCTTTCGTTTTAGTTTCTGCCCTTACTCGAGATCGAATAGCACTCGTCGATCTCGACTACTGATTTTCGACCAAGGTCGACGTAGCTTCTGTGTGCAGGTACTCGACGAGCCAAGCCGACATCGACCAAGACTCTACTCGATCTCGAGTAAGGCCTTGTCGAGATCGACTAACCCTGTGCTTGCTGCTGCGCTGTGTTCGACTGTCCGATCTTCTGTCGAGTTGTTGTACTCGAGATCTAGGACCCCTATTGTCGACTTCTGTGAGATTTCTCCGCTGCCTAGGATCCGCTGACACGCTTCCTCGTGGATCGATCCTGACTTCCCACTGCTGCATCAAGAGGAGGTCTTGTAATTATTTGCAATGGACGGAATCTGATTTGCCTTAGTTTATTTACATTCTATTTTGCATACTTGATTTCCTCCTATCAACACATAGCATCAGTTAAAGAACCTTACCTTTATTCCCAAGCCATCCAAGATCCCAACTGGATTGATGCAATGGAAGTAGAATTGAAGACTCTTGAACAAAACCAGACTTGGGAGCTTACGGAACTTCCACAAGGAAAGCAGGCTATTGGAAGTAAATGGGTGTATAAGATCAAATACAAGCCCGATGGATCCATAGAGAGGTTCAAGGCAAGATTAGTGGCAAAAGGGTACAATCAAATCAAAGGGAAAGACTATAAACACACCTTCTTTCCTGTAGCAAAATTCCCCACTATGAGAATTTTGTTGGCTTTGGCCACTATGAGAAATTGGCCTCTTCATCAGTTAGATGTGAATAATGCCTTTCTTCATGGGTATTTAGAGGAAGAAGTTTATATGCAGCCACCACAGGGATATGAGATGCCTAATTCTGGATTGGTTTGCAAACTAAAGAAGTCCATTTATGGACTTAAACAGGCCTCAAGGCAATGGAATATGGAGATGTGTAAGTTCTTACTTGGTTCTAGATATAAGCAATCAGTAAATGACTATTCTCTATTTGTCAAGAAGACATCAACTGGTGTAGCTGTGGCTCTAGTTTATGTTGATGATCTAATGATCACAAGAGATGATGAAGAAGAGATTGTTGCTCTTAAAACTGCCTTGCACAAGGCATTCACCATAAAAGACCTTGGCTTGGCAAGGTATTTTTTATGATTGGAGATTCAGAAAACATCCTCATGCACCTATTTACATCAGAGAAAATATGTCATGGACATTGTGGATGATTGCAATATGTCTGAGTGCAGAGCATCTAAATTTCCATTACCAACTAGTCTGAAATTGTCTACTGATGTAGGGGTCATCATGGAGGATCCAGAAAAGTACAGAAGCTTGATTGGCAGGCTATTGTTCTTGAATCTAACCAGACCAAATGTTTCTTATGCAGTTCAACACTTAAGCCAATTCATGAATCAACCACGCCAACCTCATTATGATGCTGCCTTGCACATTGTAAGATATTTGAAAGGAAGCACATCAGTGGGACTATTCTATTCTGCTATGCCAGATTGCTCAGTCAAAGCATTTTGTGATGTTGACTGGGGTACTTGTGCTTTCAGTGCAAGATCATTTACTAGCTACTGTGTTTTCTTTGGCAACTCTTTGATATCTTGGAAAACAAAAAAAACAAGCAACAGTCTCTAAATCATCTGCGGAAGCAGAGTATAGAAGTATGTCTATGACTTGTAGTGAGTTGATCTGGGTTTATGACGTATTACATGCCTTACAGACTTATCCTCCCATGCCAATTCCCTTGTTTTGTGACAACAAGGCTGCTATTCACATAGATGAAAACCAAGCGTTCCATGAGAGGACTAAGCATATCAGAATTGATTGTCATTTTGTAAGGGAGCAACTGCAGAATGGCTTTATTCATCCTCAGTTCATCAAAAGCAAGGTTCAATTGGCTGGCATTTTCACTAAGGCTTTGGGTGAAGCACAACACACATTCCTCTCTTCCAAGTTGGGACTTGTTGGTCTCCCACCAAGTCCAACTTGAAGGGGGGATATATGAGAATATGTCTATTATCATTTTGTCCTATTTCTTTCTTCCTTTCTTATGTTTTGCCCTTTATTGTAAATAAGGCAAATTGAGCATGTGCAGCTCACGAGCCATTTGTCCCTATATAAGGAACAATCAGGTTTTTTCAGGGTTTGTGACGTTTTAGGGATCTATATTTGATTGGAGATTTCATCGGCCGCCATGGCCTCCTTTGCTCGCTATTGATTGCTGAACATCACTTACCTGAGCAAGTTCAAGCTCAGTTTACTGGTTTCTACATAACTAATGCAGAATCTGTACGTTGGATGTTGTTTATCGGGTAAATTCAGGATTTATAAGTATTGATTCATATAGGAAGACAACGGTGTTCTCTACTCTTCTGGCAACAAATACATTACAGTGGAATAAAAAACTTTCAAATATATATCCACGCATACGCATCTGAAACTTCTAAATAGCATAAACACACTTAGGAATTGATATAAGGGGTGTTTGACTATAGTGGTGTCATGATATATTTATAAGAGGCCGGTGCATGTTTGACTATATATGTTGATTTATTAAGTGACATATTTATAGTAGATGTTATGAAAAATCTATGGGATGTCATATGAAAAATCTAATGGGTGTCATCAACAACTATGATTGGGTTTGGAAAGTAGATTGTCCACCAAACGTCAAGAGTTTTATTTGGAAGATTATGATATGAATACCTAAAAAGAACATAAATATGATATGAACGACTATGATTGGGAGTTCATCTGTCGCTTTCGTGCGTGTTGTGCAACATCATGGGAAAGAATGTGATCCATCTATTCACATCATGTGCTACGACATTAAGATTAATCGAAAGAAATAGAAGGAAACATTGAGACAATAGTACAAAGAGCATATATAGGCAAAGAAAATTAGAGTATGAAAAATATTACTATAGAAATAATATTCCACTAGCTTTCACATGATAATAAGGAACAAGATTCTATTTGATGATGAAGAGATGTGGAGAATGGAGATATGAGAAGCTATGATTAGGCAAGACATTAAGAACTGGAAGTTGTCTAGAAAATCAAACATAGAGGAGGGTGAGTATGGACCAACAAACAACAAAAAGAGTCAAGTAGGAAAAGAGTAATTAGATGTAAGAAACTGAAAAGATGGATTTATTATAAAACTCAACTTTGATGGGGCCAAATCTGCTATTATGTTATAGGGATTGTGCTCCATGATGAGTCCGAGAGAATGGTTGCTTTCGAGGCTAGAAGATGCACACGGTAGCCTATCTACACTTGGTGCAGAAACTCTTGGACCGAAAATCGGACTAAGGGATGTGAAGTTAAATTGGGAGTCTAGAAGAATCGAAGTTGAGAGACAATGTCTTACGGTGATCAATGCGCAATTAACGAAGTTTGAAAAAGCCTGTGGGAGATTGAGATGATGTAAAGATCTAGCTTCAATGCTAGATCAAAGCTCACAATGAACCAAAAAGCAATCAAACAGTGTTGATCATCTAGTGACGAATTGAGCGGCCGATTTAGGGTTGCTGAGCAAAATTCATTCTCTCTTATTCCAAGATAACAGAAAGCATAAAGCTTATATAGTTCGGATCAAAGAGGCAAAACCCTCACAGGGGTAAAGATGGGAGAATGCAGCAAATGCGGGAAGAAGACAAAACTGTACAAAATGCAAAAATGAAATGGAGCTGAAATGAAATGCAAATGATGCAATGTGTAACAGAAAACATGAGGTAGGCACGTGAGGTATACGTCAATACCCCCCCCTTCAAGTTGGATCCGATGAACAATCAAAGAGACCCAACTTGGAGATGAACACTTTGAACTGTTCCTCACCCAGTGGCTTCGTCAAAATGTCAGCAATCTGCATTTTAGTCCTCACATGAGGTGTGGCAATGAACCCCTAAAGAACCTTCTCACGAATGAAGTGGCAATCCACTTTAATGTGCTTTGTCCGCTCATGAAATACAGGATTTGCAGCAATATGAATTGCTGCTCTATTGTCACAATGCAATGGAATGGGAGTGCTAGGATTTATCCCCAAATCACCAAGGATTCCAACAATCCACACTAACTCACTGGCAGATTTAGACATACTTCAGTACTCAGCCTCTTCAGATGATTTAGACACTGTAGGCTGCTTCTTTGTTTTCCATGAGATCAATGACTTACCAAAAAACACACAATATCCAGTTAAGGACCTAGCACTGTATGCACATGCTGCCCAATCAGCATCACAGTATCCTGTAAGCTCATATGACTCCTCCCTTTTGAAAGTTAAACCCAATGCTAAAGTACCAGCAAGGTACCTCACAACATGCAATGCAGCTGCCATGTGGGGCTCCCTTGGGGAGCTCATGAATTGGCTCAAATGCTGGATGGCATATGACAAGTCTGGCCTAGTCAAATTAAGGAATAGCAATCTCTCTATGAGCCTTCTATACCTCTCTGGATCCTGCAAGGGAATCTCTTCATCATGTGTCAACTTCATGCCTTTAGGCATGGGAAAACCACTGGATTTGCAGCCTGTCATGCCACAGTCTTCTATAATATCTAAAATGTACTTCCTTTGGTGCAAGGAAGTAGATTCAGAGGACCTGATAACTTCCAAACCCAGAAAATATCTAGCCAATCCGAGGTCCTTAATAGTGTAGACCTTGTTCAAAGACCTCTTAACTGATCTGATCTCTTCTGCATCATCTCCAGTTATAAGCAAGTCATCTACATAAACCAGTGCTATCACCTGACCCTTTGAAACATCTTGGATGAAGAGAGAATAATCATGCTTGGATTGTTTAAATCCTAAAGCAATCATGAACTGTGTAAGTTCATTGTTCCACTGTCTGGATGTCTGTTTAAGTCCATATAAGGACCTATTCAGTTTACATACTTCCGCTGGTTTAGCTGCATATCCCTCAGGCAGTTCCATGTAGACATCGTCTTCTAGCTTTCCATGAAGGAAGGCATTGTTAACATCTAATTGATATATTGGCCAATTTCTTTTAGTTGCTACTGAAAATAAAATCCTTACTGTGGCTAACTTAGCAACTGGTGAAAAAGTATGCTTATAGTCCTTTCCTTCTATCTGTGTAGCCTTTAGCCACCAACCTGGCCTTGTACCTCTCTACAGATCCATCTGGCCTGTACTTCACCATATAGACCCATCTACACCCAACTGTTTTGTGTCCTGCAGGGAGCTTGGTTAAGCTCCATGTTTGGTTTTGCTCCAGAGCTGCTAACTCCTTACTCATCGCCTCTTGCCATAAGGAGTTCTTCACTGCCTCTCTGTAGCTGTTTGGTTCAACCACTGCAATCATATTTGCAAAGGAATTCACATATTTTGTGCTGTACTGTGACAGATCTCACCAAGTACATGGGCCAAAAATGACACAGAATTTGATGTAGTTGGTCCCTTTTGACAAACAAAATCCCTCAACTTAGTAGGCCTAGCTGTCTGCCTAGTAGATCTCCTCAATGGTGGGAACTCCACATGATCTGGCATAAAAACCTGTGAGCTATTATGAGGAGAGTTCACTCTCCATGGAGAACTAGATGCACTTTCTGATCCTTCTTGTCTGTTACTTGATGAAGATGATTCTGTATTTAGAACAAAACCTTCCCTATCAAGAGTGAGCACTGACACTTCAACCCTTTGCTGTGGCACAAATTCAAAATCTGCAGTAGGATTCACAAGAGGCAACACATCAACCTCATCTTCCTTGATTACTTCAATCCTTTCATCCTTGAAATGAAAGCATTTTTCATGAAAAATGACATCCCTGCTGATGAAAATTTGTCCAGTCTTCATATCAAGTAGCCTGTAGGCCTTTTGACCATGGGGATAACTAAGGAAAACACATCTTCTTCCTTTAGCCCCAAATTTATCCTTATCAGAATTGCTCACAGGAGCATAACATAGGCATCCCATAACCTTTAGTTCATCATAGGTTGGCCTTTTCCCAAAAAGAACTTCATATGGAGTCTTCCAGTTCAAGACAATACTAGGAAGCTTATTGATCACATGTGTTGCTGCTAGAACACATTCACTCCAATTCTTTAGTGGAAGATTGGCATGGATCCTCATTGCTCTTGCTGTTTCCATGAGGTGTCTATGCTTCCTCTCCACCCTTCCATTTTGCTGTGGTGTATATGGTGCACTCCTCTGATGCACAATCCCTTCAGATGCAAAGAGGTCATCACAATCTCTATTGACAATCTCTGTCCCATTGTCACTTCTCACACATTTGACTTGCTTCTGAAACTGTGTTCTTGCATAGCTGACAAAATTTCTGATAATTCTACTGACCTCAGTCTTTTCTTTGACCAAAAAGGTCCATGTTGCCCTACTACAATCATCCACAACTATAAGAAAATATCTGGCACCTGTGACACTAATGACTTTATATGGACCCCATAGATCCACATGAATCAAATAAAAAATGCTATTAGCAATGGACTCACTCAACTGGAAAGGCAATTTGTGATGTTTAGATAAACTGCAGGTGTCACAAAACATGTTCTCTAACACATAATTGTTCAGAAAATCTAAATGTCTCAGCTTAGATATTGAAGTGTGTCCAAGTCTAGCATGATAAAGGTTTAAATCTAGTTTAGAACTAGCAAAAAATGTGGAATAGGACTTCATGCTTGTCTTCTCCACTTGATTTCTCTGACTTCCTCCCATGACTTGTATCACTCTATACAGTCCTTCTCTTCTTGTCCCACTGAGCAGAACTGGCTCACATCAAGGGGCCTGAAAAGCACAACCATTCATGTCAAAGATGGCTCTAAGACCTGACCTTTCAACAAGCTTCCCAACAGATAGAAGATTAAACCGAAACCCATGCACAAATAGCACATCATATAGAGTAATCTGATCTGACAACTGAACTTTTCCTGATTCTGTAACAGTCATAATATGACCATCTGGCAATCCAATATAAATTGGATGTCTCAATTTGGTCTTGTGATGCAAATATGCATCATCATTGACCATGTGATCACTGGCACCTGTATCAACAATCCATTCAATCCCATCAAAAACTGCATTAGATGATTCCTCATCTCAATCTCAATGATCTTTTTCTGCAGATTACATGTGCAATTAGAAATCCCTCCAGACAAACACACATGGATACTTTCCAGCACCTGCAACTGATCCCAAACTTGCTTAAGTTTGTTAAAATAATCTGCAACAGATAGCCCCTCCTGCATCACAGTGCTCAACTTCTTTCTCAATTGATAGATTAATGGACCATTAGATTGTCCATACGTCTCTGCTATCTCATCCCACAATTGTTTAGCAGAATTAGCATAAATAAAACTTTCTTTGATGGAACTATACATTGAATTAAGCAACCAACATCTCACCATAAAATCGGCCCTCATCCACTTCTGTGTGTCAATCACATTTGTTGGTGGTGGTGACGGAGGAAAAGTCGTTGATTTCCCTTGCCAAAAAATAATTCCCAAACGAACAAACTAGTATAGTATGCAAGTAAGGGGTCGAACCCTAGAGAATCAAGTATTTCTAAATATTGTATATTTATCAATATAAAAAGAAAAGAATTTTATGAATGAAAATAAAAGAAAATAATATTGACAAAAGCAAATAAAGGATAGATGAAAAGCGTTTTCACCTACAAGTTCTCGACTTTGGTTGGTTTTATTGATCATCGAATCCTTTTCAAGCTATTTTCTTTTCCTACGAATTCCTCCCGTCTTGGTTTAAATAGATTAAAAGTCCTACGAGTCCAATTAATCCCTTACACCTCAATGCAACCTTAACACGGTCAAGATTTAACAAAGAGATAGCAAATAGTCCCAAGAACTTGAGCATATAAATAACACCAATTAAACACGGTAAATCAATGTTTAAGATATATGTCAACTCCCTACATAATCATGCTTCAAACACGGAATCCACAATCTTATGCGTGCTACTATGGAAATAACACAAATACGAAAGTATTAAATCCTAGCATGAAATCAATATTATCAAGGTCGCGAATCAAGATAACATCAATAACATAATCAATATCACACAAAGAAGTTGAAAGAATTAAAGAGGAAAAATAACTTAAATTAGAAACTCACAAACAACCAACCAAGTCTTGAAAGTGTAGGTGGAAACTAGAAAATTAGCCAAACATGGCTTACCTAACCTTTCTTCTCTTCAATGGTGATTTCTCTACTTGGAATTTATAGAAAATTAATCATAAAACATCCTATTTATAAGCCTAAAGTCTTGCATAAATAAGGTAAAAGATAGACAAATAAGATAGAAACTTCCTAAACAAACTAGATAGAAGATAGACTTTCCAAATTTAATTCAGCGTCAAATTCCGCTGGCAGCGAAAATTTCCGCTGGCAGCGAATGGCCTTGATTGAGCTCTTGTTGGATTTTCGCTACCACACTCGCTACCACACTCGCTGGCAGCGAATGTCCATGCCTTAGAATATTTTCAAGCTTTTTCGATTCCATCATTTTCGCTTCCGCGAGTCACTCCTTCCGCTGACGCGAGACCTCCCATTCGCTGGAGCGAGTCCTTCCTTCCGCAGCTGCGAATAGCCGAGTCTTCATCGAACTGGTGCATCCCGCTGGCAGCGAAGCCTTTCCGCGGCAGCGAGTGGCTCGCTGCAGCGAGTCCAGTCGCTGGCAGCGGATGGTGTTTGCTCGCTGGCTCCCAGATGACTCGACTCGCTGGCTGCGAACTCCATTCGCTGGCAGCGAGACATGCTGGTTCCAGGACATCCTCCCGCTGACTCCAGTCGCTGGCAGCGAGATCCCATTCGCTGGCAGCGAGTCATGCTCAGGCCACCTTCTCGCACATGTTGTTGCTGACTTGATTCGCTGCAGCGGAAAGTCATTCGCTGTCTGCGAAAATCCAGCAGAACACCATCATGTAGATCTTCGAAAGAGCTTTCCAACGCATGCTCATATGCGTCAATCGGACATCCGAGGCCTCCGGAAAGTGCGTTACAAGTTCAGCTCGCCGGGCGGACAGCTTTCGCGACACGCCCTCGTTTTCGCTCTTAGACCTCGATTTCATGATCCGTTGCTCCTTAGGTTGTTCCATGCTTTTCGGGACTTCTTCCTTAAGCTCTCCCAAGTCTCGCCTTATCCTCTTTTACCTCCGTTCCTCGTGTTCTTTGCCTCGGATCTTATGAATCTACATAAAACCATCGAAATAGCGTAGATTCTGAACTTTTCCACGAAAAGAGTTTAATCTAAGTTGACACTAAACATGCATATTCTACAATGCAAATGCATCTAAACTACCCTATAATGCCCATTAGAAATGTGCATTATCAAACTCCCCCACACTTAACCTTTTGCTTGTCCTCAAGCAATGCAAAAACAAGAGTAAAAACCATCATACCACAAATATGATCTTCAAGCATTAACTTTGTCAAAAGCAACATCAAAGTGTAGGAGCCATGAGCATAGAAGTTAACATCCTAGCAAGTATATGAGCGATTCAAAGTCAAATGCACAACTAGTCCAACCTCACCGGGATCATGTGTTTACTCTCACTCTCATGTGTTTAGGCTTTATAATGCATCTCTCAACTCAATCCAAAATGCAAAAAGCTACATGGAAATTGACACATATATCACATATTGTTGTGACCTGAATCTGCCATGTTTTACAGTAACTTTTATGGAGAAGCTAAGAATGGTGCAGCTGGAGAAAAGGCCATTTTTCACCATTCTTCGTTCGGAATCAAGCTTTGATGTCTTCATGAAAGTTGTAGCCCTCGAAAAGAGCTTTCCAACGCATGGTCATATGCGTCAATCCGACGAACGAGGACTCGGGAAAATGCGTTTTAAGAGTGGAGCAGAATGCTGAAAGCAACAGCGTTACTCGAAATCGACCAAATTGGTCGACATCGACAAAGGCTTACTCGACATTTGCTCCAGAGGACGAGATCGAGCACGAGATGAAGACAAATGTTACTCTACGTTGAGGAGATTTACTCTACGTCGAGGAGATTTACTCTATGTCGAGGAGATTTACTCTATGTCGAGGAGGTTGGTCTACGTCGAGAAAGTGCTACTCGATATCGAGGAGTCCTAGTCGATGTCGAGGAGACCCCAGTGGCCGACGTCGAGTAATCCGGGTCTTGTTAAGGTTCTATCCCGAATCCGATGGTGATATTTTCGAGATCAAATTCCATCCGGATCTATCAAGAGCTATCAAGTTCCATCATCAAGGAAGGAGAAGATTTATCCATTGAAGACTTTTAGATATAATTCCCTATTTAGATTTAATTCCTTTATTGTTTTTATTTATCATTAAGCTTTTAGATATAATTTTAGATATAGATAGAGATTTTTATCCTTGATTAGCAAGGATTAGAAGACTATAAATAAAGCCCTAGGGGGCTGATTTTCATTCATTCAAGCAAAGCCGTCTTCGGGCGCAAGGAGAGGGAGGAGGCGAGAGAGAGAGAGAGAGAGAGGAGAGAGGAGAGAAAGGAGGCGAGAGAGGAGAGAGAGGAGGAACGTTTGGAAGGTTTTGTAAGTTTTAGTTTATTTTATGTTAAAGTTAATTTCTTGCATCATGTTTGCTTTCTAATTCTCCTTCTTCTAGGGTTGGGGTGATCCCAACATAGATATGTGTGTTTGATTTATAAATCCATGAATTTATATGTCTTTATAATCATCTACCTATGTGCTTAATCCTTTGCGACAGTCGAGGACAATTCCTTATTTGCAATTATGAAGCGAAAGTGAATTAATTATGAATTTGGATAGTAATTAGGCTTTGCTTGTGAAAGTTGGTTGATCCTAATTAAGAAAAGGTAGTAACACTTAGGGTTTATGCGAAAGCCTCTATATTCCTATTTGTTAATAACGAAAGTTATTTGATATAAAGCATGCATCTTTATGTGATTTATGATCTGCGCATATGTTTATTGTTGTGGTGATCCCTAACCTTGGAAGTTTGCATCTTTATTTATTTTATTTCATTATTTTTATCCTGCAAAGTTACCCGACACCGACCACCTCTTCTTCTATCATTCCCTTGACATCGACCAAGTCTTAGTCGACATCGACAACAACCTCCCCACCTTTTCCCGCTATCCCTGAACCCCAAAACACACTAAACCTAGAACCGCTGACTTCTCTCCTGAGGACGAACCTGACTCCACTATCCTATAGCGGGGTCTTGACTACAAATTTATTTGGTCGAGAAACCCTCTCGTCAAATTGGCGCCGTTGCCGGGGAGATATCAATCGCGCCTAGTTTAATTGTGTTTAAGGTTCAGAAAAGCCCATTCCTTTTTCTTACCCTTCACATACCCTACCACCACCTACCTCACCGGTACCAACTGGGTGCCAAGCTTTTGCCACTAATTTGTGTTCTTGATTGTGATTTCAAAGCTTAGGTACAAAGATGGAAGACTTTGTCGAAGGGAATCCTGCATGGGAAGAATGGTATCAAGATTTGAGACGGATAAATAGGATCGCAGTGGAGGAGTCACGATTAAGGGAAATAGCTCGGCTGGAAGATGAAATCCGAAGGCTCGAGGCTTCCATTCAGTCTAAAGGACCATGCCCTCCTCTCGACGAGCCAATTGACCCACTCAATGTCGACAATCAGGTATGTCCTTCCTCGAATTTCATTCCTACTTTGCTACCTATTGTTGATGAATCATATGAAGGATCCCAAGGCGAAATAGCACTAGAAGAGAAGAAGTTGGACATTGTTGACCAGGGCATTCCAAGATCGCTTTTACCTTACAAGGTGAAGGCTATCCCCGATGATTTTGAGCAACCGATGTTCATATTCAAGTATGGGGTCCTAGCAAAGTGGCATGAAGCTCCGCATGATGAGGTGGAAATATCTCTTCCCACTCCACCGTTTTGCTGTGGTGGAGACGCGCAACCAAGTCAACCTATGAATCGGAAGAGGTATGATGATGAGGTATGTATATTTTCTTTATATCTTCCTTTATGCATGCCAACTGGAGCCCAGGAAGATGAATGGGTAAAGCCATGGAGCGTTCACTCGGGGAGGTTTAAGCTTCTTTACATGATGCCTCCGGATGACATCCCACGCTTTCCACCACCGGAGGAACCACCAGATCCACCTATACCTCCGGACAAAGATGAGCCAGACTAATGCTTAATGGAGAAGTCGGCCTAGCGACTATAAAATCTAGAGCTTGTACATAGACATTTATTTTTGGACTTTTGAGACTTTGTTGCTTTTGTTTGTTTTTGTTTTTGGAACTTTTAGTTTTTCTATTGTGGGTATATGTCTTCTACACTTTTCAGGTCCATGGATAAGATGCAAGCTAAAAACGGACTCGGCTCAGGCATTCCATTCGATATTTAGAGGCCCTGCACACTTGTCTTGTGAGTTTCTTTCTTTGCCCTTGTTTTTATACAGTGAGGACACTGTAATGTTTAAGTATGGGGTGGGGGAAGGGCTTACTTCATGCATATTTGATCATATTTGACATATATGTGCATTATTTCTTTGAATTGCTACATGGCTATTTTGGAATGCATTATTGATTTATGTGCTTATATGCATAATTTCCAAAATTTGAGAAAAATGACCCCCATTGAAAATTTTGAATAATGTCATGGAAGCTTATATTGAACTCGACGATGCAAAATTGGATTCATTAGAGATATAGCATGAAATTGCCTAGTAAAGGGAAGTCACAATGAAGTGCATATTTTGATGAAAACCATGAAAGGAGGTAAAATTTGAAGTTGCTTTTGACATGTTGCATGATAAGATGATGGAGGACTTTATATTTCCATAAAATGCTCATTGTTTATAATCCTAGCCTTACCTATGCTTATGCATCACAAAAGCCATAATATGCCTTATTTCAAATATTGCGCCACATGATCTAAATATTTGTCATTCTTTACCTTATCCGGGGATTATGTTGAGAATGATGTTACATTATGGAGATGTTATATAGTGTTTGTGTTGTTGTTATATATTATTATTGGAGTTTGGCGGAATTGTTTGAAATATATGGAAAATTTAATGAGTGAAAGAAAATTCGATCAAAGATCGACCCTGCTCGCTGAGATAATAGTTTGGCGAGATGGGACACCAGGTGAGGAGTCCGACGCACTAAGTATCCGGGGCCATTCATGACACCCATGTTTGCGACTCGCGAGAAGGCAGTGCTGAGGTCAGAGAGGTAAAAACATTATTATTGAAAAAAGCATTATGAAAGGTGATGAATCAAAGGAAGAAGGGATGTGGAAATTCAGTTTGGAAATACTCCATTTCCCCGGATCATTAGCACCACATTGCCAAAAATTGCCCACCTTTAGCCTTTTACCAATTTACTCCCTTATTGAGCTAAATTAAAGTCCTCTTGATTATTAATGCTTTGTCACATAAATTGTTTTTGGTATAACCCTCCTTTTGTGAGTAGATGTTGCTTTTGTATATTTGCACATGCATGGATCTGTGACACTAGTACCTTTTCGAGGATGGTAATTGACTGCAGGGTTATATGAGAATGAATCTAAGATGTTGAGAGTTTGAATTCTTCCCCTGAATGACAATTAAAAGTATTGCTTGAGGACAAGCAAGCTTAAGTATGGGGTGTTTGTTGTGACCTGAATCTGCCATGTTTTACAGTAACTTTTATATCGATTTCTGCATACATTGCATGCATTTGGGTTAGAATAATACAGAATCTGTGTAGTTTACACTTATTTGGCAATATATGGAGGTCTACACAAGTTTTGGTCATATTTCGCAGAAATCGGACGCACTTTGGAGCTTAAAGGAAACTAATGGAGAAGCTAAGAATGGTGCAGCTGGAGAAAATGCCATTTTTCACCATTCTTCGTTCGAAATCAAGCTTTGATGTCTTCATTAAAGTTGTAGCCCTCGAAAAGAGCTTTCCAACGCATGGTCATATGCGTCAATCCGACGAACGAGGACTCGGGAAAATGCGTTTTAAGAACGGAGCAGAATGCTGAAAGCAACAGCGTTACTCGAAATCGACCAAATTGGTCGACATCGACAAAGGCTTACTCGACATTTGCTCCAGAGGACGAGATCGAGCACGAGATGAAGACAAATGTTACTCTACGTCGAGGAGATTTACTCTACGTCGAGGAGATTTACTCTATGTCGAGGAGGTTGGTCTACGTCGAGAAAGTGCTACTCGATATCGAGGAGTCCTAGTCAATGTTGAGGAGACCCCAGTGGCCGACGTCGAGTAATCCGGATCTTGTTAAGGTTCTATCCCGAATCCGATGGTGATATTTTCGAGATCAAATTCCATCCGGATCTATCAAGAGCTATCAAGTTCCATCATCAAGGAAGGAGAAGATTTATCCATTGAAGACTTTTAGATATAATTCCCTATTTAGATTTAATTCCTTTATTGTTTTTATTTATCATTAAGCTTTTAGATATAATTTTAGATATAGATAGAGATTTTTATCCTTGATTAGCAAGGATTAAAAGACTATAAATAAAGCCCTAGGGGACTGATTTTCATTCATTCAAGCAAAGCCGTCTTCGGGCGCAAGGAGAGGGAGGAGGCGAGAGAGAGAGAGAAGGAGAGAGAGAGAGATAGAGAGAGAGAGAGAGAGAGAGAGAGAGAGAGAGAGAGAGAGAGAGAGAGGAGGAACGTTTGGAAGGTTTTGTAAGTTTTAGTTTATTTTATGTTAAAGTTAATTTCTTTCATCATGTTTGCTTTCTAATTCTCCTTCTTCTAGGGTTGGGGTGATCCCAACATAGATATGTGTGTTTGATTTATAAATCCATGAATTTATATGTCTTTATAATCATCTACCTATGTGCTTAATCCTTTGCGACAGTCGAGGACAATTCCTTATTTGCAATTATGAAGCGAAAGTTAATTAATTATGAATTTGGATAGTAATTAGGCTTTGCTTGTGAAAGTTGGTTGATCCTAATTAAGAAAAGGTAGTAACACTTAGGGTTTATGCGAAAGACTCTATATTCATATTTGTTAATAACGAAAGTTATTTGATATAAAGCATGCATCTTTATGTGATTTATGATCTGCGCATATGTTTATTGTTGTGGTGATCCCTAACCTTGGAAGTTTGCATCTTTATTTATTTTATTTCATTATTTTTATCCTGCAAAGTTACCCGACACCGACCACCTCTTCTTCTATCATTCCCTTGACATCGACCAAGTCTTAGTCGACATCGACAACAACCTCCCCACCTTTTCCCGCTATCCCTGAACCCCAAAACACACTAAACCTAGAACCGCTGACTTCTCTCCTGAGGACGAACCTGACTCCACTATCCTATAGCGGGGTCTTGACTACAAATTTATTTGGTCGAGAAACCCTCTCGTCATATATTCTCCACCGTGGATGCCATCACTTATAAGAAACATCAAGATGTCTTTTATCAAGGTTGTAATGGGGCTTGGTAAGAAATTAAGGTAGAAAAATATTTAGGTTTGTGGTGCTAAAAATCCGGGAAAAAGGGATCCCTAAGAACAACCGGAAGAACACTAAAAACCAAATACTTCCAAGACCAAAATAACTCGAACTTTCACTCTTAAAACACTCAACAAAAGAACTTTCTCTTAACCATACATTTTTTCCAACTCTCACATACATAATAAAATAAAAGGCTGTTATTCATTTTTTTCTTTCTTTTTCTTTTTGTCTTTCACTTTTTTCTTCTTTTTTTTCTCGATTTTTCTTCTAGAGCCAAAAATACAATAATGCACAATGCGAGGAATGAAACCAAAATTACATAATAATCCAAAACTTGTAACTAACAATATTTTCCTTTTCACTCAACTACTAGATCAATCATTCATCAATTCTAATCCCAATTCCCGGATAGGGTAAGGCTTATCATCGGCTAAGGATAAATTTTGTGGAGCTTCAAAGAAAAGGCTAAGGCTCAAATTGGCTACAAGCAAAGGACACATAAGTAGGGTGGATATGGATAATAATATGGCTAAGAAAATCATGCCTCTATCATTTGAAACTCATAAGTAATAGACATATAAATTCGGCCTCAAATATAGATAACAATGTCAATCTCAAGAGGTAATTGCATAAGGAGAGTATAATGTACACAAGAAAGCAAAAGGGAATAAATATGATGAAAATCCCTATAAGGCCAAAAATTCTCACTAGGACAAGTTTTGTTGGATTTGAATAATGCCCAAGACTAAGAATCATACTTGCTCAATTGACTAACAAGTCATGCTCCAATGAAAATCAACACAAGTAGGTGACAAGATTAGGCAATTCAATCATATTATGGAACATATATGGTAAAACTCATAAAAATAAAATAGAGGACAAACTAAGGCAAGATGGGTATTTGAATAAAATATATATATGCAATGCATGATCTTTTTGGATTTTTTTCAATTTTTTTTTTCATTTTCTAATGCAATAAAATAACGAAAAATAAACATGAATCGATGAATAAAATAACAAAAAAATAAACATGAATGCATGAATATCTGAATGCAACCCTCCCCCACACTTAAACTCTTCATTGTCCTCAATGAAAATCAAAGACAACAAATCATAAAAATATGAGAGAAAGAGGGGCAAAGAATAACTCACAATGTGGAAAAATTTCGATGGCGAAGATGAAGAACCTTGGAAGAAGAATGATGAAGAACGACAATGACGAGGACTGATCGAAGAACCACAAGCATGGATGAATGAAGAATGAATAAAATGGGTTGCGACGACAATGGATGAAGACTGGGAATAAGCTGCTGGATTCGCTGTCAGCGAGTCTTGGTTCGCTGTCAGCGGATGAAATCAGCTGCTATGTCGTCTGAGCGGCTAGACTCGCTGGCAGCGAATAATGATTCGCTGGCAGCGGATTCAGCACATAATCTCTATTCTTCGATCGTTTTCTTTTCTTCTTTTTTTTTTCCTGCATGGTTAGCTCCAAAATATCCGAAAGCATCTATCTACCATATAAAATAATTAGGAAATTTCTAATTTATTAAACAACAAAACTAATTAAATAACTAGGAATTGAAATAACGTACTAATTAAGGAAAACTTACCTCGGGTTGCCTCCCGAGAAGCGTCATTGTTTATCGTCATAGACTCGACGGTTTATTCGTCCATGTGTTCAAGACTCACTCGGACATCACCAATGCCCTCTTTAGCAAATCAAACTCCGGTGCACACCATCTAGGTAGGCAAGCACCACATATGAAGAAGCCGAAGTCAAATGATGTGATGTTAAAGAAGGTCTCTAACTCTTCATATGCTCGAGCGTGACTTCCCGACGAGGGTATGTAGTACCACCAATACAGTTCCGCTGGTGACTTGTTGAAGTAATGCTCCCAAGGATCTACATATTCACCAAAATCCACAAAAGTGTAAGAAATATCATTACCTTGCTCGGGAGCCACAGAAATCGGCTCTGGACTTGGTTCCTTCATGGATGAGTTGGGGATGATTTCTATAGGTGGAGTAGGTGCCAAAATACATGGTTCCTCAAGCGTG
Source organism: Persicaria maculosa (assembly GCA_963922045.1). Lineage (NCBI taxonomy): Eukaryota > Viridiplantae > Streptophyta > Magnoliopsida > Caryophyllales > Polygonaceae > Persicaria > Persicaria maculosa. The sequence continues at coordinate 8,624,978 of OY998253.1, forward strand.
CACTCATGAGACTCCATGTCAAGGGGCATCGGGCTCCCTTCTCCATCTTCGATTGAACCATTGATGCTTGAGTCTTGGCTTCCCTCATGTATCTCGCCGACCATTGGTTTAAAAGGTAAAGGTATGGATGTCAACTTGTAGTCTTCTTCCACCTTTGCCATGTCACCCACGCAAAGGAAAAGATCCCACAATTCCGACAAATCCAAACCGTAAAAGCCTCCATCTTTCAATGATTGGGCGAATTCTCGTATCTCAGGAAGCATGCCATCTTGAACGCAAAGTACTCGTTCTTTCAAATCATCTTGGATACCCCGTGAAGCACGGTCGTCCACTAAATCTTTCACTCTTGCGAGGTAATGGTGAAAGTATTCTCCTTGGTATTGCCATAACTTCAACTCCATTGCAAACAATTAGTAACGAGGTGTCGTGAACCGTAAAATAGGTCCACGACGGGGATAGATAAATATACAAAAATTAATAAATACACAAAACAAAGAAATAAACTTGATTCCCCGGCAACGGCGCCAATTTTGACGGAGGAAAAGTCGTTGATTTCCCTTGCCAAAAATAATTCCCAAACGAACAAACTAGTATAGTATGCAAGTAAGGGGTCGAACCCTAGAGAATCAAGTATTTCTAAATATTGTATATTTATCAATATAAAAAGAAAAGATTTTTATGAATGAAAATAAAAGAAAATAATATTGACAAAAGCAAATAAAGGATAGATGAAAAGCGTTTCCACCTACAAGTTCTCGACTTTGGTTGGTTTTATTGATCATCGAATCCTTTTCAAGCTATTTTCTTTTCCTACGAATTCCTCCCGTCTTGGTTTAAATAGATTAAAAGTCCTACGAGTCCAATTAATCCCTTACACCTCAATGCAACCTTAACACGGTCAAGATTTAACAAAGAGATAGCAAATAGTCCCAAGAACTTGAGCATATAAATAACACCAATTAAACACGGTAAATCAATGTTTAAGATATATGTCAACTCCCTACATAATCATGCTTCAAACACGGAATCCACAATCTTATGCGTGCTACTATGGAAATAACACAAATACGAAAGTATTAAATCCTAGCATGAAATCAATATTATCAAGGTCGCGAATCAAGATAACATCAATAACATAATCAATATCACACAAAGAAGTTGAAAGAATTAAAGAGGAAAAATAACTTAAATTAGAAACTCACAAACAACCAACCAAGTCTTGAAAGTGTAGGTGGAAACTAGAAAATTAGCCAAACATGGCTTACCTAAGCTTTCTTCTCTTCAATGGTGATTTCTCTACTTGGAATTTATAGAAAATTAATCATAAAACATCCTATTTATAAGCCTAAAGTCTTGCATAAATAAGGTAAAAGATAGACAAATAAGATAGAAACTTCCTAAACAAACTAGATAGAAGATAGACTTTCCAAATTTAATTCAGCGTCAAATTCCGTTGGCAGCGAAAATTTCCGCTGGCAGCGAATGGCCTTGATTGAGCTCCTGTTGGATTTTCGCTACCACACTCGCTACCACACTCGCTGGCAGCGAATGTCCATGCCTTAGAATATTTTCAAGCTTCTTCGATTCCATCATTTTCGCTTCCGCGAGTCACTCCTTCCGCTGCCGCGAGACCTCCCACTCGCTGGAGCGAGTCCTTCCTTCCGCAGCTGCGAGTAGCCGAGTCTTCATCGAAATGGTGCATCCCGCTGGCAGCGAAGCCTTTCCGCGGCAGCGACTGCACTCGCTGCAGCGAGTCCAGTCGCTGTCAGCGAATGGTGTTTGCTCGCTGGTTCCCGGATGACTCGACTCGCTGGCAGCGAACTCCATTCGCTGGCAGCGAAACATGCTGGTTCCAGGACATCCTCCCGCTGACTCCAATCGCTGGCAGCGAGATCCCATTCGCTGGCAGCGAGTCATGCTCAGGCCACCTTCTCGCACATGTTGTTGCTGACTCGATTCGCTGCAGCGGAAAGTCATTCGCTGTCAGCGAAAATCCAGCAGAACACCATCATGTAGATCTTCGAAAGAGCTTTCCAACGCATGCTCATATGCGTCAATCGGACATCCGAGGCCTCCGGAAAGTGCGTTACAAGTTCAGCTCGCCGGGCGGACAGCTTTCGCGACACGCCCTCGTTTTCGCTCTTAGACCTCGATTTCGTGCTCCGTTGCTCCTTAGGTTGTTCCATGCTTTTCGGGACTTCTTCCTTAAGCTCTCCCAAGTCTCGCCTTATCCTCTTTTACCTCTGTTCCTCGTGTTCTTTGCCTCGGATCTTATGAATCTACATAAAACCATCGAAATAGCGTAGATTCCGAACTTTTCCACGAAAAGAGTTTAATCTAAGTTGACACTAAACATGCATATTCTACAATGCAAATGCATCTAAACTACCCTATAATGCCCATTAGAAATGTGCATTATCAGGTGGCTTGGCACACGATCCATCAATAAAACCAAGCTTGTTCTTGGCTCCTCAAGCCATCGTCACCCCTCTCATCCAAGGCAAAAAGTTCATCCCACTGAACACAGTCGTCACGAGAAAGGGTCACCAAAGTTACCTTGTACATCCATGACCACTTGATTGTTCATCTGATTATTCACAACTTCATCTCCCATCGTCAAACAGCTCTTCCCAGGATCAAAAATCCCTACAGCTCTGATACCATGTAAAGATCTAGCTTCAATGCTAAATCAAAGCTCACAATGAACCAAAAAGCAATCAAACAGTGTTGATCATCTAGTGACGAATTGAGCGGCCGATTTAGGGTTGCTGAGCAACATTCATTCTCTCTTATTCCAAGATAACAGAAAGCATAAAGCCTAAATAGTTCGGATCAAAGAGGCAAAATCCTCACAGGGGTAAAGATGGGAGAATGCAGCAAGTGCAAGAAGAAGACAAAATTGTACAAAATGCAGAAATGAAATGGAGCTGAAATGAAATGCAAATGATGCAATGTGTAACAGAAAACATGAGGTAGGCACGTGAGGTATACATCAATAGATGATGACCATGGTCTCTCTCCTCTTTCAATTATTCGATCAATCCTTTACAGAGGTCTCTTGTTAATTTCCACATGCATCTTCAGAGATAGCAATAAGGTGGCGGATTGAGCGGTTCATCTTCAGTTGGATTCGGATCATCTAGCGTTGAACTCATTTTTATATCACACCTCGGACATTCAGAGCTCAGATCCGGCTGGTATCCAATCAACCCAGCAACAAAAAGGCCAACAAGGCCATATCCCACCTTTAATGCCTACTCAATCTACTCCAAAATCACAACCTTCTCTTCTAATTAATCTCTAGGTAGTAGCTAGTTTTGCACAAAGCAATGATTCTAGTAGCCCACTCTCTCGGCTTGCATGTAAATTTGTTAAATACAACTTCATTACGCGCGAAAAAGGTTAATGAGTTATATTAACTTTCGGTTTGGGGATTCCTGTGTTTCTGTATTACGTACGTACCCAACAGTACGTATCTTTCATCAATTTTGCAGGAATCCCGCGAGTTAAAGAAAGCATAGACACCTTATTACAATCCAAATACGTACGTACAAATTAAAGAATATGCCATCTCCAGAATGGGTGGATCGATCGATGGAATCGGTCCCGCGTATTGTGACAACCTCTTTCTCTAAAAGAGACACATTTTGAGATGACCTCCTCCCAATACTCAAAGTGCCTTGAATTGGCAGCCAACATTAATATTCTGAGTAGGACAATTAGGCTTTTGATCAATGCATACAAACAACCGTATTATCCACTTCAAATAGTACACACCACCGCTTATATCAATTGAAGATGACTTGCTCAACGTTCCAATTAGGACTGAGGCAAAACAAGAATTAATGGCTGAGGTTAATTAGTCCTAAACATAGCGGAGCAAGACCGAAGCAATCACGACAAAGAATAGCGCGACACCCCGTATAAAAAGCCTCAAGTCGACCACGTACCCTCATTTACGGTTGGATGTATATGCTTATACATTAAACGGTGGCCCCTCATAAGTGAAGCTTACTCCAAGGGCCTTGAAAACAACCATATACTACTTCAAATAAAATACTTTGTTATTTATATACGGAGTATAAATTAATAACCAAACGGAATAAGGCCCCTCATCTTCACAACATGTTACGGAATGAATTCGGCAACATGTTGCGAAATAGGTTCAATATGTAACCAAACAGGACCTAAGGTGGCAAAATGTCCGCACCATGTTGGACCTTACTCTGTAACTTGCTATGGAAAATCTTTTTAAATGCATCAAAAATTCGGAGAAAAAAATATCGGACCTACACAATAAAACATTTTCACTGTGGAGCTCACATGCCTTTATAGGGGGAAAAAATCTAAAATAGTACCAACTATCATATATGGAAAAAAAAGGGTCTCAAAATAATACAAACTATCAACCTATAAACCAAAAATAATACAAACTATAAAATCAACCAAAAATAATACAAAGTAAACCTTCAAATAGGAAAGTAGATTAATTATACAGTACTCCGTATATGCTAAGAATATATATTCCACAAAAGACTAACAGAACCACGCCAACAAAGAAAAGAAAAACAAATTAAATCAGCCTCATATATAATGAGTGATCTACAAAAGTGTTAAGTTTACCCCCAAAAAAATCTAGAAATTAAAGAGATAGCATGCATTGACCAAAGGTACGTTGATCTGAAACCAAGCGTCTACTTAATTTCATATAAATACTATCTTAATCGCTGGATTGATATTGCCAAATCAATTAGTAAAGTGATCGAGCTAGTTGACAGTACGTACGATGGCTATTCGTGTGGCTCGCGATGTATTCCAATTCATCTTCTGTCTCCTCCAATTTACCACTTTCCAAAATCTTCAGTTGTTAGTTGCAGCAGATGTACTTCCCATGGAAAGGCGATTATCTGATGATCGCTCGATTCGCTCAGGTATTTTTTCTGTCAGGGAAAATATACCTATTGTTTAATATTCGCATGATTGACTCTCCTGTATAGTGTATATATATATCTTCAATTCTTGATCATCCTTTTTTAATAGATATATGGCCTATATATTATATGAAACACATTAATTGTTCACTAATAATGCAAATTCTCAATTTTCACCCCCAAAATGGGAAAATGCAGCAGCTGGGTTCATAAATATCGATTGTGGCCTTGCAGAATCTGATCCTACTTATAATCCAGCAATGGAATTGTACTACACTTCCGATGAGAAATACATTAGCACTGGCACCAACTATAAATTATCCCCAGCTTATAACTTTTCCAATTATAGTCTTCTTTTGACATTAAGAAGCTTCCCTGAGGGACGCAGAAATTGCTATAGTCTCTCCCCGTTGACATCTAACCATACCTACTTGATCAGAGCTCTGTTCTTCTATGGAAACTACGATGGCATGAATTCGATCCCTACATTTGATGTCTACATAGGTGTCAATTTTTGGTTCACGCTTTCGATTCTTACAATTAATGGCACAAATTTCAAAGAGATAATCCATGTAGCAACTACAAAATCAATAGACGTGTGCCTCATAAACACAGGGAAAGGAACCCCTTTTATATCCGCCCTCGAGCTCAGGCCTTTGGATACAAACTCTCCATACCATGCTTCTCCGGCCTGCTTTCTCCCTCTCTAAAGTGTATCGTGAAGATGTTGGCGGTTTTGATTCAGGTAACACAGCGTATTATAGGTATGTGTATATATACATACGCACAATATATAAATCTCTTTACTTAATTATGTACAAACATAACTTCATAATTGTATTCTATATATAATTATTATTACACTATTTATTGGACGTCGTAACTAGCTAGCTAGATTTAAGTAGGTGATTGAATGTCACCCTTGATCGATGCAGCTTAAGGGATGATGCATATGATCGTCTCTGGCTTCGCACTCCTAAGTGGGGTTGGAATGTAATTAATACCACAAAGGGAAGTTTTGATGCTTCACAACCCAATCCTTGCAAAGTACCAATCAGTGTGTTGATGACTGCTTGTGAGCAAAATGATGGCCATCTTCATTCGCCGGCGGATTTAAGTCCATCTAATCCTGCATCTGATTTTTATTTCTACTGGCACTTCGTTGAACTTGAATTGCTAGAACGGAATGAAACCAGAGAGTTCAACATTTTTGTGCCTTATGGTTCTGGACACAAATTTGGACCTATAAGACCAAAATACTTACAAGTAACCACCATACCATCCCCCAGAATCTCTCTCAATGAGTCAACTTTAGATCCTCTCACTTATACACTTCAGAAGACAAATGAGTCCAATCGTTACCCTATCCTTAATGCCGTGGAGTTGTACGGGGTACTAGAGCTTCCTGCTTCACCAACAAATCGAGATGATGGTATTTTCATCTATCCATGCTTTTACTTCTTTCTTATTTTCTTCAAGTGATACAACAATTTAATTATGGCTTAGCCTGAGTTGTATATGTTATACAAGAACAATGAATTTCTTCGTCGATTCTTAATTAATATGTTCAGTTGACGCTATCACTGCAATTAAGGATAGTAACGTGATACCGAAGATTTGGCAAGGAGACCCCTGTCTTCCAAAGGATTATCAATGGGACGGTCTACACTGTAGCTATGATGACAACAATCCACCAAGAATAATCTCCTTGTGAGTCTAGATAGTGTATTAATGGATATAACTTCTAAATTAAAAAATTATTATACTTGGCGTTTGATCTTTGGAATATCCTCATGAAATGCAGAAGTTTGAACTCAAGTAATCTGACTGGAGAGATCCCACCCTCTCTGTCCAAACTCACATCTCTGAAGTACTTGTAAGATTCATATATATTACATTATGTATCTATATATATTATATTGGGAATTGAACCATGCATCTGAACTTATTATATATGATGTGAACATACTATACAGATATTTCATAGACTCAACGGTTGAACTCAACAGCTTAGCGTTTGATGAATGTTCTTAGATTAATTAAAAAAAAAAAAGAGTTTTCTCTCTACCAAAAAAAAAAAGAGTTTTCTAATGCATCTTGTGTGTTTGATTTCTCATGAATCTTTCGAACAATGGGTTAACAGGGAAGATACCAGATTTTTTAGCAAACCTACCCTTGTTAAATGTCATGTAAGATGACAGTGCCACGAATTTGGAAGTTGACAAACTTTATAGGCAATGAATACTCTTAATAGTTTCTTCTTCATTGTAGTGATCTGACAGGTAACAATCTAATGGGTCCAGTTCCTCCTTTGCTCGTTGAAAAGGCACACAATAAGTCCATGGATCTAAGGTATTTACACATCTCACTATAAAATTAGTGTTTAATTATAAACAGTTTGTCTTTTGAATAACACATTGTTAACTGTGAGTTTTTATATAATGTAGACTTGAGGGGAATTCTGATGTTTGTAAGTCATACCCATGTCATGAAGTAAGCAAGAAAAGACACCATTTCAATATCATTCCAGTGGTTACGAGTGTTGCTTTAGTTTCACTCCTTGTTATCATTACTATCATTTTCCTTGCATTTAAAATGAGAAAGAAGCCTGCAGGTATATATTTTAATTTGTAATCATTTCTATTTCATGTTTTGAGTTTGATTGTTCATGTATCCCTGACTCTAATAACATTGTGTTCTGTCCTGTTGTTTTTTTTATTGGTCATATATATAGAAAGATTGGTGGATCGATCCATTAAGCCGAGAAACAAGCAGTTCAAATTTTCAGAGATTGTAAGGATCACTGATAATTTCAAGAAAGTGCTTGGAAAAGGAGGATTTGGAACAATCTATTATGGTGTCTTGCAAGATGGTACTGAGGTGGCTGTTAAGTTACTAAATAATATTTCATCGACAATCACTGTGACGCAATTTTGTGATGAGGCAAGTCAGATATTAAGACTTAATTGATTCTTATATATAGGATTATGGATAGTGAATTACCCACATTGAAATTAACGGGTAATTAAACTATATTTGTGTGGATATATAAATTGACAGGCTGAACTTGTGATGATGATTCATCATGTAAATTTGGTGTCACTAATCGGGTATTGTGATGAACATGCAAACATGGCACTCGTCTATGAGTACATGTCTCGTGGTACTGTACATATGCATTTATTCAGTAAGTATATGCCATATAATTGGCTTTCTTTCTCGCTTCCATTGGAACAATTATATATATGGGAGTTGGTATTGAGTTTTTTTCCCTCTCAATCCCAGAGAGAAATGAGCCCCCATTGAGCTGGAAAAGAAGACTTGAGATTTCAATCGATGCCTCACAAGGTCAGCTTGTTCATCCATGAACAAGCTTACTTATGATCTCTTATTGCTACCTACTCTATATCTCTATTTTGATTTCAATCAAATTAAATGGTTGAATTGTAGGGTTGGAGTATCTGCATAATGGATGCCAACCTAAAATTGTTCATAGGGACGTGAAGCCTGCAAACATTCTAATGGATGAGATGGGACGTGCCAAGATAGCTGATTTCGGGCTCTGCAGGCATTGCCCAACAACTAATCAGGGTGCTCCTATGACGAACGTTGCGGGCACTCTAGGCTATATTGATCCTGAGTAAGGGGTTTTGCTTAGGAGTCCACTCACTATGTTATATAATTCTAGCAAGGGTATGTTTTAACATAAGATATTCATTGCTTTTGAATTCAGGTATCTCAAACTACAAACATTGAGCGAGAAAAGTGATGTTTACGGCTTTGGAATTGTACTCTTGCAGCTGTTAACTGGGCAACCAACATTTATCCAGTGTACCAGTGATGAAGATCCACCCACTCATATCGTCACCTGCGTGTCCCCAATCGTCGAAAGTGGAGACATCTTGGCTATAGTAGACGAGAGGCTCGAAGGAGAGTTTAATATCAGGTGTGCAATGGATTTTTTTGAGATTGCAATGGAATGCGTGAAGCCAACAGGTAAACAAAGGCCGAGAATGAGTGAGGTGGTTGCACGTCTCAAACTATGTTACACATCTGAGGGGTTTGATGACCAACCTAATTCTCTAGCGAGTGTTGTTAATGGGAGCCACATTCAACATTCAATCCAAGGAGTACTTGATAGTAGCCTAACGTGCACTCTACCTAGATAGAAACTTAATTGAATTTTGAGAACCGAAATTAAGGATATAAGATCCAAAGGAGTTCCTCTATTATCTATTCAGATAACATAATAATGATTTTTTTTATCTATGAGGTCAAATATAAAGCCGTAGGGATAAATCACTATCTTGCATAGACATTTTAATTGCTTTTGCTATTGTACGTAGTATTATTTACAGATCGATTTTATGCGTATGTACATACGTAGTTGTGCTTACTATCAGGGCTTGACCTGACATTTCAAAGGCCTAGGTGACATTAAAAAATGAGGCCCTCCTTATATACATAAGCTATAGTCAAATAAATACTTTTTTCATACGAGAAAAAACTATTTCACTATAGAATACATATAATAAACCGATATAGCCCACCTTTCAGCCAAAAAAAATCTCAAATCCTTAGAAATTACAATATTAGCTTAATAAATAGGATTAAAGAAATTAAGACTTCAAATAAAATTCTAATTCCTAAATCCCAATTTCATACAAATTAAATGTCTATTTTATTTGTTCTTTTCTAACTAGGCTTGAATATTCTTACACCAAAACAAATGGCCATGGAAAACGCTTAAAGCTTTCATTAATTAACTCCACTAAACTCCAAACATATATGGAATCAAAAGGATCAACACAATTCAACAAATTAAACATACATGGTGTTATGTTATTAATCCTTGTAATTTGATTTGAAATCAAAACAATGGTTTATTTGGTATTAAGATGCACATAGGTCTAGGCTAGGTTAAACGACACTCGACCACATACCAACCTGGCCATGTTGTGAGCAAGAAAAGCTCATTGGTCCCATGGTCTAACCATGTTTGGAACCAATTGCTAGCTTGGCTCACCATGTGTGACCACTGGAAGGGTATGTGTGTCTATGTGTGGTTATTGGGTTACTTCGGTTTCTTATGTCCGAGTTGTGCTTCACTGGATAATGAGCCTATTCACTTGGCCCACTCTCCCGGCCCAACTCTCTGCTTGAGACCGTTGCTTGCTCGTCTATATCTACTCTCTTCAGAAACCCTAGTGCAACTGTAGCATCTGGACGCTCTCTCTCAGGTAAGCCAAGGGGCTACGGTTTGGGAGAAGAAGCTAGGGTTTCCAGCTTGAGAGCGATCCGTTGACGGCGATTTCTAGAAGGGAGCTAACCTGGGTCGGGTGCTACCTGAGTTCCTGCTTGCACGATGAAGATGAAGTTTCAGAACGAGGGTTCCTGTGTTGAGAAGTCTCTCTGAGATTTCTTGGTGTCCTTTACGGACGATTCCTAACCCTATTCTCCTCTTATCTTCGTTCTTGTGTTCCTTTAGAAATCGTTAGCTTAGATCTTGTGCATCTGATTCCATTGTAATCTGTTTTGAACATGGATGCTTAGTGAAATTGGGTGAGCATCCCCTCCTGAGGTTCCGCGGATGTAGGGTAACCGAACCGCGTAAACAAAGGTTGTGTGTTCTTGTGTTTGTTTCATTTATCTGTTTTTGTTATCTCGTCGATTGAATGTGAGAGCGAATCAACCCTAAATCGACAACACGTGGAATCCAAAGCCACCGGCTCACCACTAAAGAGACCTGTAATGTCTTATAATCCAAATGTATGTATATGTATTGTGTGTATGCTTGTAATGACTAGAAGCTCAAGGATTAGGACTAGGTCACAGGTGGCTCAAGGCATGGACCAAGGGTGGCTCGGTGAGTTAGCCATTGGTGCTTGGTGACTTGGCTGGCGTCCTTCTATAGCTGATGTGTTGGATTGATATAAAGATGAACTTGGTTCATCTTATATGTTGGCCCAATCCAGTTGAAGCCCAGCCCACTTCTTAGCTCCAACTCTGAAGAGCTTCCAACGGCACTTTGTTGGGTTTGTCTCAAACGCTGCGCTTTGCCAAATGACGCTCCCTATAAGAGGCCTCTTTCTCCGAAACCCTACTCACGAGCTCATTCACTGTTCTTCCATCTGAAAAGAGAAAGAGAGAGCGAAGAGGTGAAACCCTAGGTTCCCAAGCGCCGCCGACAGGAGATCTCACACTGAAGAGGAAGAAGATGAGCTTCCGGTCTGGTTTCTCAACTGATACAGCGTCTTCTTCATCTGCTCTCATCCGACTTCGATGTTCTTCGGAGTGAAGGGAGTATCTGTTCCTCTTCTATATTCTCTCCTTGTCTGTCCGTGTTTCTGAGTTGCTTGACCTTGATCTGTTTCCTTGAGCTCGTCACTACTTGTATCCATGATCTGTAACTCATTCATACTTAGTGGATTATAGGGTTTGAGTCTCTTCCTCTTGAGGCTCCGCAGAGTAGGGAAATCGAACTGCGTCATCAATATGTGTGTTATTTCGCTTCCGCTTTGCATGTTTAATTTTCGACCTCACTTCTGTGTTAGCATCTAGGACCAAATCGCTTTCTACAAAGTGGTATCAGAGCCAGGTTGTCCCTTTTCTTCCTTTCTTTCGTCTCTGTAGACGAGGGAAATAGATCTGGAGGCGTGGACATTGGGCAGGCCGCATATAGTGTCCACCGGCCAAGCGTTGTTCCTCTTCCGTCCGACGTACCACACCCATTTTCAAAACTAGTCTTTTGTTCTTTACAAAAAACAGTTTTTATGTGCTTTACTTTGTTGAATAGCTCTTGCTTTATGTAATCTTTGTTGTTACTTTTTGTTTCTGAGCTATCTAACTTTGTTTGTCTTTGTGTGTAGGTACCATGGCTGACTCTTATGTCAAAATCTGACCATTTGATGGTAAAATTGAATTTGCTATGTGGCAAGTCAAGATGAAAGCGATCCTCATCAAGGAAAAGTGTTGGAGAGCAGTTGCTCCTCTTGAACTAGCACTTCCTGCTGCAAATGCACCAGAGGGAGGTCCTCCAGTCCAACCAGTCCCACCAGCTCTTATTCCACCTGAAATATCTGAGCAGGCTCACGCTGAGATCATGCTCAGGCTCACTGATGATGTAGCAAGACAGGTAGTGAAGGTAAATGACCCCAGGGCTCTGATGTTAGCCCTGGAGGATCTTTTTCTTGTCAAATCTCTGCCTAGTCGCATTTCTCTTCTCTGCATGTTGTTTACATTTAAAATGGATATCAACACCACTTTAAATGACAACTTAGACAAGTTTCTGAAAATGACCCAAGAATTAGAGAGATGTGATGATAGTATTAAGGATTCTCATCAAGCTATCCTGTTGCTTAATTCTCTGCCTTCACAGTTTGATTACTTTAAGGATGTTATTCAATTCTCTAGGGAGCCTCTCACTAAGGAAAGAATAGTTGAGACTATCACTGAGAAAAATGAGACGCTAAAAGTTTTCAAATCTAAATTTGGTGCTAAATCTGATAACACTGAAAAATCTGAAGTCTTGTTTGCTAATTCCAACAAGTCTAATGGCAATAGAAATAAGAACAGGAAGAAGAAAAATGCTAAGGAAGATGAGAATTCTAATATTAAACAATCTGAGTCTACAACCAAGGTGCCTAAAGATTCTAAGTGCAACTACTGTGGTCACCTAGGTCACTGGATTAAAGATTGTAGGAAAAAGAAAAGAGCTGATGAAAGTAAACTCAAAAATGATATTTCTGTTTCATTGCTTGAGTCTGATAGTGGTGCATATCCCAATGAACTCTTCATGTGTACACCAGAGGAAAGTGATTCAGGCAACTAGATCCTTGACTCTGGTTGCACCATACATGCCACCCCTATCAAAGCCGGCTTTGATAAACTTGATCAGAGTAGGTGTGAGATGGTCAAACTTGCTGACCATCACACACTTGCCATCAAGGGGGTTGGAGATGTTTCTCTAAAGATGTTTGATGGGAATGTTATCACTTTGAAAGATATCAAATGGGTTCCTGATTTGAGGAGGAGTCTAATGTCTGAATCTGTGTTTGATTGCATGAATTATGATATACATACCAGTGGTGGCATTAAAACTGTTTCTTCCAATAATAAGTGCATTATCAAGACTATTAGGAGAAAGGGTTTATATCATGTCATCACCCCTGATAATGAGTGTAATCTCATTGATACTTCTCATCTAACCAAACTCTGGCATCTCAGGTTAGGGCATATTGGAAACAAAGGCCTATATTATTTGCATAAACATGGTTTAATATCTGATAAGCTCTCTGATCTGTCTTTATGTGAGAACTGTGTATTTGGCAAAGCTACCAAACAGGTGTTTCCTAACTCAGTGTACAAGGCCACCAAGCCTCTTGAATATGTACACTCAAACCTCTAGGGTCCAGCACAGGTAGACACTATTGGTGGTAAGAAATATTTTATTTCCTTCATTGATCACTTCTCTAGAAAGGTATGGCTTACTCTCCTTAAATCTAAGGATGAGGCCTTCCAAGCTTTCAAAGCTTGGAAATCAAAGGTAGAGCTTCAATCTGGTTATAAACTTGTTTGCTTTAAGATTGACAATGGCCTTGAGTTTTGCAATACTGCCTTCAATGATTTCTGCAAGGAGAATGGGATCAAAAGGCAACTCACAGTGCCTGGCACCCCTCAGTAGAATGGCACTGCTGAGAGGATGAACAGGACATTATTAGAGAAGGCTAGATGCCTTCTCTTCAATGTAGAAATGAAGTATAGCCTATGGGGAGAGGTTGTGCTCACTGCCTCCTACCTGATCAACAGGAGCCCCTCCTATGTAACTGGCTTCAAAACTCCACAAGAACTGTGGATTGGTAAGCTACCCAATCTATCATACCTTAAACCCTTTGGTTGTACTGCTTATGCTCAGGTTTCTCAAGGTAAGTTACAGCCTAGAGCCCTAAAGGATGTGATGTTGAGTTACCCTAAAGGTGTGAAGGGCTATAAAATTCTTCTCATTCAACCTGGTGGATATAAAGTTATTGTGGCTAGAAATGTTACATTTAATGAAACTGATTTTCACTTTAAAAATATCCTCACCCCTAGAAATGAGAATGCAGGCAACACTGATGAGCCCTCCAAGTTCTTTGTAACTGATGACCAACTCAGGGATTCTGTGAATGAGCTAGGTGAAGAAGATGAGTTTGACATTGGTCATGTTTCAACCTTCTTCTCTGCTCAAAGAAGAACTTCTCCTGTCACACCAATTCAGCAACCTCAACAATTAGGAGGAGAAAATGATGAAGAACAACAACCTGAAGGAAATGAAGAAGATACAACTTAGGGAGAACCTCTAAACCCTCAATCTTCTTCTGATTCTCCCAGTTCTCCTTTCTCTAGGCATTCCATGTCTGAGCATGCTTCTTCTTCTGCTTCTGTGAACTCTTCTGTGCCTTTCAATGATAACTCTGCTGCTAATGATTATCAACTTGTTAGGGATAGGAGTCCTAGAACTAGGATTCCTAATAGAAGATACACTGATGACATTAATATTGTTGAGTTTGCATTTGTTGCATCTAAAATCATTAAAAATAATCCCCCTGAAACCTTTGAATCTACTATGAGATCCTCTGATTCTGTAAAATGGTACAAGGCTATGCTTGAAGAACTTGAATCTTTGAAAATAGACAACACCTGGGTTCTTGTTCCTAAGCCTGCTCATGCTAAAGCCATTGACTGCAAATGGGTCTTTAAGATTAAAGAAGGGGTTAAAACTGATGAGCCACCTAAATTCAAAGTCAGACTTGTAGCTAAGGGATTTAGTCAAAGAGAAGGGCTGGATTATAATGATATATTTGTTCCAGTTGTGAAATATAAAACTCTGAGATTACTTTTTGCTATTGCTACTGTCTTTGATTGGGAACTTGAACAAATGGATGTTAAAACAGCCTTTCTGCATGGAGATCTTGATGAAACTATTTTCATGAAGCAACCTAAGGGGTTCACTGATAAGAAGAAATCTGACCATGTCTGTCTTCTTAAAAAATCAATTTATGATCTTAAACAGTCTCCTAGACAATAGAACATAAAATTTGATTCTTGTATGAGATCTCTAGGCTTTATTAGAAGTGATTATTACTCCTGCTTATATATCAAAGGTGTCACCACCAAGTTTCCTCTGTTTATTCTTCTGTATGTGGATGATATTTTCCTTGTCTGTGCTTCTATGAGAGTCATTTCTGATACTAAAAGGAACTTAATGAAACACATTGATATGAAGGATCTTGGCAATGCCAAGAGAATTCTAGGAATTAAAATCATAAGAGATAGAGCTAAGAAAACTCTCATGCTATCCCAGGTTGACTACATTGAAAAAGTTCTTGAGAAATTCTGCATGCTTGACTCTAAGTCTTCACCTATACCCTTAGGAGGACACCTTGCTTTGAGCAAAGGTCAATGCCCTAAGACTGAACATGAGAAAAAGAAAATGGCTGATGTTCCCTATGATGTGGCTGTTGGTTATATTATGTATGCAATGCTTTGCTCCAGACCTGACTTAGCCTTTCCTATAAATGTTCTAAGTAGATATATGTCTAATCCTGGATCACCTCATTGGAATGCTATGAAGTATCTACTGAAATATTTGAATGGCTCTAAACACTTAGGCTTGATTTATTCCAGTTACTCTTCTGCAAGTGATCTTCAAGGATTTGTAGACTCTGACTATGCAAGCAACAAGGACACAAGGAAGTCCACAACTACATACTATTTCACTTGGGCTGGCAACTGGATATCCTCGAAGTCTTAACAACAATCTGTGGTGGCCTTGTCTTCCACAGAAGCTGAGTACATTGCATCTACAGAAGCTGCTAAGGAAGCCATTTGGTTGAAAGGCATACTTGGTGAGATTTTCCGAAGAAAGTTTGTACCTGTGATCAACATGGATAGTCAAAGTGCTCTGTACTTGTGCAAAGACCCTATGTACCATGAGAAGACCAAACACATCGATGTTAGGTTTCACTTCATCAGACACAGGGTTGAGGACAAGACCTTGAACCTTAGGAAGATCAAGGGAGAGTTGAATCCAGCTAACTTTGGCACGAAGATTGTTCCTTCTGGCAAATTCTATTTTTGCAGGAACTTTCTTCATATTCTTGATGTGAACTAACCTGTAGTTACATGAGCCGAGGACGGACAGATTGAAGACATGAACCCAGATCCCTATTTAAATCAACGAGTTGTATACACAGTGGCTGGATTAGGAGGGCAAATTGTAATGTCTTATAATCCGGATGTATGTATATGTATTGTGTGTATGCTTGTAATGACTAGAAGCTCAAGGATTAGGACTAGGTCACAGGTGGCTCAAGGCATGGACCAAGGGTGGCTCGGTGAGCTAGCCAGTGGTGCTTGGTGACTTGGTTGGCGTCCTTCTATAGCTGATGTGTTGGATTGATATAAAGATGAACTTGGTTCATCTTATATGTCGGCCCAATCCAGTTGAAGCCCAGCCCACTTCTTAGCTCCAACTCTGAAGAGCTTCCAATGACACTTTGCTGGGTTTGTCTCAAACGCTGCGCTTTGCCAAATGACGCTCCCTATAAGAGGCCTCTTTCTCCGAAACCCTACTCACGAGCTCATTCACTGTTCTTCCATCTGAAAAGAGAAAGAGAGAGCGAAGAGGTGAAACCCTAGGTTCCCAAGCGCCGCCGACAGGAGATCTCACACTGAAGAGGAAGAAGATGAGCTTCCGGTCTGGTTTCTCAACCGATACAGCGTCGTCTTCATCTGCTCTCATCCGACTTCGATGTTCTTTGGAGTGAAGGGAGTATCTGTTCCTCTTCTATATTCTCTCTTTGTCTGTCCATGTTTTTTAGGTGCTTGACCTAGATCTGTTTCCTTGAGCTCATCGCTACTTGTATCCATCTTCTGTAACTCGTTCATACTTAGTGGATTCTAGGGTTTGAGTCTCTCCCTCTTGAGGCTCCGCATAGTAGGGAAACCGAACTGCGTAATCAATCTATGTGTTATTTCGCTTCCGCTTTGCATGTTTAATTTTCGACCTCACTTCTGTGTTAGCATCTAGGACCAAATCGCTTTCTACAAGACCATCATGGTCTGAGACAACCATTGAACAACGACGACTTCTCCCTTCTTTTCACCTTTCTTTTTCAAATTTGTAGCAGTAGCCTATGAGATATATGGTTGTTCACCGTTCTTTGTTATTTTTATCATCCAAGAGTCCTGATTGCATAATTCTTTTTGTAATTTCTTCTGCTATCCAAGGCTTGGAACCTTCGGATTAGCTCTTAACTTTTCTATTATGGCTTCCGATTACAAACTCAAAATTAATGCGAAATTGAGTCAGAGTACCCGATTCATGATGAACCAAAAAAAACATATAAGAGGAGCGTAAATTCCTACACAATGGCTTAAACGTTTGTGTTAGAGGGGTGGACCCTGATCTTATAATCAAAAACAAAAATTACAAACTCGACACAACTCCCGTTTTCATACAAACCGATCGGGTTTCTCAGAATTTCACATGGTATTGTATCAGGTCCGAATCAGGTCAGTTTTTCATCTTTAATTTGTGTTAGAAGGATGGATCCTGACTTTATAACCAAAAACAAAAACTGAAAGCCCGAAACGACTGATGTTTTCATACAAACTGACTGGATATTTCTCGAAATTGCACAAATTAAGTGGGATCTACTCAAGATTCATCCTCCTATATCTTAAAGCTGAGTCCTTTCCAGCCCTTTCAGACTATCCATGTGGAGGCTTATCTGATTTTTTTATTTCCTTTTTTGGCCCCTCTTTCTTCTGGAAAACTGAATCGCCTCTCTCCCTCCCACGATCTCCCAAATTCCCAATAGAAAGTAGGAAGCCGGAGGGTGCCTTCGTCCCAAATTCAAGATGGCGATGGCGCAGTGGATCTTCTACCACGCTCTCTCTCACGATCTGAACTTTGAAAGGCGCAAGGAGAACCGTCGCCAACCGGTCCGACCATCTCGAACAACAATAATGGCATGGAAGCCCTAATGATGGGTGCTGCTACTCTCTCCCCATCTCAAACAACAATGGTGCCTCATCAGTTGTCAACTGCAGGAATCGAAGCTTCAGGGTTTCTCTTCGCTCCTTAACCTCGATGAATCTCAATCGCTTCCCTTGTCTCTCTTCGACCGTCTTCCAATTCAGGTGCGCTTTCTCTTTCTCCTTGAAGTTTTTTCCAATTGTTTTTCCATTTCAATTTCATGAAACCCTAGTGTTTTGTTGTTCGCGTGTAAGTGTGGAATTAATTTGTACTAGATTCATGTTTCTGTGATTAGTCCAATTTTGGGGTTCTTGATTCCCTCTCGAGTTCAGTTTTCGAACTAGGTAGGGCTGCAGAATCATGGTTGAATTTGAGTCTTGGTTCCCTCTCGAGTTCAGTTTTCGAACTCGTTATTCCAATCGAGTGGATGTGGTGCTGACAGCTGAGTCCTCGGATTTAGGCTGCCATGGCAAAGATGAATCATTGAATTCAATCATACAGACGAATAATCACGGTGGATCTGCCCAGGTGGAGCCCACATGTTAAGACTATCTTCCAGGTGACTAGGTGAGCAATTTCTCTCATGGTTTCCTAATTTGATTGATGTTATACCTATAGTTTTGGAGGTTCCATGAATTTGGCTGAATGAATTAAGAAGGGTTTTCTTTTGATTTGTGTGTTTGCTGTGGATGCTCTTACAAGGTGCCCGACATATGTTTGATTAAATGCCCCAATGAAATGTTTTAGGAATTTGTTATATGTTGTTTATGCAGACTCTATACTTTGCTAGGGAAGTTTGAAAATTAATTGAATCTATACTCTGCTATAAGTTGTTTATGCCCGCCATGCTATAAGTTGTTTTCTCACGAGGGACTTTCCGCCTGTTAAGACTATCTTTCAGGTGACTAGGTGAGCAATTTCGACCAAGAGTTCTTGCATGCACCAGATGGAGAACTTGATTTTTTGGGTAGGTAACCATCTATTCCGTCTTGAATATGTTCTCTATATTCTTCTTCATATAATATACATGTATGCTATGCCTTGTCCGATACATTTAGTGTGATATGATCATTCATCAGTGACCTCCCTCCTTCGATAGCTACTTCAATTAGTGATGGAATCATGGATCCTAGAACAGTGGAAGCCTAGGACTGTTCTGAAAACTCTATGTAACCATTTACTTCTTTTTTGTTTCCCTTTTTATTATAGGAAAAATGGCCAAAAATAATACCAAGTATCAACTTTTGACCAAAAAAATACAAACTTTGAAATTGACGATTTCATATACGAACTATCTTCCTATTTACCGAAAATAATACATATGTGTATTCCGGTGATTTTTCCGACCAAACACGCCACATAGACATCGGAAAACACACGTGGCATCCATTTTTTCCACCTCACCCAAATTATAAGTTTGCCATGTCATAATTTTTTTTTCAATTTTTTTAAAAAAAAGGAAAATGAAATAAAAAGCTACAGTACAGAATCTCCAGATTAGAGAAGAACGAAGCTTGGAGAGATCGGAAGAACGAAGCTTGCCCCCTCTCTCAATTGTGGAATCTCGATCGACAACAAGGGAAAAGGCTTTCTAAGGATGACGGAAGCTTGCCCATTATGGAAGGTATGATTCCAATCTTTAGTTCTTTCGATTAAATTTTTGGTGTTTCGAATTGGGGAAAATATTAGGGTTTTCAAAAGCCTCGTTCTTTCGCTTTGCTGTCATAGATTAGCCTCGTTCTTTCGCTTTCTCTTTGATTTGGGCAACAATTCGAGATGTTTCGAAAACCATCTCATTCGAATTCCATTTGCTGTCATAGATTAGGGTGTTTCGAATTGTTGCCTGTGAGATTTGTTTTTACTGATTTGGGCATTTCAATTCAAGATGTTTTTACTGATCTGTCAAACATACTATTGCATGTGAGATTTGTTTGTTGATTTGAATTTTTCCTCATAGATTTGCTTCGAATTGCCTATGAGATTAGTAAAAACACATCTTGAATTCCATTTGTTGTCATAGATTAGGGTGTTTCGAACTGTTGCCTGTGAGATTTATTTTTACTGATCTGGGCATTTCAATTCGAGATGTTTTTACTGATCTGTCAAACATACTATTGCCTGTGAGATTTGTTTGTTGATTCGAATTTTTCCTCATAGATTTGCTTCGAATTGCCTGTGAGATCAGTATGTTTTTACTGATCAGTATGTTTGCTATTGCCTGTGAAATTTGTGAAATCAGTATGGTTCTTTGTAGGTAGGCGAAAAATGAAACTACTTCAGATGGTTGGATGCTCATGATTTTGCTTTTAGAGCTAATGACACTAACAAGAGCATGAAGATCCAAAGAGAAAATTATGGTGTTGCTATCACAGATGAAGATCATGGAGCCTCTGATTTTTTGAAGTTGAGCACTGATTATGTAAAGATCCAAAGAGATAATTTAGTGCTGAAAATAGTAGTAGGTGTGATATTGGTTATCATGTTGATTGTGTTGGTGAAAATTTGACAATTAGATAGGTTTGTGTTTTCAGGGAATTGCAATGAATCGTCTCAAATGTGTTATGTTTTCAGGTTTATGTTTTTAGAGAATTGTAATGAATTGTCATCAATAGAATCAATCCTCGTATATCCAATCTCTCTCCAGGTCTCCTTTACTGTTACTTTCACTTATTGAATGATGTACTTTGTATGTAACAGCTCAAAGTGTTAATCCAAGAAATACTTTAACATGACTAACACAATAAAGGAAACCAGTAAATTCATGTCAATATTAATCCAAGAAAAAGCTCACTGATTTTGAAACATTAATCCAAGGAAACCGGCCAGTAAATTCATGTCAATATTAATCCAAGAAAAAGCTCACTGATTTTGAAACATTAATCCAAGGAAACCAGTGGATGTGGTACTGAGCATGCAGCTGGTGAATGGTTTGGATATGTCTTAAACATCAATAAGCTCAGGAACAGCAAAATCTCTTTACACCAATCTGTTGATTAAAACTCTCAGTCAGAGATGAATTTTTAGAAGCTAAAGACTCTCCTAACGTTTGTGAAGCCTCTAAAGCATGTTGCAAAGATAACTTTTCCTGGTTCAAATATTCTATATGCTACAGAAAACAGAAATAAGGTCACTCCCTTATCATTCTCCCTTATTCCAGAAAGCTCATTGATTTATGCAGCAGCTTCACAGATTTACACATTACTCTTAAGAAAAAAGCCAGAAAACTCATTCTTCATATAAGAAATCACATTTGTAGATACTATTACAAAAAGGATGTGTGACATCATCATAGTTTGCCAAGCCATAATCCTCTAATTCCTCTTCTTCAGAGGACCCCTCAAGTTCATACAGAATCCCCCCCCCCCCCCTAAAACTCCTCATTGTGCGAATTTTGTTTCTTTTAGAAGTACTGCTGTCTTCTACTACAGTTGCACTGTTCTCTTCCTCATATGCAACTTCACCATCAATTTTACTTGAAGAATTCTTCCCATCACCATCAGCTGCAATGTTGTCTTCCTCATATGCACTGTCATCCCCAGACATTCCACTATCTACATCTTTAACTAAAAATTCTTCTCAATCCACATCGGATTCTTCAAACACCTCATTGCTTGCAAAGTCATCATCACCAGGTTCAGGTTCATTCATTATCACACCTATTAAGGTTCAAACCATAACAAAGATATCAAATAGAAACCAGAAACAACAATAGATGCACAAACTCCTTAAACATCCAAATTGAAACCAATATACTTCTTCTTTCTGAAATTAAAGATATCAATAACAAAACCGAAACATCTTCACCACATGAAATCAAAACCCCTAAATTTTAGAACAAGTTTTTCATATATAAAAGGGAATACCGAAAAACCCTAAACTCGAAAGTTGCTGCGCAGATTCAAAAGTACCGAAATCAAAACCCCTTACCTTTGTCTTCTTCAAATATTCCGACTTGCCGAGCAGATTTCAGTGCAATCGAGTGGCGTCTTCGTGTGTGTTCTTCGTTCTCCCTCCAAGCTTCTCGAGAACGTATTGTAGCTTTTTATTTCATTTTCCTTCTTTAAAAAAAATTATGACATGGCAAACTTATAATTTGGGTGAGGTGGCAAAAATGGATGACACGTGTGTTTTCCGACGTCTATGTGGCGTGTTTGGTCGGAAAATTCACCGGAATACACATATGTATTATTTTCGGTAAATAGGGAGATAGTTCGTATATGAAATAGTCAATTTCGAAGTTGGTATTATTTTTGGCCAAAAGTTGATACTTGATATTATTTTTGTCCATTTTTCTTTTTTTTATATGAATTTGTTTCAGGTGTATTTTATAATGTGTAGATATCTATAATCTTTATCTCTTATTCATAGAATCTTAGCACGTAATAGTCTATATTCTTTATATAAGGGATGCCATAAGTACATGTTATTGAGCTCCATGATATTTGATTAAAAAGTACATGTTAGGCCTGGGCCTTAGTCCTGGATATTTGATTAAAATTTAATATTTATGATTTTAATTTTAAATTGTATAGTTTGTTACTCCCTCTGTTCACTTTTATTTGTCAATTACTATTCAGCCCTGACTTTGGATAATTCCTCAACAAACAAGACGGTATAGATAGGTAATCTTCTACACAATAGTTTTGCTTAGTATCTTTGTTGCGGATATAGTGTCGTCCATTTATGCAGGACATTTACCCAGTAACTCTTTAAATCAGAGTATTATTTTATTAATAATTCTTCACTATTTTCAATCTTATTTAGTGACCCTCCTGAAAATCAAAGCAATTTTGTAGTAAAATGATCTAATCAAGAATCTAAGAATTTACTTCATTATATAAGATTTGTTTATTCACTTCGCATTCTGAATGGAGATCCTTATACTGGCTTGATGTGTCTCATGGTCCAAGTACTTAAACGAAGTCCTGCTTAAAGGTATATAAAGCTCAACATTTTAAAGGTTTATTAAAAATGTCTCTCACCGCTGATAGGTTTGAGTAAAATCAAAAGTAATAATGTCAACAGGATCAAAATGCTTGAGTGCAGTAGAGTGGTTTAGTCTAGGATTCATTGGGCGTTCAAGCTATGGTTTAGGTTTCAATTTGGGGTTTAGCCATTTAGGTTGCGAATTAGAGGGTTTTAATTTGTGGTTTAGTCTAGGATTCATTGGGTCAGACTTCCAAATCATGGTTCAAGTTAGAAGAAACAAGATAGGATGATAGAAATGCCAGGATGGTAGTAAAAGGAAAAGTAATGTAAGAAAGGAGAACAGCTTGGAAATCGCAATTCCAAATATTGTAGTGCTATATTCACTTATTCTAAATTTTTAATGTGTTATAAAGCATTTGGTTAATTTTTTCAGGCTGAAATTCAACTTAATCTTCATAAAAGGAGGGGATTTGGTGTCTTGTCAGTTCTGCAGCCAAAATTTAGTGGTGTGCTGGGTGAAGCTCTAGATGTTGCTGCCAGATGGAGAAGGGATGTGGTGAGCTGATAAATTTCACAGATGGGTCAATCTCTCGAAGCATCTCTGCAGTTGAAAGCATTGGTCTATCTTCTTCTTGGCTGCATTGAAGTAGTAAGTCATAAAATTTTCTGTAGATTCTACAGAAATCATAATGATACATTTTATAAGTTCTAATTAAGTTTTGGTTTCTATATTTATTGTTTGATGGAAAGTGCTGCAGAATTGTCCATTTTCATTGAGGTCCAAACTTAAAACAAAACGAATACAATCCCATTCAAATCCAAACTCAGGGGCTTCTTTATTGCGTGTATTACGAACTAAAGTTCATTCTATCTTGCATCAGTTTATTAATGTTATCTACTAACATCCTTGATTAGGTTAAGTTAATGAAAACCACACCTATTCCTACAAAAATAAACAAATAATTCAGTTTTAAGAAAGATTGTCTTTCCTTCCTGATTTTGTAAATGTTTGTCTTGCATCAGTTTATTAAGCTTATCTACTATCAACTCAAGTATGGAATTCAAAAGGACCGTGAGAAGAACAGTGGATATGAATCATGGTTTTCGGCTGATAGTTTCTTATGTACTATTTGCAAGGTACTTTGTAGAAATGTTTTTGTTTATGCAATTAGATTAGCCATTTGCTTTTGTTGTTAATTAGTGATAGGATTTTGGATATATTTTTTCCTAGAATGAGCATTTGTGAACTGTGAAGTAACTTCACTAAGATCATATGTCTAAAGTTTTGACAAGTTCTCTTTGCTTTGCAAAAATATAGTTGCAAAGGCAAGGTTAAGGACTTAAGGCATTGTTTTGGCAATGTGGTTTTTCACAAGGTCTTTTTTTGCATGCTCTCTTTTCACGTGTGGCCTTGATTTTATCTTCTAAATATTCCATTAATGATTTACATCGTTTTTATCACACTCATAGTCTCTTAAAGAGGCGTTTGAGTCCTTTTTGAACAAGGGTGTTACGGGTAGCTCAAGTGTTGAACTGTTGGCTACGTTTTGTGACAATATTTTGAAAAAGGGTGGCAGTGAGAAATTGAGTGATGACACAATTGAAGAGTCACTGGAAAAGGTATGCTATTCTAATACTATTGCCTTTGTCTTGATGGTCTCTCACTCCTAGGTTCTAACGATATGATGATCATCGAAGAAGCATACTTGCAAAGTTGAAGCATCAGTGCGGTCCACAATTCACGTCTAAGATGGAGGGGATGGTATGTCCAGACTATAGTTTCTATTTGATGTTGATTTTTGGTACGAAGAATTGTAATCCTTTGGTATCCTTCTACTTTGAGGTCATTGATTTGACTTTGGCAAGGGAGAATCAGTGTCAATTTCAGGAGTATCTTTCAATTTCTGTATTTAAGCTGCTGAATTTTTACAGTAGCCAAGTTTTATACAGCTTAAGATTTTTTACAGCTTCTATTGTTAATTTTACAACTTTTGTTCAACCATTGTTGTCATGTATGGGCATGAATTCAACTTCTATTGTTTTTCTTAATTGTGTAATTTCAAGCTTTTTGTTTATAAATTTTTTTTATCTGAATTCTATTTCAATTGATAAAAAAAAACTCAAAAGCTAAGCAACATGATAATTAACTACACAATTACTCATAATTGTGTAATTTCAAGCTTTTTGTGTATACAAGATTTGAACTCATATCATCTAACCCACATTGATTACTATGATAACACCCCAAAAATAAGTTAAGTATACTTAGAATAATTTTAAAAATTAGATTAATTTTAAAAATTAGATTAATTTTAAAAATCTCTTGCATAGCGCACGGGGTATAGGCTAGTTTTACTTAAAACCCGTTTTATATAAATCTGAAATGACCTGAAATGATCCGATTTACGTACCACTGGTACAAGTCTAATTTAAAGTCCACCACAGTAATTAGTCTTGGTCAATGCATGGTGTACATTAAAAAGCCCTTCCAATTGGAAAATAATTAAACGGCCACCATCAAAGAAGCTGCAAAATCGATGCAAAATGCGTTGTGGTTTGCCGATGACAGTGAGATTGATTCCATTCGATTTTGCTGAGTGTAACACGGTGTACTCGTTTTTTTTTTTTTGGAGAAAATATAAGGGTCACTTAACCCCTTTTCAATCCAAAATTATAGAAAACCACCCTTTAAATATTTTTTATTTACAAATCACCACCCCCTTCATCTACTATTGTTAAATTATCATTAAATAAATTATATTTTAATATTTTCAAGCTCAAATTTTGATTATCAATATATTTAAATTTTGAATTTAAAGGCATGATTACATTTTAGGATCATTTTATTTATTTTTATAATAATAATAATAATAAGAATAAGAATAAATATAGTCTAGAATTATTATTCCAATTTATATTTGAAAATATTTATACAATTTTAAAATATTATGTAAATTACTCTTTTATTTATAATACGATTAGAAATCATAATTTCTATTTATAAAGTTTAAAATAACCTTAAAATTACTCCCTCCGTATAAGTATAATTGGTCTTTTGACCAATTTCACACTAAAGCTAAAAATAGAAAAAAAGAATAGCTAAAATTTTAGCAAATAAATAATGTGGAAAAAATGGACCAATGAAAAAAAGGAATAGTATGAGAAGTTAGAGTATTAATAGAGTATCTTGAAATCAAATAAAATTAATGAGATGAATTGATAAAATTAGAATTTTTTATCATTAATGTTGTTCAAAAAGACAAATATTTTGTTACATGAAAAAGTTTCCAAAAGGCCAATTATATTGACATGGATGGAGTATTGTTTATTTGAAATTTAAATATTTTCGTTAAATAATTAACCTATAAAAAAATTCAAAAAGATCTATAATCCAATTCTTATAAAGGAAGATAATCAGGTTTTTAAGAGGATGAGATAATGGAATACAATGACCTACCTTTAAAAAAATAATTTTGGAGATTTTTTTTATTAGGTAAGAATTCGGTTGTCCTCAAAATAGAGGACTAGCCAAATGCATCCTTTCAGATGAGGTCCAAGGGACCGGGCTCTGAAGTACTGACTCTAATACTGCAGTGGGAGCGACTAAGGTGTGCGACCTTATCAGCCACTCTATTACCACTACGGTAAATATGAGAAAAGGAGACAATCCTGAAATATCTAAGTATGCATTTAATGTCCTAAAGTAGAATTTCAATTTTCCATGGACATGCTACCCCCTTCTTAAAATAGTTGATTATTACGAGAGAGTCGCCTTCAATAATAAGGTTGTCTACATGTAAATCAATTGCTTTAAGAATGCCTTCTCGTATAGCAAGTCCCTCAGCCATAAGCGGTGTTTGTACACCTATTAGTTTTCCTTCAAGATCTACAATATTTCCCCTCGAGTCACAAATAATAAAACCGATAAAAGATTCTTTGTTAGCCCCAGCCGCCCCATCAAAATTTAATTAGAAATACGCAAATAGCCACAGGGGAGCTTTTTCCATTTAGTTGCTTGTGTTGCCAAACCTTTAGTCTTTGGCTCTTGCCTAAATGGTTTTTTCACCTTCCCCCAGTCGATATCCTTGTTAACTTGATTAGCCATTTTCCAATTAGATTTATGCGCATTTACTTGTTTGTTAAAACCATATGGAGTTGGCAGTTTTTCATGTCTAAAGATATATTGCGGGTATTCCACACAGTCCACCAACTGAAAGCCAAATCGGTCTTCTCCCTGCTAGAAAGTGTTTAGCTAAGGTAGACCATTACTTGTCTAAAGTTTCTGAATGTATAAATAATTCAATTAATGTGAGACATATGACGTGGATATAAGTTTTGGGCAAACTTGCAGAACCTACACTCAAAAAATAGATCGAATGCATCCTCATTATAGTGGTTGCACATTGATCTATAAGAGGGAACTGCTAAACCTCTTATTGCAAATTTTGGAGAATACTATTTAAAGGGAATACGTACTATTTGAAATTCCTATAAAGTAAGAAAATGGAAGAGAAAGTTGTAGTGGATATACCAATTCATGCAGCCCATTGCAAAAATACCCCCCCCCCCCCCCCCGGCCCAAATTGCATGAATGTCAAAAAAGCCTATAAAATTGAAAAAATAACCAGTTGAGGGGGTAAAAATTCAGTTGGAATTTGGAAAGAGAAAATGGTAAAAAGAAGACATCACATCACGGACGTCTTCAGTCACATTCACTATTTCTCAAATCCGTAGGAATTCAAAAGGTTGGAGGGGAAAATCGAAATTGACAAAGCTTGGAGGGAGCACCTCGTGCTACGCCGGCACACACACACACACACACACACACAGAGAGAGAGAGAGAGAGAGAGAGAGAGAGAGAGAGAGAGAGAGAGAGAGAGAGAAAGTGGCTGCTGCGACGCCGACACCGAGAGAGATAGAGGGGAAGTGAAGGACGACCCGACATTGGAGAGAGACAACACCCCTGGTGCCCAGTCCGCCATTAAAGAGAGGTAATCCCCCATCCTCTATCTCAAAGCTTTCTCATTTAATGGTAGTTAGGGGGTTTCAATGCATGTAAATTCAATTTCGGGCCGGTTAGAAGAATTGGGTGAATGGGGTTCGAAATTTGGGAACGGGAAACCCTAACTGTAAGTGTGGTGGGCGGTTTGGGGATAGGGATGGAGAGTTGCCATTGATGATAAGTTGGGGATGAAATTGAATGTCCAAAAAGGGTAGAAAAGGTTAGACAACCCCAATGAAACAATGAAATTGGGAATGTGATAACTCGTCAATGGCGAGTGAGGTCCTTCTTGTGGATAGGGGAAACGATTGAATGGCTAGGTATAGGGAAATCTGGGTTGGCTTTGATTTGGGGAAGTAAGGGAAACTAATAGCATTTTGTAGCATAAAATGAAATCAATGGTGAGGTCTGTAACAATTGAACCTCAATAACAACATATGGATATGAAGTTGTTTGAGTTTCGTTACTCTTGTATATTGAATAACAAAAACAAAGATCTTGAAACCATTTGTGTGGTGTTGTCATATGTTGATGGTTTTTCCAAGCACTCTTTTATATTGAATAACAAAAACAGCATGTAACAAAAACAGTTCAGTTTTTGATGGGTTTTCCAAGCATTTGTGTGGTGTTGTCATTTGGAAAATGTTAAAATTTCTGGCAGAATCATTATTTTGACTCGTTATGCATTCGTATGTACTGACAAGGATTATTGCTGAAATGGGTGTTATCAGCCATATTAGGGGCATTTTTTTTTGTTCGTAATGTGAACTTCGTTACTCTCTTGTGATATTTGTGCAGGCGACTCTTGCCCTTCCTCCGGCAAAATATTTTAGAGGGGGGTCCAACCAGTTCTCGAAGATGGGTGTTTTGAAAGGAATGAATGATGAGCTATCTGCAGCTGATTGGCAAATGCTCAAGGACAGCATGCTCGATGGCATTGTGAAGATCAGATCCAATGTGCCCTATTGCTCAGCCCTGATCCATTACTTCCTGGAGAGGCAGCTCAAGACACTAAAAAAATATGAGACATGGTATGTGATCCAGGGGCGACTCCTCCAGTTCTCCATCAAGGAATTTTGCCTCGTCACCGGCCTCAAATGTGCTGGAAGGAATCGGGCATTTGAGGCGGAGGATCACAAAGACGCAATTCGGAGCTTCTTTGGAAGGGACAAGGTCAAGGTGTCCGACCTTCCCGCCATGTGGGAGGTCGCAAAGGCCAAACAGAGGAGTGAGAGGAAGAGGTTGAAGCTTGCACTCCTCATCATTGTAGAGTGCAGCCTGCTGCCAAGAGATGTGGGAAGGGTAGTGAAAGGATGGGTGGTCGCCCTCATGCAAGAACTCGACCAATTCTTCGACTACTCGTGGGGTAAGGTATGTTACGAAGCCACCCATGAGAGTCTGGATGGGGCACTGGTGAGGAAGGTGGAGCAGGGAGTAAAAGGTGGGAATGAGAGGTCTGGCTACTCGCTCAATGGATTCCCATTAGCGTTCCATTTACGAGTTCAAACTTAATGCGATTTAACACTTGGCAAGATTTTTTTTTTTTATGTTTGTGCCATAACCGAGTATGGCTAAGGTTTTGTCAAAATTGGCTAGTAAAATTATGATATTCTGGCCGTGTAGATTTGGATCTATGAAGCAGTACCGGGTGTGGACAACCACTTTGCCAACAGGAGTCGTGGGGTTATCTTTCTCCGATGCGCTAGGTGGAACATAATGGAGGCGTACATCCCTTATGAGAGGGTGATGAGGATGCTGGACATAGACAATGAGGATGAGATCAAGTGAAACGATGCCCAGACGACCCTTGTGCCGGAAGCGTCTGAGCGGGAGACTTTCCTCGGTGCTAGGTACCCCCACGAGGACCCCGATGACTTTTTTGACAAGGCTGCCAAGGCGTACGAGGAATTACTCCCACCCGTCGACATTCCTCCTAACGACACATTGCATCAGGTCAACCGCAAGCTTCTCTATAATCTTGCTCTTGACGGACCCAAACGACATGGTCTCCTCTATGAGTATTATTTTGTGGGTATTTTGACCTTGATACACCCATCCCCCTCCGAGATGCTCCCATCGACCATTGCAAACGAGAGTAAGTAAGACCACCCCTTTCTCCCATGCGACATAAAGAGGTTAAGATGGTCCTCTCAGTATCGGTTAGAGCTAAGGGAAGGATGGGAAAAATCCATTATTGTGAATTAGCACGTGTATCCCTGTGTATGTCTACCTATCTTCGGCTGGTGACTAGGATTTCCCTTTGCCTCGCTAGTAATTGAATTTCTGAGTTTTATTCTTCCAACTTGACATTAATGGCAGCCATGGGGAAGAATCAGATGTTTTGCACTTTTTGGTCCACCTAGCAAGCTCCCCCATCTCTTTTTATACTCCCTCTGAAAACCGCTAAACTCCCCATGTGATTTCCCTCCCATTTGCCTTGGCGAAAACTTTTTTTTTTGTGAAAAGTGAACCATCTCTCTCCTAGCATTAAATGCTAGTCATTCCAAGCTTGCTCACCCTCTCTCCCAGCGTCACTGTCAGCATTTGCAGTTCTTCTTTTTTTTAAAAAAATTTTTTTTGCCAAAATGATTACACTCCCTTCTCTATAAGGTCGACACGTGTCCCACATTGTCACACATTTTCCCGGTTTGTGCAAAGGGTAACCTACAACCGGTTGGGCCCAATTTGCAAGAATGACAAATTGTCATCCCTTTGCCAATTTTCAGGGTAATGGTTATTTTTGCAAAGTGGAGGATGAAATGGTATATTCATGCAAATAATCCAAAATGGAATACTATTTGATATTTATGTTTTTATTCACTTTCATTGGTAAAAAAATTAGAATCTTGTCTGCTTATACAAACGGATTAGAAGATTCTGGTTTAGCTGTCGGGCTATTCTTCCTTTCTTTAATTTTATTATTTGGTGTTTTGTTTTTTTTTAACCGAAAAGAATTTGGCTATAGGGGCAAACCTTATAAGCCAAGGGCATCCAAACAGATGAAATCACGAAGCGCTAAGTCGTCAGGAGCCAGATGGTTGTGGAAAGCAACGCTCAAATGCGATAAGCGGTCCGCAACTTGGTTAGCTTCCTGGAACACATGAAAAATCTTAATTGAGTGGAAAAAGCCAAGCGAGACTAGACTGTTTGAGACAATCATTTCAGAATCTCCAGTTAATTGCTTTCCCAAGCATAAAAGGCTGTTAATGATCATTCGATTATCACCTTCAATTTCGAGGTTAGTTATGCTAAGATCACGGGCCGCTTGCAAGCCCTTCCAAAGACCCATAGCCTCAGAACCAGTGATGGAAGGGAATGGACAAGACCCAGATCCCAAGAAGATGGGTGTGCCTTTACAGTCCCTTATGATGAAGCCAAATGAACCTTTAGAAGAAGAGGACCAGGCTCCATCAAAATTAAGTTTGTGATTCCCCTGAGCCGGGGGTAGTCATTTTGCTTTTCTCCTTTTAAGGACCGACTTTTTTTATTTTGGGATTGGTTTACTGTTTGTTGTTGGGTGGAACAATCATTAAAATCCTTAGACGATTTCCACAACAATATTTGGTCTTTCAGGAAGGATAAGATGCTTCTGGGGTCGGGTGTAGCTTTATCAAAGAGTGCTTTGTTGCGGAAATACCATATACTCCACCAGGAAAAAGCGAGCTTAGTGAAGCGAGAAATGCCAATGGTCTCCTTAATTTGTTGAATGGTGGTGTTGAGATCAGAATTTTGCAAAAAGTTGTTGTTTATTGGAATAAACAAAGAGCAGTCCATCATTGTGATTACATTTTGAGAAATAGGACAATTCCAAAGTAGATGGGTTAGGTCTTCGTAGTTTGTATCACACTGCGGGCAAGATGTGGGGTTCCCATACCCACGGTAGGCAAGTCTAACCGAAGTGGGCATCCCGTTTTTAATTATTTTCCAAAGTAAAGTCTTGACCTTCAGAGGGGCATCAAGCTTCCAGATCCAATTCATTTATGTCTTTTGGTGATTTTTCCTATTGTTTGTCATTTCTATTGCAGAGTTAGTGGAGAACCAACCGTTCTGACTCCATTTCCAATAGAGTCTGTCCATGTGTATGTTTTTGGGTATTGGTGTTGTTATCGAATCTAACACTTCCATAGGTATTATATTTTTGACAGCGTCGTCTAGTTTTGTGAGATCCCACACTTTGTCATCTGTCAATAATTGGTTTATTTTAATCGTGGCATCAATTTGTTGTGAATCCGGTACCAAGGTAATAAGTGGCGAGTCTCCAATCCAGTGGTCTGTCCAGAAGTTTATATTTTCCTCATTGCCAATAGACCATCGGATGCCTTCCTTGAGAAGTGGTATGAGTTTAGTGAGTTGGGTCCATTGCAGCGAGGCTCCACTTTTCCTATGATATTGCAGTATCTTTTGGCCTTTAAGATATTTTTTCATAAATTATGGAAACCCAAGGGTTGTTTGGTTCCGCTAGAATCTTCCATAAAAGCTTTAGTTGTAGTGCGGTATTCATATCCTCCGATTTATTGAGTCCGAGACCCCATTCTCTTTTGTTTTACATATCTCATACCAACTGATTAGTGATTTATGTTTGGGTCCCTTATTAATGGATGATTAAGTAAAAACCCCATATTTAAGGGATATTTTTTGATGAAATATATTTAAGGGGTGGTTGTATGTAAATTTCCCTTAGTCAACTTCAAAAAAAAAAAAGAAAAATAAATTAAAGAGAGTGGTAGTAGTAATTAAATTAAGATAGCGTGCATTGGTACCTGATCAGAGGTTGACTTGAACCAAGCATTGGGTTAATTAATTACACATAAATACAATATCGTAAAGAACAATAAATATATAAATAGCTAGATTGATATCGCGAAAATCCATCCATAAATTGAGGTGACAATAGGATGGCCATTAATCTTGTGGCTAATGCCGTATTCCAATTCATCTTCCTCCTCCTCCAATTAACCACATTCCAAACATTTCAGTTATTATCTGCAGCTGATGTACTTCACATTGAAAGGCGATTATCCGATGATCATTCAGGTACTTTAATCTTTCTGTCAGCAAAACTGTACATGCTAACGCACCATCGATTGATTCTCAGCTACCTGTGTATATATATCTTCACTTGTTGATCATTTATATTTTTATTCGAATTGAAATAACTACTTTAATTCTGGTTTTTCAACCCCTAAATGGGAAATGAATGCAGCTGGGTTCATAAATATTGACTGTGGCCTTTCTGAAACTGCCCATCCAACTTACTACAAACCAAATGGATTGTACTACACTTCCGATGACCAATACATTACCACTGGTATCAACTATAGAATATCCCTACCTAACAACTATTCAGATATCAATCTACCAAACTATTCCGAAGCCAGTCTTTATTTGTCATTAAGAAGCTTCCCAGAGGGACGCAGAAATTGCTATAGCCTCTCCCCGTTGAAGCCTAACCATACATATTTGATCAGAGCTTCGTTCATGTATGGCAACTACGATGGCAAGAATTTACCCCCTGCATTTGATGTCTACATAGGTGTCAATTTTTGGTTCACCCTTCCGACTGATGACATAACTTACAGAGAGATAATCCATGTAGCAACTACAGCATCAATAGACGTGTGTCTAGTAAACACAGGGCAAGGAACCCCTTTTATATCCGCCCTCGAGCTCAGGCCTTTGGATATAAACACTCCATACTCTGCTTCCCCTGCTTTCTCCCTCATTGAAGGGTATCATGGGGATGTTGGCAATTTTGTGACTAACACAGCGTATTATAGGTATGTGTATGTTTCATGTACAAACAAACAGAGATTCATAAATATACCTGCAATTTAAATTGATTTTCTTTTGTATTCTATAATAATTATTACAGTTTTACACTATATTTATTGGACTAAACAAGCTAGCTAGATTTAAATTGGTGAATGTCTCCCTTTGATGCAGCTTAAAGGATGATGCATATGATCGTCTCTGGTATCTCTCTTCTGATTGGAGTGGTTGGAAACCAATCAATCGCAAAAATGGAGCTTTTGGTGCTTCACAATCCAATCCTTATAAAGTACCAATTAGTGTGTTGATGACTGCTTGTGAGCAAAATGCTGACCGTCCTAACTGGACAATGGGTATATATGGAAATGTTCCCGCATCTGATTTTTATATCTACTGGCACTTCGTTGAGCTTGAATTGCTAGAACAGAATGAAACCAGAGAGTTCAACATTTTTCTGCCTTCTGGAGACAAAGTTGGACCTATAAGACCAAAATACTTGCAATTAACCACCATAGCATCCCCCATAATCTCTTTCAATAGGTCAACTTTAGACTATG
Organism: Persicaria maculosa; assembly: GCA_963922045.1. Lineage (NCBI taxonomy): Eukaryota > Viridiplantae > Streptophyta > Magnoliopsida > Caryophyllales > Polygonaceae > Persicaria > Persicaria maculosa. The sequence goes on from OY998253.1 coordinate 8,659,187, forward strand.
TTACTTATACAATTCAAAAGACAAACGAGTCCAACCGTTACCCTATCCTTAATGCTGTGGAGTTATACGGGGTTCTACATCTTCCTGCTTCACCAACAAATCAAGAAGATGGTATGTTCATCTATCCATGCTTTTAAATCTTTCTTATTTTCTTCAAGAACCAACTTTTATGATTTTTTTCAATTCTTAATCAATATATATGTTTAGTTGATGCCATCACTGCAATTAAGGATATGTATAAAGTACCACGAATTTGGCAAGGGGACCCTTGCCTTCCTGTTGATTACCAGTGGGACGGTGTGAACTGTACCTATGACAGCAACAATCCTCCAAGAATATCCTACTTGTGAGTTTAATTTGATGATATATGTATAATAATATATATCATTTCGATTACAATCTTGCTAGCTAGTTATGTTGAGTTCTGGTTATGGATTTATAAATTCTAACCACATCCGACTCATGATATATAGGAGTTTGTCTTCAAGCAACTTGACTGGAGATCTACCACTGTCTCTTTCCAATCTCACATCGTTAAAGTACTTGTAAGTTTCGTACTTTATTTTTGACCTAAAGGTTGGAGGACAACATATTGTCTATGTTCTTATGGCTAGCTAGCTAGTATGTAAGAATGTTCTAATGTGCGCTGCGGGTTTGGATTTGCTTCAGGAATCTATCCAACAATAGATTCACAGGGATGATACCAGTATTTTTAGCATATTTACCCTCATTAAATATCATGTAAGATTGTACTCTTACAATTTGTAAATTTATGAAATTTTTACTACATCAATGTTCTTATATTTTCCTCTTTGTTGAAGTGATCTGACGGGAAACAATCTCACGGGTCCAGTTCCTCTTGAGCTTGCTGAAAAGGCAAGCAATAAATCTATAGAATTAAGGTATTTTCACACAAATATGTAACTCACTTAATCTCAGTGTTGAATATTAGATGGCTAATTTAATTACCGTTTATGGTTTTTATATTTATATTTTGAACAACACATTCTAATCCTCATCTTTTATTTGATTAATGTAGACTAGCAGGGAATCCTGATGTTTGTAACTCATACCCATGTGAAGAGAAGACAGTGTTAAACAAGAAGAGACACCATTTCATGATTCCGATTCTTACATGTGTTGCTTTAGTTTCACTCTGTGTGATCATTGGTACCATTTTTCTTGCATTCAAATGGACAAAGAAACAAGGTATTTTACAAGCTTTTTATGCCTGGTGTTATCAATTTGTTAATGTATCCCAAACTCAATCTAGTGATCAGCTGATATATTAACAAAAAATATTGTATAGGTTCAATAGACGAGTTGGCAAATCTAGGCATTAAATCAAAAAACAAGCAATTCAACTCTTCAGACATGGCAAGATTCACCAAAAATTTTAGGGAAGTGCTTGGAAGAGGAGGATTTGCAACCGTCTATTATGGTGTCTTGCAAGATGGTATTGAGGTGGCCGTCAAGGTACTGGATAATGTGTCATCCACAATCACCGTGAAACAATTTTGTGCGGAGGCAAGTCAAATTAATAGGCTTAATTCCTTTAGGACTCTATATCTCACAAGTAACTAAACAAATCGAAGCTTATTGTTGTTATCTTTCGTGGATATATACGTTGTTGATAAATCCTTAGGCTGAACTCTTGACAAGGATTCATCATGTACATTTGGTCTCACTTGTTGGGTATTGTGATGAACCTGCAAAGATGGCACTCGTGTACGAGTACATGTCTCGTGGAAACTTGCAAATGCATTTATCAGGTAACTCTTTCATATTTTCTTCATTCTTATCAATCAAGTCACAAATAGAGGATATAGATCGAGTTTGCTTATATCCAATTGTAAGTGAATTAGCAAGAAGTTTATGTTTTTACCTCACAGAGAGAAATGGCAATCCTTTGAGCTGGAAAGCCAGACTTCAAGTCTCAATTGATGCTGCACAAGGTCAGCTTGTGCATTCATTCATTGATGAGTTCAAAATTTCCGTAGCTAGCTACCTCTATTCTGATTCCAATTAACTTATAATGCAGGATTAGATTATTTACATAGTGGATGTAAACCACCAATCATTCATAGAGACATTAAACCTGCAAACATTCTATTGGATGAGACAGGACATGCCAAAATAGCTGATTTCGGACTCTCTAGGTTTTTCATGGATGAAAGTGAGGGTACTGCTTTCATGACCGACATTGCAGGAACTCGGGGGTACCTTGATCCAGAGTAAGATTGTGTTTATCTTGGCAACATAGTGAAAATAATTACACATATAATGAGTGTGATTTGACATAAGACCGACTGAACTTTCATATATGCCTTATGAATTCAGGTATTGCCAACTGAACACATTTAGCGAGAAAAGCGATGTTTATGCCTATGGAATTGTACTCTTGCAATTGTTAACTGGGAAGCAAGCATTTATCAAGGATTCCAACAATGAAGATCGCCCCATTCATATCATAAACTGGGTGTCACCATTTGTTGAGAGCGGAGACATCATGGCAGTAGTTGACAAGAGGGTACAAGGAGACTTCAATCTCAACTCGGCATGGAAGTTTCTAGAGATAGCCATGGAGTGTGTGAAGCCGAGAGGGGACGAAAGGCCGAGAATGAGTGAGGTAGTGGCGGATCTTAAGATATGTTATGAATATGAGGGATTTTATGAGCAAAGTCCTACAGTTAGTATCGATGATGGGAATTACTACATGAGTTCAAGCCTAGCACTCGAGCACAAGAGCCTTGTGTCTCAACCCAGTGCAAGATAGAATTAACTTCATTGTGAAACCATGTCTGTCCATTTGGCTTAGGTTTGGGTATGGTTACAACACGACTCCTAATTAACCGTTGTTTGTTTGAGCCACATTGTATTTTAATTTGGTATTGTAATATAAAAAAAAATGGCTATCATAGTACTTTGATGAGTGTTTGTGTCTTTATGTTTGAGGTGTTTTTATTTAGATGCATAATATTTCTTTTAACTATTTTTTGATAAGGTATTAAGAATTTGGGCGGTGTCGGACCCTATTGATCTACCACCCAAGAGTATCATTTTGGATGAGAGTCTGGAGCCCATAATAGTTCTTTAGTATATGTTCGTTTCATACTCGTAATTGTTAAGTTCATGTATATTATTTATTTAATTAGCTCTTCGATTTGGGTCAAGTTGATAGATTTAATTTCGATCGATAAAGAAAACGAAACAGATCAATGGAAAACAAGATCAAGAAATCGAATTTTTGGACAAATGTCATAACAAGATCAATGAATTGAACAAATGTCATAGGATCTAGAAGCTCTCAACTAAACTCTATTTTCACAAACTTTATTGCAAATCACAACCCTAATCGAAACTCCCTCAAATTGATCATCAAATCCACAAATTCTAACTAAATTGATTCTCATTTCAATCAATTGAACTTGATTATCAAAATTAAACCCTATTTTCACAAAATTTATTTATCAAAAATCACGAACCCTAATCAAAATTTCCCCAAATTGATTCTTAAATCCACAAATTCTAATATAAACTCATTCTCATTCAATAATTGAACTTAAAACCAATCCAATTAAAAGGAAGAGGAATTAAACTAACCAAGTCTAGATCGAAGGAGTGAAAGAGGAGAATAATGAAGATTGAAGGTCGGCTGTGCGGGAGACGGGCGTGCGCCACCAGTGCGGTGTTATGATGGTGCGCCAGTGCAAGGGTCGGCCGGAGGTGGCAGCGGCGACCGGCTCCCGGAGTTGGTAGCGGCGGCCGACTCGCGGACTCGCTATCGCTCGGAAACCTCTCTGTTCAGTCTGTTGAAGTATGTTCGGGTGTGAAAAAATAAAAGAAGAAAAAAGAAGGGTGTTGATGTTAAAATAAAACAGATGCAAAAGGTACGGGTATTTGGAATCGAACACGGATTTGACAGCCTTCAAAGTAAAAACCACCCGTGTCTTAACCACTGGGACAAGACGCATTAATGTTCCTATTCTACCTTTACTTATATATAATACAATATTAACAGATATAAAAATATACATACACCATTTTCTTGGAAGGGGGGCTTCAGCCATCCCGAGCCCCCCGTAGATCCTATGACATTTGTTCAATTCAAAGGGTCTAAATATGGGGTTAGTTTAGAGTTGTTGGTTAGATTTATATAGATAGTTTTTCAAGAAGCAGCTTCGATGTTTTGATGACAAATACACTCATAGATATGGGTTGCTTGAGGGGTTTGAACTGATGACTTTTGTGATTATAAAGACATAGCTTTCAAGCTTCAATTCAAACGGTTATTTCTCGGGAAAAAAAAAATTCAACCCCCCTTGCAAAAATTTCTGGATCCGCCACTGATGGTGATGGCTTTATTAGGAAACAAGGAGCTTGTGTGCGTGATATATATTAAATTATTAATCACACTTATGACGCTCTGTCTTTATTTATACAAGGATGAAGAAACTCAAATTGGGAATTTTCTATATGTATTAACTTTTTTTTTATTGGCTCGATATGTATGTATTAACTTGGAGCTAGAGCTGGCAAAACCCGACCCGAACCCGAAAACCCGACCCGGTCGACCCGGAACCGATTGTTTTGAACACCGATCAACCCGACCCATTTTGGACCCGAAATCCGAATAACCGATAACCGAAACTCACCCAAATCCGAATGAACCGAACCCGATTCAACCGAAACCCATTAAGACCCGAACACGTTACAACCGAAACCCGATATAACCCGAACTTTAAGATACATTCTAGTAAATTTTTCAAAATGAATATTGAAATAACTGAAACCCGAGACAACCGAAACCCGAATGAACCGAAACCCGATACAACCGAAACCCGAACCCGACCCAACCAAATGACCAAATTATTAGACATTACCCGAAACCGAATGACCCGAAACCCGAATTATCCGAAACCCGAATAACCCAAAACCCGACTAACCGAACCCGAACCCGATCCGACCCGCCTGATTGCCACCTCTACTTGGAGCAAATGAAATGAGGCTCCACTACTGATTAACAAAAACTCAACAACAACTAAAACGGCAACCATTGGGCCTGTTTGCAATACAATCGGTTTGGGCCTTAAGCCCACTAGTTTGATTTTGAACCACACGACGAGCTTGTGGCTTCACCATCTCAACACTCTCTTCATCCCCTGAAGACCCAGCTTGCCACACAAGAAGAAGTGTGTAGCAGCACGTAATTGCTTTGTAAATATATCGACCAACTGAGGATTTGTAGGGACATAGGATGTGGAAATGAAATCATCCTCAACCATCTTACAAACAAAGTGGCCATCAATGCGATGCGATTATGCTTTGTTCGCTCATGAAAAAACGGGATTAACAGCTATTTGCAGAGCAGCTTTGTTTTCACACCGTAATCGATTAGGCAAAGTGGGATGAAAAAGCATATCAGAAAGTAACCCATGGAGCCACGCGAGCTCACTTGCAACTGCAGACATACTTCGATACTCACTTTTAGCAGTTGATTTAAAATCAGTTTTATGTTTTTTTTTGTTTTTCATGAAACGATTGAGCTGCCTAGAAACACACAATACCCTGTGAGTGAACGAGCAATGAAGGTGCAGCTTCCCCAGTCAGCGATAAGCAAGCAACTACAATTCAGAAGAAGCATGATAGAACATAGAGAAGTTTAAGGTGCCTTTGAGGTAGCGCAGCAAGTACAAGGCACAATTCATGTGAGGCTGACGGGGATCAGAGACAAATTGACTTAATAGTTGAACGTAGTAAGTAACGTCGGGCCTTCTCAATGTGAGATACAAAAGGTGCCCAATCAAACGACGATATCTCTCGGGATCTTCACAAGGGTCCCCATTAGCAAGACGAAGACTCTGTTGCATAGAGAACTTGATAGGTTTGGAATCAGACATACCAGAGTTACCAAGGATGTCTAAAATATATTTTCGTTGATTCAAGAGAATCCCTTCAGGAGACCGAGCAATTTCCATCCTCAAGAAGTAACGAGCAAAGCCCATATCTTTAATAGTAAATTCTTGATGCAGAGCTTGCTTGGGAACTCGAGTATCATCATCATAATCTCCCATGATAAGCATATCATCGACATAGACCAGAGCAATAATATGAGAGCCTAAAGCACCCCGATTAAACAAAGCGTAATCGTGTTTGGACCGATGAAAACCTTCAGAAATAAAAAACTTGGTGAGAGTAATATTCCATTTTCGGCTCACTTGCTTTAAGCCATACAGTAATCTGACCAATTTGCAAACTTGCCCTGACAAGGCCTTGTCATAACCTTCAGGTGGGATTGTGTAGACATCTTCATCGAGAGACCCATGAAGAAATGCATTATTGATATCCAATTGATGAAGACTCCATCCCTTAGCAGTAGCAAGTGCCAACACAACTCGAACTATTGGAATCTTATCAACGGGTGAAAAAGTATGTTTATATATAGTCCTTATCCTTAACTTGGTTAAACCCTTTAGCCACCAACCTTGCTTTATATCGCTTAATTGTTCCATCATACCTAAATTTCACCTTATATACCCACTTAGAACCTATAGCTTTCTTCTGAGGAGGTAAATTTGTAAGAATCCAAGTATGGTTAACATCTAAAGCTAGCAACTCTTTCTGCATAGCTTCATCCTAAACAGGATTTCCTCTAGCTTGTTTAAAGCTATGAGGTTCAGGAAAATTTATCATATTTACCATTGAAGCAACATATTCAGAAGGCAAATGTGAAAGATGGTGCATAGCAAAAACAACAAAGGAGGTAGAAGCATATGAAGTACCTCTGGTAGGCAAATAAGAACAGATGTAATCATTGAGACGAGGAGATGGTGCAACTTCTCTGGTAGAACAACAAGGAACAACCACAGGGGACTCTCCAACATCAACTGGCTCACTTAGAAGATCACAAGTGAAAGATAAATCACCATTAAGGGCTCTGTGATGCTCACTGTGATCAGAAACTAGAGTGGGATAATATTCAGTAGGAGACTCTGAATCATTGACTTGGCTAAGAGATTGAACCATAGGATGTGTAACTTGACCACTAACCTCCTCAGTATCAAAATTAATCAAAGGCTACGTGCTTCCGGTTCCGGGAACACCCCCTAGGTCTTTGTTGGGTTTTTGTGTCTTTTAGGGGCTGCGTACCCTTAGAACAAAACCCCTTTTGATGTTTTATAGGTGTGGCCTATGAGACATGCGTGTCTTAAGCACCCCCTTGGTTGTTTTCTTATCACCCTTGTATGTGTCCGAGAGGCTTGTATGTTTAGCGAAACATGCACATTTTACACTTGGTTTGGTTTGAACTTTCTTGAGAGTCTAGGCTTAGTCCTTGCTTTCGAGAGTTCGACATAATCGTTGTATGGTCTTTGGACCCCCCCCCCCCCCCCCCCATTTTTTCATTGAATTTACATAAACTCCCCTTACCCGGACTTAGTGTCGGGGGGGTTGGCTTAAAAAAAATATATTAATCAAAGGCAAGGTATCATGAAGTATTGCATGTGATTGGGAATCAAGAGATTTAAAAGGGAAAATAGTTTCCTTAAACATAACATGCCTTCCAAAAAACAAGGACTTTCTGTCAAGATCCAGAAGCCTATAATCCTTTTGCCCTGATGCATATCCCAATAAGACACACCTTCTTGCTAATGGAGCAAATTTGTCTCTTGTCACTTTGCTTTTGGAGGCATAACACAAACATCCCATTACTCTAAGATCATCACAAGAAGGCAAACTACCAGTCAACACTTCAAAAGGTGTTTGCCAACCAATGACAAATGAAGGCAACCTATTGATAATATGTGTAGCACTAAGAACACATTCACCCAAAAACCTAAGAGGAAGATTAGCATGAACTCAAATAGCATGAGTTGTCTCAATGAGATGCTTGTGCATACGTTCAACCCTACCCTTCTGTTGTGGAACTTCAACAACTGATTTCTGATGAACGATTCCTTTCTTAGCAAGAACTTCCACACACTTGTGCTGAGTGAACTCAGTCCTATTGCATGTTCGAACATACTTAATAGTAGTGTTTTACTGGTTCTCAACCAGGGAAACAAAGTTCTCAATCATAGTAAAAAACTGAAGTTTGTCATTCAGGAGAAATGTCCAGGTGCACCTAGTATGATCATCAACTATGGTATGGAAGTACCTTGCCCCAATGATGACCTTAACCTTATATGGACCCCAAAGGTCCATATGAAGTAACTTAAATGGCTTGGCAGCCCGAAGCACACTTGAAACAAATGGCAGCTTATGATGTTTGCACAAATCACACAAATCACAAATGTAGCTATCCAAATCTGAACATTGACAGAAAGGTTGGTGCTTCATCTTTGACAAAGATGTGTGTCCCAACCGAGCATGTATATAAGGTATTTAAAGAAATTAAATATGAGTAGCATTGTTTGCCTTACATTGAGCAACAACTACATTATTTAGAGAGGTGGAAGCAATTTCTTCGACCACCTGAAACTTGTAAACACCATCCTCATCTCTCCCTTAGGCAATAACCTGCTTAGTAATAAGGTCATGTAAAACAGATGCCATAGAGTTAAATCTCAACTCTCTGTAGTACCACATAACATCTTTGACACAGAAAGTAGGTTGTGGTTAAACCCTAGCACAAACAAAACACACTACAACATGTTGTGAGCCTAATCTGCCATGTTTTACAGTAACTTTTATATCGTTTGCTGCATACATTTCATACATTTGGGTTAGAATAATACAGAATCTGTGTAGTTTACACTTATTTGCAATATATGGAGGTCTACACAAGTTTTTGTTATATTTCGCAGAAATCGGATGCACTTTGGAGCTTAAAGGAAAGTCATGAAGAAGCTAAGAATGGTGCAGCTGGAGAAAAGGACATTTTTCGGTATTCATCATTCGGAATCAAGCTTTGATGTCTTCATGAAAGTTGTATCCCTCGAAAAGAGCTTTCCAACGCATGGTCATATGCGTCAATCCGACAAACGAAGACTCGGGAAAGTGCGTTTCAAGAACAGAGCAGAAAGCTGAGAGAACTCTACTCGATCTCGAGTACATCTACTCGATCTCGACGAGGGCTGTCCGAGCACACCCGGTCGAGCAGAGCTGATCGAGGACACTGAGTCAGAGACAACCCGACTCCCGGAACCCTAACTCGATCTCGAGTACCACTAGTCGAGATTGACCACACTTCGACGCCATGTCCGGAGTCGACGAGCTGTGCCAAGTCGAGAAGCCGAAAACGGAGAAGCCGAGCACCACCTCTACTCGATCTCGAGGAGGCTTAGTCGAGATCGAGGAGCCCGGAGCCAAGATCCGAGCCTGTCGAGCAGAGCCACCCGACCAAGCCAGCCAGCCCCAGTCGACGACAACTCCTACTCGATGTCGAGGAGCCCTAGTCGAGATCGACGAGAGCCGTGTCCAAAACCGCGTTACGCGCTTTGGCTGTCCGTGTCGAGCTGGGAGTCCTTGAAGCCGAAGGAGATCGATTTGGCCGAGATCTATCCAGTTCTATCTATGGAGAAGATTTACAACACATGGAAGATATCTTACCTATTTAGATTTATTATTTCCTTTTAGATTTAATTCTTAAATTGCTTTTATTTATCTTTTAAGCCTTTAGATATAGATTTAGATAAAGATAGATATTTCTATCCTTGAATAGCAAGGAATAGAAGGCTATAAATAAAGCCCTAGGGGCTGGTTTTTCATTCATTCAATCACACATAATTTCATTCAAGTAAGTAGGAGTAGAGAAAGAGAGTTTGTGGCAAGCAAGGTGGAAAGGCGAAAGCGGATTTGTCTTGTTGGTTGTAAGCTTTCTTTATTTAATTAAATGCAAGTTAGTTTATTTTGTTATTTAATGTCTTTCTTGATGATGAAGAGCGAGTAGTCCACCCACTTCTGGGGCTGGGGTGAGCCCGACGGTAGCCGTGTAAGGTGATGCGGTGAAGGTCAGATCTTGTTATGCAATTCGTCTTCTATCCCTATGAGCATGATTCTTTTGCGAAAGTTGAAGGTGATCCTTGTTTGTGTTATTAAAGCGAAAGTGATCTTAATGCAACTTGGGTTAATTATGTGAAAAGGGTTAGTAACAATTAGGGTTTATGCGAAAACCTCTATATGCCTATTTGTTAGTAACGAAAGTTACTTTGATGGAAAGCATGATCTTTTATGCCTTTATGTGTTACTTTGCATGGTTATCGTTGTGGTGTTGATACCCTGGCTTTGGAAGTTTTTCATATATTGAGTTTATTTCTGTCAAATTCTGCGAATCTGTGTTCGAATCTGCAAGTTTACATTTTCTGAGTTTTAGTCAAGACAGAGGAGAGGCTTGTCGAGATCGAGTAGACCTTAGTCGATCTCGAGTTGGCTCTTGTCTACGTCGAGTTGAGTTTCTGTTTCTGTTTTCGATTATGCAATTTCTGTTTTTACTATTTCTACTCGATCTCGAGTAGCATCTTGTCGAGATCGAGTACTGTGTTGTCTGAGTCGAGTTTCTGTCGTCGATTCCCAGTTTCTGTCTTTTGCTACTGGTAGTCGATCTTGAGTTGCATCTAGTCGAGATCGAGTTAGCTTCTGTCTTTATTTTATTTCTTGCTTTCATTTGTTATTTCTATCTTTCTTTCTTTGTTCCTTTGTTTCTGTCTTCTGTTTGCTTTTCTGTGAGATTTACAGCTACCTAGGATCCGCTGACACGCTTCCTCGTGGATTCGATCCTGACTTGCTCTTACTGCATTGGAGGGAGTCTTGTAATTTTTTGCGTGGGCCTAAATCTGGTTTGATCTATTTTGTTATATTTCATACTTGATTTCCTCCTCACAACAAATTGGCGCCGTTGCTGGGGAAGCTATCATTCGCTCCTTAGGTAGTCAGTTCTCACTTTTCCTTTGAGTTACTTTACAGGTGTATGCGCCGTTCTGGTCAACCACCTGAGTTTGACGGCTTAGACGAACCAGAGCGCCTTCTACACATCAGAGCTAAACTACAAAGAGCCATGGCAGCTGCAGAGACACAGGAACAGCTGATCGAGAGGCTCACAAGGGATCTAGCCGCCAGGGATGCAGCTCTCGCCACTGAGAGAGCAGGCAGGCAACAGGAAGCTGAACGTGCGAGGCATCTAGCAAATGAGCTTGCCCTATACCCAACCACTGCAGAGGATTATATGCACCCGACTCTCGTCGGGCCTGAATCAGCCATTCTAATCCCTGAAAACAACTATGAAATTTGCACTCAATTTCTTATTGAAATTAAAAATCATGCATTTCATGGTAGATTTAATGAATGCCCGTTACGCCATATTACCAACTTTACTGACATGTGTCGTACTCTTTCTGAAGGTACCACCTTGGAGTACATCCTAATGAAAGCTTTCCGTTGGTCTCTAGTTGGGCCTGCACTGAAATGGTTGGAAGGGCTGAAACCACGATCTCTCACGACATGGGCTCAGGTGAAGCAGGAATTTCTGAATAAGTTCTTTCTTCCTGCAAAGACAGCACTCCTGCGCCAAAAGATCACATCTTTCAAACAGCAGCCTGGGGAGACGCTAGCAAAGGCATGGGAACGCTATAAGGATCTGCTGCGATCATGCCCTACACCTGGACATCAACCCTGCGTAGTTCAAGAGATCTTCTTCAATTCTCTGGACTTGGCTGCAAAGGACAGAATCAACACATATACTCACTATGAGTATTTGACAATGCCGCCTCCTGACGCATGGGCTGCTCTAGACAAGCTGACCAACTATGACAACAAGTATGGGACTCCAGTCAACTATGAGGAGAACCCCTACGCCAGGCCAGCACCATCCATGCCCCTATATGAGCCTCCCAAGGAGATTGATCCAGATGTTAGGGAGCAGTACTACAGAGATCAGAATAAAAAGCTCCTCAAGCAAGTAAAATACCTTTCTGTCAATCAGCCTTATATTGAATGCGGATCACAGAGGCACACCACTACTGAGTGCCCACATACTGAGCAAGTCAGGCTGGCAGAATACCATGAAGAGGCAGCTTACGCAGGGGGTCCCAATCGCTACATGGGGGACCAAAGGTTTCAGCAACCACAATGGAACCAAGGTGCCCCTAGGAACCCCCCGCCCTATAAAGCTCCAGGACATCCAGAAAGGGACCAGAAAAAGGATGATCTACAAACTGTCTTGGAGGAAATAAGGAGGAATCATACAGAAACCAGGCAATCCTTCAACTCAGTCTACACTTAGATTCAGGGCGTCAACTCTAGGCTTGGGGAGATTGATATATGGCGGAAAACGGTTGATACACAGATCGGTCAGCTAGCAGCAGGAATCCCCAGACAGACAGGGTCACTCCAAGGATCTTCAGAACCAAATCCAAAGGGAAAAACTGGACACATCGCTGCTATAAAACTCAGAAGCGGCCATCAACTGCAAGAGCCAGAGGTCGGAAAGCAGCAGAACAAATGAGAACAGCAAGTCGACCAGCAACAAGTCGACATCGACAAGCACCTGGTCGATCTCGAGGAGGGGCAACTCGATCACGAGGAAGAATTAGGCCAGCCTTCGTCTGCACAACACAGCAACTCGACACCACCTAATCTGGTCGAGATCGACAAGGATGTACTCGACATCGAGGACGGTCAGCCCGAGATCGAGAAAGCTGCAGCACCTCCGACATCTGTTTTGGCTCCTAATCAGAAAAAGAAGCTGCCTTTCCCCACAAAATCTCCAAAGGACCCAGCAGAGAAGAAATTTCAGCCCTTCATCAAGATGCTTCAGAAGCTCAACGTCACCATCCCCTTCACAGAAGCTCTCAATGAAATGCCATCCTATGTCAAATTCCTGAAGGAGATTCTGAGCAAAAAGCGATCAATGACTGAAATTACAGAGGAATGCAGCCATTTGGACATACTGGAGAAAAGGCCAGATCCAGGTAAGTTTGCTATAACCATTGGATTTGGTCCATATAAAATTAATGCTTTATGTGATCTTGGAGCTAGTGTGAGTATAATGCCTTTAACAATTTGGTCCAAGATTAAGATAGGTGCCCTAGAGCCTGTGGATGCTAGACTTTACATGGCCAACAACACAGTGGTCATTCCAACAGGCATGGTGGACAATGTGCCAGTACAAGTAGGTAAATCCTTTGTCCCTGCTGATTTCTTCATTGTTGATATGCAAGAAGATCATGCTTGTCCAATTATTCTAGTAAGACCCTTCTTGGCGACGGTGGATGCCAACATAAGCGTAAGGAAAGGAGTGCTCACTTTCAACATCAGCGATGAGGTAATTGAGTATTCCTTTAATAAAACTGAAAGGCATACAGGTCCAATGGAAGAGATAAAATCTATCTCAGATGGCTACATCACCTGCGGGGAACCCAAGGTAAGAAATATGACCCCTGAGGAGCTGGAAAAGAGGGATATGGAGGACCAGGTGAAGGAGATCATGGCAATCCTAAAAGAGGACACAGAGAATCCAATCGACACAAACCAAGGTACGTCGTTATGGACTAATTATTTTTCGGATGCCTTGACAGAAACCAAGTATGGGGTCAAGATCGACCAAGACTCCTCGACATCGAGGACCCTAGTCGATCTCGACCAAAACCAGGAGCCCCCACCAGCACCAACATCGTCGAGCAGCAACACTGAAGCGCCAGGCTCCTCGATCTCGAGTAGGGTACTCGAGATCGACCACCCCTCTGCTGCATCGACTTCGCCTTCCTCGACGCTGAAGCCACCAGAAGCAGAATCCTACTCGAGATCGAGTAGCCCACTCGAGATCGACCAACCCTTACCTCCACCAGCTCCTGCACCCTCGAGCAGCTCACCTCCAGAACCTGAAAACTCGTCGAGATCGAGTACCCCTACTCGAGATCGACCAAACACTGTGGTCCCCGATTCCGTCTCTGCGAAGGTAAGCCAAGGTACGGATCTTTCTTCTCCTATTTCCATAAAAGATTTATCTATACATGGGAGAGGTTTGCCTTGGTATGTGCGCTTATGTAGGATATCCAATGATGAGCCCAAAGAGTATGAAGTTGGAGACAAGCTCTATGTCTCTAAATCAAAGGATCATTGGTTCCCTAACAAATTCAACAAGAAGCGAATGGGGCCTTTCGTGGTGAACAAGATCCATTCTGGAGGATTGCAGCTGATGGACAAGAATGTAGTCCTATTCGAAGCCCAAGCTACATGGGCCCTGCAGATGCCACCTTGAGCTTAAAAGAGAAGTCGGCCTAGCGACTATAAAATCTAGAGCTTGTACATAGACTTTTTGGGACGTTTTGGGACATTGTTTTGTTTGTTTTTGGTTTTGAACACTTTTAGTTTTTCTATTGTGGGTATATGTCTTCTGCACTTTTCAGGTCCATGGATGAGCCATATTCAGACTCGGCCCAGGCATTCTTCCATTCGATATTAAGAGATCCTGCACACCTGTCTAGTGAGTTTCTTTCTTTACCCTTGTTTTTATACAGTGAGGACACTGTAATATTTAAGTATGGGGTGGGGGAAGGGCTTACTTTATGCATATTTGCCATATTTGACATTATGTGTGCATATTTAATTTATTTCTTTGAATTGCTACATGGCTATTTTGGAATACATTATTGATTTATGTGCTTATATGCATGTTTTCCAAAAGTTTGAAAAAATGACCCCCATTGAAATTTTTTGATTAATGTCATAGAAGCTTATATTGAACTCGACGATGCAAAAATTGGATTCATTAGAGATATAACATGAAATTGCCTAGTAAAGGGAAGTCACAATGAAGTGCATTATTCCTTGAAAACCATGAAAGGAGGTAAAATTTGAAGTTGCTTTTGACATGTTGCATGATAAGATGATGGAGGACTTTTGAAGTTGCTCATTGTTTAAAATTCCTAGCCATACCTATGCTTATGCATCACAAAAAGCCATATTATGCCTTATTTCAATTATTGCTCCACATGTTCCAAATATTTGTCATTCTTTACCTTATTTCCCATCCGGGGATTATGTTGAGAATGATGTTACATTATGGGGATGTTATATGGTGTTTGTGTTATTATATATCATATATGGAGTTTGGAAGGAAATTGTTTGAAAATATGGAAAATTTAATGAGTGAGAAAAAATCCAATCACCTCAGGAGATAAAGGTAGATTGACCCTGCTCTCTGAGATAATAGTTTGGAGAGATGGGACACATTGTGAGGAGTCCGACACACTAAGTATCCGGGGCCATTCATGACACCCATGTTTGCGACTCGCGAGAAGGCAGTGCTAAGGTTAGAGAGGTAAAAGCATAATATTGAGAAAAAGCATTATGAAAGGTGATGATTCTTATGAAGGAGAAAGTGTGGTATGAAAGTTTGGAAATACTCCATTTCCCCGGATCAAAAACACCACATTGCCAAACATTGCCCACCTTTAGCCTTTTACCAATCTACTCCTTCATGAGCTTAAATTAAAGTCCTCTTGATTATTAATGCTTTGTCATCAATGAATGTTTTGCATAACCCTCATTTTGTGAGTAGATGTTGCTTTTGTATATTTGCACATGCATGGATCTGTGACATTAGTACCTTTTCGAGGATGGTAATTGATTGCAGGGACATATGGCAATGAATCTAAGATGTTGAGAGTTTTGATTTCTTCCCCTGAATGACAAATAAAAGTATTGCTTGAGGACAAGCAAGCTTAAGTATGGGGTGTTTGTTGTGAGCCTAATCTGCCATGTTTTACAGTAACTTTTATATCGTTTTCTGCATACATTTCATACATTTGGGTTAGAATAATACAGAATCTGTGTAGTTTACACTTATTTGCAATATATGGAGGTCTACACAAGTTTTTGTTATATTTCGCAGAAATCGGACGCACTTTGGAGCTTAAAGGAAAGTCATGAAGAAGCTAAGAATGGTGCAGCTGGAGAAAAGGCCATTTTTCGGTATTCATCATTCGGAATCAAGCTTTGATGTCTTCATGAAAGTTGTAGCCCTCGAAAAGAGCGTCCGATTTCGAGTAACTTCGACGCCATGTCCGGAGTCAGAGACAACCCGACTCCCGAAACCCTAACTCGATCTCGAGTACCACTAGTCGAGATCGACCACACTTCGACGCCATGTCCGGAGTCGACGAGTTGTGCCAAGTCGAGAAGCCGAAAACGGAGAAGCCGAGCACCACCTCTACTCGATCTCGAGGAGGCTTAGTCGAGATCGAGGAGCCCGGAGCCAAGATCCGAGCCTGTTGAGCAGAGCCACCCGACCAAGCCAGCCAGTCCCAATCGACGACAACTCCTACTCGATGTCGAGGAGCCCTAGTCGAGATCGACGAGAGCCGTGTCCGAAACCGCGTTACGCGCTTTGGCTGTCCGTGTCGAGCTGGGAGTCCTTGAAGCCGAAGGAGATCAATTTGGCCGAGATCTATCCAGTTCTATCTATGGAGAAGATTTACAACACATGGAAGATATCTTACCTATTTAGATTTATTATTTCCTTTTAGATTTAATTCTTAAATTGCTTTTATTTATCTTTTAAGCCTTTAGATATAGATTTAGATAAAGATAGATATTTCTATCCTTGAATAGCAAGGAATAGAAGGCTATAAATAAAGCCCTAGGGGCTGGTTTTTCATTCATTCAATCACACACAATTTCATTCAAGTAAGTAGGAGTAGAGAAAGAGAGTTTGTGGCAAGCAAGGTGGAAAGGCGAAAGCGGATTTGTCTTGTTGGTTGTAAGCTTTCTTTATTTAATTAAATGCAAGTTAGTTTATTTTGTTATTTAATGTCTTTCTTGATGATGAAGAGCGAGTAGTCCACCCACTTCTGGGGCTGGGGTGAGCCCGACGACAGCCGTGTAAGGTGATGCGGTGAAGGTCAGATCTTGTTATGCAATTCGTCTTCTATCCCTATGAGCATGATTCTTTTGCGAAAGTTGAAGGTGATCCTTGTTTGTGTTATTGAAGCGAAAGTGATCTTAATGCAACTTGGGTTAATTATGTGAAAAGGGTTAGTAACAATTAGGGTTTATGCGAAAACCTCTATATGCCTATTTGTTAGTAACGAAAGTTACTTTGATGGAAAGCATGATCTTTTATGCCTTTATGTGTTACTTTGCATGGTTATCGTTGTGGTGTTGATACCCTGGCTTTGGAAGTTTTTCATATATTGAGTTTATTTCTGTCAAATTCTGCGAATCTGTGTTCGAATCTGCAAGTTTACATTTTCTGAGTTTTAGTCGAGACAGAGGAGAGGCTTGTCGAGATCGAGTAGACCTTAGTCGATCTCGAGTTGGCTCTTGTCTACGTCGAGTTGAGTTTCTGTTTCTGTTTTCGATTATGCAATTTCTATTTTTACTATTTCTAGTCGATCTCGAGTAGCATCTTGCCGAGATCGAGTACTGTGTTGTCTGAGTCGAGTTTCTGTCGTCGATTCTCAGTTTCTGTCTTTTGCTACTGGTAGTCAATCTCGAGTTGCATCTAGCTAGTCGAGATCGAGTTAGCTTCTGTCTTTATTTTATTTCTTTCTTTCGTTTGTTATTTCTATCTTTCTTTCTTTGTTCCTTTGTTTCTGTCTTCTGTTTGCTTTCTGTGAGATTTACAGCTACCTAAGATCCGCTGACACGCTTCCTCATGGATTCGATCCTGACTTGCTCTTACTGCATTGGAGGGAGTCTTGTAATTATTTGCGTGGGCCTAAATCTGGTTTGATCTATTTTGTTATATTTCATACTTGATTTCCTCCCTACAACACAACACCAAATCCTTTGTCAAGCTAATGGTGACAGCTTGCTTCACTGGTTTGATAGATCCATCAGATAAATCCAAGAGAACAAGCTTCCTTAAATCCTTCAAATCAGTGAAAAAAATGGGATCAAAGGCAATGAGGTCTGTTGCCTCTGTGTCAATGATCCACACTCGTTTGTCCTCTTTTTTATTCAAGAAATTCATGGGAGTATGCAAATTACATGCAAAGTTGACCATGTCACTGTTCTGATTAGATTCACTCGTCATAGATTTGTCTTTCATCATTTTCATAACCCCCTGATAAACAGCGGTAATAACATCAAAATTGACAAAGGTCTGCACATTGTTCACACTGTCTAACTCAAGAGGTGATTCCTGTTGAGGCATATCTTTAACATTAGCCACAAAATTGCGAATTTGTACTAGCTCCTCCCTTTTGTCTCATCCTTAGGTCCAGTGTACCACTCGGGATATCCAATTAGCTTGAAACAAGCATCATTCAGGTGTCCCTTAGCTCCACAGTGATTGCATTTCTTTTCATACATAAGCCTTTTCTGCTCTCGTTTGTAAGCCTCAAGTCGTGAGGCATCATCACCTCCCTTAGAAGATTCTCCTTACATGTACTGATGACTACGACTGACATTCAAGGCACTAGCATCAACCAAAGTACTAGCAGTTCCACTAGTTACCTTCTTTTGTCTCTCAACCTGTGTCACCATCTGAAAAGCTCTATTCACACTCGGAAGTGTGTCCATGGTAAGAATACTGTTTCTAACATGCTCAAAAACATCGCTCAATCCCATAAAGAACTACATTAGATTTGCAGTAGCTTCCCTTTCCAAAACTCTCTTCACAACAACACATCTACACTGAGTAAACACACCACATTCACAATTGATCGGCGTCTCTAGAATAGCTAATTCATCCCAAAATCTTTTCAGCTTTCCAAAATAATTCACAACAAACAAATTATTCTGTCTCATGTTACTCAAATCTCTATGAAGTTGATAGATCAAACGTGCGGTAGACTTAGAGAATCTCTCGGTTATCTCATTCCATAGTTCTCTTGCCGATGGCACATACATAGAGAGCTTTCAGCTACTTCAACAGACATGGAATTGATAATCCAACACATTACCATGAAATCAGCCATAATCCATTTTTCTAATTCAAAAGCATCATCAAGAGGTTTGATACACGCACCTGTAAATAACCCTAGCTTCATTGTCGCGCCAAGAGCCATAAGGACTCCACGGTCCAGCTCAAAAAGTTTGATCCATTGAACATGGATGCCACCAATTGCATCCCTAGATAATCATATCCTGATAAAAACAATGGATTGTAGATAACTGATCCATGATTCACCGATTCACTACTTTGTTCCTCGTTCACAGTGCGATTCCTCGAATTTTCCATATCTACAATCAAAACACCAAAAAACAGAGTATGGTAATCAGATACGAATCAGATCTGGAATGTCAAGAACGATTCCAATTTCAAAACTCTGAATCAACAGATTCCAAGCTCTGATACCATGAAGAAACTCAAATTGGGAATTTTTTGTATGTATTAACTTGGAGCAAAAGAAATGAGACTACAAGGCTATATTATATATACTACGATCTACCACTAAACTAACCTCTAACAACCTGCTAACCACTGATTAACAAAATCTCAACAACCTAACTAAAACGTCAACAATTGGGCCTGTTTACAATACAATCAGTTTGAGCCTTAAGCCCACTAGTTTGATTTTGAACCACACGACAAGCTTGTTGAGTCACCATCTCAACACTCGATCTCGAGCGGGTTCTAACAACTTGTAAACACCTTTCCCTCTAATCACCGTTCATTTTATTCTTAATCGAATGGATGTGCTTTCTTAATGACTCTTTCACAAGAATCGCTGACGTGCCATCATCTTCTACTATGTGTATTACCCCCCCCCCCCCCCCTAGAGAAAGCTGCGGCATAGGACATGAACATGCCCAACATAGATAGTAATTCCTTGTGCAGAGCAGAAGGAAAGATCATCGTAAGGACATCAGCCAATTGATTGTGAGTGGGAAGGAAAGGCAATTGAAGAAGTCCCTCAAGCACCTTCTCTCGAGTGAAATGAACGTCTATATCACGCGCTTTTTACGCTCGTGAAATACGGGATTCCAATCGATATGAAGAGCGGACTTATTGTCACAATAAAGAGTGACTGGGGTAAGATCCTAAAACCCCTGAAATACGGGGTTTCAGGAAAATCCTGAAACCCCGATTCTCCTATAAATACTCTATTAGGTTAACTTTTGTTCGCACATCAAATTAAGAAGAATTGCATAGCGTTTATCAGCGTCAAATAGTCTTCCTCCCTCTCAAGTCGAGAAAAGCCCATCATCAAAGAAACTTGGAGACCGAATAGAAGATTGCGACATTCCACTTGCACATCGGATAGACGAACAATATCTCGGGCGCCACAAGCAATAACTGACCCCTGGCAATCACGAATAGCAAATCTCGATGCTGCAAGACCTGAGCCAGCCATAGCACCATCAAAATTAAGTTTGACAAATCCTTCGACATGTTTTTTCCATTTGGCCCTTTTTTTTTTTTTCTGGTTTGGTGGGACGCGGTCTTAGTAGTTGTGGTGTCCTCTTCTAACTCATATGTTTGTGCTTTTTCCAACTTATCTTATTTTAGTGTTTGATTGTCTTTATCCAATCTTATGTGCTTCTAATGTTGTTGTTATCAAAGGGGATTATGTTTCTCATTGACCAGATACCCCAAAGGCCGAAGGCTATGATCGATTTTCGATTCGCCGAAATCTTTTTAAAAATGTCTGTTATTATATTTTTATACGATTTGTCTACTTTGTCAGTATTTCGGATAATTTGCTCATTTTGTCTATCCATATTCTCCCAATAAAGGATAAGGAAGTTTGACATTCAGTAAAGATGTGAGTAGCATCTTCACCATAGTGGTTGCAAAGCGAACATTCAAGAGGAACATGAACTCCTTTACTTTGCATCCTGACTTTCGCTGGATCCCGGTTAGTAGATTTTCCATAAGAAATTTTTTATCTTAGGCGGGCATTCGATCTTCCAAATTTAGTCCAGTGGGTCTACACTTGTTCTCCAGCTTTGTAAAATACGACCAACTGCACTAGAAGTGGAAAACTCGTCGTCTATTAGGCTTCCAATACAATTCGTCTTCGAAATCATTTGAAGAGATATGAGTATTAATGATTTTTTCGACGATATCCTGGGGAAGAATATATTCCCGTCTTTCTTTATTCCAAGTTCTATCTGGTTTAACGAATTTGTCAACCGTTTCACGTTCATCAATTTGACTATGCAATCTTTTTTCTCATATGTCGATGTCTACTTGTTCCAAAACCTAATAGTTTTCCCGTTTCCTACTTGCCAGATTAAGGCCGAGCAGAAATCATCCTTAATCTCCGTCATTTTTCTCCATTCCTCGAAGTATTTTTTTTCCCCATGTAATCCCAGATATTCTCATCCTTCATGTATATTTCTTTCACAATTTTTACCCATTCATTAGTGGGTTCCACAATAATTTTCTAGAGAAGTTTCATTTGAAGCGCTTTGTTCATGTCTTGTGTCTTTACTAGTCCTAAACCCTCTTCTTTCTTTGGTCTACATTCTTTATTCCACCCTTTATAATGTCGGTTAAGAGTATGTCACCCATTCTTTAAGAGAGAATTTGATGATTATGACCCTATTCAATAAATTTATTGGTTTATAGACCCCATAATTAATCTTTTAATGAAGTATACCTTTTTAACAGTGTTATTACGTAGTTACCCTTAACTATTTTTTTAAAATATAATTAGAATTAATAAATATGGGAATTGTTAACAATCTCTACTTACGGTTTCAAGGATTTTCTTTTAGGTCCATTTTCCTTTGGACCCTATACAACTTCCTTTAGAAATATCACCAAAATTTATTTATGTTTCATGAGATTATATAGGTATTTAATTAACACTCTTTGTCCGATGTGTTTTGAATTTCATGAATTTCGTGCAATTACAACAACACCAATAATATTGTTCATATTGGTAACACAACACGTCATTAATCAATTGTTACAATATTACCTCATTACAATAATATTGTTCATACTTGTTATTTACAATATTAGTTAGAATTATACTATTCTTGTAACACAACACGTCATTAATTAATTGTTACAATATTACCTCATTACAATAATATTGTTCATACTTGTTATTTATTGTAATACATTAACAATTACTATAATACATTTATGTACATTAATATAAGAATATGGAATTACAATTAATATACTATTTCTTGTAACACACTCGTAATTACAATATGTTACAATAATACCTTCTTTCCCATAGAAGTACCATTATTGCGCAACAAACCTTTCCCAACTGCTAACTTGAATCCAAATTAAAGCATGTGATGTTGGTGTTTCAACAGCAAATCAACCCCATGCTATAAGCGAAATCAAACATACTTCCCTTCAATCATAGTTACAAATGAAAAGTTAATGTATATACCCATCAACGTGGCTTCTGTTGTCCGATTTAAAACATGCATTGCCGACATCGATCAATCAAAATACATGCTAATTGAATATATAACATACATTAATACAATATTTACCCTTTAATAGAGAAACCATCTAATCTTAGAACTCACCGTGCACCATTTAATGGAGATTTTAGGTTTAAAAAAACTAATATGGAGAGTTATTGGCTAATAGTTGAATAAATCTTTTACTTTCCAATTACAAAAGTTTGGGTAGTTGTTAAGATATCACAATATCTTTTTGATTTTTTTTTTCAATTTAATATTGTGTTGGAAAAAACTAAATGGTTTAAATTCATAACAAGGGATATTTCTATCATTATAAATTACAAGGGTCTACATTACTATAAAAACATCAAAAGGGTCTATTTACCTATACAAATATTGAATAGGGTCTATAAACCCCGTTCATTCGTTATTGATTAGGCATCTCATTTCCTTCATCTGACGGTGTAGATTAACTCCCTTGTTATTGATTCAATCCAGCGACCATAAAGTCATCAAATGATCAAATTAATCACAATCATTATATTTTTGTCAAATGATCAAATTAATCACAATCATTATATTTTTGAGTATATCTAAAACCTAAGCCGTTATAGCAGGTTACAATCTCCCTTTGTCTACCAGACTACCATCCAATATCGACCTATATTACGATTGAGCTTGAAACACATCTCAAATAATACTTATCGTCCATAGTCCACCATGGTTGAACAACAACTTGAATTCCCTTCTCAATTTGTTAGTGTCTTTGAACAAGATCAGCACATCAATTTGTATGGAACTTAAGGAATTGGAAATTGATGAAGAAATGGGAGAAAACCCCTTTGATTCAAGAACATTCCATCTCGGTTTGTCGCGGTTCAATCTCTCACCGTTTTCCCGCCTAAGCTACCCTCTTTATACAATCTGTTTTAGGACTAACTGCACGCAAAGAGAATTACTAAAATGCCCTTGTGCCCAGGTTGTGTTGTTGTTGTGCTCGGCTTGTGTGATTAGCACATCATGTATCCTCATAGTGTCAACCTATTAAAGTAGGTGTGGGTATCAAATTTTCAATAAGACGAGAGTTTAGGCATATCCGTATCTCGGCTATCATCGACTCCAATCCGTGAAAATTATGCAAAGATTGAGAGAAAAACTAAGGGCGTGTTTGTTCTTGTTTGGAGGAAGGGAAATGAAAGGAAAAAAAACCTTTCAAGAGAAAGGAAAGGAAAAGGATTAAACTCCAATTTTATTTGGTTAATTTAAGAGGGAAATCATTGCTTTCTTCGTTACCTTTTTACGTGTTTGGTTGATTTAGAGAAAGGAAAGAAGACAAACAATAAGATCTTTGTATTTTTTTATTTATTGTTTCCTAAAATTATTGCAAAATCATATAACAAGGATGAACATATATAATAAACTCATATGAAATCACTTGAAATCCACACTATCAAAATTCTACACAGTCAGAAATCCACATGGCCAGAAACACCACTTCAAAAAAAAAGAAGCTACAATCACGTTCAAAGAGACATAAAGAAGATAGACTGCATGAAGTCAGAAACACCACTTGCAATAAAACAAAAGGTAGAACCAAATATATAAGATCCACACGGTCAGTTCTTTTTCTTAGCAAGTCGGTCACATATTGTTTTCTCAAACTGTTGTTGGCCTAAAAGAATACATGAAGCTTATGTTCCTCTCGCATCAATATCATTGCTACCTACATATTTCAACACTTCTCCTAAAATTTTGTTGCTCTCACTTTTAAGTCTCTTCATCCTATCTCAAATGGCTCCCACTCTTTGATATCCAACTCATTTACCATTTCCCTTGCGACATCCATAGTTGTATCACGCACAATATCAAACGAGAAGTGAACATTCCGAACATGAGCTGTAACAAAGAGCACAATAAGTATGAACACATTTTTCCAAAAAGAAAAGGAATTAAAAGTTAGGAATCATGTCGTACCATCAAAATCAACAATGTTGATTGATAAGATAAGATGATTTGGATGATGAAATAGTACAGAAATCGTAAGTCAGAGGACAGAAATCACCAGCTAGAGGAAGAAGGAAGTGCAACGTGAGAGAGGGAGAGCAAAGTGAGGCAATTCGATGATCTCTGTTTCATTGAGAAATTTGTTAGAGATGATTGTCCATTTATACAGCTCATAGAAATTCGATGATCTCTGTTTCATTGAGAAATTTTTTAAAGTGAGGCAATTCGATGATCTCTGTACAACAGCGACTTACCTTTTTTTTTAAAAAAAAATGGCTTTTTACCTTTGAAAAGATTAAAACAGAAAAAAATATTATTGTCAGCGACTCTACCAATTTTATTTTATTTTTAAACTAGGGTTGTGTGAGGAACGCTCCATCTCCACAGACCACCGACATGTTCCCTTCATCCGCCAAAGACCACCACCGTCATCTTCAGTTTCCTCACGCTCTCCCCTCCATCAATTTATCGCCGGACTCTACTCTCCTATGACTCCCCGCCACCGCCCCGCTCCTCTCTGCATCAATTTCTACTTCTGATGATGGATTGAGTTTGAGAAATGATCAAAATCAACTAGAGAGATTCGATGAATGAAGAACAGAAAATGGAAGAAAAGAGAGGAAAAATCCTTTATTCCGTCAGTGTTTGTTACAAGTGAATGAGAGCGAGAGGGAAGTAAAGACATCTGTATTTATATGCACTAACACACCTTACTTCACTCTAACAAACTCTCAACTGACATTCACTAAGCAGCTACACCTTTAATGCTCCTCCTCAAGCTCAAAGTTGGGCAAACTGATTGACAACTCCGAGCTTGCCTAGTAGCTTTGTGTATTGGATCTTATTCACCACTTTGGTGAATATATCAACTGGTTGTTCTTTGGTTGAGATGTACTTGGTGTCAATGTCTCTGTTCAGCACCAGATTTCGAACTAAGTGGCAATCAGCTTCTATGTGGTTAGTCCTCTCGTGAAACATAGGAATTCTAGATATATGCAAGGCAGCTTGATTGTCACAAAACAGTTCAATATCTTGAGTTTGTTCAATACCCAAGTCTCGAAGAACTCTACTTAGCCAAATCAACTCACAGCATACCATAGCCATATATGGCTCTATACTCGGCTTCAGCAGTTGACATTGCTACAAAGGATTGCTTCTTAGTGCACCATAAAATTACTGAGTTTCCCAATAGAAAGTAGTATCCAGTGAGTGATTTCCTGGTCATTGGGCATGCTTGCCAGTCAGCATCACAAAACCCCTTCAATTTCAAGTCAGATGTACTTGAGAGTTAGATTCCTTGTCCTCGTGCCTTCATTATATACCTTAAGAGGTGTTTAGCTGCTTGCAGTGCATTGTACATGGTCTTTGAATAAACTAGCTTAGAATATGCACAGAGTATGTAATATCTGGTCTTGTTACAACAAGATAGATCAATTTCCCAATGATCTTCCAGTATAACCTTGGCTTATCAAACACCTCTCCTTCACTTGTCAATTTGCAGTGAACATCCAGAGGTGTAGATACTGGTTTTGCATTCTCCATCCCAGCTTTCTCAAGCAACTCTATGGCATATTTCCTCTGATTTAGAGATATTCCTTCTTGAGTTCTGTCAATCTCAATACCAAGGAAATATCTAGTATGTCCTAGATCCTTGATCTGAAAATGAGTATGCAGATGCTCCT
Organism: Persicaria maculosa; assembly: GCA_963922045.1. Classification (NCBI taxonomy): domain Eukaryota; kingdom Viridiplantae; phylum Streptophyta; class Magnoliopsida; order Caryophyllales; family Polygonaceae; genus Persicaria; species Persicaria maculosa. The sequence continues at coordinate 8,685,139 of OY998253.1, forward strand.
TTAGTTTATCAATCTCTTCTTTGCTATTGCCAGTGATGATCATGTCATCCACATAGACTAGAAGAGTTGTGAAAGCTCCTCTATTTTGTTTGGTGAACAATGCATGATCAGCCTCATATTGCACATAATATGCTAACTTGATGACTTGAGAAAACTTGTTGAACCACTGCCTTGGAGCCTGTTTTAATCCATACAAGGATTTGTTTAGCTTGCACACCATCTTGTTCTTGAATTCAGGTATTGTTGTGAGCTGAATCTGCCATGTTTTACAGTAACTTTTATATCGATTACTGCATACATTCCATGCATTTGGGTTAGAATAATACAGAATCTGTGTAGTTTACACTTATTTGCAATATATGGAGGTCTACACAAGTTTTGTTTATATTTCGCAGAAATCGGACGCACTTTGGAGCTTAAAGGAAATTCATGGAGAAGCTAAGAATGGTGCAGCTGGAGAAAAGGCCATTTTTCACCATTCTTCGTTCTGAATCAAGCTTTGATGTCTTCATGAGAGTTGTAGCCCTCGGAAAGAGCTTTCCAACGCATGGTCATATGCGTCAATCCGACGAACGAGGACTCGGGAAAGTGCGTTTTAAGAACAGAGCAGAAAGCTGAGAGATGTACTCGATATCGAGTACCTTTACTCGAGATCGACCAAAAATGTCCAAGGAGTGCCTGGTCGAGGAGGAGCTGATCGAGAAGCCGAAGACGAAGACATGCCGGGTTACACTCTACTCGAGATCGAGTAAACCTACTCGAGATCGAGGAACCCAGAAGCCGGCACCCGAGCCATGTCGAAGAGAGGTTGCTCGACAAAACCAGAAGACCTAGTCGACGAGCCACCTTTACTCGAGATCGAGTAAGGTCCTCGAGATCGACCAAGCCTAGGAGCCATGTCCGAGCCACATCGAGGACCAGCAACCCGAGACGCCGAGCCAGCCAATTCGACGTCAGTTCTACTCGATCTCGAGGAGCCTTGGTCGAGATCGAGGAGCCGCGTTCCGAAGCCGCGTTACGCGGTTTGAGCAGTCCTACGCGATGTGGGAGTCCTTGGAGCCGAAGGAATCCGAGCTGGCCGAAATCCATCAAGTTCTATCTATGGAAGACAAGATCTATCAACATGAGAAGACTTACCTATTTAGATTTAATTTCCTCTTTATAGATTTAATTCCTAAATTACTTTTATTTATCTTTTAAGCTTTTTAGATATAGATAGATATATTCTATCCTTGATTAGTAAGGAATAGAAGGCTATAAATAAAGCCTTAGGGGCTGAGCATTAGACATCTTAATACAATTCCAATTCATTTCAGAGCAAGAGAAGTAGTTCCACAGAGACAGTTTAGGAGTTCTAAGGTTTTTAGGGTTTTGGCATTCAGCGAAAGTTGGATTGCCAGGATTGTAAAGGCTTTGAATTTAGCTTAATGCAAGTTTCTTTTTATACATCAATGCCTGCTATTGCGATGAAGAGCGAGTAGTCCACCCACTTCTGGGGCTAGGGTGAGCCCGACGGTGGCCATGTGAGGTGATGCGGTAATGGTCAGATCTTGTTATGCAATTCGTCTTCTATCCCTATGAGCATGATTCTTTTGCGAGAGTTGAAGGTGATCCTTGTTTGTATTATTGAAGCGAAAGTGATCTTAATACAACTTGGGTTAATTATGTGAAAAGGGTTAGTAACAATTAGGGTTTATGCGAAAGCCTCTATATGCCTATTTGTTAGTAACGAAAGTTATTTTGACGGAAAGCATGATCTTTTATGCCTTTATGTGTTACTTTACATGGTTATCGTTGTGGCGTTGATACCCTGGCTTTGAAAGTTCTTTATATATTGATTTATTTCTGTCGAAATCTGAGATTCTGTGTTCGAAGTTGCAATTTGAGGTTTTCTGTGTTTTTGTCGATCTAGAGGAAAAGCTAGTCGAGATCGAGTAGGGGTTTGTCGATCTCGAGTAAGGCCTTGTCTAGATCGAGTTGCTGTTGTGCTTTTGTCGTCGATTTTCAGTTTCTGTCTCTGCTGTTGTTAGTCGATCTCGAGTACTGTGCTTGTCGAGATCGAGTAGCTTCTGTCTTTGCTTTTATTTCTTGCTTTCGTTTGTTATTTTTGTCTTTCTTTCTTTGTTCCTTTGTTTCTGTCTTCTGTTTGCTTTTCTGTGAGATTTACAGCTGCCTAGGATCCGCTGACACGCTTCCTCGTGGATTCGATCCTGACTTTCTCTTACTGCATTGGAGGAGTCTTGTAATTATTTGCGTGGGCCTAAATCTGGTTTGATCTATTTTGTTATATTTCATACTTGATTTCCGCCTCACAACAGGTATCTCCAACTACACATATTGAGTGAGAAAAGTGATGTTTATGGCTTTGGAATTGTACTCTTGCAGCTATTAACTGGCCAAACAACATTTATTAAGTGTACCGGAGATGAAGATCCACCCACTCATATCGCCACCTGGGTGTCACCGGTAGTTGAGAGTGGAGACATTCTTGGCTATAGTAGACAAGAGGCTCCAAGGAAACTTTAATGTCAGTTGTGCAATGAAGTTTTTGAGATTGCGATGGAATGCGTGAAGCCAACAGGTAAACAAATGCCAAGAATTAGTGAGGTACTTGCACGTCTCAAACTATGTTACACATCTGAGGGGTTTGATGACCATCCTTCTCTAGCGAGTGTTGATAATGGGAGCCACAGTCAACAATATTCAATCCAAGGAGTACTTGACAGTAGCCTTACGTACGTTCACCCTACCTAGATAGAAACTTAAATGAATTTCGAGAACCGAAATTGAGGATAAGTCAGTGGGTCACTCCTCCAATTGCCAATTGGTTTTGAGATGGAACCCTGTTGGATTTATATGTTGTTCGGGTCTCCCGTATGTGGGCCCGTACACATGATCTTCCCCTCCAGCGTCTTGACTCCACCAAGCCCAGTCGAGTTAACATGGTATCAGAACCGGGTTCGGCTAGTTGTGGTCTAGGTTCTATCTAGTGGGGTTGTTGACCGTGGCATGTCGTGGTACCCATCTAAGCGCATGTGGCAAGTGCAACTTCTTGGCTAAAAATACCGTTGCACTTGAGGGGGCGCGCGTGTTGGAATGTGGTTGTCCCACATCGGTAATATAGAGAATGCTTGAACAACATATAAGGTTGAAGGGCTGCTCCTCTCTTTTCCAATTGAATTGGTTTTAGGATGGAACCCCGCTGGTCTTGTGTGCTCGGCTTGGGTACGCATGATGCGCTCAGACCTGTGGACCCCCCACGTTATATGGCCCGTCGGGATTCAACATGGTATCAGAGAGGTGCGGTCCGGGACCTTGGTCAATCTATTTACTAGGCTAGCCGGCCTTAAGGCAAGACGTCAAGTGCAACTAGCATATATTGCGGGGCCAGACAGTTGCGCTTGAGGGGGCGTGTTGTGATGTGTGGATGTTCCGTCCCACATCGAAAAACACGGAACCCCGGGCCTTGCATATAAGTCAGTGGATCACTCCTCCTATTGCCAACTTGTTTTAAGATGGAACCCCGCTGGACTTGTGTGCTCGGCTCGGATGCGCATATACGCTTGGACGTGTGGACCCCACACCTTATATGGCCTACCGGGATTTAACAGTACGCTCCTCTATCTTTTCAAATAACATAATAATGATTTGTTTTTATCTACGATGTCAAACATAAAGCCGTAGGGATAAAATCACTTGCATAGACATTTTAATTGCTTTTTCTATTGTAGTACTCCGTATTATTTACAGATTTTATGCGTATGTACTTATGTAGTTGTGCTTGCTATTGTACGTAGTATTATACGGAACGAGATTCTTCCTTCTAGAATACAGCAAGTCCAATTTATCGCAATTTTAATTTGTTGCGTTTTGTTTTGCGTTGACAGTCTTTTAGGTGCTGTCTTGTGGTCTCTTTAATTATAGTATCCTAACTTTTCATTTAGTTATTATGAATTGAAATTAGATTCTGTCATTGCTTAGAAATTTCAAGTGCCTTGCCAGCCAACATTAATATTCCGACTAGGACCGGTTTATAAAACGACACATTTTGGCTTTTGATCAATGCATATATACAAACCACCGTATTCTCCACTTCAAATATTATACCACTTATATCAATTCAGGATGACTTTCTCAACCTTCCTAGGGCTGAGGCAAAACAAGAATTAATGGTTGAGGTTAGCGGAGTAAGACCGAATTGAAACAATCATGACAAAGAACGTATATTGCGACAGCCTGTACAAAAAGGCTGAAGTCAACTACGTTAATTTGGTTGTATATGTTTATATATTCCTTTAATTTGTAGTAAAAAGCGGCTATAAATGGGGTTCAAACTAGAGACCTTTAGGTGCTAACCGCAAGTCCTTTTCGATAAGTCATTTTGAAATGGTTGTATGTTTTTATATATTATATACAGTGACACCTCATAAGGGATCCTTACTCCAAGGGCCTTGAAAACCTTACATCAAATCAAATACTTAATTCAATGGTTATTTATATACGGAGTATAAATACACTTAAAAATTGAGTTAATTTGTAGATTGCGGATCCATAATTAATGGTTATTACCAAAGGTTTTTAGGATTGAGATCTTAGTATAGGATCGAGACAATGCTCTAGGTTCGAATCGTAGGATCATAACATCGTAGGGTTAAGAGAAAATAAAATAAATACTAAAATAAAAACAAATCATACCAAATAAATACCTTGTTTTTTTCCCCATTAAACAAACTAAGTAACTAGTATATACCAATAATAACCACTTAGGATTCATAATTGGTCAACAACAATGTCTTAAAAAGTTGGAGTACAATAATAGTTGTTTGCTGCTGCCGCCCTAATTTCTTCTTTATTTTAAGTAGTAGAGCTCTGGAGGATCGATAATGAATGAATTAGAATAAGGCTTAGGGTTTTACTACTAAGAGTCAGGTAAAGATTAAAATATCTACCAATATATTTGGAATTACGAATAAACTGCATTCACATTGTTTTCATTTACTTTGTCAAACGAACCCTAAAAAGTATGAAAAATAAATAAATAAATTGGACCGTTCACCTGGGTGATAGGCTTAAAAAATACAAATTAAGGGGTCCATGTTTTTATTGTAGATTTACAATCCCAAATTCCAAACAAAAATAGTTAATAACGTTACATTATAAAGTATTGTTAGGATGTTACTAGGATCTTATGATTCTAGCCGATCCTAGTGGCAAAGGGTATTTATACATGATCCGAATAAGAACCTAACCTAGGATTGTAAGATCCTAAATCCGGATCGGGATCCTAATAACCATGGTTGTTACTATGACTAGTCCTAACATGCTCCTTTTCTTCTAATTGCATTAGTTGTGCTTCAATCTCACACGCAGTGGCGATCCACGGGGGGCTCGGGGTGGCTTTAGGCTTTAGCCTCCCGTGGATTCGGGAAAAGAAAAAAAAATGTACGATCTAGGGTTTCTAGGTTTCGAATAGCTTCTCAGAAAACAAACCAAACAAGTGCGAAAACAACAAAGAAAGCACACACAAGCTTTGTTTACGCGGTTCAGTTTCCTTACATCAGCGGAACCTCAGGAGGGGAGGTTCACCCAACTTCACTAAGCATCCAAAGGTTCAGAGACAGATTACAAAGGTTTCAGATGCACACGCACTAAGAGGCGATTCAAACTAAACAAGGACTAAGAAGATAAAAAAGGAATGGGATTAGAAATCGTTCGTGAAGGACACCGAGAAATATCAGGAGAGATTTCTCCATGTAGAACCCTCCATTCAGCTTCTTCTTCGTCAAACGAGCAAGTACTCTTGTAGCATCAACCCAGAAGAGCACCCTTGATGAGAATCGCTGACGTCGAGTGGCTACAAAGGCAAACCCTGGTGTTTTTCCTCCCAAACCCTAAACCCAGTCACCCCTTGTCTTACCAGAGAGAGTGAGAGCGATGCTACAGTTCTCAGAGGTATTCAGAAGAGGGCTTATAAGGGCTAGGGTTACAACGTTCGAAAGAGAGCCGAGAGACATGGGCTCAGATTTGGGCCAAATGGAATATGCCCAAATATTTATGAGCTCCCATCTGCAAACATCCAAACACAAAGGACCCAACAAGCAACACTTAGGCAATAAACACACCATGGCTTCACCTTATGAGTCAAGGCTAGCCATTGGTCCCTAAGATGGTTAAACCATGGGTCCAATGAGCTTTTCCTTGATCATGGCAATGACTATGTTATGTGTAGCCCTTAGTGAACTTGTCCTGTAGTTGCTAGTGCATCATACAAACCAAATAAACCATTGTCTCTTTTACAACATATTACAAGGATTATAAACACATAACAATATTTTGTATGGATATATGATAAAGACATTTTTTGGGAAATGCTAAAAACAATTATCAAAGATTCTACTATCCCGTGCATAGTTATGGGGGATCTAAATGAAATTCTGTGCAGCTCCGATAAACTCGGCGGGGCCGCCACCAGGATCTCCAGGTTCTCCGGTCTATTCTCTTTCAAAAACGACTTCTCTCTCTTTGACCTGCCTACATTTGGAAACCCCTTCACCTGGAGAAAAAACCCGGAGGAAGACTTCAATATCCGCGAAAAACTAGATCGGGTGCTTGTTCACCAACAGGTCTTATCATCTTTTCCTAATATGGCAACCTCTCATGGTGCTTTCTCCTCTTCGGATCACTGCCCAATCTCCATCTCTCTTGAAGTCACTTCTAACTTCAAAGCCCCACCATTCAAGTTCGAGAATGCCTGGCTGCTTCGGAAAGATTTTCGTAACATAGTCAAGCAATCCTGGAGGGCGTCCTTCCCGGGCTCGGCTATGTTCCAATTAATGTTCAAACAAAAAATATTAAAAAAGAAGGCAAAGGAGTGGAATAAAAAGAGTTTCGGGAACATTTTCCGACAGATAAAGGATGTTGACTCAGAACTATTGCGTATTCAGTCTGCTGGCACTGGTTTACATTCTCCAGAAAATTGATATAAGGAAAAACAGCTCATTGTGAAGAGAGATAAGCTTCTTCTTTTTCAGAAATCTTTCTGGAGCCAACGGGCCAAAAATAAACACCTGAAATTCTCAGATTCCAACACAGCTTACTTTCATCGAGTGGCGTCAGGGCGACGACATAGAAAACAGATCCGCAACATCCTATCCTCTAATGGAGCGATGGTAATTGGAGAAGAAAACGTCAGGCATGAGATACAACGGGATTTTGAGAGGAGGTTTAAGAAAGAATCAACGGATGAAGGGCTCCTTAACAACCTTTTACAACTAATACAACCGTCCATCTCGACGGAAGAAAACTCTTTCCTTACAGCAATTCCAACCAACTCAGAAATTAAAATTTCTGTTTTTAGTCTTGGGTGAAACAAGTCCCCAGGACCTGACGGCTTCACGGCTGAGTTTTATACAAAATACTGGGACATCGTCGGTAAATCGATAATATGTGCGGTAAAAGGTTTTTTCCACTCCGGCAAAATGCTCCGACAAATAAACCACACGTTCATCTCGCTGCTCCCAAAAAGGGATGATCCAACGACTACTAGTCACTATAGACCCATTAGTCTATGCTCTAACATTTACAAAATAATCTCCAAAATTCTGACAGAAAGAATGAAAAAGGTCATTGGTAAGCTCATACATCCTCTTCAGGGTGCCTTTGTTTCAGATAGGGCTATTCAGGACAATATCCTCATAGCTCATGAAATCTTCCATTCCTACAAAAATCGTAGGGGTCGGGAAGGATGGATGGCTATTAAATTAGATATGGAAAAAGCCTATGATAGGGTTGATTGGAATTTCCTCAAAAGGGTGCTACTAAAATTCGGGTTTCATGCTAGGTTCGTCTCATGGGTCATGGAATGTATTACCTCCGTCTCCTTCTCGGTGCTGATCAACAATGGTCCTACGGATCTATTCCTCCCTTCCCGCGGAATTCGCCAGGGAGATCCCCTATCTCCGTTTCTTTTCATACTAGGTGCTGAGATTCTTGCTCTCGGCACCTGGCTGCGGAAGCTAGCCTAGATAGAACAACAATTGGTTTTCCGATTGGACGCAACGGCCCCCGGGTTCCGTTCCTCTCCTTTACTGACGATATCATCATTTTCTCGAAAGGGAGTGTCGAAGCGGGTCGCAAGGTAAAGACTATCATAGACTCTTACTGCAAGGTGTCTGGCCAAAAGGTTAATTATCATAAATCATGTTTTCAGGTAACTCGGGGGATTCCGAGTCATAGAATTCTCCAGTTACGTACATGCCTCAATATTACAGAAGAACACTCAATAGAAAAATACCTGGGTTGTCCTATAATCAATGGTAGGGTCACTAGCAGTACCTTCGAAGATATCATTTGTAAATCTAAACAACAACTGACAAAGTGGAGGGCTAATGCTCTATCCCAACAAGGTCGGGCTACACTAATAAACTCTAATCTCTCGTCCAAACCGCTGCATGTGATGCAGAGCTTTTTGCTCCCTGCCACTATGCATAAAGAACTAGACCAAATCAATCGCTCTTTCTTCTGGAATAAGGACCTACAGTACCGCCCCTTAATAAGTTGGGACAGGATTTGCAAACCAAAACAGTTTGGGGGTTTGGGTATTCGCAAATCAAGGGATATGAACGTCGCTCTCCAAATGAAGCTTCTGTGGAAGATTCTGGTAGAACCGAGTAATGTGTGGGTATCGCTGATCAGACATAAATATCTACGTACCACGAGTATCTTCGACTACAAAAGATCGGGATCGTGCTCCTGGCAATGGTCCAACCTAGCTGGTTTAATTGATAAGTTTAAAACCGGTCTAATCTGGTCCGTGGGGAATGGACGATCAATAAAGTTCTGGACAGATAACTGGATCTCAACCTCCCCTGTTATGGCTAGGGCGGATTGCCCTCCGGATCACAATCAAAACGAAATGGTCAGTGACTATATTTTGGGGGGCCAGTGGTGGAGTGAAAAACTACAACAAGTACTTCCTAACGACATAGTGCAAGAGATTCTAGACATCCCGTTGCCTTCCTCGGAATTGCAAGACCGTCTATACTGGTGGCCTGATAGGGAAGGGTGGTTTACTACTGCGAGTGCATACAAAATGATTACATCTCAAGCGTCAGCCACCCGGGATTATAATGACTGGATTTGGAGGGTCAATTGCCCTCCAAAAGTTAAAAACTTCCTCTGGAAGATAGCACAAGCGGGCCTCCCCACCGCTTCTAGGTTGTCTAGCAGAGGTTCGGCTGTCCCTTCAACTTGCTCCCTTTGTAATGCAGCCTCCGAGGACGAGGTCCACCTGTTCTTGGAATGCTCTTTCGTTAGAGAAGTACACCAACTCCCATTCCAAGACCAATCAGCTGTTGATTGCTTGATTGCCCAGTCTAGGGATATTAGGCCCATTCTATCTCTGCTTGGGAAGAGCCTAAATTCTACCGCCATGACCAGCCTAGCCTTTTCTTGGTGGTTAACATGGTACATTAGGAATCAATTTTTATTCCAGCAGGTCACCATCCCAAGGAAGGAACAAGCACTACAAATGATCAAATCTCAACTAGATAACTGGAATAGAACGTTTGTACGAGAGATGGAATTTGAGGAGGAGCTTCGCCCTACCAGGCCACATACGCCAAAAATAAGAAACAAACAACGTCCCATCCAGTGGCGGAAGCCCCCTAGGGGTACGTACAAACTAAACTTCGATGGCTCATCTCTTTCTAATGGCGACAGTATTGCTTGGGCCATTATTAGGGACTGGAATGGTCACCCTACTTCCGTTCTGCACAAGCAGCTTGGAAAACAAAGCCCCCTCAAAGCGGAGGCATTAGCTCTCAAACTAGGTATACAAAAAGTCCATCAGCTTAATTTAGAAAAGATCCACATTGAAGGTGACTGTAAGATCATTATTGACCACTTACAACGGAAAACTTCCTGTCCATGGGAAGTCGAATTAATCCTCTCGGATATCCAACTCCTGGTATCGACGGTGAAGGAAGTAACTTTCCTTCATATCCCTCGCATGGGCAATAGAGTGGCTGATAAGGTTGCACACCTTTGCCACTCTGCCCGAGGGGCCGATATAAACAATGATATAGGTCTTCTCGACCTCATTCGCAAGGATGCCGCCGGGTAGGGTGATCCCTCCCGAATCCTTTCCTTATCAAAAAAAAAAAAACAAAAAAAAAACAAACTATAACTAGAAAGAAGATTATATTAATAAAATCTCTAAGCTCAGTTGAAAAGGGCAATGGAAGGGAAGGTGTCAGACAACAGGTCGGTGGTTCGAATCTGATGGCCCTTTTATTTTCCATTTCTTTTTTTTTTCTTTTTTAAAACACATAGCAGCACAAGGGTTACGTTTTTGTTTTACAAACCCACATCACAACCGAAGGCCGCATCACCGGCACACTGCACGGCCTGCGGCCGCTGTTCCTCTTTGGTGGCTCTTTCTCTCCGGCGTGGCGGCGACACTGGTGGCTCCGCCTCTAGCCCTCCCCGCAACTGTGCTGCAACCCTTCTTCTTCACTTCATTTCACTTCTTTCCCTCCCACCAATAGTGAGTCCCAAATTCCCATAGTGTTTCTTATTTTATAGTTTATACTCTATTAATTTGTGCTCTAAATTTTAATTTAAGATTCAATTTATAGGTAGGATGTGAGAATTTAGGGTTTTGATTTTCGAAAACAATTTCGTGAAATTAGGTTTGGGAATCAATTTTGTGAATTGAATTGGGGTTTGTGAATTGAATTTTTGATTTGAGTGATTATTTTTTAGTTTTGTAAACAAGTAAAAAATTAAAATGCAGATTGAAAATTCACCAAACAAAATCCAGATCCTAAACTTATGAGTTTAAACCGTGAACAATTTATGAAAAGCTTAATCCCTCCGAACAATAACAAATGAATTTCATAAACTCTTAATTTAGAAGAGTTCAGGATGATGTGTCAATCTTAGAGGCATTTTAGAAGTCTTGACCAATCATTTTTTTTTTTCCATTTTTTTTATTTTCTTTAATTCTCCTTTTTTTCTTCTTTTTCCTTTAATTCTCTCTTTTTTTCTTTAATTTTACTACCTATCTATATCTATATAAACTCGTAATTTAGAAGAGTTTAGGATAATGTGTAAATCTTAGAGGCATTTTAGGAGTCTTGACCAATCTTTTTTTTTGCCATTTTTCTTTGATTTTCTTTAATTCTCCTTTTTTTTTCTTTTTTTCCTTTAATTCTCTCTTTTTTTCTTTAATTTTACTAACTATTTATATCTATATCTATATCTATATAAACTCTTAATTTAGAAGAGTTTAGGATGATGTGTCAATCGTAGAGGCATTTTAGGAGTATTGACCAATTTTATTATTTTTTTTGCCATTTTTTTTATTTTCTTTAATTCTCCTTTTTTTTTTCTTCTTTTTCCTTTAATTCTCTCTTTTTTTCTTTATATTTACTAACTATCTATATCTATATAAACTCTTAATTTAGAAGAGTTTAGGATGATGTGTCAATCTTAGAGGCATTTTAGGAGTCTTGACCAATCTTTTTTTTTTTGCCATTTTTTTATTTTCTTTAATTCTCCTTTTTTTTCTTCTTTTTCCTTTAATTCTCTCTTTTTTTTCTTTAATTTTACTAACTATTGGGCTTAATTCAAAACATTAAATTCAATCTAATATAACTATTGAGCTTAACTCAAATTTATTTACTAATTATCTATATAAACTCTTAATTTAGAAGAGTTTAGGATGATGTGTCAATCGTAGAGGCATTTTAGGAGTCTTGACCAATCTTTTTTTTTTTGCCATTTTTTTTTATTTTCTTTAATTCTCCTTTTTTTTCTTCTTTTTCCTTTAATTCTCTCTTTTTTTCTTTAATTTTACTAATTATTGGGCTTAATTCAAAACATTAAATTCAATCTAATATAACTATTGAGTTTAACTCAAATTTATTTACTAATTATTGGGCTTAATTCAAAACATTGAATATAATTATTGATTATGACACATCACATTTAAACAATGTTATAGTAATATTGATATTATTATTACTACTGAGTAATTTAAAATACCTATATTTATGTATTATACTTTACATAAGATTTTTAAAAAATAATTTTCTGAGATAATTATAAGAAATATTTGTTGTAAAGTTTTTTTAATGATTTTTATTTTAACATTTATTAATATTTTATAATATTTTTATATTTAATATTTTCGTTTTAAAAAACGCGTCATGGCGTGGGAATTGTACTAGTTATCCCTTAATTGACCCTCAACATCTTCACCTTAGATTAAAAAATTTAGAATTTTGATTGTGATTATTTGAATAGGTTTGGTACTTGATGAAATTCAATTGTACAAATATTCTAAATACAAACTAATTTGACTTAACCTAAAAATAATCTTACCTGCAATTAAATCGATTAGAAGTTCAACAAGCTAAGCTGAGTATCTTGTTACTTAATTTGTAACCATTAACAACTCAACAACCTAATTCAGTATATGGCTCTACTGAATTTGATTCTTGATATTAATATTGATCTCGATTCGTAACTTGCTATAAGTGTTTTTCAGCCCCCTTTGACGAAAATCTTAGATCCGCCACTGCTCACACGGAATGACGATTAGCAGATGATTCTTAGTTTGGTAGATCGAGCTTTTGTGAATGCAGTCTGCAAAGAAATGATGAGGATGATAGGCAAACAAATCCAGGCTGAAGATGATAATTGATACAAGAGCAACTGATGAAATTCATGCTTTATGATCCTAGTTTACTTGAGTGTAAAAAACGATCGATGAAACCCATACAGATTGCGGCTTCGTTTGGATCTCCTTCACTTGTGCATTATATAATTCATTATGGCCTATTTTGCTAAGTGCTTGTTTGGATCATTTCTTGTAAATCTAAAAAGTTCTCCCTTCCTCATACTAGATAGTTCAACTTCACATGTTCACCTCCACCACCACTCTCCTCCCGCCATGAATCATGTCAATCAAGGTTGCTTTCTAGATCCTACCACCTTTATTTCACCACCCCTCATCGATCTCCTCTCTCAAACATCTGTTATTTTTCTAAAGAGAATTAAACGCTCATAATAGATTAATTCCTCATAACTTGTCCCAACAACACTTGAAACTCTCTCAATTGCACAATCCAAGGCTTAATTTCATGAGATACAACAAAGTAATTTCACTCCTAGGAGATCGATACAAAAATAACACTTGAAACTCTCTCAATTGCATTAATTCATCAAGTCAACAGTAATGATCCATACGGCTGAAACCAGATAAATTTTTCCTTCATTATCATGTTTTGAAGGAATGAGATCGATCGATACAAAAAATAAACTAGCTATATGGATATATAGAATAAAATATATAGAATGGTGCAAGAACTTAATTCTCTGCTGAAATCTGACACATTTTGAGATAACCAACAACAAATATACATAAGAGTGCAATATACAACGGTGTTGAAATATAATTCACATTTTTGTTATAAACTAAATTCGATCCAAGTTAGTTGGTTATCTTGTAGTCAAAGCTAGTTTATTCTCTGGCATTAAGGAGTTGGTTTTCTCATGTGTCAAACCACTACGTAGGAACTATGTGTATGTGTATCACCCTCATGTTAGTGGGATTAGTGGTGTTCAATTTTAGATTGCAGTTATGGTATTATCTAAGGGGCCGGGTTATGTAAGCAGTTTTTTCAATTAAGGGAGAAGTGGTTTTTGCTGAAAATCTGTGTGATAAGTCATAACTATCGACTGTCGAGCTCTTCCTCCTCAGTTTGTTCTATGTGTTGATGTTGTTTGTGATCTCTGTCAATCAATTGATCCTCCATTGTTGTGTCAACAAACGGTACTATCACTTAACTTCAAATTTTAACACCCCTCATCAAATTTTTACCTAATTGTATCATACAAACAATATCGGCAATGGACGAACCAAACTGCGCAATGTAGCGTGTGGTTTGATTGACGGTGCTGCTAATTAATAGTCTCTATGCATTGCAATTGGATCAAGGTCGGCCAATATTTTCAATGACGATTGGACCTACATATAGACTTAATATATGAAAATTATCGAATAGGACAGAAAACCTTCAAACACAAATGAATTGATTAAGAGATATATAAGTTTACACCGAAAAAAACAAAATTCTAGAAAAGATATAGCGTGCATTGACCGGAGCTAAGGTTGATTTGAATTGAGCAACCAAGCGTCTGCTTTATTTCATACGTAGTATAAATTAAATACAATCTTAATGAACAATAAATATATTAGTATAGCTAGATTGATATTGCCAAATCGATCAGTAAAGTGATATCGAGCTAGGTGACAGTACGAAGGATGGCTATTCCTGTGGCTCGTGAGATATTCCAATTCATCTTCTTCGTCCTCCAATTTACCACATTCCAAAATTTTCAGTTGTTAGTCGCAGAAGATGTACTTCCCATAGAAAGACGATTATCTCGCTCAGGTACTTTTTTTATGTAATGAAAAATATACTGTATATTGTTTAACGTCCGCATGATTGGCTCTCACCGGCCTGTATATAAATCTTGAATTCTTGATCATATCATCTTTTTTTTTTATATATTTGAAATAAAAATAGATCTATATTATTTGAAACACACTGTTAAGTGTTAGCTAATGCAAATCCTCGTTTCACTCCCTAAATGGGAAATGAATGCAGCTGGGTTCATAAATATTGACTGTGGCCTTTCTGAAACGCACGCTCCACGTTACTACTCACCGAATGGGTTGTACTACACTTCCGATGAGAAATACATTAGCACCGGAACCAACTATAAAATATCCCCACCTAACTTTCACTATTCAAGTCTTTATTTGACATTAAGAAGCTTTCCTGACGGACGCAAAAACTGCTATAGCCTCTCCCCGTTGACGCCTAACAATAAGTATTTGATCAGAGTTCGGTTCATGTATGGCAACTACGATGGCATGAATTCGACCCCTATATTTGATGTCTACATAGGTGTCAATTTTTGGTTCACCGTTGAGGCTAATGACCAAACTTCTCGAGAGATAATCCATGTAGCAACTACAAAATCAATAGACGTGTGTCTCATAAACACAGGGAAAGGAACCCCTTTTATATCCGCCCTCGAGCTCAGGCCTTTGGATATAAACTCTCCATACTCTGCTTCTCCTGCTTTCTCCCTTGATACATGGTATCATGATGATATTGGCGGTTTAGCTACATGGGGCAACAATTATCAGTATGTATACATACGCAATAAATCTTTTTGCTTATGTACAAACCGAGCTTCATATATACCTGCAATATAAATTGATCTTCTATGTAACTGTATTCTATAATTATATATTATTATACTATTAATTATATTAGTAAGCTAGATATAAATAGGTGAATGCTTCCCTTGATGCAGTGTAAGGGATGATGCATATGAACGTCTCTGGAATCGCTCTATGCGGGATGATTGGAAAGTAATTAATACCACAAATGGAACTTTTGATGCTTCACAACCAAATCCCTATAAAGTACCAATTAGTGTGTTGATGACTGCTTGTGAGCAAAGTGATGGCCGCCCTAACTGGACAATAGGTTCATCTAATCCTGCATTTGATTTTTATTTCTACTGGCACTTTGCTGAGCTTGAATTGCTACAACAGAATGAAATCAGAGAGTTCAACATTTTTGTGCCTTATGGTTCTGGACACAAAATTGGACCTATAAGACCAAAATACTTACAAGTAACCACCATAGCATCCCCCAGAATCTCTCTCAATGAGTCAACTTCAGACATTCTTAATTATACACTTCAGAAGACAAATGATTCCAATCGTTACCCTATCCTTAATGCTGTGGAGTTGTACAGGGTTCATGAGCTTCCGGCTTCACCAACAAATCAAGAAGATGGTATTTTCGCTTACCCTTGCTTTTAAATCGTTATTATTTTCCTCAAGTGATACACACTGATTTATGACTTAGTTGGTGTTGTATATTAGACAACCAACTTTTATGAATTTCTTCAATTCTTGATCAATATGTTCAGTTGACGCTATCACTGCAATTAAGGATAGTAATGTGATACTGAAGATTTGGCAAGGAGACCCCTGCCTTCCAAAGAATTATCAATGGGACAGTCTAAACTGTAGCTATGACGACAACAATCCTCCAAGAATAATCTCCTTGTGAGTCTGGATGGTGTGATTTATATATCTTCTAAATTTAAAATTTATTACATTTGTGTTTGATCTTTGAAATATCCCCATGAAATGCAGGAGTTTGAACTCAAGTAATCTGACCGGAGAGATCCCCCCCTCTCTATCCAAACTCACATATCTAAAGTACTTGTAAGTTTCATATATATAGGGTGTGGTTCGAGTGTACACACCCCTTAGGGTGTACCTTATACACAAATATTATTCGGTGAAATGTGAAACATTATTCGGTGAAATTCGAAGCATTATTCGGTGAAATGTGAAACATTCTACCGAATAATGTTATGTTTTCTTTTTCCGTTCAGTTCAGATGAAAACATCTCAATTCCACTGTATAATTTGTAACATTCTACCGAATAATGTTCTTTCTTAGTTTAGTATGTCTTTCTATTATTATACTTGCATGTTCTCTTGTGTTTTTCGTCCTTAGTTCTATGATTATGCTTGTTCTTTTGCCCTTTGATGTTTGTCTTTGAGTATATGCTAGTGTATGGGCTACAATTTGGCCCCAGACCCTGCCCCTGCGGGACATTTGGGAATGTTGTTGTTGTTGTACTGAATAATGTTGAATTTTTTTATTCATCTATTTCAAATTAAAGAAACCTCAATTCCCTAAACAATACTTACAATTTATACGAATAATGTATCAAATTTCACCAAATAATATACAATACTCACATTTCATCGAATAATGTTTCACATTTCACCAAATAAAATTTGTGTACAAGGTACACTCACATTCGGTGAAATGTGAGTATTGTTTAGGGGAATGTGAAATATTATTTGGTGAAATTTGAAGCATTTCGTATAAATTGTAAGTATTGTTTAGGGAATTGGGGTTTCTTTTATTTGAAATGGATGAATAAAAAAACTAAACATTATTCGATAGAATGTTACAAATTATTCAATGGAATTGGTACGTTTTCATCTGAACTAAACGGAAAAAGAAAACATAACAGTATTCAGTAGAATGTTTCACATTTCACAGAATAATGTTTCAAATTTCAACGAATAATATGTCACATTTCACAGAATAATATTTGTGCAGAAGATACACCCTAAGGGGTGTGCACACCCGAACCATATATGTGTGTGTGTTGGTATTTGTTCTTAAAAATTCTATACTATATTATTTATATTATATATGTGCATGCTGGTATTTGTTCTTAAAAGTTCTATACTATATTGGGAACTGATAACCATTCATCTTAGCTTATTATATTTGTTGTGCACATTCTATACATAGATATTTCATAGAATCAACGGTTGAACTAAAACAGCCGATCAAACAGCTTAGAATTAGATCGATGTTCTTAGATTAATTATATAAAAAAAAAGTTCTCTAATTCTCATCTTGTAAGTTTGCCTTCTCAGGAATCTTTCGAACAATGGGTTAACAGGGAAAATACCAGATTTTTTAGCGAATATGCCCTCGTTAAATGTCATGTAAGATGTCTGTGCTACGAATTTGGAAGTTGACAAACTTTATAGGCAATGAATACTCTTATAAATAGTTTCTTCTTCATTGTAGTGATCTAACAGGTAACAATCTAATGGGTCCAGTTCCTCCTTTGCTTGCCGAAAAGGCACACAACAAGTCCATTGATTTAAGGTATTTACACATCTCACTATGAAATTAGTGTTCAATAATTAGTATAGTTTGTCTTTTCAGATAACAAATTGTTGATTGTGAGCTTTTACTTAATGTAGACTCGAGGGGAATCCTGATATTTCAATGTCAGTCACAAACAAGAAAAGACACCATTTCAATATCATTCCAGTGGTTACGAGTGTTGCTTTAGTTTCACTCCTTGTGATCATTGGTATTATTTCCCTTGCATTCAAATTGAGAAAGAAGCCAGGTATTTCAATTTGTAGTCATTTCTGTTTCATGTTTTGAGTTTGTTCATGTAACCCTAACTCAGATAACATTGTGTTCTATCCTCTTTTTTTTTATGTTATAGAACGATTGGCGGAGCGTTCCATTAAGCCGAGAAACATGCAGTTCAAATTTACAGAGATGGTAAGGATCACTGATAATTTCAAGAAAGTGCTTGGAAAAGGAGGATTTGGGACAGTCTATTATGGTGCCTTGCAAGATGGTACTGAGGTGGCTGTTAAGTTACTAAATAATATGCCATCGACAATCACTGTGACACAATTTTGTGATGAGGCAAGTCAGATCCAAAGACTTAATTGATTCTTATATGTAGGATTATGGATAGTGAATTACCCACATTGAAATTAAAGGGTAATTAAACTATATATATGTGAATAAATTGACAGGCTGAACTTGTGATGAGGATTCACCATGTAAATTTGGTGTCACTAATCGGGTATTGTGATGAACATGCAAACATGGCACTCGTGTATGAGTACATGTCTCGTGGTACTGTCCATATGCATTTATTCAGTAAGTGTGACATATAATTGGATTTGTTTCTCGCTTCCAATATAACAAATGTATATATGGGAGTTGGTATTGAGTTTTTTTCCCTCTCAACCGCAGAGAGAAATGAACCTCCATTGAGCTGGAAAAGAAGACTTGAAATTTCAATTGATGCAGCTCAAGGTCAGCTAGCTTGTTCATCGATGCCCAAGCTTACTATATATATAGCTACCTACTGTATGTCTTTATTTTGATTTCAATCAAATTAAATGGTTGAATTGTACGTAGGGTTGGAGTATCTGCATGATGGATGCCAACCTAAAATCGTTCATAGGGATGTCAAACCTGCAAACATTCTATTAGATGAGATAGGCCGTGCCAAGATAGCTGATTTTGGGCTCTGCAGACATTGCCCTACAATTGATCAAGGTGTTCCTATGACAAACGTTGCGGGCACTCTAGGCTATCTTGATCCTGAGTAAGGGGTTTTGCTTTGAACAGTCCAATCACTATGCTGTATAATTCTAGCTAGGGCGTGCTTTAACATAATTAAGTTAATCAATGCTAGCTTTTGAATTCAGGTATCTCCAACTACACACATTGAGCGAGAAAAGTGATGTTTACGGCTTTGGAATTGTACTCTTGCAATTGTTAACTGGGAAGCCAGCATTTATCAAGTGCATCGAAGATGAAGTTCCACCTGCTCATATCGTCACCTGGGTGTCATCAATAGTTGAGAGTGGAGACATCTTGGCTATTGTAGACAAGAGGCTCCAAGGAGACTTCAATGTCAGCTGTGCAATGAAGTTTTTTGAGATTGCAATGGGATGCGTGAAGCCAACACGTAAACAAAGGCCGAGAATGAGTGAGGTAGTTGCACGTCTCAAACTATGTTATGCGTCTGAGGGGTTTGATGACCAACCTGCTCTCACGAGTGCTGATAATGGGAGGCACACTCAAAACTCAAGCCAAGGAGTACTTGACAGTAGCCTTACGTGCCTCATGCCCAGATAGAACCTTGATGGATTTTCAAGAACCGAAATTGAGGATAAGATCCCCTTTATCTTTTTCAGATAACATAATAAGGATTTGTTTCATGTATGTGCGAGGCCAAATATAAAGCCATAGGGATAAATCACTTACATATATAGATATTTTAGTTGCATTTGCTATTGTAGTATTATTTAGGGGTTGTTTGGTATTGATATCTAGATATCAAGATATCATATATCAGTATATCGATATCAACTGATATCTTGATATCCTTGTTTTGTATATTGCAATCCCATAAGCTCTACCGATTTCGAGTACAAGGGTTCTACAGATTTCGAGTACAGATTTCGACCCTTAGGATCTACAAATTTCGAGTACAAGGGCTGAGTTCAGACAAGAGCACACAAATTTCGATTGTACATGGTTGCATATCAATTTCAATTTCAGATTTCATGCAAAGAACACCAAACCCTATATGTACAAGCCAAAAATCGCCCAAAGCACAAACCCTAATCGACAAATCTCACACCCCTAGCCCTAGCCCTATATTTGCAAATTGGGATTGCCCAGAGATTCCAATAAGCCATAGATGAGGCAAGGAAAGAGGAGAGAAGAAGGAGACATGAGAAGAAGAAGAAGAGGAGAAGAGAGAGCATAGCTGAGAGCGCAGAGAGAGAGAGATCATGCAATACCGCCCAAAAAATGGGTATATCACTTTGGGCCTTTTTAACTAAAGTTCATATGAAGTATATCACTTGATATCGATATACTTTCTATACCAAACACCGATATCAAATGGGTATATCACTTTGGGCCTTTTTAACTAAAGTTCATATCAAGTATATCACTTGATATCGATATACTTCCTATACCAAATACCGATATCAAATATATATACCAAACTGAGTATTTACGTAGTTGTGCTTGCTATTATACATAGTATTATACACAACGAGACGCTTCCTTCCAGCAAAGACAACAAGTCTAATTTATCACAGTTTTAATTTGCTGCGTTCTATTTTGCTTTTTTTTTTTAAGGTGTTGTCTTGTGGTTTCTTTATGGTATCCTAACTTTTCATTTAGTACAAAAATTAGTCTGTGCCATTTCTTAGAAACTTCAAGTGCCTTGCCAGCCAACATTAATATTCCGACAAGGACCGGTACGTTCTAAAAGACACATTTTGGCTTTTGATCGATGGATACAAACAACCATATTCTCCGCTTCAAATATCAATATATTCAAGGTGACTTAGGACTGAGGCAAAACAAGAATTAATGGCTGAGGTTAGTCCTAACCGTAGCGGACTAAGACTGAAACAATGACGACAAAGAACAGCTAGCGCGGCACCCCGAACAAAAAGGCTGAAGTCAACCACCCTCAATTAATAATGGTTGGCTGTACGTATATGCTTCTACATTAAACGGTGGCCCCTTAAGTGAAGCTTACTCCAAGGGCCTTGAAAACTTAACCCTAAAGTACATCAAATATTATCAAACACTTTGTTATTTATATACGTATATACGGAGTATAAATACACCTGAGAATTGAGTTAATTTGTGGATTGCAGATCCATCTGTTACTATGACCAGTCTTAACATGTGCTCCTGTTCTTCTTAATTGCATCAGCTGTGCTTCAATCTCACATGGAACGACGATTAGCAGATGATTCAGCTAATGCAGAATCTGTTGTAAATCCAGGGTTCATAAGTATCAATTGTGGCTTAACAACAAGTTCATATGAAGACAAGAATGGTGTTCTCTACACTTCTGATGATAAATACATTAATACTGGAGTCAACTTTCACATATCGTCGCCTTGGGGTAAGCTTTTTAATACCATAAGAAGCTTCCCTGAGGGGCTTAGACATTGCTATAACCTGTCGTCGTTGAACCCAAACAATTTATATTTGATCAGAGCTCGGTTCATGTATGGAAACTATGATGGCACAGCTACGGTCCCTGAATTTGATGTCTACATCAGTGTCAATTTTTGGTTCACACTCAAGCCAGCCAGCGCGGATGATAGGCTTATGAAAGAGATCATACAGGTTGCAACTGCAGAATCTATAGATGTGTGTCGTGTAAACACTGTCCATGGAACGCCGTTTATATCTGGCCTGGAACTCAGGCCTTTGGATAACTCGTCTATCCTGCATCTCCTGCTTTCTCACTCGCTTTATGGGATTGTGAGGACAAGTAGCACAAATGAATCCCTTGATGCTTCACAAGCCAATCCATGCATCTAAAGTACCATCTAGTGTGCTGGTAACTGCTGATGAGCGACCTAACAACTTTGTAAACTTGGCAAATAAATATACAGTGGAGGACGAGATTTCGTTAAAACAAGTTTATGCCTACTGGTACTTTGTTGAACTTGAATCACTCACCTCCAACAATACCAGAGAGTTAAACATTTTTTAATGTCATGGTCCCGGTTACAAATTTGGACCTATTACCCCAAAATACTTGCAACTGATCACCATTGCATCCCCTAGAATGTCTCTCAACCGATTAGGAGGTTTTCAGTTCAATTTCACGAAGGCGGATAGGTCCAATCTTTACCCTATTCTTAATGCTGTTGAGATCTATATGATCCTAGAGGCTAGAGCTTCCTGTTTCACCAACCAACAAAGAAGACGTACGGTATGCCTTACACTATCAATTTATTGCTTAGTTTGCATTAAAAATGAAGATATGCGCGCCTTTTAGACATTTCTTTCTTAACATGATCAGCTGATGCTGTAGGCTGTACCTGCAATTAAAGATAAGTATAAAGTACCGAGAATTAGGCGAGGAGATATATCCTTGCCTTCCCGCTAATTGTCAGTGGGACGGTCGATCTCAACTGTACCTACGTCAGCAACACTCCTCCAACAACTAATAACCTCCTTGTCAGTCTGGATGTTGTAATGTCATCAACTTAATTCAATTTGTTTATGTTTATCTTTGGATTATGATCACATCCTCATTATCTAGGAAGTTGAGTTCGAGTAATTTGACTGGAGAACTCCCACCATCTTTATCCAACCTCACATCATTACAGTACTTGTAAGTTTCATATGTGAAATTTGAGGCATTTATTCTTAATTATTTAGGTCTAAGTTGAATTTGCTTCAGGAATCTTTCGAACAACGCATTCACAGGGAAGATACCGGAGTTTTTAGCGCACCTCTCCTCCTTACATGTCATGTAAGTTTTTTTCCTGTTTCTGTAATGAAATCTCATGTAAGATTGTTTTTATAAGTTCATTTTTTCCCTCTGTTGCAAATGATCTTGCTGGAAATAATCTCAAAGGTCCAGTTCCTCGTGAGCTCGCTGGAAAGGCAAGCAACAAGTCCATAGACTTATGGTACTTGATTAATATCTCACTTCAGATTTTTTTTTTCCCACATACAACACATACTTGTTACTCATCTTTTGCATACATGATAGTTTGTAGTTGCACATCTCCTTGTATGTAAGTTAGTAAGCACTGTTTTCTCCTCGCAGCGACAACCGAGGATCCTAATTTGAGTTGGAAAGCAAGACTTCGTGTTTCGATTGATGCTGCACAAGGTCAGCATTGCACAATCATGCACCATTCGAAATTTCCGCAGACAGATGATAGATTGATTCTGATTTCAACTAACAAAATTGTAGGATTGGAGTATCTACACAGTGGTTGCAGACCACAAATAATCCACAGAGATGTCAAGCCTGCAAACTTCTATTATTAGATCAGATGGGGCATGCTAAGATAGCTGATTTCGAGCTCTCTAGATTTTTCAATACCATTAGTCAGGATGCTTCGGTATGGACTGACCTTGCAGGCACTCAAGGATACCTTGATCCAGAGTAAGACTACTGCCTTGAATCTCGTATACGAATGGTGATTTGAAATGCTAGTGATTTAACAGAAAAATTTCATGGATTTCTGCTGAATTCAGGTACTGCAAATGAACAGAGAGTGAGAAAAGTGATGTACTCTGTATACGCCTTTGGAGTTTTACTCTTGCAGATGTTAACAGGGCAGCCAGTACTTATCAAGTTATCAAGGATCCCGATGACGAAGAAGACACCATTCATATCATTGACTGGGTGCAGCCAATGATCGAGAGTGGAGACATCTTGGTCATCGTCGACAAAAGGTTACAGGGAGACTTGATTGTCAACTCGGTGTGGAAGTTTATGGAGATTGCCATGGAATGCGTGAAGCCAAGAGGTAACAACTAACAACAGGCCTAGAATGACTGAGGTAGTAGTCGATCTGAAGGTGTGTTATTCATTCGAGGGATTCCTTGAGCAGGATGCTGCAGACGGTGTTGATAATGAGATTGACTACATGAATTCAAACCAAGTAGTTGACAGCAGCCCTGTGTCTCTACCCAGTG
This sequence comes from Persicaria maculosa, assembly GCA_963922045.1. Classification (NCBI taxonomy): domain Eukaryota; kingdom Viridiplantae; phylum Streptophyta; class Magnoliopsida; order Caryophyllales; family Polygonaceae; genus Persicaria; species Persicaria maculosa. The sequence continues at coordinate 8,709,084 of OY998253.1, forward strand.
CAAGGCAAAAAACACCCATCATGTTGTATGATATAGAGGTCATATACTATAAGGTATGTAGTGTGTGTCTTAACTTAACTCGTCCCGATAGCTATGGCTACATTATTTTATTTTGGACTCCATTTTGGGAGTAGGTTTACGCTTTAGGAACACAATTTGGGAAAGCATGTTGTTGAATCTCAATTAATCAATCAATCTAACATGCTTGATGAGTTCAACTGAGCAGATAAAACTCAGATTCTACACAACTTAACCCATATCGATCCATTAAGACCACGCACCAGCAAAAATCGCAGCGGTGGTTTAATTCTAGATACCAGAAAGGGGATCCTAATATGGAACTAAACAGAAACTTAATTACATAACTTAGAGTTCGTCATGAACTGAACTATCCTGAGTTGTCTGTTTCTCAAGAAGGTATCTGACCACCAATGAGGCGTGAAGTGATGCACCGTAGGGAAGCATTTCTTCATTAACCATAAACTTGGGGTTATGCTCCGGTGCTGACTGCTTGCTCTCGGTTTTCATCCCAACAAAGAAAAAGTGTCCTGGGATTACTTCTTGGTAGGATGCGAAATCCTCTGATCCCATGAGGGGTGCTGTTTCCTTGACATTCTGGGGGCCGAGCATGTCAGCAGAGACTTTTGTGAAGTGTTGGTGCAATTCATCGTTGTTAACTGTTGGAGGAGACATAGGTTCCTCGTTGTCAAGGAAATCAACTGTCGCATTGCATCTTTGGACGGATGCTTGCCCAGTGATTACCTGTAAACGCAACACAATCAGCACCAGAAAATAAGGGGTTTTGTGTATTGTCATGAGCCTCGCGGCAATGGTCATAATAATGTCAGAGGCTTTAGACAGATGCATTTAAAGCACAAACTTAAGTCTCGGAGATTAATTAAAACTACAAACAGATAAATCCTGTTCAGAAAGCAACAAGAAAGAGGTGACTGTACTTTACCTCCTCAATACGATGTCTAAGTTTCTTAAGGCTTTCCAGTGAGAAAGCTCGGAAAGTTCCACCTATGGTAACCGAATCAGGTATCACATTGAAGGCACCGCCACCTTGGAACCGTGCCACTGTCACAACCTGAAAGAAAATGCATTGATTTTGGACATCAAAGTTTCAAGATAAAAGAAAATACGGATATATCAGCATGCTTCCTAAAATGGGAACAATAATCATATCCGAAGATGGCTGCCATCTCTTGCATTATTCACATTCACTCCTCTCTTCTGTTCGACAAACAATGTAGGTATGACGAAAAAGGGGAAGTACAGTCCAAAAGCACTGACCTGAGAATCCAATGGATCTGCTTCGCGAGAAACAATATGTTGCAAGCTAACAATCACATTGGACGCAGCCAGAATCGGGTCCACTGAATGATGTGGTATAGCTGCATGACCTCCCTTCCCCTTAATAGTAGCCTTAAAACTGCCACAACCAGCCAAAATGGGGCCTGACCTGGAGGACACTTGACCAAGGGGTAAATCAGAACGAACGTGCAACGCAAAAATCACCTCCACATTCTCTATGGCTCCTTCCTTGATCATTTTCTCCGAGCCTGCATATCCTTCCTCTCCTGGTTGGAAAACTAGGACCACAGTCCCCTACAAATCAATAAGAAACCCTGAATTTACACGCAGTGAACTACAAAGTATAGAGAGTTGCATCGCCTCAAAAGGACAACGATGATTGATGATACAGCTCCTCCTCGTAGTACGGCAGCATTTATACATCCGCCAAAGAATAAGCATACTTCTAACATCATTATCAACAAGAGTTGAAGTTCAGGCTAAATAGCTAAATGGTAATCAAAGTAAGCTGAAATGACAAACGTCGGGCTCCAAAAGCACAAACCTTGATCTCTTCACGATGCTGTTGAAGTATCTTTGCAGCACCAAGGAGCATAGTCATATGAGCATCATGACCACAAGCATGCATCTTCCCTGGTATTTTACTCTTGTGTTCCCACTCAACTGTTTCCTAGAACACCATAAACATACCCATCAAACAAGATTCAAAGTTCGAACAGTCTCCATCATCACACTCAATTCAAATGCCTCTATAATTGGGTATTTGATACCCACAAGGTACTTCAAGCAGCGGCATGGTAAGTCAAACTCTAGATGGACTACATAAAAAGCCTATCTCTCAACTGCTGTGCCCACCCTTGTTAGCTCAAACATGTCTAATTTCTAGTCATTCAGTAACATATCAAAGTAATCATCCAAAAAGAACCAAAAACCATAGCCTAAAGAACATATGAACTGAACATCAACAATCAAAATAGCCAGAAATCAATTAATGGAAATGATAGATATGCTAATTGAAGCACAAAACACAAGCACCTATTACTGCAAAATCTCAGGCAATACCTGAATTGGAAGAGCATCCATATCAGCCCTCAAAGCAACAAAGGGAGGTTTCCCACTTCCAATGAACGCTACTACACCTGTATCAGCAACTGGATACTTGTAATTAACCCCCAATTTGTCCAATTCAGTTCTGATTATCTTACTCGTCTCAAATTCCTCAAACCCAAGTTCAGGAGTTTCGTGTAAATTCCTCCTTACACTAACCATCCAGTCAAAGACCTCTCCTTTCTTAGCCAGATTGAAGAAGTATCTGGGAATCTCCGACGCCTCATTAGGGATTGAATCAGAAATTATAGAAACTGCAAAGAGGAATTGAAGCGATAAGACCAAAGACGCCCACTTGAAGAACCCCATCCTCTGAACAAATCAAAGGGAAATCTGCAGGTGTGATTGCGGATTTCTAGGGTTATTTGGAGGAGGAAAAATTTGGGGACCCTGGTGTACTATGTTTCTATGATTTCATTCAACTGAGGAGTACAATATATATACTACAAGTACAGGAGCTGAGGCTAACTATAATAACCTATAAACAAGGGATTACAAGGAGAGTGGAGTAAGTTAAACTACAGGAAAAATAGGAACTGCTCCTTTGACTGAGCAATGTACACGTTATTACCCCCGGCAGGCCCAAGAGCGGGATGAACTTGGAGCTTGGATCGAAGAATGGATAGGTGGTCCTTGAAGGTAGTGATGGCCTCGTCTATCACAATCGCTGCTGCTGCTCGGGGAGGAACGAAAGAGGGAGGTCGGCGGTGGAGCCGCCGCTGCTGCTGGGTGTGGAATGGAAGAGGGAGGAGGGAGGTCGGCAGTGGAGCTGTTGCTGTGGGTGAGGTTCTGTGCTCGAGGAGGGAGGTCGCCGGCAGTCGAGAGAAGGTTGCACTTGCTGGCGTTGCTGCCCCTAAGCTTCCGGTGAAGAAGGTTCCTGAAACAACACCCATCGATGTCGAACCCGCCCACAACGAACTAAGCAAATTTCAATTTGGATCTTCAATTTGAAATTGATCAATGTTGTTTCATCCTTCAATTAAAGATTAATTATTAACAGGGGATTCATTACTTGCTGTGTGTGGAGATGGAAGAAGCCAACCAGTACCAGCAGAGCGTGAAACATATGGGGAAGACCGGAAGACGATGAAAAGAAATTGAAACAAGGGCATTTCCGTCATTTACTTTTTTTCAACGAAATAACCTTATACCCTCCAAACACTACAAGGTGTTTTATCTTAGTCATTTTTTAAAAATAATTTTCACTTCTTCCACCTCCATAACCCTCACAATAATCTTCACCTCAATTAAGCTCTTAAAAATAACAGGGAATAGCACTAAATACCACAATTTCAGAAAAGTTTGCAAAAATGCCACCGTTTTCGGAATATTGGCAAAAATGCCATTTTCTCGAAACATTTGCATAAATGTACAGGTTTTGACCCCCCCCCCCAAACCGGCTATCGGTTGTAATTAATGCAAAAAAAAAATTGAAAAAGAAAATAGAGTCATCATTACCTACCTAGTAGGGGAGAGGCAAGGCGGGAAGGAGTAAAGTCAATCCCATCACCATCTCCCTTCTCGTTCCAAACCGATACAATAGCAAAGAGAGAGAAGCAGTTGCAGAGACGCCAGAAGAAAAAGAGAGAGAAGGCGGTTGCGGTAGCGGTTTCTTCTAGCATACACCAAAGGAGAGAGAGCGAGGAAGTCCATCGTCGCCGGAAAGGACACAGCAGCCACGACCCGACGACATACAGAACAGGTACACCCTTTTACTCTTCTCCCTTTGGTGGTAGGGTGCGCGGGTGTGGGTCGGGGAAGCAGTGGGTGAAGGGGTTAGGGCAATGGCGGCCTGAATGGCGGGTCGGGGTGGTGGTTTTCTTGTTTGGATAATGGTGGGTGGTGGTGGCATGGGTGGTTTTCGTGTATGGAAAGAGGAAATCGGTGGTTAGGGTTTCCAATTGGGTGACAGTGGTTTTCGGAATGGGTTAGGGCAACGGTCGGGGAACTATGGATAGGGGAAATTGGTGGTTTGAGGTTCGAATTGGGTGACAGGGGTTTGACATTGGGTGACAGGGCTTTCGAATTTGGAGAGAAGGGTTTGTAAATGTATTGTGGTAGGCGGAATACGAGAATTGGCGAGCTGTGGAAATTGGGATATGTGGATGTCATAGGTGTCCTATTGAAGGAGGTTTGAGGTATTGGTTATAATAGGCTTCCGATTCAAAATGGGTGACATGGGTTTCACACTGAGTGACATGGGTAGAGTGACATGGGATAGTCTGTTAGGTGACAGAGGGAGACGAATATAAATGGTAGAAGCTGAGTTTGTTGGTGTGATGGAAATTGCAGGAGAAAAATGGTGAGGACGAAGAATGTTAGCGCGAAGAACAAAGAGCCTGACTACCTAGTCCCCGAAGCTAGGCATTTCCGGGCCCGGGTCAACCAGGGCTCAAGACTGTTAATGTTGAACAACATTGACGATTATGTTGACCCTAGGGACTGGCAGAAGTTGCTGGACTCCCAGCTTGGTGGGGTTGTGCGGCTGGCGCACACTGTGAAATTTTCTTCACAAATTGTGCATTATGCACTCCAGCGACAGCTTACAAGCGAAAAGGAGTGGGAGACGTGGTACCGGATTAAGGGGAAGCTCAGGAGGTTCTCCCTCAAGGAGTTCGCCTTAGTAACCGGGCTGCGGTGCAGTCAACCAGCAGCTACTGAGATGGAGGAGGACGAGAAAGCTATAAAGGATTTTTTTGGAAACGAGAAGATGACGGTTGGTGACCTCGAGACCGAGCTGAAAAACTCAATAATGGTGTTGCGGAGCCCGCGAAGACGATTCAAGCTAGTGCTGCTGTACATTGTGGAGGGGGTTTTGTTAGGAGAGGACCAGAGGAAGGGGCTGAGGAGCTGGATCGTCCGATTGGTGGAAAATGTTGATAGGTTTTTGGCATTCCCATGGGGGAGGGTAATCTATGCTGCCACACACGTGTCGCTGAACGGCGCCGTAAAGCGCCGGGAGGCTGAGATAAAGGCAGAAGATCGAAAGAAGCGCAATGGTTATGGCCTGATGGGTTATCCGGTATCCTTTCAGGTAACCTTCTCGACCACACCCATGATCAATTTGTAAATCATATGCTGAAAATGTACTAATTTGAGTGGGGATACGGTGCAGATTTGGTTGCTGGAATCCATGCCGAAATGGGGGGTCCGGTTTGCGACGAAGGTGTCGACGACGGCATTCCCTCGTTGCATGAGATGGGCCCTCAAGGACGAGAACCTCGCTTATAATGATATAGCCAGCCGCACCGAAGCTGAGGGAGAGGAGGCCATAGAGATTGATGATAACCCAATACTCAGACCAGAGGAGGCTGAGCTGGAGCTGATGGATGGGTGTGTGTACGATGATGAGAAGTCCGACCCCTTTTTCGATGACCTAGTTGCATCGTTCCTGAGACATTTCGAAGCCCCTGATGGGAGGTCCCCAAGTACGGGAAGAGGAGGCAATGAGAAAGATGGCGGGGTGGGGGACATGGCCAAGACTTTGGCAAAAGTTATGGACAAGCTTGAGACAATGTCAACAGGGATGGAGAAGATGGATGAAAAGGTACGCAATAACTTCCCAATTATTTGTTCTGTGGAGACTCGGGATAACTGTGAACTAGGGTAAATGGACTCCTGACACGTGAAATTGGACAAGTGACAAGTAGTGTAGATAATGAACGAAAGTGGTATGAAGGGTGAATTGTGTTGATTTTTCTCACCGTATGGTGATATGAAGTAATAATTTGATCACCTGCAGCTCAAATTATTGGAGGTGGCCGGGACTGAGCTGCGGGATGTTCAGTGTAAGGGGACGGCATGGCAAGAAGCAACCGATAAAGAAGAAGGTGGAGAAGAGAAAAAACTGGACGAGTTGATAGAGTCAATTGCGGGTAAAGCCGGTGAGGGTGGACTAGGTGGTAAGGTAAGTTGTTGGTAAACATCACAAGATTTGTTAATTTCAGCGACACTAGAAGAATGTGACAGGAATATTTTAGCTGTGTGACATGATTTGTTATGTTAAGTGACACTGGAAAAAATGAGCCATAATTCAAAATTGAATTCATTTGCAGTTAGGAGGTGCTGTTGAGAAGGGAAGTGAAGTGGATGGTGGCGGGGATAAGCACACACAAGTGGAAACTGTGAAGGCAAGTGATGAGATATCAGGAGAGAGCAAGCAAGCTGGTCATGATGTCGGGGACAAGAATAATGAACCTGAATCTGTCAAGGCAGGGGATGGGGGGGAAGGAAAGACCAAAGAGGTAAGGTTTATTTATGAAATAAAGGTGATTTTATATGTGACATGATAGTATAGGTCAAGTGACATGAGAATATCTGTTATGTGACAAGGGAAAGTGGAAATCTTAGCTGAAGTTTGATATGTTTGCAGTTGGGAGAGGTTGGTTTAAAGGCGTCCGGTCATGAGGAAGGTGGAAAGAAACATGAAGATGAGGAGAGGCCGAAGCCCAGGGTAGCTCAGGTTTATTTATCTAAGGCGGCGAAGAAGACGAGGAAGGCTATTGGAGAGGAGTTGGCTCCCCCGGCGAAGAAACCGCGACCCCAGAAGGCAGCTACTGTTCCCGCCGATGCTGTTCAGCTAGGAATGGTGTCAGCGATGGACAACGACGCCATGACAAGTTGGTTGGCAAGGTACGTAGGTTATGTGTCTTACACTCGAATGGACGACGAAGGTAGATAGTTGGACGTCCACAATACCTGACAGAAACTTAACGTGCAGTGGGGACGCGGAGGTGCGCACGTCACCCTGCGGTGTGGATATGACGAAGGAGTTACTCAACCGTCTGAAGAAACCCCAGGATTGGTTGGGAACTGTGGTATGACGACTTGTCACCTCTAAAATTTCCCCTGTCAGGATTATGGATTGTAATTGCGGTTCACTTCATGCAGGAGATGGAGGAGTGCTGCTACCTTCTGCGCAAAGCGGTCGCAGACAGAACGGGTGACATGGGCAGTGGAGTCATCGTAGTCGATACGTGCTTAGCGGGAATTTATCTACCTAGGGAATGGAAGGAGTACACCAGCACCCCCCAAGCGTACAAGCCTAGTGATGCATTGATGGCGTACTTCAATGGGGGGTCGCCGAAGCCGTTGGGACGAGCGTGGTCAGGTGCGGACCTCATCCTCCTCCCCTTCAACGTCAAGAACCAACACTGGGTTGCCCTTGCCATCGATCTTAAGGAGTGGGAGGTAAGGGTGTATGACTGCAACGTCCACATGGCGACGGAACGCCAACTCCAAACCCTTTTAATGCCTGTGACGAGCCTGATCCCTGTCGTCATGGGTGCACACCCAGATCTGAAGGTCAAGTATGCCGATAAGGTCCCCACGCCGTTTGCCATTCGCCGGGACAAGAGGCTTCCACAGAACAAGCTAAGGTAAGTAGGATGACATGGTTCAATTTCGTTTGATTGGATGGGGAATCGGTGTCCGCGTTCTGACCGATTGTTCCTCTTTGCAGCGGTGATTGTGGCCCGTACACCATTCGATTCATGCACCTCCTGCTGGAGACCGCCCCTAACTTCGATGGATTGGACGACACATACATTGAGGCATACCGCCAGATGCTAGCTGTTGGGGTATTCCATGGTCGACTCGGATGCTAGACTTCGTAGTTGAACACATGGCTCCAATCTTAAACACCCTCCTGTAATAGTGGAAGTAAAACATTTGGATATTTTGCAAAAATTGGTAGTTGTCGACTGTGAAAAATTTGTATATGCGGACATGTTAAACTTGGCAGTGTAGCTACATGTATCTATCCAATTTGGTGACAAGGTATTTGTCGTAAGGGGACACGAGGATTAAAAGGGGGTGACATGGGTCATTTACACTTTACGTAGGAATATGATGCAGTTAATAGTGACACGAAGAACCCCGTGCATGGAAAGACGGGACCCGATACTGGGACAACAACACAAAACGACGAAGGAAAAGGAATCTCTGACAGGGTGGCAGTTGGTTGCAGAGTTCGATTGACCTACTAAAAAAAAATTTAAAAGAAAACAAAATGCTGTGTTCCTCGAAATTAAAAAGGTAAACAAAAGAATAGTACGTAACTTGCATTCATTGCAGTTGGCGAATAAAACCACCACCTACACAAGGGAAGGAGAGAGAGAGATAGAGACCGAATATTAGGAGTGAAAGGAGGCGGTTGTGAAGTGAAGGGAAAGGGGAGAACCCGTACCGGAGAGGGAGGAAGACGCCGGAGAAGCCGGTACTGGAGAGGAAGGCGCAGGAAAACAGGTACAACTCAATTGGATTTTAAAATCCGTCCTCACCCATCTCTAAAACTCATAATCTTCACTTAATTTGCATTCTTCCCCACTTAATTTGCATTCTCCCATTGTTTCGTACCGGAGAGGGAGGTAGTCGCCGGAAAACGGACCAAGCCGCCGGAGAAGGCAGTACCGGAGAGGAAGGCACAGGAATACAGGTACAACTTAATTGATTATTTAAATCTGTCCCTACCCATCTCTACAATGCTGAATCTTCACTTCATTTCCAATCTTGCCCACTTCATTTGCATTATTCCACTGTTTCGTTGTAAGGCATGCAATTTGGGATCGAAATTAAAAAACTGAAATTGGGGATTAGGAATTACTGTCATTTGGGGAATTGGGGAATTCCTGTCAATTGGGGAAATGGGGATATGGGGTAATACAGATCTGGGCTAAAAGGTGTGTGGGAAAGTGAGGAATTGACAGACAAGAGCAAGGGAGGTTGAAGAAGAGGGTCGGAGGCTTGCGGGTCCTTTTACCCAGATTGGGATAGTGGAGAAAAACCCCTGTCAGAAACGGGTACTGTAGGACAATAGGGACAAGAGAATTGACAATCATGACACGAGCTATTTTGTTGGGTGACAAGGGTTACTTCAGTAGGTGACATGGGCCTTTTATCGTGAAACAGTCGCAGACAGACTTATTCAGAAGGGGTTGAGTTTGTGTGGATAATGATAATGTTCATGTGCACTTAATTGCAGGAAGAACATGGTTCGGTCCCAGAATTTGAGGAGGAAAGGTGTCCGGGCACCTAAGAAGGTGGAGCCCCGACTCGCAGTGCCGGAAGAGAAGCATTTCCGAGGCCGGGTCAACCACTGTTCCAAAGTGTCTCTGCTCGTCAACATGGACGACTGGGTTGACCCCGTCGATTGGGAGAAGCTGCAGCGAAGCCAATTAGGGGGTATTGTGCAAATGGCAAACCGGGTTCAATTCTCGTCGCAACTACTGCATTACGTGTTACAAAGGCAGCTTGTGACAGAAAAGAAGTGGGAGACTTGGTACATGCTTCAAGGCAAGCTGCGACGATTCTCTATCAAGGAGTTTGCGCTCGTGACTGGGCTGCGGTGTGGTCGAGTTCGGGGGGAAGACACAGAGACGGAGGATGACAAGAAGACAAAGAAGGCTCTCAAGGACTTATTCGGAACGAACAACATGAAGGTCGGTGAGCTGGAGAACGCCTTCAAGAACTCCATCTTGAAGGAGCCGAGTGCTCGAAAGCGTTTTAAGATCGCTCTCCTACTCATCGTCGAAGGAGTTCTGCTGGGGGAAGAACCCAGGAAATCCATACGAGGGTGGATTGTGAGGCTTGTGGAGAACGTTGATCGATTTTTGGATTACCCCTGGGGCAGGGTTGTGTACGAGGCCACCCACCAGTCCCTGTCGGGGGTCATAGAACGACGTGTCGCTGACCTGAAGCCGAAGGCAAACGACAAGGACGATCGATATGGATATGGGCTTATGGGTTTTCCGTATGCGTTCCAGGTAAGCAACTTCACCGAACTTATGCTTGAACTAGTACGCGCAATTGATGGACTCATTCGAGTGACATGTGTGGTTGTATTAGATTTGGCTGTACGAAGCTGTGCCGGGGATTGGGGAGGCGTTCGCCAAGCGGGTCTCGAACACGGCGTTGCCTCGCATGCTGAGGTGGACAGCCGATGACGACAATCTAATGTATGAGACGATCCAGTCCCGCATGGACCCTGAAAAATCTGATAGAATCAAGGTCGAAGACAACCCGATACTAGTACCGAAGGCCGGCGAGTATGATTTGATGCGCGGGTGCTTCTACTAGCATGAGGAGCCTGACCTCTACTTTGATGACATTGAGGCTGCGTTGGCACCGAGTTATTACGGTGAAGGCTCAGCCAAGTCCGGCCCGAGTTCGGAGCAACGAGATGGGACCAGTGAATCCTGGGAGGATAAGTTGGTGAAGTCAGTAGAACTGATGTTGGAGAGGATGGGAACCATGTCAAGTTGGATGCGGAGCATGGATGAGAAGGTACGTGTAACGTTTGTGGCATTTGTGACACCAGTATATTTTATATGTGACACGGATAACTGTCAGAGGTGACACGGGTTACTTATCTCCCAATGCTGAATAACATTCGCTAACCACCCCTCATTTATGCACTTTCTGTATCAGATGAAGGTGTTGGAAGGTTTTGTGAATGGGATGCGAGATGGGCAGTCGAATGCAGGAGGTGAGCAGAAACCAATGGGCGATGTATGTGGAGAGGATAACGACCGAAAGAACGGGGGGACAGAAGGACAAACTAGGGTGGAAGACCAGCGACCAGAAGGAGAAGAGGAGGTAATTTGGTTGTTACTTGACATGGTATTTTCTGAAACCACGGTGAAGGGGTTATAGAATCAACAATTTTTAATGTGTGACTATTTTGCACACACCGCACACGGTTGTTAAAGTGAATCGACACGTATTAATATGTTAAGTGAAAAGGGAACAAATATATGATCTTAATCACAGTTGACATAACCGTAACCAATTGCCAGATCTCAGCGGCGGTCAAAGACGATACCGTTGGAGGAACTGGGGGATACGTCAGTGGCCAGAAGGTCGGGAACCATAGGGATGGTGAGGACATAAGCGGTAAAGCCGGTTCAACGATTGTACCACCTACAGGGAACGACGAAGCGACGCGGGAAGGACAGGATGAGAACAAGGTAAAATGGTTGTTACATTTCCTGTCATTTAAATCTATAGTAGTACGTAAGTGACAAGTGTATCACCGTTAGCCGACACGAGTACAGATCAGGGTGACACGGGTTTGAAAATTTATTTTCCTTCACCGTTCAAACTGTAAAACCTATTGGCAGATCCCAGAGCCTGCAAGACCGGAGCCCGCTCGAGGCAGGAAGAGTAAGAGAGGTCAAGGAGGTGAAGGAGAAGTGAAGCCCCCACCTGAGAAGAAAACGCGGGGCCGAAAAGGGAAGAACGTTGTCGAAGGCGCGGTCGCGATTAAGCTGGGTCTTGTTTCCGTGTCAGACAACGATGGGTTCCTCCGGTGGATGGATAGGTGACACTCATCAGCAGACTTACCCAACTTATTGCATAGAGGACTCCGATCCCCTAACATTGTGGTTGTGGTTGTGCAGCGGGGATGAGGACAGATGCAAGACTGCATACGGCACGGCGCTGAGTAAGGAGTTCTTCACCGCACTAAAAACGCCCATAGTTTGGGTAAACTCTGAGGTACGATACCCGCCTAAGTGACTGTCTTTGTCTTTTGAATGACAAGGTATGTACTGTAAAAGGAAGTGGAATATATTTGGATTTTGACTAGGGTTGTAATCGATGCAGCACATGGAACAAGCATGCTATCTTCTTCGGAAAGGGTTAACGGAGAGGGCCGGCGACTTTGCTGGTCGAGTTGTCGTTGTGGACACATATTTCGGTCGCTATCTGCAGACCGAGTGGGGCAAATACAAGAGCGATGAGGGTAGCTACCAAGCCGACGAGAAGCTGCTTGGCTACTTCGACGGGCGGTCCCCGGAGATGATAGGCCGGGCGTGGGAAGGGGCGGAACTCATCCTCCTACCTTTGAACGTGGACAGTGTTCACTGGATCGCCGTCGCGATAGATCTGGTGGGGTGGCAGGTAAGGGTTTATGATTCGGACGTGTACATCGTCAGGGACCGCCATCTGCTGGCACACTTAAGCTGCATCACCCACCTTATCCCCGTACTGATGAAAGGCCACCCCGCGTTGATGGCTACCTACAGCGACAAGTTGCCAAACCCGTTCACCCTTAGTCGCGAGAAAAGGATTCCGCAAAACAAGCAGAGGTAATTTATGTCCAACACTTAAATATATCTTCGTCTCATAGTTGCATCTGCCTTTAATGAATATGACTCCGGCGATTCTCTATTGCAATGGAGACTGCGGACCGTACACGATCAGGTTCATGCAACTCCTCACGAAGGACGCCCCCACCTACGACGGTCTTGACGACGTTTTCATCGGGGCGTACAGGCACATGCTCGCTGTTCGCATCTTCAATGGTACAGGGTTATGATCTCAGTTGTGATCACCATTGGCCATTGTTATGAAATTTTATGTTATGGTCTATGCATGTTATGAACATCGTTTTTATTGTGTTGGATATTTATGAACATGGTTGCTGCTTCTCACATTTACTTGTGGACGGGAGTTCACTAGGTTGGTATTTGAACTATTTCGCATTGTTTGTCTTCGGTGAGTGGTTATGTGTTGCGGACTTATACATTATTTGTATCATAATTTGTAAACATTTGCTGACCATGTTGGCATGGTGGGAACATTGGTTATAATTAGTTCCAAAATACCTCTGCCACCATACTTTGATTCCCGTGTCAACTTACGTGATTTTCCGTGTCACTGATGGTGAGTAGGGTGATTTTCTAACCTTGTTTATTAGTTCATAGGTTCATATACGAAATGTCACAACGCCGTGTGACAGGAAGCGCATAAATTTCCAAGGTCTCGTGGATGATTGCATGAGGTGTAGCAACGAAGTAAGTCGGTTGAAAGTCATAATTTAAGTTGTAAGGAGTAATCCATTGTCACCGAACTTGCAATCCCGTGTCACCTGACGTGAATGTCCGTGTCATGCTGGCGAGTAGGGTGATTTTCTAACCTTGTTTAACTGTTGATAGGTTCATATACGAAATGTCACAACGTCGTGTCACAGGAAGCGCATGAATTATCATGGTCTCGTGGATGATTGAATCACATGTAGCAACGAAGTTAGTCGGTTGAAAGTGATAATTGAAGTTGAAAGGAAAAATCCAGTGTCACCGAACTTGCAATCCCGTGTCACCTAACGTGAATGTCCGTGTCACGGCTGGCGAGTAGGGTGATGTTCTAACCTTGTTTATGTGTTGCTAGGTTCATATACGAATTGTCACAACGCCGTGTCACAGGAAGCACATCATTTTTCTTTTTCTCGTGGACGATTGAATGTCATGTGGCAACCAACTTACTCGGTTGAAACGCACATTAGAAGTTGTAAGGAAATACCCCGTGTGACCACACTTGTAATCCCGTGTCACATAACGTGATTGTCCGTGTCACCTCTGGCGAGTAGTGTGAATTTCTAACCTTGTGTATGTGTTCATAGGTTCATATACGAATTGTGACAAGGCCCTATCATACGAACCACATAATTTGACAATTTGTCTCCTATAGATCATTCAATGTAATACACATGCAAAACACCAACAAGTGGAAATCTACTAGACATGCAGAATATACGAGGGACATTGCCCTAAACATACCATATCCGATACTACACGCACCATTCATAATGGTGCAACCACACTCGGCATTCCAAAATACGACAACTAACCGACCGTGGGTGAGACATTGTTTGTAACTACCCATACATAGGCCCCCAACTGCAACAAATGGGGGCCATCCGCCACATACGGAGTCCTGGCGGAGTCCAAAAAAACCACAGCTGTTTGGGATCACATCAGTATTTGGCAACTACTACAACAAAAGGACAAGTTTTGGCAAAAAAACCAAGACAACGAGCTTCAAAGCTCCTAAGCCCGGGTGACCAGACGGACCATAACTCCCATCATCAGGACGAGAATCCACCCCATCAGCCTGTTCCATCGTGTGAGTTGTCTGGTGCGGAGCTGGTCACTAGCGTGGCCGACCCACTTCCCACATAGGAAGGAGCCCACCCGGACCAAACGCTGCGCCAGGTGCCTGTTGCAAGCCTCGCTCCTCACCAACTTGTTGGCGAGGACCAAGTTCTCATCAATTGTGGCCTGCAGCGACCTCTGGGTAAACTCCAACTCAATATTTGTGGCCTCCAGGGTGGACTGGGTGGCCTGCAGCTGAAGAGTGGTTGTCTGGACATGGGTGCGGGCGGCTTCAAGTTCAGTGCGCTGGGCGGCCATAACCCCCTCCCGGGCAGCATCCCGGTTGAGCAGGTTTTGGACTCGCTGGCGAAGGTCGGTGAGCTCTTCGGCGGCCAAGTCAAATAGCGCGTTGTCCTTAGCAACCTGGTCGGGCTCTGACTCATCATCATCCTCGTCCTGATCACGACGGTCACTGCGGCTTCTCCCGTAGTCGTAATCTGAACGGAGCCAGAAGTACCTGCGGTCGTCGCCACTCTGATAGCTCCGATCGGTGTCGGAGTCTGTGTCAATGTCGCTATCTGAGTGCGGCCACATTCTTCCTACCAGTACAAGGGAAAATAAACGTCAGATGCCAGAATAAAACCAAACAAAAGAACATACATACCTATGACAAATATGTAAGCCTGTTTTAGATTGGACACAAGTACATATATGTGGAAAAGATGAATGGTGTTAGGAAATGATATGTCACCAAACAAGTAAAGGAGAATGTGAAATATAAGGTAAAATAATGTCCGGGCCTTATAATGTTTAGAAGGACAGAACTATGTGCAAGCATAGTTGTAATTGGTAAATACATGCGTGAAAATCAAACTCATATGAATGATTTAAAGTTCTGACAAAGTTATGTTACAAATGGAAGAAATCACCCGTGTCACCAACTAACACATCCCGTGTCACCAAAAGTTGAATCCCGTGTCACCAATTACAAAGACTTCGCAGCCATCCTACTAACAACCTTCACAGACAAAGACAAAGGTTGCAACTTTCATAGGCTTAATCATATTTATGCTTTAGATTAACATAGAAAGGATGCTAAATGTGCTATTTGTTTTTGAATCCTAACAAGTGCGTATATATGAAGAAGATGAATGGGAGAGGGAGATGATATGTCACCAAAAATAAGCACATGCAAGATAACACACATCTGGAAATTTTGACTTCACAAGGTACACATGGCAATCGGGGTTGTACTTACTTGGAATTGAAAGCTTCGAACACAAACTTCGAATCGACGAAAACCCTAAATTACGAACACTGAAATTTCAACACATATGGCAATCGGGGTTGTACTTACTTGGAATTGAAAGCTTTTGGATGAGGTTGACCACCCCTGGTGAACCAAAGATGATGGCGTCGCTTCTTCTTCCGGAAATTGTTTGTGGCTTGCAAGGGAAGAGTGGGAGTGATATGACCGATGGAGTGGTGGTAATTATGAAGAGAGAGGGGCTCCATGTGGGGGTGTGGGTTTGGTGAGGGTCACCAAATTTCGGATCCCGTGTCAAGTAACATAAGAACCCTTTCAACCAATATGACAATGTTTAAGCTCGTAAATGTAGATTTTTATGTCTTCAAATCAAAATATATTGTGTAACTAACATTTTTTCCGTCATTAAATAACTTTAAATTAAGAAACTTTGTTATATAAATTAGTAATTTATTATGTAATTATATTTCGAGGATCATACGATCCCCTAATGGGATGTTACGATCCGATACACGGACCCTATTGTCATTCGATCCTAGAATCCCGATCCTAATAACCTTGGCTTCAACATTAAATATAGGTCAATTAGCACTAATATACATTTGAATATGGTAACAAGGTTGGTATTTTTGTACGTTGCTATGAAGTACAACATCTGTTACAGAAAACTTGTCATTTTGCCTTTTAACACCCGCATATTTGTAGACAAATAAATATACAAATTATCTACTTTCGAATTTATTTGTAAAAACAAATTCGTACCTATTATTATCAAGTACAAACTTGTTACAAATATTGTTATGAACACGTATATGTTATATAGATTTTTGAATTACAACTACGGGAGCTTGAAAACTCTACGACACTTTATTCCGAACGACAACTACGTGTTTCGAATTCTTTACCCCTTTTTTTACTGTATGTATGCGGTAATGTTTACTTTGCCGGCATCCACGTGGCGTTTTTGGTCGGAAAGTTGACCGGAATACACAACTGTATTATTTTTTGTGAATAGGGCCATAGTTCCTATATGAATCGGTAAATATCAAAGTTTGTATTGTTTTTGGTCAAAAGTGGATACTTGGTATTATTTTTGTCCATTTTTCCAAATACATTTGAATATGAAGTACTAGCTCCGATCCGTTGCGAAAAAACTTAATAAACTGGAACAAAACCGTCATTACTTCCTCCGTTATTTAATTGAATAAAGGGTGAAATGATATTCTATCATCCGTTAATCATTTAAAACAAGGGTTAGTAAGTGATGTATAGGGTTAATCGGTTATACATATAATATTTGTGATCACAATATGACATAGCAATATTGTAACCGATTATCAATTGAACAAAAACAAAATTTAACAAAATTAGTACATTGACATTAAATTACCGGCAGATAATGACCCTTTAAAATCTCCGCCTGTGCCTCTTCCACTTCCTCATCCGGCCACATTCATTGCGTGTACAACTACACTGCACTTGCACACGTCTTTTCCTCTGAATTACCTTCCACACGGCTCGTCTCTTCCTCTTCCGGTGGCAGGTACGTTCTCCGACGCCGTGTTATAGGCAACCCATTCTCCCTTAAATTGCATCATCCCATTCCCTTCAATTCAATCATCCTCCCTCACCAACTAGAACCCAAATTATCCCATTCCCTTCAATTCAATCATCCTCCCTCACCAACTAGAACCCATATTAAGATAGTTGCAATGGATCAAGGAAGGAACGTTAGGGCAAGGAAATCAGAGGCATTGACGCTTCTAACACTACCAATCGAGCTCCTACTGGATATTGTCCGTCGATTAGCAGCCGAATCTATACAGGATGTCTTCAGATTACGGTTAAGGTATTCCCTCCGATCTTTATTTACTTAAAATTTGTATTCGCAAACAATTTGATTGCCTTATTTGTGATGCAGTTGCAAAACTTTGGATGTGGTTGGAAAACACACTTGTGTGCTTGCGAAGATGGCAATTGAGTATCAGGATGACTGGGGAATGTCGCTTGTTGTCGCATCCAGAAACGATATTCATGCCAGAAGATTCTTCGATCAATGCGTCCACGCGGGAAACCCGGAGGCAATCTTTCAGCGAGGAATGGTAAGATGGTGATTGTCGAACATTGGTTCGGTGTATGCATTATCATAGTTCCTCATAGCTTCTTTTGAACATGCAGGTTCACTTCTTCACAAATTGCGATCACGAGGCAGCCATTCGGGATCTTCTACAGGCGTCGGAGTTGGGACACGACGTGGCAACCTATGTTTGTGGCATAGCTATGTATTGTTGCGGATGTGAAGACCTCAAACCCAAAGGCTTTGCATTACTTAATAGTGTGAAACAGAAGTTGGGGTATAAAATAGTTTCGTGTCGCCGGAGAGTTGCTGATCTTTGTTATTCCATTATCGAAATTGGACGAAGACCATCCTTCAAGTGGAAGCCGAACACATGTACAAATATCACCAATGGAACGGCAATTCGGAGTTGTCGAAGATCAAGCTTCTGGAAAAATTATCAGCTCCTTGCTGAAGATCAAGATGATGCTCTTTGTTGTGAGGAATGCACGTGCACAATTGAGTGTGGGTTTGTCGACGGTTTGCTTCAGTGGATTACACGACATCTGGTGGAATAAAAACTTGCCTCAGTTTGGTCCATGAAGTTAGGTTCAGTTTGATTCTATCTGTAATGTTTTGTTATAACATATGAAGATTTGTGTGTTTCTGTATCCAAATCTTCTGAAATGGGAGCTTCAAAAAATTTGATCAATTCTAAAACTTTTCTTTTTTTGGTTGAATTTATTTTTGGTTGAATTTAGATAACTTTGTTGGTTGAATTTAGAAACTATATCGTTTTAGGTATAATTGTCAGGCCCATAATGAAATTTAAACCAACGTTGTTCACAACAAAGGACAACAAATCAGTTCACAACAAAGGACAACAAATCAGTTCAATAACGAAATTTAAACGAGTGACATGAAAACCCCTTCAACCTGACACGGTAATACAAAGAGGGTGACAAGGGTTTTTCACAGAATCCATCCACATAAGTACCGCGATGTTCTTTACCACTTACCACTACCGTTTAACCAGTCTCCAAAAGTAAATGTCTCCAAACAACCAAAGGAGATGACTGAAACCAACGTTTTGCACAACAAACGACAACAAATCAGTTCAATAACGAAATTTAAACGAGTGACATGAAAACCCCTTCAACCTGACACGGTAATACAAATAGGGTGACAGGGGTTTCTCACAGAACCCATCCACATAAGTACCGCGATGTTCTTTACCACTGACCACTACCGTTTAACCAGTCTCCAGAAGTAAATGTCTCCAAACAACCAAAGGAGATGACTGAAACCAACGTTTTTCACAACAAACGACAACAAATCAGTTCAATAACGACATTTAAACGAGTGACATGAAAACCCCTTCAACCTGACACGGTAATACAAAGAGGGTGACAGGGGTTTTTCACAGAATCCATCCACATAAGTACCGCGATGTTCTTTACCACTTACCACTACCATTTAACCAGTCTCCAAAAGTAAATGTCTCCAAACAACCAAAGGAGATGACTGAAACCAACGTTTTGCACAACAAACGACAACAAATCAGTTCAATAACGAAATTTAAACGAGTGACATGAAAACCCCTTCAACCTGACACGGTAATACAAATAGGGTGATAGGGTTTTTCACAGAATCCATCCACATAAGTACCGCGATGTTCTTTACCACTTACCACTACCGTTTAACCAGTCTCCAGAAGTAAATGTCTCCAAACAACCAAAGGAGATGACTGAAACCAACGTTTTTCACAACAAACGACAACAAATCAGTTCAATAACGACATTTAAACGAGTGACATGAAAACCCCTTCAACCTGACACGGTAATACAAAGAGGGTGGCAGGGGTTTTTCACAGAATCCATCCACATAAGTACCGCGATGTTCTTTACCACTTACCACTACCGTTTAACCAGTCTCCAAAAGTAAATGTCTCCAAACAACCAAAGGAGATGACTGAAACCAACGTTTTGCACAACAAACGACAACAAATCAGTTCAATAACGAAATTTAAACGAGTGACATGAAAACCCCTTCAACCTGACACGGTAATACAAATAGGGTGACAGGGGTTTTTCACAGAATCCATCCACATAAGTACCGCGATGTTCTTTACCACTGACCACTACCGTTTAACCAGTCTCCAGAAGTAAATGTCTCCAAACAACCAAAGGAGATGACTGAAACCAACGTTTTTCACAACAAACGACAACAAATCAGTTCAATAACGACATTTAAACGAGTGACATGAAAACCCCTTCAACCTGACACGGTAATACAAAGAGGGTGACAGGGGTTTTTCACAGAATCCATCCACATAAGTACCGCGATGTTCTTTACCACTTACCACTACCATTTAACCAGTCTCCAAAAGTAAATGTCTCCAAACAACCAAAGGAGATGACTGAAACCAACGTTTTGCACAACAAACGACAACAAATCAGTTCAATAACGAAATTTAAACGAGTGACATGAAAACCCCTTCAACCTGACACGGTAATACAAATAGGGTGACAGGGGTTTTTCACAGAATCCATCCACATAAGTACCGCGATGTTCTTTACCACTTACCACTACCGTTTAACCAGTCTCCAGAAGTAAATGTCTCCAAACAACCAAAGGAGATGACTGAAACCAACGTTTTTCACAACAAACGACAACAAATCAGTTCAATAACGACATTTAAACGAGTGACATGAAAACCCCTTCAACCTGACACGGTAATACAAAGAGGGTGGCAGGGGTTTTTCACAGAATCCATCCACATAAGTATCGCGATGTTCTTTACCACTTACCACTACCGTTTAACCAGTCTCCAAAAGTAAATGTCTCCAAACAACCAAAGGAGATGACTGAAACCAACGTTTTGCACAACAAACGACAACAAATCAGTTCAATAACGAAATTTAAACGAGTGACATGAAAACCCCTTCAACCTGACACGGTAATACAAAGAGGGTGGCAGGGGTTTTTCACAGATTCCATCCACATAAGTACCGCGATGTTCTTTACCACTTACCACTAGAGTTTAACCAGTCTCCAAAAGTAAATGTATCCAAACAACCAGAGGATATGACTGAAACCAACGTTTTTCACAACAAACGACAACAAATCAGTTCACTAACGAAATTTAAACGAGTGACATGAAAACCCCTTCAACCTGACACGGTAATACAAAGAGGGTGACAGGGGTTTTTCACATAATATTTATCATACAAAAACCCTGAATACTTACTCCATTATTTTGTTTAACAAAGGGTTAAATTTTAAACTTTAATCCGTTACTTTTGAAAAACAAGGGTTAGTAAGTGTTGTATAGGGTTATTCCGTTATAGTTATTTAGTGCTATTTCCTGTAAAATATATTTGTAACGAATATCACATATCAAGATTCTAACCGACATTTAATTGAAGAAATAGATTATATAATAAAAATATGAATTAATAGAATGAGATTAAAACCACGGCAGTTATTTGTTAAGAATATCTCGTCCGCTTGCTCTTCCAGTTCCGCATCCACATCCATTGCGTTTCAATTGTACATTGCACTTGCACACGTCTCTTACTCTGAATTACATTCCACACGGCTCGGCTATTCCTCTTCCGGTGGCAGTTACGTTCTCCATTGCCTTGTTATATATAGGCAACTCATTCTCCCTTTAATTGCATCATCCCATTCCCTTCAGTTGCATCATCCTCCTTTACCAACTACAACCGAAATTATGATAATTGCAATGGATCAAGGAAAGAACGTAAGGGCAAGGACGGCAGAGGCAATGACGCTTCTTACACTGCCATTCGACATCCTATTGGATATTGTCGGTCGATTAGCAATTGACTCTATAGAAGATGTCTTCAGATTACGGTTAAGGTATTGCCTCCACTTTTGATTTCGTAATTTTAGGTTTTGGAAAAAAATTTGATTCCCTTCCATGTGATGCAGTTGCAAAACATTTGATTTGGTTGGAAAACACAAGTACGTGCTTGCGAAGATGGCAATTGAGTACCAGGATGACTGGGGAATTTCGGTTGTTGTCGCATCGAGAAACGATAGGCACGCCAGAAGTTTTTTAAATCAATGCGTCAACGCGGGGAACCCGGAGGCAATATTTCAGCAAGGAATGGTAAGACGTACGTTCAGGATCATTGTTTCGGTGTATGCTTTATCATAGTTCCTCATAGCGCCATATAAAAATGCAGGTTAAATTCTTCACATATTGCGATCACGAAGCAGGCATTCAAGATCTTCTTAAGGCATCGGAGTTGGGACACGACGTGGCAAGCTATGTTTGTGGCATAGCTATGTATTGTTGCGGATCTGAAGACCTCAAACCCAAAGGCTTTGCATTACTTAATAGAGTCAAACATAAGTTGGGTTATAAAATAATATCGTGTCGCCGGAGAGTTCATGATCTATTTCATGATATTCTGGTAATTGCTCGAAGACCTTCCTTTAAATGGAAGCGGAACACATGTCAAAATATCACCAATGGAACTGCGATTCGGAGTTGTCGAAGATCTAACCCCTGGAAAGATTTTCAGCTCCTTGTTGAAGATAAAGATGATGCTCTTTCTTGTGAGGATTGCACGTGAAGAATTGAGTGTGGTTTAGTCGAGGGTATGCTTATGTGGATTACACGAAATATGGTGGAATAAACTTTTGCACATGTGTTCGGTCAATTAAGTTTGGATAATTTTGGTACTATATGTATTCTGTTATTATAACATGTAATGATATTTTTGTTAATGTATCCAAATACGATCAATTGGAGTTCATAAAAAATTTATCAAATGAGAGACTATATCTTTATTGGTAGAATTTACAAACTATATATTTTATGGTAGAATGAAGAAACTATATGTTTTGTGATAGATTTCAACTCGAATTATAGGTCAACTTGCACAAATATACAATTCAATATGGTCACAAGGTTGGTATTAAACCCTGTAGGACATACCCTCACAAGAATTAAACATGACCTGAAAATAAGTGTCGCCTCCCAAATGATACACATAAAATTACAACCAGTTACATGATAACGCCTTCAACCAGACGCGGTAATACATAGAGGGTGACAGGGGTTTAGGACAGAATCCTTCCTCGAAAGTATTGCGATGTTCTTTACCACTTAGCACTAGAGTTTAACCCGTTTCGAAGAGTAAAAGTATCCAAACAACAAAAGGAGATGACTGAAACCAACGTTGTTCACAACAAAGGACAACAAATCAGTTCCATATTGAAATTTAAACGAGTGACATGAAAATCCCTTCAACCTGACACGGTAATACAAATAGGGTGACAGGGGGTTTTTTACACATTACCTCCACATAATTACTGCGATGTTCTTTACCACATACCACTACAGTTTAACCAGTTTCCAAAAGTAAATCTATCCAACCAACCAAAGGACAAGACTAAAACCAACGTTCTTCATAACAAAAGACAACAAATCAGTTCCATAATGAAATTTAAATGAGTGACATGAAAACCCCTTCAACCTAACACGGTAATACAAATAGGGTGACAGGGGTTTTTTATAGATTCCATCCACATAAGTACTGCGATGTTCTTTACCACATACCACTACAGTTTAACCAGTTTCCAAAAGTAAATGTATCCAAACAACCTAAGGACAAGACTAAGACCAACGTTCTTCAGAACAAAAGACAACAAATCACTTCCAAACCTACACCCAAAGGACGATCAGATGATGCGTCCACCGAGGCGACCATTGAAGATGGCAGCCGCTAGCATCTGTCTGTACGGCCCAATAAACGTGTCGTCCAGCCCATCGAAGGGGGGATCGCTCTCCATGAGGAGCTCCATGAATCTGATCGTGTAAGGGCCACAGTCACCACTGCAATGACGGAGATTTTGTCAAAACAGAGGCGGAGATATCATCAAGTAAAATGAAAAACAGGGGTCGCACCAATCATACCTGAGCTTGGTTTGCGGAACGCGCTTGTCGCGGATTATGCGAAACGGGCCTGGCAGCTTCGATGCATACTTCACCTTCAACTCAGCGTGTGCATCCATGATGATGGGGAGGAGGTGGGTAACGTGCATCAGCAGGGGTGGGAGTTGGGCGTCTCTCACACACTGCACATCGCAGTCGTACAGCTTCAACTGCCACTCATTCAGATCAAGAGCAACGGCAACCCAATGCCTTCCCCTCAGGTTGAGGGGTAGGAGGACGAGGTCCCCGCCTGTCCACGGCCGCCCAATGGGCGCCGGGGCCCGGCCGTCGAAGTATGACAGGAGTGTGGCACTCGCCTCATACCCCCCGACGTCTGAGTTGTACTCCTTCCACTCCCTCTCCAGAAAGCTGGAGAAGTAGGAGTCCAACACAATGACTCGCCGCCCATTTTCGAAACCCCTCTCCGCGCTTTGTTTCCGTAGCAGGTAGCATGACTGGTCGAAGTGCTGCGTCAAGTGAACCCCCCTGACAACCCACAACATAGTCTAACAGCAACCGAATTGCGTATACAAGGGCAATGATAATAGAATGGCACAATTACAATATACCTCTGAGTAGATCCAATAGCGGGGCGTCTGGAGGATGGTAAAAAACGCCTTCGACAGGTCCTTGCCGCAAGCCGTTGACAGGTTATCACCGTCGGCACTGGACCGTACAATGGAGTGGAATCAATGACAGGGTTTCTGTGCCGTATAATGAAGACTTAAATGAGACGATGGGTTACCTTGCGAGCCACCCCTGTAGGGCCTCATAGTCGGCCGCAGAAACTAGTCCCATGGCAACGGCTTCACCGGGAACGATGGCGTCCTTCCCTTTAGAGGACCGCGGTTTCGTAATCTTTGACGCCTTGCTCTCACATTCCTCGTCCACGAACAACCTCTGAATGCAAACAAACATTTCCCATGTCACATAACAAACCGACCCCCGTCGCCTTGCTATCATCCCCATGCCACTATTGAAAACATAACGGATGAATGGCACGAGCCACAAGGAGCGTACCTTAGCTACTTGTCGGGGCTGCTCCACAGCTTCAGCACTAGCCCCCTCTGGTACATCAACATCAACAACCTGCAAAACCGATCTACAACTTAGATGGATTCCAACATGTACATACTCCTTATCACTAGCCCTTACTCTTTGTTCCTTGCCTCTTCCAATCAATTTTCCATCCCGCATTTCATGGACCTTCTCCTCCAACACTTTTATCTGCACACAAGAACTTGTTACAATAAGTCCACCATCTCCTCCAACAGTTTTATATCCGGTGTCACTGCCACATACTGTAAGTCCCATTTCATTATTCTATTTACCGTAGTCGCTGAACTTAAGAACAATATGAGAGTGAATAATGCCAAAGACTGAAGTACCCTATCATCCATCTTCTCCAAGGTATCCATAATCTTCTCCAGTGTCTTCCCCACGAGATCCCTCGCGGCGTCCGTCTCCTCGACGTATTCGGCGATGTTGGCAAGCATCGCCACACTCGACCCTTCGGCTACCCGTGCACGTAACCGCTGATTCTGTGGATGTGTATATTTTGTCCGAGCCATTTGTTTCCTGCAGTTTAAGAGCAACCATAAGTTATCGAGAAAGTTTATAGTCAATGTCACTACCTTTGCAAACCCATGTCACTCATTTTGGAAACCCATGTCACAAATGTCAGAACGTTCCTTTACCAATGACGACATACACTCCACATCAACTCCCCAAATCTGAATTTGAAATTAATGGAACCCCGAATCGTCCCCATTCACAATCATACCCCTAATATACCCCAATCCCTATTTCGACCCCCACCGTAGGCATCCTCTTCGGGCTTACTAAACCCTAACCGCGGGTTTTCCAATCACCAAAACCCGGCTCCTTTTCCTTCCTTCGCAACCACCTCCACCATCGACAATACCGCCCTCATTAACGTTCAATCCCTAACCACCATATTAGGTTGTTCTGTCCACCCACCCCGAACCCAAGATTGGAAGATAACGGACAACCGAGATAGGGGGCGTACCTTACGAGTTACCTGGCGGCGTTCTTCTCTTATCCGACAGTCCACGGCAGTATCTTCGTCGACCCGTTGTTCCTCGTCGCCGGCGTCTCTTCTTCCTCCCCCTTTCGAACGGTTTTGAGTTATGGAAATTTAGAGATGGAGTCCCGATGAAAACAGGAAATCGCACGGTTTTGAACGGTTTTGAGTTGTGGGGTGATATCCGGGACGCTTGTCAACTTTTAGTCTTTGTTGTTTTCTTTTTGTTTTCTTTCTGTTTTAATTTTGATTTCTTTTTGTTTTCTTTTTTTTTTGAGGTACGGGCAACCATTTCGACCAAGTTATTATTGTCGAAACTTTGGTTATAAGTTCTCAGGAAATCGCCCGTGTCACCCAACTTACAATCCAGTGACACCTTACATAATAACCCCTTCAACATTGTCATGAAGGTGATTTCAAATTGTTGACAAGGGTGAATTCCTAACACCATTACCACAACCAATCACTACTGTAAACATTTTGACAAATAAGTGCCAATGCATTGTTGAATTCATTATCATAGCTTCAACCGACGAAATGTCTACCATGAAATTGAAAGCTGTGACATGATAACCCCTTCCACCTGACATGGGAATACAATTAGGCTGACATGGTTTTTGGTCTGAAACCATCCCCAAAAGTACTATGAAGTTCTTCACCGCTTAACTGTAGTGTGGAAACCCTTCCCAAAAGAACAGCAGACTCCTTACAGTTTGTCATATGCACAGACAGCGTAATTACACTACCAAATAAGTTGCCCCTTCAAAAAATAACATAGACAGATAATGGTCCAACCACTGACCCGATACGGCAAATGCAATAGACTACCCAGCTGCTGAGGTAAGGCATTGGACCACCAATGGAGGAACGCATCTAAGAACGACGGCGCTTGGAACGCCTAAATTCTCCCCGAGATGGGTATCGACAAGTCTTAGGGCGACCAGGGCGTCGCTTCACGTCCGGGGGGAGACACACCGCGCTGGACATGGCTGGGGGGATTCGCCACTCTTCTTTTGGAGGGACCGGATATATCACATTCTCGTAACGCGCCTTCCAGGCGGCGACTTTGTAGAAGTCATTCACAAGAGAGAAGAAATTGCTACCTCGATACCTTGAAGCCGCTATGGCGTGCTGGCACGGAAACTGGTCAATCTCGAACCGCTTGCATGTGCAGGTCCGGGTACACAGGTTCACAACCCAGGTGTCGGACCCTCTGCGGACAGTGTACTCGTGTGAGCTGAGGGCTCTGACATCCATGAATGTTGCCAACGAATAGCTCGTTTGCAGCTCACCTTGAACGTAATCGCTAACCGTCGACTTCGATTTCGTGATTTTTTCCCGTCGATCGTAAAACCACTTGGATATTGTTTCGATGACAGCATCAATCAGGGCTGTGATGGGTAGCTCGCGGGGCTCCTTGAACACCCAATTCAGACACTCGGAGTTGTTCGTCGTCAATATGTTGTACCGCATCCCCAAGAAGTATGCCCGGGCCCAGTTCTGGAATCTAGCCTCTCTTAGGTATTGTCCCGCACCGGGTGCCTGAGCGCAAAAATCAGCAAAGTGCTTCTCGAACTCTGCCCTCGTTTACGCCTTCGCCGCCTTTAAGAACAATGTGTGCAGGGCCGTCACCCCCCTGTACTTTACCTTGGCATTTTGAAATAGATGATATTGGCAGGCCCCTTGCTTAGCAAACAAATAATTGTCCCTCAAACCTTTCTCGATACTAACATGCCGATCAGAGACAAACATTAAGCCCGGTGTATCCTCGACGACATGTAGCATGTTCTTGAAGAAGAAGCCCCATGACCCGTGATTCTCCCCATCGACAATCGCAAATGCGATCAGGTATATACTGTGGTCTGCATCTTGGGCTGTGGCAAAGAGAAGCGTGCCCCTGAACTTCCCTTTCAGGAAACTCCCATCAACTGAAATCACCTGGACATGGATATCAAGACCAGTTGGTTAGGTGACATGGTTATGTATGTTAGGTGACATGCAATAGTTTAGTACCGACACGGGGTATTACCTTTCGAAGGTAGGGAATCGCCTTGCGCCATACCCCGAAGCTGATAAAGGCGTACTTGAATCTTTGGGATGCGTCCAGCTCTAACTTAGTATATGTCCCAGGGTTCGTCTGCTCCAACATGTGCAAGTATGGAATAATATCTCGGTAGCTGTCTTCGTACGTCCCATGCTTCACCTCCATCGCTGTCACCCGTGCCCTTCGTGCCTTCCAGTAGCTACACGATACTCCATACTCGGACCTCGTCATTTTCTGGACTTGCTCGGGAACGAGCTCCTTTCGAGTCCCGGCGAACCTGCATATAATGGTGTCATGGTGAATTACGTAATGTGACACGGGGAATAATGTTGTGTGACAGGAATAGCTGGTCGCAACTAAATTAACACTTACGTGGTCACGAGGTTGCGTCCAATCATGTTCGACGTAGCATGTCGGCTATGGTTGTGCATCATGCTAATGTCACATGTATGCTCCTGGACATACTCTCGGATGCACCACATTGTCGTGCGCCGGTAAGTCGACGCCCTTAACATCCACGTGCACTTGGTGTCCAAACAACCAACTAAATAGGTTTTCTTACACGACCTCTTCACTACGAACTCGAAGCACTTCTGCACTGCAGTCCACTTCAGGCGAGTCTGCAATTCTACCTTCGAGGCGAACATTTCTCCCTCCGAAATTTCTGTCAGCTTCCGTCGTGGATCCTGTGTCCGAGGCGTTGCTTTGTCCAACATAGCTTCTACGTTCTCCATCGACGGTGGGGATGTGCTGGACCCAGGAACCCGATCTTCTACTTCCCTAATCACCTCCTCCTCAACTTCGTCCTCCTCCGACGACACCCTCATACCCTGGTCTTCCTCATAATCCTCCCAGTCATAATAATATGAACAATCTTCTTCCCTCTTCACTCCGGATTCGAAGTCCTCCTCCTCGTCCTCCTCCTCACTGCTAATGGCTATGAGATCCACCCCCTTATACCTGTCACCTTCACATTTTTTCGTGTCATCTGGGTATGAGTCCGTGTCACCCAAGTGGATAACATCTAGACCATCACACCTGTCACCCTCTAGAATATCCATGTCACCCTCAAGAATATCCATGTCACCAGTTCCAGCCCCTTTGTCACCTGCGTGCTCTTGGCTCTTCCCTATCACCCCACCCAACTGGATCATTTCCGGACCTTTACCCTTGTCACCTACACTCTTAAGGTTTTCACCAGTTCCAAACCCGCTCTCAGTAGCGTCCTCCTGTCTCTTCCCTATCACCTCATCCATGTCCTTGTCACCTTAAAAAATACGTGTGTCACCAGTTCCAAAACCGTTTTCAGTAACGTCACCCTGCCTCTCCCCTATGACCTCATCCAAAAGGATCACCTCCGGATCCATAACTTTGTCACCCTCACATTTATCTTTGTCACCCCTTCCGAAACCCGTTTCCACATTGTTTTTCACCCTTATATCGTTGGTAATCCCTATAAACTGGCTAACCCCTCCTCCACCGTATAACCCCACATCTACAACCATAGGGTTTGGTTGTCGCTTACCTTCTGCCTCCAGCTCGTCCACCTTTTGAGAGTTACGAGGCCCACTCAAGCATTCTTCCCCGACGCCGGGTTGTGGTACTTGAAGCCTCTCTTTCGCCACTGGACCAATAAATATCGCCATGGGCCATGGATGTTCCCCAGACATCGAGTTCAGAAACTTATAAGCCTCAAGGTCGTCGTCATCACCTATCGTTATCGGATGACCCGCTTCTTCCCCCTTTGGCATGTAAGAAAACCGCCACTCTTCACATGAACAATCATGGCCGACCTTCCTCCTCAGCAGTTGAGTCAGAGAGGCGAAGTCGATGCCCTCTTCAATTATAACATTCTTCCGCTCTGTTTCACCATAATACACCCACCCCGCACCATCGAACAGCCAACGCCCGTTGAAGTTGAGAGTCACACATACTTTGGCGTTTTGACCTGCAATTCAAAACTCGGATCAGCACCATTGGTAATGGGTATCTACTCTTCACGAAACATGAGGAGAAATAGAAGAGCAGCCTACCCATTGCAACTTAGAATTAGGGTTTCTCAGATATCTCTGTGACACGGAAGTTTACGAAGACTGACACGAACGAATTAAGAGCCCGACACGTGCTCACCAACTGGACCTTAATGCGGATGGGTTCTCCAATGGTGGCCTTCTTCTCCAGCTCTCTTTTCCACGGGAACACCGAAAATGATGTCCTCTCTCCTCCTCTCTTATTACACATTAAAAATGGAGGGAAAACCTTTCCCATCACCTCACCTCCTCTCTCCAATTTTGGCGCCAAAAAATGTCCCATCCTCTCTCTCTCTCTCTCTCTCTCTCTCTCTCTCTCTCTCTCTCTCTCTCTCTCTCTCTCTCTCTCTCTCTCTCTCTCTCTCTCTCTCTCTCTCTCTCTCTCTCTCTCTCTCTCCCCCCTTGGATCAACCTGCAACCGGCTAAACAAATTGCCGCTCCTATTTGCACTAATACCACATATGGTATTCTTGCAAATTTTCTAAAAATGTTGTATTTTTGCAAACCGGACAAAAAAAGTGTATATTTGTGCAAATTACCCTAAAAATAATCTCCACCATTTAAAAAATAACATTTTGCCAAACAGGGCCTTAGTTTCATAGATAAGCTGATAATTGATTTTTTGGAGAAATATGCCCCTTCATCCTTTTTGGTATCGATTGATCTTCCCTGCAAAGAATGAAAGAAGTAGAGGAAGAGGCGGGGCTCGCTCTCCAAATGAGCCTCCGACGCTCAAGTCAGAGTTTATCGGCTCTTAGAAAAGCCTCCCTAAACCCTAGCAGATCACCCGTATATATAATTAGAATTAGGGTTTAATTAGGATTCACCTTATAAATGACGATTATGCCCATGGATCTCTTATGGAATTACTTTTGCTCTATCAATTGCCCATCGGGTTTCCTTATCACAATCTAGTGATGAGGGAAGACGAATAATTCAATACTCTTCGCTTTCTTTGATTGACGACAACCACTAATGCTTGCCCTTTTGCCTTAATTGTATTCTGCACGCTTAGCATTCTCAACTAGAGATGGCAATTCGGTCGTTCGGGTCAGGTTCAGGTCAGGCTTGCTCGGGTTGGGTCACTGACAGGTCGGGTCAGTTCGGGTAAAATTTATGGCCGGGTACTGGTCGGGTCGGGTTCGGGTCAGGTTCGGTCATAATGAATTTTAGATTGATCGGGTTTCGGGTTAAATCGGGTCATGCCTATTCGGGTTCAGGTCAAAGCAGGTCAGACTCGTTCGAGTTTCGGGTCGAGTAGTGGGTCGGACTCATTTGAGTTTCGAATCAAAGTGGGTATAGTTTGTTTGAGTTTTTGGTCGAATCATATTCAATCCATTTGGATAATTAGGTTGATTTTGACTCGGATGAATACTTAACTATGTAATTTACATAAAATAAATGATTTTGACTTGGTTGAATACTTGAATATGTAATTTTGACTCGGTTGAATGCAAGACTCATATACACCACTCGACTCAAGAGACTAACCTCACTCTTTGGTGGTCTACACTCTACACACTCGTGTAATCGAGACATCCTCATTCTCAATCGATCACACACTAGGACTCACACTCACACTCACAAGTATGTGATCGAGACTCCCTCGTGCTCGATCGATCACATACTAGGCTACACTACACCTCACATGCTAACACTCATTTCGAGGAGCACTCACCTTGCCCGCTCACTTACAACATGTGCTCCTTATGCCTATTTATAGGTCATGTCATCCTTTACAAGGAGAATTTTAGGATATCTCTAGAATACTCCAAGACTAGAGCCATCCCTATGCTTCTAGTTTTCTCCATACATTTCCTAAGGTTTTCCAAGCTTGTGGAGAACTCTACACAAGTCTAGGCATATCTACGCTCTTCACCATTCCAGAACCTTCCATAAAGTTCCACACGCTTCCGGAGTCTTCCACACTCTTCTGTATGCTTCGAGAACATTCCGTCATGTTCCGAAGACTTCCGTTGTATTCCACATTCTGCCGGAACGTTCCACGATTTAGCCCAAAATACATTTTCATGTATTTGAAATATGAATTATAGCCCAACACTGCCTTGAATTTTGTATACGAATACTGAATTGAAATGCTACGATTTAACAGAAGAATTTCATGGATTTTTGCTGAATTCTGGTACTCCCAAATGAACACATTGAGCGAGAAAAGTGATGTATAGGCCTTTGGAATTGTACTCTTGCTGCTGTTAACAGGGCAGCCAGCACTTATCAAAGATCCCGATGACGAAGACGACAGCATTCATATCATTGACTGGGTGCAATGATCGACAGCGGAGACATCTTGGCCACAGTCGACAAGAGGCTACAGGGAAACTTGATTGTCAACTAGGCGTGGAAGTTTTTGGAGATTGCCATGGAATACGTGAAGCCGAGAGGTAACAACAGGCCTAGGACTAAAATAGTAGTCGATCTCAAGGTGTGTTATTCATCAGAGGGGTTCCTTGAGCAGGATGCTGCAGACGGTGTTGATAATGAGATCAAATATATGAAATCAAACCGAGTACTTGACAGCAGCCCTGTGTCTCTACCCAGTGCAAGGCAAAAAACACCCATCATGTTGTATGATATAGAGGTCATATACTATAAGGTATATATGTAGTGTGTCTTCCAAAACTTACTCGTCCCGGTAGCTATGGCTACATTATTTTGGACTCCCTTTTGGGAGTAGGTTTACGCTTTAGGAACCAGTTTGGGAAGCATGTTGTTGAATCTCAAGTAATCAATCAATCTAACATGCTTGATGAGTTCAACAGAGCAGATAAAACTCAGATTCTACACAACTTAACCCATATCGATCCATTAAGATCACGCACCAGCAAAAATCGCAGTGGTGGTTTAATTCTAGATACCAGCAAGGGGATCCTAATATGGAACTAAACAGAAACTTAATTACATACCTTAGAGTTCGTCATGAACTGAACTATCCTGAGTTGTCTGTTTTTCAAGAAGGTACCTGACCGCCAATGAGGCGTGAAGTGATGCACCATAAGGAAGCATGTCTTCATTAACCATAAACTTGGGGTTATGCTCCGGGGCTGACTGCTTGCTCTCGGTTTTCATCCCAACAAAGAAGAAGTGCCCTGGGATTACTTCTTGGTAGTATGCGAAATCCTCTGATCCCATGAGGGGTGCTGTCTCTTTGACATTCTGTGGGCCGAGCATGTCAGCAGAGACTTTCGTGAAGTGTTGGTGCAATTCATCGTTGTTAACTGTTGGAGGAGACATGGGTTTCTCGTTGTCGAGGAAATCAACTGTCGCATTGCATCTTTGGACGGATGCTTGCCCAGTGATTACCTGTAAATGCAAGACGATTAGCACTGGAAAATAAGGGGTTTTGTATATTGTCGTGAGCCTCACGGCAATGGTCATAATAACGTGAGAGGCTTTAGACAGATGCATTTAAAGCACAAACTTAAGTTTCGGAGATTAAAACTAATATATGCTGTTCAGAAAGCAACAAGAAAGAGGTGACTGTATTTCACCTCCTCAATACGATGTCTAAGTTTCTCAAGGCTTTCCAGTGAGAAAGCTCGGAAAGTTCCACCTATGGTAACTGAATCAGGAATCACGTTGAAGGCACCGCCACCTTGGAACTGTGCCACTGTCACAACCTGAAAGAAAATGCATTGATTTTGGACATCAAAGTTTCAAGATAAAAGAAAATACGGATGTAAATATGTTAAATCTATTACAGACAGAGAAGATATAACAGCATGCTTCGTAAAATGGGAAAACCATCATATTGAAGATGGCTGCCATCTCTTGCTTTATTCACATTCACTCCTCTCTTCTGTTCGACAAACAATGTATTGCCGAAAAGCACTGACCTGAGAGTCCAATGGATCTGCTTCACGAGAAACAATATGTTGCAAGCTAACAATCACATTGGATGCAGCCAGAATCGGGTCCACTGAATGATGTGGTATAGCTGCATGACCTCCCTTCCCGTTAATAGTAGCCTTAAAACTGCCAAAACCAGCCAAAATGGGGCCTGACCTGGAGGACACTTGACCAAGGGGCAAATCAGACCGAACGTGCAATGCAAAAATCGCCTCCACGTTCTCTATGGCTCCTTCCTTGATCATTTTCTTCGAGCCTGCATATCCTTCCTCTCCTGGTTGGAAAACTAGGACCACAGTCCCCTGTCAATCAATAAGAAACCCTGAATTTACAAACAGTGACCTACAAAGTATAAAGAGTTGCATCGCCTCAAAAGGATAATAATGATTGATGACAGAGCTCCCTCCTCTTAGTACAGCAGCATTTATACATCCGCCAAAGAATAAGCACACTTCTAACATCATTATCAACAAGAGATGAAATTCAGAATAAATAGCTAAACGCCGGGCTACAAAAGCACAAACCTTGATCTCTTCGCGATGCTGTTGAAGTATCTTTGCAGCACCAAGGAGCATAGTCATATGGGCGTCATGGCCGCAAGCGTGCATCTTCCCTGGTATTTTACTCTTGTGTTCCCATTCAACCATTTCCTAGAACACCAGAAACATACCCATCAAACAAGATTCAAAGTTCGAACAGTCTCCATCATCGCAATCAATTCAAATGCCTCTATAATTGGGTATTTGATACCCACAAGGTACTTCAAATAGAGGCATGTGGTAAGTCAAACTCTAGATTGACTACATAAAAAGCCTATCTCTCAACCTCTGTACCCACCCTTGTTAGCTCAAAGATGTCTAATTTCTAGTCATTCAGCAGCATATGAAGGTAATCATCCAAAAAGAACTAAAAAAACATAGCCTAAAGAACATATGAACTGACCATCAACAGTCAAAATAGCCAGAAATCAATGGAAATGATAGATATGCTAATTGAAGCACAAAACACAAGCACCAATTACTGCAAAATCTCAGGCAATACCTGAATTGGAAGAGCATCCATATCAGCCCTCAAAGCAACAAAGGGGGGTTTCCCACTTCCAATGAACGCTACTACACCTGTATCAGCAACTGGATACTTGTAATTAACCCCCAATTTGTCCAATTCAGATCTGATTATCTTACTCGTCTCAAATTCCTCAAACCCAAGTTCAGGAGTTTCGTGCAAACTCCTCCTTACACCAACCATCCAGTCAAAGACCTCTCCTTTCTTAGCCAGATTGAAGAAGTAGCTCGGAATCTCCGACGCCTCATTAGGGATTGAATCGGAAATTATCGGAACGGCAAAGAGGAATTGAAGCGATAAGACCAAAGACGCCCACTTGAAGAACCCCATCTTCTGAACAAATCAAAGGGAAATCTGCAGGTGTGATTGCGGATTTCTAGGGTTATCTGGAGGAGGAAAAATTTGGGGACCCGGGTCTACTATGTTTCTTATGGAATGAGGAAAGTCAATTTGGAGATTCAGATGATTGGGCGATCATCGTTTCAATGGGAGTGGAGAGGATTGAACTTTAAAGAGTGGGATCTGAAGTTTCAACGACGGCTGACTTTGCAATGAGCCAAATCCACCTTGAATTTCAGAAACACCACGTGATAAAAAGATGGAAAGAAATAAAAATCATTTTTCATGTGCTTTTTATTTTGTTTCTCAAAAAAAAGGAGTGGGTCTGGTAATTCGTTGTACTGATTGTTTCTAAATTGAACAGTTGCGTTGCGTGCAGATTTTACTATGTGGTTGGATCAAAAAAAAGATTTTACTATGTGGTGTGATGAATAATTACGGATTACGAACTTGTTTGAATAGTTAGAGACTGTTAACAAAATCGAAGGGTGTAATAGTGATCGAGATAATATAATTTCTTTTGGTAATTGAATGTGATAATGTGGTAATTCAGATTCCATTAACACTTTAGTTTATGGGATTACATACATTTAGTTTCATAGATGAGCTGATAATTGCATTTTGGAGAAATCTGCCCCTCCATCATTTTTGGTGTTGATCGAGGAAGAGGTGGGGCTTGCTCCCCGGAAGAGCCTCCGACACTCAAGTCAGAATTTATCGGCTCTTAGAAAAGTCTCCCTGAACCCTAACAGATCACCCGTATATATAATTAGAATTAGGGTTTGATTAGGGCTCATCTTATAAATTACGATTATATCCCTAGATCTCCTATGGAATTACTTTTGCTCTATCAATTGCCCCTCGAGTTTCCTTATCACGATCCAGTGATGAGGGAAGACGAATAATTCAATGCTCTTCGCTTTCTCTGATTGACGACAACCACTAATGTTTGCCCTTTAGCCTTAATTGTATTCTGCACACTTAGCATTCTCAACCAATAAACACAGTGTAATGTAACTAGCGTATTGTTAACTAAACAACTGAAAGTTACTGCTCAAAATGATTAGATAAATTTTTGGCCATAAGTGAGAAACAGTGTTAGTTGAGGACATTCTTGCTTAACTTTTATTTATGATTGACAATTTGGTGGTTTTCATTATGAGTTGAACATTTCATCTCAGATGACATTCTTATTGGTTGATTTTGACTTTCGCTAGCCCTTAATGGGGTTATTATGGCCTAAAAATTGGCTTTTATTGGCCATAAGTGGCGATCTATTGGTCATAAGTTACGATCTTTTGGTCGAAGCGGCGATCTTTTGGCCTTAAGTGGCGTACCCGTGGCCTGAAATTGGCTTTCTTTTGGCCTTAAGTGGCGTACTTGTGGCCTGAAATTGGCGTTTTTTTGGCCTTAACTGGCGTACTCGTGGCCTGAAATTGGCGCTCTTTTGGCCTTAAGTAGCGTACTCGTGGCCTGAAATTGGCGTTCTTTTGGCATTAAGTGGCGTACTCGTGATCTGAAATTGGCGTTCTTTTGGCCTTAAGTGGCGTACTTATGACCTGAAATTAGCGTTCTTTTGGCGTTACGTAGCGTACTCGTGGCCTGAAATAAGCGTTCTTTTGGCCTTAAGTGGCGATTTATTTGTCCTATAAAGGTGGTGCTTTGGTTCACTCGTAACCAGGGCATATCCATTTGTAGCTATTAACTTCATTTTTGCATATAGCACAATGGTGTTCATAACAACATTTTTTTGTAAGTTGGGCGCCAAGCTTATGCTGTTCTTAACATTTTTGTCGGTTTATACCTGCTCAGTCAAAGTAAATAGGAGTTTATATGCCATTTAAACAAATAATGTTTCATCAATTCAAGTATAACAATCGTGCCCCTAAGGAGGGCGATTCATGGGAGCTTGTTCCCTGTTCTCTTTGATGACTGTCTCAATCAAGTTAGTAGCTAGGCAAGGATACTGGCATGATAATGGGGTAATGCCCTTTAATGCACATTATAAATGTGTTGGAGGAGGGTTACCTGTACCACTTATCAACATAGTAAAATGGTCGCATTATCCAAGTTGCAACTGATATCGTTCCTAGTATTCGATGTCGTTCGCTGCATCCTTAGAATTTCATGTCGCTCATGACAACGTTGAAAGTACTTGATGCGAGCTAAACATGTTGCGAAATACCTCGTCTTCTTTGCCCGTATGGGATGAAACTTGCGAAAGGGACAAGAGGGCTCCTAATCAACGAGGATGGTGTCATTCTCCGCGTCCATGCTTGTCATGGTGCCATTAACAACACCCTTCCTATTAAACACTTTGACAATAATATAGCACGCAAGTATATATATTGAATATGAGATTGGTAAACTTAGCTGAGCAAAAGCTTGTTATTCTGCATCGATAGTCAAAACAAATGAAGTCACATAATTCATATATTGCAAATCCAACTTTGTGACCTCTAACGCGCTGAAAAGTAAGACCAGTGTCCCATCTTTTTTCTTCGATTCACATGGGGCAGCTAGTGTAGGAGCTTCGCATCATGGCCCTTCCTTTGATCAACTGTTTTTGTGTACTCGCTAAGAGCACCTTATGCCCTCCATATCAATGTAATTCTAGCAGAAAACACATCAGACAACTTTAGCAACTAAGTAATTGCAAGAACTTTAGATTAAATCATATCGTAAGTCATTTGTGAACATCATGCAATACGACCATAGATTAAATTTTCAGTGTATAAGTTCAAAAAAAAAAAGAAGGAAACTTAGCTCGTGTGTATCCTCCTTGCACAACTCCGACCTGAAAGTGTGGTCCGTTTGTTTCTAATAGGAAGCTCGACTAACATCTGTAATCGTGCCAAATATGGAGGTCTGGGGAAAATTCTTGGGCTTTCTAGAACTTGGCTCTTTTTCTGATATTATCTTGAAAATACATGCCAGTTTGCAATTTTTGAGAACTCCTAAGCCGGATTTATAATTAAAATAAATCTTCATCAAATCGTCTTCTTCGTTAGGTTTTGTAGAGGGCGGCGGTGTAGGAACTCGAAGAGGCATCCTCGGCCACTGTCCCGCCTTTGACCTCGACCTCGACATCTGTGAAGGATCCTTAACGGCGGATTCGGGTGACCCTGGCCTTCCCCAACGCCGCTGGTGTGTTCTCGGGTTCAAATTCACTACGAGCAGTCCACCTTTCGAAGCTATCGGGGTCAATCTGCAGTGGCAGTGCGGATGGGCTGGAGGTTCGACACCGACGAGAACCATCACCACCCTGTCGTCGGCGAACGAATGTAGCTGATTTGGAGGCAACACCAACAGGCAGAGGCTGCGCTGGCGGGATGGCGATGAAGACCGTTAGTGCTTGCGGTGGCGAGCAAGATGACATGAAGTGCCCCTGGCCCTAGCTAGTGACGGTAGGGCTTTTCAATTTCATAGATTAAGGCTTCGGAGTCCACGAGGAAGAGGGAGGACGCAGCCTTGGAAGGCGGCATGGAGCTCTTATTGAGGGAGGATTCCATCGCTCCATGGAGTTTCAACGGAGACAACCCCAGCGGACACTGGACCCAATCCGATCGGCGATTCATTATTCCTCCACCGAAATCCCGCCTCCACCTTAGATTGGAACCCTATACTCTATAGCTCTAATAGTCAATTTTAGATTGTTTGGTTGATTGGGAATTTCGACCATCGTGCTTTTTGATCGATTCCCCACGGACGACGCCAAATATTTTGGGAGAAATCTGCACCTCCATCCTTCTTGATGTCGATCGATCTTCCCTGCATAGAAGGAGAGGAAGAGGCTGGGCTCGCTTCCCCGGAGGAGCCTCTGACGCTCAAGTTAGAGTTTGTCGATTGTCAAAGAAACCTCCCTAAATCCTAGCAGATCACCCATATATATATAATTAGAATTAGGGTTTGATTAGGGTTTACCTTGTAAATGACGATTATGCCCCTGGATCTCTTATGGAATTACTTTTGCTCTATCAATTGCATTGGCGGATTCAAGATTTTTTTGAGATGACTAAATAACTTTTTGAGTAAGAATTTTTTTTATTCGTATATATATAAAAAAGAATGTTATTGTTAAAATACATTGGAGAAAACCTTAAATTTGTTATTTAATTAGCCATTTTTAGTAGAAGA
This sequence comes from Persicaria maculosa, assembly GCA_963922045.1. Classification (NCBI taxonomy): domain Eukaryota; kingdom Viridiplantae; phylum Streptophyta; class Magnoliopsida; order Caryophyllales; family Polygonaceae; genus Persicaria; species Persicaria maculosa. The sequence goes on from OY998253.1 coordinate 8,748,201, forward strand.
AAACAAAGAGAGATAAAAAATTTTAAAAAATGAGATTAATGAGATTTAAACTCGTGACCTCAGGGTAATAAATATCCTCCTTCCAAACTAGTCTAAGCTATTTTTGTGATTCAATACCCCTTTTATATTCTTTTATCTTTAAAAATAGTAAAAATTATCTAAAAAATCTCATAATTTGTTTTCCCTTGCAGTTTTTTTCCCGAGTTAGAGGAGGAGTTTCAGCCACATCAAGCCTCCTGGATCCACCACTAAATAATTGACCTCGTAACATTTATTAAGGGTTTTAAGATGCATGAATAAATCCTTTTAAACAATGCTGAGGTTTTAAGATGCATGAATAAATCCTTTGTAAATTACAACGTTTTGACAAATGGAAGAGATCGTATGTATGTGTGATCTTTTATTGTAAATTTGTAAGATTTCTTAATTAAATACAAAATTTGCTATAATTCATACATAAAAAGAATTAATCAAAATATATACCGTACATGTTAAATTTGAAGAATTTCGATTTGTGTTGAGGGAATGAACTAATGTGAAGAGATCAAAAGTGTTTCACATTTATAATATGAACAAAGAAGCCTTAGTATATAAGCTAGTGGGTTACTCGATCCTCCTATTGCCAATTGGTTTTAGAATGGAACTCCGCTCGGTGGTTTATATGCTAGACTATTAGCGTAAGGGCGCACGTGTGCACACGACCCCCGATCATGATTCCCAACGGACTTCAGTATGGTACCAGGGCGGAAAAGTCAAAACGACCCGACTCTCGATCATGGGCTTTCTAAAAAGAGAATGAGATGTTAGACCCATTGTCCAAGTGTCAACTAGAGGCGAAAGACGACCCTAGTTCCACTTGCGGGGGTGTGTGTTGAGAGAATGAACTAAGGGATGGTTTGCAAACTACACAAATAAGGTGGCCAAATTAGCAAAGTATACAAAGTTTGGGAAAAATTAGCAAAGTATACAACCCTTGTGCCCCTCCTGCGTGCCCCCTTTCCCCTCCTGCGTGCCCCCTCTCCGATGCAACTTTTTTTTTTTCGCGCGTCAATGCTGACGTCGACGTCGGGAATGTTGACGTCAGCATTGCTGAGGCCGTTTACAGGGATGCTAACGCCAACTTTTTTTTTCCCGCGCGTCGGTGCTGACGCCGACGTCGAGAATGCTGACGTCAGCATTGCTGACGCCGCAGACTCCGACAATGCTGATGCGGAGGGCGTCGACGATGCTAACACCGGGGATGTCGACGATGCTGACGCCAACTATGCTGACGTCGGTGTCGGAGATGCTAACATCGGGGATGTTGACGATGCTGACACCATTTGAGGAATGCTGACGCCGTCTACGAGGATGCTGACTTCGACAACGATGACGCCGGGAATGCTGACGTCAGCATTGCTGACGCCCTCTACGAGGATGCTGACGTCGACGGTGATGACATCGAAAATCAATATATTTGACGTATTAAGTCATTAAAAATATAAAAGCGGGAGAATAAAGAGACAAAGGAGTGTTCTACCAAAAAAAAGAAACGAATATTTTATTTTATTTTTGGTAGTGAGAAACAAAGGATAACGGTAAACAATTAAAACAAAGAATTTTTCGACGCCGACGATGCTGACCTCCTTCCTCATCCATCTCTTATATTGTAAAAACGATGTCAGCAAATATATACCTACATAAAAATATGGATAAAAACGATGTCAGTACTAAAAAATACATATAAAAACGATGTCAGCACTAAGAAATAAACCAATTTTTAAGGACTCAATCATACATATATACTTACATATATAATATCAAATTAAAAACGATGTCAACACTAAAAAATACTCATAAAAACGACGTCAGCACTAAAAAACAACCCAATTTCTAAGGATTCAAGCATACATATATAAACAGTAATGATTGCAATCTGATTTTGTGAATGAAAAATCAGATTTCCATTAAATGAAAAAAATATTATTAATTCATTCATTGAAAAATATAGTATAATTGCAAGTGCATACAGTAATCCATTTTACTGTGACACTCTTCCCGTGTTTAAAGATTAGCAGCAAGTTGCTCAGTAGTCATAACAATCTATTATTGAAAGTCGATGCTGCAGTACTGCCAGCAATGAAGAATAAGCATTCCTAACCGTAAAACTTGGCAAATCAAGCAACGAAGAATTCAATCAATGTTCACTAACCAACAAGTTTCAATGAAATCAGCAAATACTAATGTTCACTAACCAAAGGCTCCAGTTTGAAGATGAGCAAATACTAATGTTCACTAACCAACAAGTTTCAATGAAAGACAAACCACATAAGTATCCAACTAACAAAAGAGTGAATCAAAAAGACTTTGCTGACAACATCTCATTCGCAGAACAAGGATTAATGAGAACAACTAAACAAGTTTCAATGAAGCCAATGATTGAGGAACGAGGATCGGAAGATTGAGAGCGTCCGATTTGGACGAACGACATCGGATCTCGAAACAAGGACATTTCCTCATCGAATTTCAGAAATCAATACCTAAACTATATAAAGGTAAGGTGATCAGTACAGCAGTGATTGAAGTTCCAGAAGAGAGATACTCACCGAAAGATTCAGATGTTGTCAGCAATGGAGCCGTTGATTGCGAGAGAGAAAGTTGAGCGAGAGAGGCGAGGGAGATGTTGCCGAAGCCGAAGCAAGTTGAGCAAGAGCTGGAGCAAGTGAAGGTGCTACCGAAGCCGATCCTGAAGAAGCCGCCGCTGGTGCCGGTCAAAACCGCACCGCCGAAATCGGAGCCGAATCAGGCCAAGTGACCGCCCCCGCCAACGATCCTGGAAGACGGCGAGAGCGACGAACTGCTCGAGCTTTTGCGTGAGCTGTTGCCAGAGCTTCTTCTGGTACAGATCTGCAAGCGTGGTGTACCAATCGGAGAGCTCCCGGGTGCGAGGTTCGAAGAGATTCCAAGTACTGTAGAGCAACCATGGTATCTCCGATTTCTCTCTTCGATTGCAGAGGGGTGGAGAAGGAGGGGAGAGATTGGAAAGGGAGAGAGATATTGAAATGGAGGAGATCGAGAGCAGCATCTGGAAACGGAGTAGAGTGGCAATGGGAGAGATCGAGAGGGCACAGATCTGAGATTGGGGGTGGTTTTGATTTCAGATTAATTAGGGTTAAAATAAAGGATGTATAGTTTGCTAAATTTTACACAAACATGTATACTTTCCTAATTTGGCCAACAATTTGCGTCTTCGACGCAAATTTTCTCATGAACTAATATGAAGAGACCAAAAGTGTCCCACATTGATAATATTAACAAAGAAGTCTTAGTATATAAGCTAGAGGATTACTCCTCCTATTGCCAATTAGTTTTAGGATAGAACTCCGCTGGACGGCTTATATGCTAGCCTATTAGTGTAAGGATGCACGTGTGCACACGACCCCCGATCACGAGTTCCAACAGACTTCAGTAGGTGAGATAAAATGAGACTCCTATATATCAAATTTATGGTTATTTTTATATTATAAAATTGAAATGTGGAATAAGGATTGATTCTCAACACAATGCAGAAATTAAGAATGTTACATGTGTTGTGAGCTTGTGGCACACTAAATTTGGATGGCCTCCTACCATCCACATTTCACCTCTATATTTGCTCCTTTTTTGACTTTTTTTTTAAATAAATTTTTTAAAGGAAGGATCATTTTGTCATTTCAGGACTTAAAGGGGAATATATAATCTCTTACAAAAATAAAGATATATAGTATTTGCTAGTATTAAATTGGGGGTGTTACGTACTTGCATTTATCATCTTTAAAATAGGGATATATTTGATCACTAAACTTCTTATAATAGAGGCTATAAACGGAGGTAGCATGTGAATTGAATATATAATATTTAATTACTAGCTTGATTATTAAAGTGACCAATAATGCAATTCCAGTCTTATTAAACTAAGGTTTCTAATTAACTTATACGTAGTATATTAAAGACATAACCGAGTAGATTAAGAGAATAAATTTAAAAATATTTCAAGATTTTTATTCATTGTTTTTAGGGTTAATTACTTATTTTATAATAGTAAATGAGTAAATCCTTTTGAAATAAGTATTTTCATTTATCTCTATAGAACAAATGTTAGAAGTATTATTTTTTAGCATGTTAGAAAAATTGTTAAAACTATAATTAATTCTCTAAACTCGATACGTATAAAATTCTGGCTTTAAAGCCCCGTTTGGTATGAGTGCTGGAATTGGAATGAGAATCGGAATCAGAAAATCGAAATGACTCATTACTGGAGTTGGTTATTTGGTATGATGTCGGAATGAATTATTCATGAAATAATAATAATAATCATAATAAATAGATAGATAAATAAATAAAATAGTGATAAAAGTAATATAGTAATAAATAAATAAAATAGTGATCAACATTATTATTGTTATTAAAAATAAAAATATATTATGATAATTATTATTAAAAATAAAAATATAATATAATATATATTAAATATTAAAAATATATTATTTGCCCTGCATTACCAACTTCAACAATAGAAGGCCGGTTTTTTTTTTTTTTTTCAGTGTGGTTTCAACCCCAAAATAATCAACATTCAACAGGCAAACAGTATACATACAAAACTAAAGATCATTATTAACAAAGATGAGAAATCCTGTATTGAACTATATTGGTTTATTCGGATTGTTTGGATAGCATGCCATCATCCTTAATTAAGTTCGATCATAGTTTCCCTAATGCTGATCGATTCTAATTACTTCCCTCAATTTCCAAAAACCGATAATTCACGAACCAAACAGTCCAAATTAAAGAAGTCTATTCGATCAATGCCAAAACTTCTTTCTCCAACAGTAGTAGCCTCTGAAGATTCAACATTCAAACAGCCGTCTGGCCCCTTCCATTTCTACCTAGAAACCGATTCTTCTTCCCTCGGTCTTGAACAAGATCATGTACAGGGGAAAAACAATCTCTTTATATATCACCCCCACCCCCACTATATATTACTACCACCACCAGATATATATGAAGTGAAGTAGAAGATCTTTTGTTGCACCACCACTACCACCGGTACTGCCAGATATAATTAAAGCATAGCATGTACAACAAAATTTAGTTGTAATTCTTAGATTATCCAACTAGAAAAAAAAATCTGTACAACGATTTATGGGTATGAGAAACTAGTACAACTTTTGAGGCTCTATATATACATTTTGACATATGTATGTACGTGCTAAGGGAGCTAGCTAGCTAGCTAGAGTACGTAGAGAGAATCGGAATGGAAGCAAATCATCTGGTTCTCGAAAACCCCCTAATTTAGGACGTCTTAAGTGGCTTGATCATCCGATTTTAGGTATAGGGCGCCGCCTGTGATTGTTAGCATTCATGCTGACATGGTGGGCATAGGCCACAACAGCTTTAGCCCATCTCTCGATATCGCCTTTGATCAGCCTCTCTGAATCAGTCTCCTTCAACGACCTTCCTCTCAGTTCCATTGTGATCTCCTTGAATTGAGACGACGAGCTGTTGAGCTTGCGGTGTTTAGGGGAAGACGAAGCTGTGGGGTCCGCCCACACGGCTTCCTTCTTCAGCTTCTTGCTCGGGTAATCAATGGCTTCTTTAATGGACATGGAGCTTGTTCTTGGTGAGGATTTAAGATATGTATATATGTATCAATATCAATATATGTAGGTGTTTAGATGCTTTATATACGTGTTTAAAGTTTGGGGGAAAAGAAAAAGAATATTATATTCGAGAATATATGCTTTTGATGGTTATTGAACCGTGTAAGAGAAAAGCCATTTTCTATTGTTTGACTTGGAAGGGAGGGTTGGATTGCAGTGCAAGTCATTCCAACACGTTAACACATTTGTTCCAATGGACTTGATTAATCGCTGTTTGACTGATCGAATTAACCTAAACTAACTTGAATTGGTTAACAAATTAAAAAAGAGAGTACATGATGAATAAACCGTATCGGCCTAACCTAGGCCAAAATTTAACCATTTGCTCAATTTAACCTGATCCGAAATATAAGTATATGTCAAAATCCGACTCGGACCGATGACTGGGAGTCGTGTGCACGGGCGCACATGTGCTAGTAGCCTATAGCATACAAGCCGAGCGAGGTTCTATTCTAAAACCAATTGGCAACAGAAGGAGTAACCCACCGACTTATATACTAGGGCTTGATATGTTCAATTTTTCGATGTAGGCAGTGGCGGATCCTGAAACTGTTGATTGAGGGGGCGGAAAACTATGATAAAAAAAGTGTATGTAAAATTAAACCCCTATAAGCTTCGAGCTCTCGGATATAACTATATTATTAAGGCATGAAGTGTTACAAATGATAATTATGATAAAGTATATTAGTTTGGTAAATGATGTATGAAATAATTTACACAGGTTCAGTCCTGAAAATTAAAACGTTTATTACTTTTTGCTCAGATATCAGAATTGAGCTTATAATATATCAAATCGAAGCTATCGACGAGAGGAATAAGTATGTAAAATTTTATTTTCGATTGGGGGACGACTGGCACCCCCGGCCCTAAAGAGGATCCGCCTCTGGATGTAGGACACTTTGGTCTCATTCACATCTCTAACATTATATAATTATCTATCACAATCTAGGAGCAAGGATCGATAAAGGGGAAAAACACGGGAATTTTGTTTATATTGATATGTAAAATATATATTACATACGAAATCATATACTACGTATATTCCAACCGTTGACCGGCATTTAGGTTAATCGTGTGCTGGAAAATACTATTAATTGATAGATAACTGGAAAAATATTATATATAACACGTGTTTTAAATGATTGGTATACATCAAACATGGGGAGGAAGATTATTAATACAGCGCTTAGTTGTGACATGCGCGCGATGTGCCACCATCACTATATATTACGGAGTATATTACAAAGTATACTTTTTTAGCCCGGACGTAAATGGTAGTATTATATCCTGGATCTGACAAGAAAAAAGGTTTGGGCTTCAGGTTGGTTGGGACTTGGGATGAAAAAAAGGGCAACTTTCATAGTTCGGATCCTGAAAAAAATATCCAGGTAATTTACCAAAACAAATTTGTCAGAAATGATACGTCCGGACCGGACTATATTCTAGTTCTACTCCCTCCATTTTCTTTTAATTAACTTTTTACTATTCATCCACATTTTTTAAGGTATGAAAAACTATATAAAATAATAATTTTTTAAATAATTTTTTCAATAATCTCCAGGGGCGGATGCTGGTGTTAGGTTGGGGATGCTCAAGCATCCCCAAATTTTTTATTTTTTATTTTTTTTTAGTGTTAATTTCTTAATATTTTACATTAAGCATCCCCAACTCGGGAAAAAAATTACAAAAGAATTTTTTTTTACCTTTAAACATTATCGGAATGATGAAAAATTTACCTTCAAGCTAAGTATCCCCGGAATGGCGGTCCAGTATCCGCCCCTGATAATCTCATACTTATTGGTGATAAGTATAATATTATTGAAAAAAATATTAAAATATATATTAATATTTAATATAGTTTTTACCGTTTTAAAACTATATGCTTGACTTGAAAAAGCCAGTTAAAAGAAAACGGATGGAGTATATACATTCAGACTAAATAGCCCTAAGTGATACGGATTAACAAGAAAAAAGATCTTTAATTTATACAGTCCCAGATCGATATATATATATATATATATATATATATATATATATATATATATATATATATATATATATATATATATATATATATATATATTACAAAAGAATTTTTTTTTACCTTTAAACATTATCGGAATGATGAAAAATTTACCTTCAAGCTAAGTATCCCCGGAATGGCGGTCCAGTATCCGCCCCTGATAATCTCATACTTATTGGTGATAAGTATAATATTATTGAAAAAAATATTAAAATATATATTAATATTTAATATAGTTTTTACCGTTTTAAAACTATATGCTTGACTTGAAAAAGCCAGTTAAAAGAAAACGGATGGAGTATATACATTCAGACTAAATAGCCCTAAGTGATACGGATTAACAAGAAAAAAGATCTTTAATTTATACAGTCCCAGATCGATATATATATATATATATATATATATATATATATATATATATATATATATATATATATATATATAGGGGAGATATCTAATGAGAAGTGACACTTGGGTGAGAAGATGAGAAGTAAGCCTTATACCCCTTAGATTAAAATGAATTTTTTTATATGGATATAGGTAATATATCTAATGAGAAATATATCAATGTTTTTTTAAAAAAAATATTTTTTACGTTATTTATCTAGATGGTGATTTAAGGTTCATTTTAGGGTTTTTATGCTAATTTAAATTAGTTTTTTCATTCATCATCTAAAAAATAGCATAAAAAATAATTTTAAAAAAAACATTGATATATTTATCATTAGATATGTCCCATATATCCATATAAAAAAATTCATTTTAATCTAAAGGATATAAGGCTTACTTCTCATCTTCTCACCCAAGTGTCACTTCTCATTAGATATCTCCCCTATATATATATATATATATATATATATATATATATATATATATATATATATATATATATATATATATATAGGGGAGATATCTAATGAGAAGTAACATTTAAATGAGAAGATGAGAAGTAAGCCTTATACCCTTTAGATTAAAATAATTTTTTTATATGGATATAGGGGACATATCTAATGATAAATATATCAATGTTTTTTTTAAATTATTTTTTATGCTATTTTTTTAGATGATGAATGAAAAAGCTAATTTAAATTAGCATAAAAACCCTAAAATGAACCTTAAATCACCCTCTAGATAAATAGCGTAAAAAATAATTTTTTAAAAAAAACATTGATATATTTATCATTAGATATATCCTATATATCCATATAAAAAAAATTATTTTAATCTAAGGGGTATAAGGCTTACTTCTCATCTTCTCATTTAAATGTTACTTCTCATTAGATATCTCCCCTATATATATATATATATATATATATATATATATATATATATATATATAGAGGAGGGTGTGGTTGTAGGGTTTCCAACGTCTCTGAAGGGTTCAAGTAGAGATAGCAAGCCTTGGGCTCTCATATATGTAATAATCACACTTAGCGCACACACACATCGAAGGTTCGTCTTCAAGGGAACTAGCTTGGTGCACCTAGAGTCCAAACCAAGGGGTCCTTGGAGTCCCTTAGGTGTGTTCAGTAGCGGTCGCAGGAATTGCTGGAGGGGGGGATTTTTTGGTGGGAATTTTTTTTCCTAAGTATATATAATAAAGAAATTTTTTAAAAATATATTGAATAAAACCCATAAATTATGGTATATTGAAAGAAAACCATAAATTATGGTATATAAATATGATATTTTATTAAAAAATTTATACAATAATTTAATAATATATATCTGTAGGGGTGGGCACAAATCCCGCAAATCCCGGACCCGTCCCGGTCCCGGTGGGATTTGGAAAAAAAAATAGAGAATCCCGTCCCGCAAAAATTACGCGGGACGGGACGCGGGACGAGCATTCCTTATCCCGCAAATCCCGTCCCGTCCCGCATATATATATAAAAATAAATAAATAAATAAATATATATATATATATATATATATATATATATATATATATATATATATATATATATATATATATATATATATATATATATATATATATATAGGGATTGACTCGGGTGAGGACCATTTCTTATAGTGAAAACCGAAAGGACTAATCCTATTGGCTGCTTTTTAACAGTGGACCCCTCCACTTTTCCACTAAAATCCAACCAAAAAACCAAAAATTACATATTATTCATAATATAGTTAGTAGATTATGGTAGTTAGTACCACTAAAAGTCATTTATAAATCTTCGTTATTTCACTTTGATAAAATTATAAAAAGTTTGAACAAATTTGTAATCTTCGTTATCCTCATGCTTTACATTTAGAAATAAACGATAAGCATTTTGGAGCAATTTTAAATGCCATTTCAGATCAACTTATAGATTTAAAACTCGAAGTTAAAAAATTAGAACAATTATATATTGAGATTAGCAGTAAAATATTTAAGACTGTAAAAGAAACAGGTGAAGTACATCACTCAACAAATCTAAAAGCCATTAACGAAATTAGCCATCAGATAAGCTTAACATCAGGTGGTGAAATTAAGAAAGGAGATCCTTTTAAATACAGTTATCCATTTAAAAAATCCAAAAAGAAGTTTTCTACTAAACGAGATAATATAAAGAACAAAGCGACTGACGAAGAAGAAGACCAAGACGAAAATCTTAAAAATGAATCACCATCCACTTCGACAAACAAGGAGATTCAGCACTAAGTTGGATGACCCAGAATGGAAGATGAAATTACAGAAACAAAAAGCCATTGAAACCAACTTTATGAACCAAGAGGTCATGAGCGAAGACGAGTCTGAAAAGAATTCGGATGAAGAAGCTGTGTATCAACAAATGGGATTAATTAATCTAAAAGATATGGAAAACATTCCCATATCTAAAGTCCAAAGAAGGTTAAATGAAATTTTAAGACAAAGAAGACTGAAGGAGAATGAACCTATAGAACAAAATGAAGCTAGAAGACATTACAGAAGATATGAACATGGTTCAACTAGTAATTACAGACCTAGGTTAAAACCTAGAGAATTTCTGAAGAAGAAGGAAAGATTTGGAGTAAGTATTATGCCAAACCATAGACCAAATCAAAGAGAAATTAATCTAGAACCCATAAGTGAAACAGGTTATAAATTAAACCTAGATGGTATAAGGAATAGGCGTGAAATCATAGAGTTCTGGAAGAAAAGTATGATGAGTGTATTAAACATGAACGTAGGATGGAACTCTTCTCAATTTCTTAATTACACAGAACATAGTTTCTATGGATGTATTGCCGACTGGTATGGAGCTATTGGTGATGACCCAAAACAAGAGCTTAGAAATTTAGCAAGCCCAGTGACTATGTTCACATTAATATGTGAACTAATAGAAGACGAATTTATTGGAGAAAAAGAAGATGAAGATAAGGAAGCTTTAAAATGGCAAAGAACATTAAATAATCTCGAAATCTGTAACATGAAATATGTTGATAATTATATAACAGAATTCGAGAAGTATTACTATAAGATAGGGGAAAACAGCACTAATCTACAAATGTTCTTTGATAAACTTCCTGCCCCAATTAATGAACAAATAAGTGAAGAATATCGAGAGTTAATTAAAAATGGAGATAAAGATACTCTTGGTAACAGAATTTCCTATGTTAGGAAATGGGTTGAGAAAAAATGTCGAGACGTAAGAAGCACCCAAAGGATGAAAAAACAATTCTTAACTTGTTGGGAGACGTCAACAGAATGGGGATGTAATAATAGAGATTACCATGGAAAACGAAACTACAAGAGAAAAAGTTTCAATAAACAGAGAGGTGAAAAATATTATAAGAAGTATTATAAAAAACCATTCTCTAAAAACAAAAGGTTTTTCCAGAAAGCCTCGTTCTGTCCCGAGAAAAAGAAAAACTGCAAGTGTTGGGCATGCGGAGAATCAGGTCATTATGCTAATGAATGCAAAAACAAGAAGAACAATAGATTAGCAGAAGCCCTAGGTAGTTTGGATTACATCGAACTATCTGAAGATGAAGCAGTAGATCTAGCCCTAAGAAATAATAAAGGGATAGTAGAAATAATAGAGGAAAAACTTGAAGAAGAAATAGAATCTGAAAATGAGTCAATAGAAGGTGAAGAGATTAATGAAATGATGGAAGGAGAATCTCCTAGTGAATTCTCTGATGAATATGAAATGACCACCTTAGCTCAACTTCAGCAAGCTGAAACCTCTATTGATGAAGAACAAGTTGAAGAAATGACGAGATCAGGGGTTGATTTCCCGATCATCGCTAAAGAACAGTTTGTTAAAAAATCATTATTCTCTAAATATGCTAAATATGTTTGCGAAGAAATGTCTGGAGATGTAACGGTCAAGAACAATGAAAATCAAGCAACTGAAGTAAATTTAATCAATTGGGCAAACATTCAGAAGCATAACAAAGATAAAAAAATTTAAATATATTTTCATATGTGGCATCCAAGTAATAATAACTCCATTACAAGACTATGGAAAAGATGTGCAATGCATTAATTTTGTTTGTGACATTAGGCATAAAAAGTTTAGTGATCAATGTATCAGTGGTATAGCTTGTAATTTGAGTCAAAGAGCAGTTTCTTGGATCTGTAGGCCTAACTATTATGTTAGTCTAGAAGATCATTATGCATCTAAGTTCTTAGCTATAAAATTGTTAACAGAAGGTATTAGTATGCATAAGGGAACTTGTCAATTACAATTAAAGTGGAAGGTAGTTTATAAACTTGAAAATACTACAAATCCTCCACAAAAATGTCATATAGTAGAAGCTGAGAAACACGAGGTGGTAGGTCCAAGCAAAGAAGTTGTACCTGTTAAGTTAAGACCCAATCAGATAAGACTTAAGACCATTTGGATAAACGCATTTGAAAACTCTACGGGTACTAGCAGTAATAAAGTTTTAACCATAGATGAAGAAGGTAGAATCCATACGAATGCTAAACCACCAGTCAATCTCTCTAGATGTCCAAGCCTATCCAGAAACACTAGTTTTAGGTTCAACCCTAATCTTAGTATTACTCCAAGGAATCAGGGAGCTACCACTAGTAGAAAAGACAAATCGTTTGTAGTAGATGAAGACATAGTAAGCATGATAACAGCATTAAATAAAAGGTTAGAAAATAAGATTATAACAGAACCAAGCAGACGTAGTGTAGATCTAGGTTCTTTTAAGGAAACAGTGACAGCAATTCCTCCAATAGTTCACAAGGTTCGAGAAAATCAAGAAGGATCATCTAGTTCCGAACAAAAAGGAAAGATAATAGGTTATCAAACTAAAACCATTAGTGAACCTATCTATGAGAATGATCCAGGAGCTAAAGATTTAAAAGAATCTCTTACAGATTCTTTATTTGAAGATGAAGTAAGTATGAGAATGGAAGTAATAGACCTTAGACATCTCTATGGAGAGAATATGAGAGTAGAAGAAAGCTTTGAACATGTCAGCAGAGAATCACTAAAGAAAAATTATAGGATTACCAATCCTAATAGCATTTATATCCCGATAAGTATTTGCTTAGAAGGGTTCAATAAATATGAGCTATGTGCCTTTGTAGATACTGGATGTTCAGTATGCTTTGGAAAGAAGGCATTATTTCCTGATTTTATTTGGCAAAAGTCTCGTAGACCAATTCAAGTTAGAATAGCTGATGATAGTATCATGGTCCATTCAGAATTAGCTTCTGATGTACCTATCATGATAGGAGGAGTCCAATGTGTAATTCCTACACTATGGGCTACAAATCAGCCATCACATGATATGTTAATTGGAAATAATTTCCAAAGACTCCATGTTCCAGTAACTCAGCACTTAGATATGATGGTCTTCAACATCAATGGAGAAGACGCTTGGGTTAAAAAGATTAAACAGGCTTATACGCACCAAGCAATAGAGTTTACGCGCACTAAGCGTGGTGAGGAATATATTCTTCCTACACAAAGAGAATTTGCACTCTCTATATGTGAGGTAACATTAAAAGATAAAATCCTTAAACAACAAGAAAAAATGTGTAAGGAGTTATATTCTGAAAATCCTTTAAAATTTTGGGAAAAAGACAAATCATTTGCTACCATAGAGCTAATAGATCCAAAGGCTGTCATTAGAGTAAAACAAATGGTTTACACTTATAAGGATCAACAAGAATTTAAAGAGCAAATTGATGAACTCTTAAAGAAAGGTTTAATTCGAGAAAGCAAAAGTCCTCATTCTAGTCCTGCCTTTATGGTCAGAAATCATGCAGAAGAAAAAAGAGGAAAAGCTAGAATGGTTATCAATTATAAAAAGCTTAATGATAATACTGTTTTTGATGGATATTATATCCCTAATAAGACAGTTTTATTTAATAGAATACAGGGAGCCACTTGGTTCTCTAAAATGGATTGTAAAAGTGGTTATTGGCAGGTAAGAATGGATGAAAAAAGTATTCCACTTACTGCATTTAGTGCTCCACAAGGGCACTATGAATGGGTAGTCATGCCCTTTGGTTTAAAAAATGCACCACAAATATTTCAGAGAAGAATGGACAATGTCTTTAAAGAATTTAAACATTGCTGTCTTGTTTACATTGATGATATCTTAATCTTCTCTAAAACTATAGAACAACATAAGCATGACTTGAAAGCTATAACTCAAAAATGTATTGATCATGGAATCATTTTAGGACAGAAAAAATGTATTTACGCTGAGCCTGAAATTGAGTTCCTAGGATTAAAGATTAAAGCATGACAAATTATTTTGCAAGAACATATTCTAGAAAAGGTAGAAAAATTTCCTGATGAAATCAAAGATAGAAAACAACTAGAAAGATTTCTAGGTTGTCTTACTTATGCGTCTGATTTTATAAAAGATCTAGCCAAATTGAGAAAACCTCTACAAATTAAAATAAAGAAAGATAACAAGCTTTGCAGGTATAGCAGTGGCAGCTTCAACAAATCTGAGTATAATTATACTGTCATGGAGAAGGAGATTCTTGCAATTTATCGTGGAATCCAGAAGTTTATAATCTTCTTAGCCCCTAAACCTTTTACAGTCAGAACAGATTGTAAAGGAATATTGGGTTTCATAAATAACAATCTTGATAATATGAAAGCGCATGGGAGACTCCTGCGTTGGCAATTAGCCCTTAATCAATTTACTTTTACCATTGAACATGTGCAGGGATCCAAAAATTCTCTTGCTGACAGCTTAACAAGAGAGTTAACTGATGGATCAGAGAAATCAAACGCGGTGGGAAAATCCGCAATGGGTGTTCCACCCATGGGACATTAATCTCCTAGGAGAAATAAGAGGATACCAAGGATGGGTTTCCCCTCCAAGTTTTCATATTTCTGTTGATTTTGGAAGATTTACTGAGAATAGATTCCGTCGTGGACTCCTACAAGCGAGACACAGAGCGGTTATACGAATGTTAACTCTAGAGATAATTATAAAAGTTCTCCAGCTACCTACTGAACTCCAGGAAGACATCTGTAGAAGATGGAAAATGAGAGATTTCGACAACTTCTACTGGATGGTAACCTTGAGAGATCACGATACTCCAGCAACGATCAGAGAATGGTGTAACCATTTCTGTGTAACCACTGGCGCATGATTAGGAGGATTATCCTTACCCATTATGCCAAATGAAGATGCAGACTTTTTGAATTCGTGGAGATATGGAATGTGCAATGGAATCCACCACAATAACAGGAGACCATGGCCAAAGAAAGAAGAAGAAAGCATCTTGTACAAGTATTTCACTAAGTTCCAGAAGGAGGTCTTCCTCAGAGCAGCAACATTCGAAAAAATACAAGACATAAGTTGTTGTCGTGTTATCAGTGCCTGCATAGATGTTAGCCAGGGAAAAACCCGGCTACCACATTACCTAATCTTCCTACTAATGAGGGAAGATTATTGGTACGTGAAAGATCCAGTAATGGAAGGAAGAATCGATGTAGTAAGGCATACTTGAGAGGCAAGAGCAAAGGGATTCTTCTACATCTACTACTACATCACCAAGTTCAGACAGACAGATTGTGGGATATTCAAAGTCGGAAATACAACCTTCATCGTATCCCCACAACTCAATCCACTAATGCAGCAAGCCATAAACAGGACTGAATCCATCAATCTTTACTTAGCAGAGATAGAGGCCGGTCACTTTCTAGATAAAAGGGGACACGAGAGGATGATCGATTTACTGATTGCATGGGATCGAGAATACACTGAAGGATTAATGCTTGATCTCGATCTAGACAATGATCAAGATCTAGAGTTTGATAATACTCTAGATCTAGTTCAAGATTACAATGATGATGACCTGGAAGCCAACATGGGAGACGAAAGGGTCCAGAACCTGGAAAACTGAGAGCCATCATCATCCACCAAGCACAATTATTGTACTTTCTGCTTTTACTGTTTTTGCTTTTATCACGTGAACCTGTAAAATAATTGTTGTACTGTGTGCTTTTCTGAGTGTGTAGGGGCCCATCTGTCGGCCATTTGTAAAAGAGACGTTGGAAGAGGTATCCAATGCTCTCTACTCAGCTCTATAAATAGAGCCATTCTCCAGCTTCTCAACACACAATTCCAGAGAGAGAGAAAAAAAAACCATAGGAGAAGAGAGAAGAGAGTTTGTAAATCAGAAAGAGAAGTAGAAACGTTTTGAATTTGAGTAGATTGGTGTTTCCATCACTCTAAAGTTCAAAACCTTTCAATGGATCTTCTGATATGAGTGTTAAGTGTGTCTAAAGTTTTAAGATAAGAGTGCTTGTGTGTTGTAATATTTCCCAGATTCAATAAAGTTTGTTTTCAAGAAAGGGAAAGCTACTTAATTTAACACTATGTTCTGAATACTTTGTTTTCTTGATTCAAATCCTTTCACCCTCTCAAAATCAAAAACCAAAAGCTAAAGACTACGGTCTGAGGTAGGAAACGAAACAGATCTGTGCTCAATCTGGACTAAGGGAGGCCTGGTTGAAGGTTAGCCACCTCTAGAAAGCTGGAAGCTAAGGAATGCCGGTGGTCCAGTGTAACTACATTCAGGTATGGGTCAAACCTCTTTAGCTTAAAGTTTTAGTTGCAGAGCGTGGTGGGCTTAAAACCACAGAAAACTTATTATTCATAATATAGTTAGTAGATTATGGTAGTTAGTACCACTAAAAGTCATTTATAAATCTTCGTTATTTCACTTTGATAAAATTATAAAAAGTTTGAACAAATTTGTAATTTCTATAAAGCTTGGGTAAAGTTGCAAATTACTATCACAATTGCCCCACCAGTGAGCCCCACAGTGTCAACCAATCAAAACGCTCCTCACGGTTTCTACCATAATATTGGTTTTCACCGGAGCGCGACCCTATATATATATATATATATATATATAATTTTTGGTAATCATATGTATACACACATTGTATAAAAAGTATACAGTGTATCGGTGTATATATACAAATGTATATAAACAGTGTATATATACACACTGCCCACTGAGTGTATACATGTATATATACCGTACAGTGTATATCTTTGTTCACAATATACTGTGTTTAGTATGTATATATTGGGTATAATTATATGTATAATGTGTTTAGTGTGTATATATATAAGGAAAATAGTAAAATATAAAAAATATTATAAATTTATATATGTTAAGTCTTTGAAAACCGCAAAATATATAGGAATTTTACATTTTTTTATATTGTTTTTTATTTGAGGGACAAGGCCCGTCCCGTCCCGGTCCCGTCCCGTCCCGTGAGGGACAAGGCCCGCGCGGGATTGAAAAAAAAGTAGTGAATCCCGTCCCGCAAAAATTACGCGGGACGGGACGCGGGACGACCCTCATCCCGTCCCGTCCCGTCCCGCGCCCACCCCTATATATCTGTGTTCTTGATTAAGATTTTTTTTAAATATTGAAATAAAATTATAAATTTTTTAAAGAATTTGTCATTGGTAAATAAAAAAAATGATAGGATTTGAAAAGTACGACAAAAAACCTCACAAATTGTGGTTTAAATATGACATTAATAGTAAAAAAAATTCATATGAATAAGAATTTGAAGATTTTTCAAAAATATATGTATAACATAATGAATTATCTTATGAAAATATTAAAATAAAAATATAAAATTTTACATTTATAGTAGAAAAACTTGGTAGGAATAAAAAATAGTGAAAAAGGAGGAAGGATGGAGACTTGAACCCAAGATAAATTGTGGTTTAAATATGACATTAATAGTAAAAAAAATTCATATGAATAAGAATTTGAAGATTTTTAAAAAATATATGTGTAACATAATGAATTATCTTATGAAAATATTAAAAGACAAATATAAAATTTGACATTTATAGTAGAAAATTTTGGTAGGAATAAAAAACAGTGAAAAGGAGGAAGGATTGAGACTTGAACCCATGATCTCTTGGTTAACTTAGATTTCCTTATTATTTATTTTTTTTATAAAATATTACAAAGTTCCGTCGCAGAGAAGCGAGCAGTGGACAGGGGCTTAGTGAGCGTGTACGCAATCTAATCTTTAGAGGGATATGAAGGACACTTGAAGAGTCTTGTTGTGAACTTTCTCTCGCACAAAATGGTAGTCAAGAGAGAGATGTTTGATCCGGTGATGAAGAACCGGATTGACGGCCAAGTAGGTTGCTCCTAAATTGTCACACCACAAGGTAGGAGGTTGCAGTAGAGGAACCTTAATGTCATGGCGAAAACCGGTTGTAGCCAAATCGTTTCACTTGTAGCTTTGGCGAGGGCACGATATTCAGCCTCTGTGGTCGATCTGGCAACCGTGTCCTGTTTTCTGGAGCTCCATAAAATAAGATTATGCCCACGAAAAATACAATATGTCCCCACAGATCTACGATCAGTTTTGTCACCACCCCAATCAGCGTCGGAGAATGCTGAAAGGTGGTTAAGAGGAACCGATGAGATGGTGAATTGCAGGTCAGCTGTAGAATTGAGATAGCGAAGGATCCACTTGATAGCTTGCCAGTGATGGTGGCAAGGATGGTGCATATGTTGACACACCTTGTTGACGGCGAAGGAAATGTCGGGCCTGGTGAAATTGAGATATTGTAAACTGCCAGATCAGTAAAGGGCTCGGAGGAGACAGAGGCGTCATAATCAGTGGCCATGAGAGTGCAGATGGGTTTGGAGGAGCTCATGCCGGTTCGATGAAGAAGGTCCCAAATATGTTTTGCTTGACAGAGATGGAAACCGCGGGAGTCCCTGCGAATTTCAATGACAAGGAAATAATGTAGGGGACCTAAGTCCTTAACAGGGAATAAGGCAGCGAGGGTGGTATAACAAATTTAGATGAGAGGGAGTCATCCGATGAGATGACTAACAAGTCATCAACATAGACTAGAATATCCACCGAGTGTTTCTCATAGGAGTAACTGAAAAAGGGAGGAATCAGCCTGAGAGGATTGAAAACGAATGAGTGAGTCACTTAATTTGGAAAACCAAGTCTGGGTGCTTGTTTGAGACCGTAAAGAGATTTATGAAGTTTACAAATAAAGGAGGGATAAGAAGGATGGATGAAACCTGTAGGTTGGGAGATGAATACATCCTCGACAATGGTCCCGTGTAGAAATGCATTATGCATGTCTAATTGGCGGACACTCCAGTTGTGCATAACGGCCAGGGAGAGAAGCAAGCGAATGGTTGAAGGCTTTGCGAGTGGACTGAAGGTCTCGTGATAGTCCACACCATGTAACTGATGGAAACCCTTCGCAACCAACCGAACTTTTTGTCTTTCGATTGTGCCATCGGAGCGACGTTTGGTCTTGAACACCCACTTGACACTTGGAACATTGGAGGAGGATGAGAGAGGGACAAGGGACCATGTTTTGGTGGAGATGAGGGCATCAATTTCGCGTTGCATAGCTTGCCGCCATTCAGGATATTTGTTGGCTTCTATGAAACATTGAGGCTCTTCGGGGATGAGGTTCGTGGATGAGCAAGAAGGTTTGGTCGGCCAAGGGATGGTGCCGTCCTTCCATACGCGAGGAGTGGTGATGTTGGATTTGGACCTGGTGAGCATAGGGTGTGAGGGAGGTGCAAGAATTGGAGAAAGGGAAGGATTGACGTCAGAGGAGGAATCGGGTGAAGACGAGGGTACTCCAGTGGTTTCTGAGTCGGGTATGGAGGAAGGGGAAGGGGAATTTGGAGTTGGGCCAACAGGTGGTGAGTCGAGAGGGTGTGTTGGGGCCATAGGTTGGCTTGGGGAGGTATATGGAAATAAAGGAAGGGATTGAGTTTGTAAAGATTGTGGGGCTGGGGTAGTGTTGGGAATGGTAGAATAAGGAAAGATGGTTTCATGGAATATGACGTCCCGAGATATGTAAGTTTTATGGTCAACCCAATTGAAGCAATTGTACCCTTTATGATTAGAACTATAGCCAAGAAAAATCATGGGAGTGGATCTAAATGAGAGTTTGTGTTTGTTGTAAGGACGGATATTCGGAAAACAAAGACATACGAAGACCCGAAAGGACTTATAGTCAGGTGGGGAGTGAAAAACAATTTCAAAAGGACTTTTATGTTGAAGGAAAGGGGTGGGGAGGTGGTTCTGGAGAAAAACCGCAGTTTCAAAGGCAACATCCCAAAAATGAAGAGGGAGGGAGGCATGTCTAAGGAGTGTGATCTACAATGCGACAATGTTGTCTTTCGACACTTCCGTTTTGTTGATGTGAGTAGGGGCAAGTAAGGCGGTGTTGGATCCCTAAATGTTGCAATGGGTTTGAGTGGCATGAACTCAGTGTCATTATCTGTTTGAATGGAGATGATAGTACGGGAGAAAAAATTTGTGACAAGCTTAATAAAAGAGTGCAAAAGAGGAGCAACTTCACTTTTAGTTTTGATAGGAAACAACCATACAAATTTAGAGAAGACATCTACGAATGTAACAAAATACTTGTTCCTAGTTAAAGAGGAAATATGGGATGGGCCCCAAACATTAACAAAGAGTAATTGCAAAAAGTGGGCCGACCGAGATGGGCTAGCAGGGTGAGGTAGGGAATGGGCTTTAGCCCAGCTGCAGGAAACACATGGGAAATCAAAATGGGCTGAACTAGGGTTGGAAATTTTTTGTTGTTGGAGAACTGAACGGGTGAGGCGGCGTGATGGGTGTCCAAGCCGAAAGTGCCACAGAGCAACAGTTGTTGATGGCGAACAAAAAGCAGAGGAGACGGAGGTAGTATTAATGGACGACGGTGTGGGTCTGCGAATGCTTAACAACAAAGTGATTAGCATGGAACTCAAAATACACATCATTATCTTGACAAAATCGTCGAACAGAGAGTAAGTTTTTGTTAAGGTCTGGAATATGAAGTATATATTGTAAATGAAAGGAAGAGGAAGGGGTAAAGCTAGAGAGAAGAGGAACTAGTGTTGTGAATGGAGATGGAAGAGCCATGACCCAGGGAAACGGAGTCAGTGCTAGCATAAGGTGCAGAATTGATCCTCAAATTGGACAAATCTGGAGTGCAGTGAGTAGTCGCTGCGGTATCTGGGAACAATGGAGCCGTTGAGGAGTAGTGTGCTTGGAAAGAGTGTGGAGGTGGTGCTTGATAGGCTTGATCAAAACGATCCAGCACTGGAGAGCTTCATGACCCCTTTTGCGACAAAGTTGGCATTGAGGACGATTGCCAACATCACCGGAGAAGGAATGGGGGCCACCACGACCACGGCCACGACCGGAGTCACCCTGCCCGCGAGATGAGTCACCACGATCACCATAGGAGGATCCCCTGCCACGGGAAGAGTCATGACAACCCTGGGTTTGGGTAAAGTTTGCCTCTAGAGGAGTAGAAGGGGGCAGAGTAGTGGTGGTATGGGCGGACAGGGGAGGTGGGTCGAGGAGGGAGGAGGACTGGCGGGCTAACATGGATTCATGGTTCATGAGATGGGAGATAGTGGTTTTTGAATCAGGAGGGGTAGTTTGTGTGGTCAGGGAGGTCACAACAGCGTTGTACTCAGGGCCAAGACCAGCAAGAACATAGATGACGAGCTCCGAGTCGGAGAAGGTCTGGCCAGCTGCAGTAATGGCCGCTACAAGATGTTTCGCTTTGTTGCAGTACTCTATGACGGAGTCACCTCCTTTCTTGAGGGTCGTTAGCTGAAGGCGGTGCTGGATGATTTGTGCAGAAGAGGTAGCAGAGAATAAGTCGATAAGACGCAACCAGGTTTCAGCAGCAGTGGAGCATTCACGAACTTGGACGAGAACCGACTCACTAAGGGAGGCGTTTAGGAGAGCAACAACAAGTTGATCTTTGGCCAACCAGTCGGTGTAATCGACACTCTGATGGTCTGTAGGAGGAGGGATGGAGCCGTCAGCATAACCAAAAAGGCGATGAACTTTATGAAACACTAATGTCTCAATGTGTGAGATCTTTCAGTTTTATTTCGCATTTCTCACTATGATCTTTTTAGTTGTATTGGGGCATTTCGTGCTTTTAATTCTAATTTAAGGAACTAGGAGATTTGTTTGGAAATAATTCTGGATTTTTTGCACATGGTTTTGTCTCTGATATGGTTTTCATGGCACAGGTTGATAAAACATGGAAGTCTTCTGGGCATGGTCCAAATCTTGATTGACCTTGACCTTGTCATATTCAAATCATACATTTCCTTGGATGGTGGATGGTCGGTAACGACCCCTCCAATCTAAGTAGACTATCTTATTGTTTTGATTTACTTTAGTTTCTTTCATCTCTTCTGAATTGTAGAGATGTTTGAAACTAGTGCCTCCTTTTGTTTGCTTAACAATGTCATTTTCTTGCCTGCTTGGATTATAATGTAATGTTCCATCTGACTAACTGAAGTGGCAACAAGATCACTCTCTCTGTTTGGGTCTGAAAAGTACTTTCAACTTCATAAAACTAAAGTAGATGGTTTCTGAGTTCCAGCCTCCCTGATGGAGAAAACATAAAACTAAGGATCCACACTATATACTTGGTTAAATACATTTCGATATCTGTTCTATGTTTCAGATGATATTAGTGCATTGACCAATCTGATTTTGTTAATAACCATGTGAATCAATATCCATCTAACCGTGCAACTTGATATTCTGGGAAGATTTAAGTATTTGATTAGCTCAATGTAATCTCTTTTTTATACCTAGTTTGCCTAATAGTGGATATTCTGCATTGTCTTTCGCTTCATAATGCAATTTTTTTTAATTCTACTGACCTTGGACCTGTACAAAATTTCCAGGCTTTATGTGCAACTAGAGGGAAACTGTTAGATGGCCTTGAAACTTGCATAGGGAGAGGTTTGAGGCCATCACAAATCTCCACAACGGGCACAACCTTGGAGATTACAATTGTCAATAAACCAGGACTACTATCAGTGGTATCTGCTGTTCATGCTAGACTAGGATGCCATGTCACATGAGCAATCGCCTAGACCCATAACGTAAGTGCAACATACATCATCTATGTGGAAGAGAAGATCAAATGTGGATCCATCACATATATGGCTCACCTGGCCAGCATACAAGACCTACTGCAGAGTGTGGTAAAGCTCCGACATCAGATTGGGGAGAAGTGGAGTGTAAGGTTGATCACTCTAATAGGTAAGCTGCACAAAGAGCTGCTAGGTCTATGAGAAGAACCAGTAGTAAAGCTGCGAAATTTGAAGAACTCATGGCCAAATTTGAAGAACTTCTACTTGGTAAGATTGTTATCTCAGATTTATTTCTTTGATTTACTACTCTAGGAGCTAGAACATAATATTTAGTGTTTCTTTGATCTGATTCGTATGATATGAAATTATGGGAGGAAAGAAATTTCATCCCCAAAATATATTTCCTATAAGTATAATTTGATATTGTCGTTGATAATTGCATTTAGCGAGTCATTTTTTTGTCACTTTATTGATATATATAGCAATGAAAACTATATTCTCTTGGTAATGTGTTTTTCAGGGACGATAACTTCTTCGCCATATCCTATCTTATTTGATGACAGACATTTCATCGCTAAAAAGATTCTTATAATGACATAACTAAAATGGTATCTACAATGATGGATTCGATTTCCTTGCAATAGCATGGTTATAGTAACAAACAATTTTCTCGCCAAACTAACATATTAGCGAGGAATTTTATGTTATCGCTAAATGACTATTATCGATTCCATCAACCTTTTGTTGATGAAATTATTATTTTTTTAGTGATGAAAATATAAGTCGCGAAATAATATTGGTCTAACTTGATATCATCATTAACGAGGAAATATACAATTTTGCGAGGAATTAAATTTTATCGCCAAGTGTATTCAACGACTATTATGGAATCTTTTCGCTTGTTCAGCGACAAATATAATTACCTTTTACGATAAATTTAATAGTCGCTAAAGACTTATAGTGACAAATGTTTATTTCCTCGCAAAATATTTTTTTGTGACGATTTTATTTTTCCCCGTTAGATTCTTTTGTGAGAAACTTTCAATGACCATTTAAAAAGGAAGCATATTTCCTCGCTAAATAGCTTTAGCGACGCAATATCAATGTTTAGCGATGAAAAATTTCCTTGCTAAAAGCGACTTCTGTTGTAGTGAAACGAAGCTAGAAGACATTACAGACGTTACGAACATGGTTCAACCAGTAATTACAGACCTGGGTTAAAGCCTGAAGAATTTCTAGAAAAGAAGGAAAATTTTGGAGTAAGGATTATGCCAAACCATAATCAAAGAGAAATTACTGTAGAACCCATAAGTGAAATAGGTTATAAATTAAACCTGGACGGTATATGGAATAGGCGTGAGATTATAGAGTTCTAGAAGAAAAGTATGATGAGTGTATTAAACATGAATGTAGGATGGAACTCTTCTCGATTCCTTAATTACATAGAACATAGTTTCTATGGATGTATTGCTGACCGGTATGGAGCTATTGGTGATGAAGTAAAACAAGAACTTAGGAATTTGGCAAGGTAAATATGTTCTCGTTAATATGTGAACTAATAGAAGAGGAATTCACTAGAGACAAAGAAGATGAAGATACGGAACCTTTAAAATGGCAAAGAACTTTAAACAATCTTGAAATCTGTAACATGAGATAAGTTGATAATTACATATCAGAATTCGAGAAGTATTATTATAAGATAGGAGAAAACAACACTAATCTACAAATGTTCTTTGATAAACTTCCTGCCCCAATTAATGAAAAAATAAGTGAAGAATATCAAGAATTACTAAAAAATGGAAGTAAAGATTCTCTTGGAAACAGAATTTCCTATGTTAGAAAATGGGTAGAGAAAAAATGTCAAGACGTAAAAAGCACCCAAAGAATGAAAAAACAATTCTTAATATATGTGTTGGGAGATGCCAACAGAGTGGGGATGTAACAATAAAGACTATCCAGAAATAAGGAATTATAAGAGAAAAGTTTCAATAAACAAAGAGGTGAAAAATACTATAAGAAATATTATAAAGAACCATTCTCTAAAAACAGAAGGTTTTTCCAGAAAGCCTCGTTCTGTCATGAGAAAAAGAAAAACTGCGAGTGTTGGGCATGCGGAGAATCCGGTCATTATGCTAATGAATTCTCTAAAAACAGAAGTTTTTTTTGCTGACCAATTTTGAAATGAGGTGTAAGATTGGCTTCTAATGCAATTGCATTATGCTTCGTTATCAACTTAGTTGATTATAAACTGAGTGAATCTGGACAATGAACTGATATTCCGATGCTTGCTTGTACTTCCCACTGACTTACTTACATATTCACAGGAACACACTTATAACCTGACAGGATATTCTTATCAATATGGCAGGATAAAAAACAAATGTTAACAGGAAGATGCTTAAACATTGACAAGATATTGTTATATGCATGTCAGGGTAAAGAACAAAACATAGTCACCTTAATTACATGAGGAAATGTTGTAACCACCTTTCACCCCAGAATCCTTGTGTTTCGTTCGGTCGGGACATCATTCCCCTACATTATGACACTTGACAGGAACACACCTATAGCCTGACAAGATAAAAACAAGACCTTGACAGGGTATTCTTATCAACATATAACAAGATAAAAAAAACTTAGACAGGAAGATCCTTGAACATTAACAAGATAATGTTATACACATGTCAAGATACAGAACAACACGTTTTCAAAGCTTGGCCGAGGGGGTGTTATACACTGATAGGGACACACGTATAGCCTAACAAGAAATAAAATAAATGTTGCAGGATGTTTACCTTAACATCGTAATATACAACAAAAAGTTGACAGGAATACACTTACATCTTGACAGGAGTGATCATAACCTTTGGCAGGATACAAAACTGAAAGATTGTTTCTATAAATTTGTTTTTTTACATCTTCGAAAATAATATTTTTTCCAATTTCCAAAAATATATGTTTTTTAATACCCGAAAATCCTATTTTTTTCAATTTCTAAAAATCTGTTTTTTTTTTAATTTTCCTAAAATCCTATTTTTATATATTTATATTAATTAAAAAATATAACTTTACAATACTTTTATTGCAAATTTGCCCAAATAGGCATCCTATGTAATTTAGCAGAAATAGGGGTACTTTTGTAATTTTTTTTTCTGGGTAGGATATATCCGCAAATTCGCTTGTAATAAATTGAGAAAGTTTGGAAGGATGTATAATTAGAAAGACACGGATTTTCTATCATATACCCAAGGGCATAAGATAAAAAGCTAAATTGAAAAATATTTTCTCTAAATACACTCGGTTTAGTCATTTATAAATTAAATTATGGGATTTACTTATTTTCTTTTAGGGTATTTTTCCCAATAAAATATTCTTATCATATATCCTTAAAAAAACATAATAGACAAATCGAAAACAAATGTATACCGACTTTGTTAGTACGTACGTACCTGCTCCCCCTCTGTAATTATCTTCAATTCGATCCAACTAACCTTTGTCTTTCCTATTTGACATTAGAAAAAACGGATTTTGTAAGAAAAATGATCGATTGCCTTATAAGATATATTACGTAAGATTTATTTTGATAAGAAAAATTACCAAGAAAGGAGGAGACGGTGAAGATTTCTGCTGGGTCGACGGACCGACATCATCACCTTCCACTCCCCGCTGCCTCCGTCTTCGCCTAACCAAAAATATCACCAAAGCTGCAACAGCTGCCAACAATACCATCGCGCCAACTATCACTCCTGCAATCAGTCCCGTCGAACTCCTCTTTCCTGGTTGAGTCACTGGCGATAAATATATTGTGGGTGGTGGCGGTGGCGATTTCGCAGTCATTGGTGATGGCGGCAACAGTAGCAATGGCAGTGTTTGTGGGGGTGGCGGTAGCAGTGGTGGTGGTAGCGGCGGCGGAGGTGATAGTGATGGTGATGGTGAGGGGGATAGTGGTGGCGCTGATAACGGAAGCGGGGCAGTCGGTGACGGTGGCGTTGAATGTATGCCCATACCACCCATAGGGGCTGTTAGGAGTTAGTGGTAATACTAACCTGATCAGCAAGTAACGGGAGAATGGAATCACAAAATACAGAAACTAAGGTAAGGTAGAACACATAAAATAAAAACGAGTACAAAGAACCTTGTAGAATAATACAAGATAATGAAAATACTCTTAATACAAGTAGTGGGTATGGATGTGTGGGATGAAGGCTTTGTATGTAGGTAGGATGAGATGGTGGTATGTTTTTGGATGGGTTGAAAATGAGGAGGAGCCTACTATTTATAGGCCTCGTGTCTTGGGGACTTGGAGAGTAGAAGTTAGAAGAGGGAGAGGGTGTGAGAACCATTGTAGAGTTTTGGAAGGATGGAGAAAAGGAAAATCCTCTTTCTAGACATATTTTTAGATTGGTCCAACTAGGGGTGGGTGTGGGACGGGACGGGATGGGGGTCGTCCCGCGTCCCGTCCCGCGTAATTTTTGCGGGACGTGACCGGAACGGGATTCACTATTTTTTTTTCAATTTCGCGCGGGCCTTATCCTTCACGGGACGGGACGGGGGGGACGGGACGGGTCTTGTCCCTCAAATAAAAAATATTATAAAAAATTCTACAATTGCTATATATTTTACGATTTTAAAAGACATAACATATGTATATATATACATTATGTTTTTCTTATATACACATATTGATACACTTATATATAGTATAGTATACACACTAGGGTGGCTCAAAATGGACCCGAGCCGGAAACCCCACCCGACCCGACCCGGAAAACACGAGGTCGGAGTTGACCCGAAACCCCCAGGGGTCGGGTCTCGGGTCGAATATTAGAAAATCCCGGGTCAACAAGCGGTTCGGGGTCAGACCCGGCGGGTCTCGGGGGTCGACCCGTTGACCCGGATTTTTTTTTAATTTTTTTTTTATAAATATACATATGGTATATGTATACTTTTATATATGTTAATATGTATACATTGTGCATATGGGTACCGTACGTGTGTACAGTGTATATATACCATGGTATATACTATGTTAATATGTAGGGTAAATTACACATAACCACCCGTAAATTATGTTACTTTTCACATAACCACCCATAAAAACTTAAATTACAATAAACCACCCTTGAATTTGGTTTGTTTTCATATGACCACCCACACATTCAACCTCTATTTGTTTTGTTTAAAATGACTAAAATACCCATAATTCAAGCTTATTTTTGTACTTTGTAAAGGAAGGATGTTGCATGTATATAAGTACGTGTTTAGATTCCAATTGTATTATGTTTATAATGTAAAATAGACAAGATCGTCTTTGGTAAACAAAAAATTTAAGATAAATTAAGGGTGTGTTTGGATTCCATAATTTATTAATTATATATAATGTAATAGTTTTATCCCGATACATGTGATTATTTGGTTAAATTACTATTTTACCTCATTTTTTATGAGATTTTTAGTTATACAACCAACTGCTCACATAAACCGAAGTAAATAATTGAATTATAATTAAAATGGAATGTAACAAACCCACCCTAAATACTCCAACCAACATATATCTAAAAATGTGAAGAGACGAGACTTGCAATAGCTCCTAACATTCTCCTCTCCTTCAAATGTTGAATAAGATAGGGATAAGCGCGCTCTAAAATAAAACAAGATTGTTGCTTTAAAAGAATGGTAAATTAGCTCATATATTAAATTACCAACCATATCATTTTAAAAAATAAGCTAAACATATCATTTGACAAATTATCCGAACATGAATAATTTTATGATAATATATCCTTTTTTAAAAGGGTAACCGGATTATTTAACAAATGGGAAATCTTTTGAAAATAAATCATTGCATTAAATACAAATAAGCTTGAATTAAGGGTATTTTAATCTTTTTTAAACAAAACAAATAGAGGTTTAGTGGGTGGGTGGTCTTATGAAAAGATAACTAATTTATGGGTGGTTTACTGTAATTTAAGTTTTTATGGGTGGTTATGTGAAAAGTACCATAATTTATGGGTGGTTATGTGTAATTTACCCTAATATGTATACAATGTTATATATGTTAATATCAACATGTATACAGTGTGCATATAACACATATATGCACACTTACATACTAGATATTATATATATACTATATAATATATATAAGGAAAATAAAAAAAATATGATAAAATATTATAAATCTATATGTGTTACGCCTTTGAAAACCGTAAAATAGATTGAAATTTTAAAACTCGGGTTTTCGGGTGAACCCGTTACCCGACCCGGGAAACCCGGAATTATAAATCTCGGGTTCGGGTCGGGTGGCGGGTCACATTTTTAAAAATCCCGGGTCTTTGGGTTGACCCCCACCCGGAATATTCGGGTCGGGTCGGATCGACCCGGATGAGCCACCCTAATACACACACTGTAAAAGTGTGTTATGT
Organism: Persicaria maculosa; assembly: GCA_963922045.1. Lineage (NCBI taxonomy): Eukaryota > Viridiplantae > Streptophyta > Magnoliopsida > Caryophyllales > Polygonaceae > Persicaria > Persicaria maculosa. Next base: position 8,777,697 of record OY998253.1, read on the forward strand.
GTATATATACACACACAGTATATACAAATACAAAGTACGTGTATATATTATTATATATACAATGTATGCACTGTAATTATACATACACTGTAAAGTATACACAAAGTGTGTATATATATATACACTGTGTATTATATTATTATTATTATTATTATTATTATTATTATTATTATTATTATTATTATTATTATTATTATTATTATTATTATTATTATTATTATTATTATTATTATTATTATTATTATTATTATTATTATTATTATTATTATTATTATTATTATTATTATTATTATTATTATTATTATTATTATTATTATTATTATTATTATTATTATTATTATTATTATTATTATTATTATTATTATTATTATTATTATTATTATTATTATTATTATTATTATTATTATTATTATTATTATTATTATTATTATTATTATTATTATTATTATTATTATTATTATTATTATTATTATTATTATTATTATTATTATTATTATTATTATTATTATTATTATTATTATTATTATTATTATTATTATTATTATTATTATTATTATTATTATTATTATTATTATTATTATTATTATTATTATTATTATTATTATTATTATTATTATTATTATTATTATTATTATTATTATTATTATTATTATTATTATTATTATTATTATTATTATTATTATTATTATTATTATTATTATTATTATTATTATTATTATTATTATTATTATTATTATTATTATTATTATTATTATTATTATTATTATTATTATTATTATTATTATTATTATTATTATTATTATTATTATTATTATTATTATTATTATTATTATTATTATTATTATTATTATTATTATTATTATTATTATTATTATTATTATTATTATTATTATTATTATTATTATTATTATTATTATTATTATTATTATTATTATTATTATTATTATTATTATTATTATTATTATTATTATTATTATTATTATATGCGGGACATGACGGGATTTGCGGGATAAGGAATCCTCGTCCCGCGTCCCGTCCCGCATAATTTTTGCGGGACGGGATTCAATATTTTTTTTCCAAATCCCACCGGAATCGGGACGGGACCGGGACGGGCCCGGAATTTGCTGGATTTGTGTCCACCCCTAGGTCCAACAATGAGCAATTCCAATGAAGAATGATTCAAATCCAAATGAGAATGTGTGATGCAACTCAACACGGCCCTAATACCATGTGCAACAATGAGTTTTTATTACCTTATAGGTCTTAAAAGGTAAACTAATATTTGCAAGGTAAACCTTAAAGAAAGAGGTTGGAAGAGTTACCTCTCTCTACCAAGATAACCTCTTTCCCTTTTATTTTTACTATATTTTTTATTTTATTTTTAAATGCACAAGTAGCTCACTACACATCTTATGCAAGTTTATTTAGTATGTTAATAACTCAAATGTATTAATAATATATATTTTTTATTATTATTTTAATAAACAAATTATACCATTAATTTTAGGGATAATTAGGTGAATATACCTTTTCCAAATTTTTTTTATGAGTGATTATACCAATGGAAGTTGTTTTTTTATGAGTGATTATACCAATGGAAGTTGTTTTTTTTAGATATTTTTAAATTTTAATAAAATTTAAAAATATCCAAAATATCAAAATTTTAAATAATTTTTTAAAAATAAATAGTTTCATGCAATTAGTATTAATCATAGAATTGTTTTAATATTTTAATGTTTTTTAGAGTTTTTTTATCTTCTTAAAAATGTTATGAAAAATAAAAAAATCAAATACCATCGATCGGAGGGAGTATTATACAATACAAATAAATATAAAAGTTGATTTGAAAATGAAAGATCAAGTGATTGTAATTGTAAAATGTAATAAATTGAAATCTTCATAAAAAAATTAATTATATATAATTATAAATCAATCGGGTTACTGGGTCAATTGGGTCAAAATTACTGAGTTAATTGGGTCACCGGGTCTAAACCCAGATGACCCGGAAAATTAATGTGTTTTCGGGTTCGGGTCGGAATAAATTTCCGGGTCAAAATTTTCGGCTTTTGACCCAAAATTTTCAGAGCGTTCGGGTCGGGTCGACCGGGTCAGATCGTGTTTTATTGCCAGATGAGGATGCAAACAAAGCGTCGGTGACCGAAAGAGGTATGACTACATCTGACCGACTAGTAGAGGTGGGCACAACTTGCATACATTAGTGATAATTTTGTATAGATAATAATAAATAAAAACAACTAGTACGATTCCCGCGTCATGACGCGTTTTTTGAAAACTAAAATATAATATATAAAAATTCTAATAAATGTTAAGATAAAAATCATTAAAAAAAACTTTAGAATAAATGTATCTTATAATTATCTTAGGATTTTTTTTTAAATCTTATGTAGAGTATAATACATTAATATAGATATTTTAAATTACTTAGTAATAATAATATCAATATCATTATAACATTGTTTAATTGTGATGTGTCATAATCCATAATTATTCAATTTTTTTTAAGCCCAATAGTTAGTAAATAAATTTGATTAAACCCAATAGTTATATTAGATTAAATTCAATGTTTTGAATTAAGCCCAATAGTTAGTAAAATTAAAGAAAAAAGAGATTTAAAGGAAATTGAATAAAAAAGGAGAATTAAAGAAAATAAAAAAATGAAAAAAATAATAATGATTGGTTAAGACTGCTAAAATGTTTCTAAGAATGACACATCATCCTAAACTCTTCTAAATTAAGAGTTTATATAGATAAAAAAAATGAAAAAAATAATAATGATTGGTTAAGACTCCTAAAATGTTTCTAAGAATGACACATCATCCTAAACTCTTCTAAATTAAGAGTTTATATAGATAAAAAAAATGAAAAAAATAATAATGATTGGTTAAGACTCCTAAAATGTTTCTAAGAATGACACATCATCCTAAACTCTTCTAAATTAAGAGTTTATATAGATAAAACCAAATTTAGAGGCATTTTCATCTTTTACTTTCAAGTTGAATTTAATGAAAAATTGGAGGATGGGTGGTTACTTGCTGACAGTTTATTATAAGGGGTGGTTAAGTGTAATTTTTTGAATAAGGGGCGGTTAATTGAAAACAAGGGTGAATAAACGGTGGTTTGATGCATTTTGGCCATAAATTTAAGCCACCTTCCCTCCTCTTCTCGATTCAGATCCACCAAGTACAGCCTCCGGTGACTGCCTCCATGCTTCTCATTCATGGCGACAAGGGAGAGCGGACAATTCTACGTCTCCCATAGCCACTTTCTCTCCTCCGATTCAGATCCACTAAGCAGACAGGAAGGGAAGCCATCAATCACTGCCGGAATATCCTCCTTCCTCCGTCGGTTCTGAAACCGATTCGGATTTCTATTTTCAACTTGTTGATGAGAGATCTGAAACCAATTCATACGAAACCTACTGAAATGAAATTAGCACGTACAGCCACAACTTCCGACAAAATCAAGCCATGGATGAAATTAGCACAGCCACAGATTTCTTGTCCGCTCCTTCTGGATCTCGCCGGCGACGGCTCCCTGCTCCCGGTGCTGCTGTTCGGCTCGTTCAACGAGAAGATGGAGCCGGTGCGGAGGATCTACAGATTTGTTGAGGGAGAGCGGTTGAATGACGCCATTCGAGCAAGGAGATCGAGACGGAGATGGATCGATGTCCGTCGCCGACTCTAAGAAGATGATGGAGAGACGGAGATAGAGCGACAGAGATGGAGAGACGGAGATGACGGAAATGGAGCGAAGAAGGTTGTGAATTGTGATTAGCCTATTAGGAAAATATTAGACAAATACTGCCTCTGTTTTAAAATAAAAGTCGCTTGACTTTTTTCACGTTTTTTAAAGAGGTAAAAACTCGATAAAATATTATTTTTCTAATCAATTTTTTTCCATAAATTAATACTTATTACTAATAAGCATCACTTTATGAAAAAAGTTTGATTAAAATAATAATATTTTATAGAGTTTTTACCTTATTAAAAAACGTGCAAAAAGGCAAGCGACTTTTATTTTGAAACGGAGGGAGTAGTCATTAGGAGCGGATCCAAATCCGTTTGGGAGAGGGAGGCCCAAATGACAAATCTGACTGAGGAAAAGGGGTAGGGTATTTCTGGGGGAGACTATCCGCACGACCAAAATATCGCCAATTACACGATGACGGTGACGAAATTGAAAACCGTAGGAAAATATTGTGGTTTTAGTTTTGAAAACCGTAGAAAAATTCATGGCCACGGAGTTGGAAATCGTGGGTTTAGCCCAAAACAAAAAAAAGCCCAAAAAAATAAAGCCCAAAACAAAACCCAAAAAAAAAAAACCCTAAAAACAGGCTCAATTTCCCGCTGCCACAGTTCTGGAAACCGTGAGAACTGTAGCACGCGGATTCCCGATGACCTTTTATAGTTTTTTTTTTTTTTGGCGGTGTAATAATTTTCTTACAATTTGAGAAGCTGTGGCAGCGACAATTGCTACGGTTTTCAGAATTGTCGCCACATTATTCCCCACGGTTTTCGAAACTGTGACAGCCCAGATTCTCGCGGTTTTCGGAACTCTGGCAGCCACCGTGTATTTGGCGAGAAATTGGCCGTGCGCTCAGCAAACCTGTTGTGTAATTGTATCTGAACAAAAATCGGTTGGACTTTTAACCAATTTAGATTGATTAGTTGATATTTAGTCAGTACTCTCTCCGTCTTAAAATACAAGTCTTTTTAGACCAACAGGTGAATTAAGAAGTAGATTAAGTGTAATGATTAGAAGTAAAAAAAATAGGTTAAGTGTAATGATTAGACTTGGATATTAGAGTATTTGTTTCTTTTTTTTTTCAATTGGTAAGGAAGAGATTTAGGGTGATGTAAAAATTAGAGTAATGATTAGATGTAAAAAGTATAGGTTAAGTGTAATGATTAAATCTAAAAAGACATATATTTTTGACAAAATTAGATGGGTTAAAAAGACATGCATATATTAGTCTATTGTCATTCTGATTGCATTTCAATTATATATATGCCTGTTTAAGGGTATGTTTGGATTCCCAAGTGTTTATGTTTATAAACACATTAAAAGTGTTTATAAACATAAACACTTTGAAAGTGTTTCGCTCATACATTTAAACCGTATTTTAAATAACGTAAATTTTTAAATAAACTCGTTATAAATTGGGTCAATTTATCTCAAACTATTGTATAAAGTTGATAATTATATTTTAAATTTAATTTAATTGACTTACACAATTTACGATGTACTTTATTTTAAATTTACATTATTTCAAACGCACTGGAAATTGTGTGACCCAAACACTTTAAAAGTGTTTATGTTTATAAATATAAACGATTGGAATCCAAACAGACCCTAAGTGTTTGTTTATTGATGGTTTTGAAATTTAAGATTTTTAAATTGATTTGGGGTAGTTTTTCATTCATATAATTTATATTTATACTATTAACATTTTGTTATTCAATTTTCAGGATCTAATTATTCAAATATAAAGGGCTATCAAACTAATAATATACAAAATTATAATTCATGATTAAAAACTAACTATTCATATTTAAAAACTAATTATTCAAATTTAATTAGTACGGTATCCATGGTTAATACCTTAATTATTCACATTTATGAGTCTAATGATTCATTTTTAACAACTTAAACAAATTGATGTAGATGCAATAATCACATTCAAATACTCATTTGGTATATTATTAGTTTGATAACTATATATAAATAATCAGCCATTTAAAAAAAAAAACAGGGAGAGAGATGGTTCTCACGAGAGCACGCGCTAGTCATAACGACGCTACCTGGGGCCGGGGGGGCACCACAATTTTCTGGCTGTTGCGCGGCTTGCGCCTCCACGATCAGCGCCGCTAGCGTAAAGGCCAACGTCACCACTACAATGGCGGTTGGGCGATGGGAGGGCGCCATAACTGTCGTTAATTAAAAGGGAGGTCTGTGTGAAGAGTGGGAGCGAAGAGGAGAGACCTCTCCGGGAGGAATAGGAATCGGAGTTTCAAATTAATGGGGTTGGATCGATGGAGGCGGAACTTAATAAAGGCCCGAATTAATTCTACTAACATTTGATTTTTATTTTATTTTTTGGTTGGATCATCCATCACAATCTCTCTGGACTCTCTCACTCCCGGACTCGGACCCTCCACTAAATTATTTTTTCTAACAAAAAATAATATTGATCTAAATAAAATTAGTTTAAAAGATTATATATAATCTAATTATCTTTGATATAGATTCTTTTAAAATATAAATAATATTCATATTTACAAGGTTAAATGTTTTTTTTATCTTCTAGTCTATCATTAATTGAACCAACCACAACGTGTCGCATAGAACACTAATTAAGCTTAAGCATTCAAATTTTGGATCTGTCAACCAACTACATCCCTCTTAACAAAGGAAATAGAGTCCAGTGAGCAATGACTTCATGGCCCTAAACATGCCTCCACTTCGCCACTTTGTCTCGAAACGATCATCTGTGGTTCAAAACACTTTTGAAAAAGATGCATCACAATAAGGAAAAAAATATCATTAAAACACTACTTTGAAAAAATACCTCTATTTCCTCTTCTTTTCTCCTTCTTGATCTTCCTCTTACCGTCTTCTTCTCAACCCAGTGTTTTAAAAGACGCTTAGCGAATGCTTGACGGTGGATAGCATCAAGCGTTAAGACAGTCTAGCAACCTTATTGGCGTATAAAACGTTTTTTGATTATTTTTTTTATATTTAACCCTTGAACATATTTAAAACGTCAAGATTTCTCTCTTTAATTGTTGCCCTGAAGTATGCTGTACGTTGATTTCGATTTTTGTTTTTCATCTCCACTCTTACCTACATTTTTTAAAAGGGAACATCGGAATAATTGAAACACCCCATCTACGTACTCGATCGATCATTTGTTCGAAACATAAATAGAAGTCCACAAGAAGCCAAAGCTCAACTTGAAGATGATCAACCCACTCGTTATGTGGAGAAATACGCATTTATAGTGCGAATAAAAATCTCATACCATGTACAGATTTAAGATCGAGCTTGTTGGATGAGATTCATTTAAGAGCTTGTTGACGGAGTCATCAATACAATAAAATATACTTATATCTTACAAATCGAATTTCATTTTCTGCCAACTGGGAAACTTTAATTGCTGGTTCTTATTTATTTGTAGATAGATTCATTTCATCCTCCCCAACTCACAAATTTGAATAAATTTTTTAAAGACTCTGTCAACTCGATGTGGTACTACCGATTTATATACTTTCACACCCGATCCAAAATAAGTGTCGTTTAAAACTTTTAAATTTGATTCCAAATAAGTGTTGTTTTATGTTTTTTAGACAATTTAATAGATTGATTAATAAAAATTATATTTGTTGACTTCAAACTCTCCACTTATTTGTTGAAAAAGTTGGTAAATATTTAGTAAATGATACTGTAAGATTTAGAAAAAACGTATAAAATCAGTGATAATTAATACTTTACTTAAAAATTATGTCAATAGCTAAAGCGACACTTATTTTGGATCAGATGGAGTAATGTTTGTTATGTTCAACTTTCGATGTGGGATTTCTTTTGATCTCATTAACATCTCTTAACATTTGCACTCTATACGGATGGATCTTGGATCACTCTCACCCATAATTTGACATATGTTCAATAATCGTTACAAGTTGTAAAAAAAAATAAATGGACAGATACTAAATTCGTCCATGTTAGTTATGGGGTGTTATAAGATGGATCCACGATGCGTCCTCTATGGACAGGTACTAAATTCGTCCATGTTAGTTATGGGGTGTTATAACACTACAAAAAAAAAATTAAATTGGCCACGCTAGCTAGCTTCGGCAAGGGTCTTAGCGTGGCAATTGGTACCTTTTGCCACCGTTGGTAGCTTCGGCAAGAGTTACCGTGGCAAATTTTGCTACAACTAGATGGTATTTGCTACGTCAATGGGTTCCCGTAGCTAAGTGTATACTTTTTTTTGGTTAAAAAAAAAAGAAAAATCATTTCTTAAAAAGAGGAATAAGAGAAGCAGATCATTTACCCTTCCTTATTCATTGTCGTCCTTCCGCTCAATCTCTCTCCTCTTCATCCTCACGAGTCACGCCTCTCATCTTCATCCTAGACCTAGTTCTCTCTCTTCACGTCTCTCATCTTCACCTCTAATTATCTCTGTCTTTCATTCTCTCTCTTCACGCCTCTCTTCATCTCTAATTATCTCCGTCTTTCGTTCCTTGTGGGTTTCAGATCTCTCGACGCCAGATCTGAGATCTCGAGATCTCTTGAGGCCGAATCGCTATGTCATCTACTAACTTCCGATGTCGACACCAGGAGCATGACGTCTCGCCGACACAACCTCGAATATCTCTCAGATCTCGAGATCTCTTCTTCTGGACTCTCGCTTCCTCAACCTCGTTCGTCGCCGAGATTGAAAGGTATAATTTCGATTCTTGAAATTTGGTATTGGGCGATGATTATACTCCACTTTTCCCTCTGTCTGTCATTCGTTTGCTAGCTATTCAAACAGACCTTATATGTTCTTCTTTTCCGTGTTAGATCTGTATATGTATCGGCTGATGATTCTAGTGTGTATATGATATCCAATCTACTGTTTTTAGGGTTTGAACTCAAGAGTTACAGATTCTCTCTAGGTTTTGAATTGCAATTCCAATCTATGGTTTCTAGGGTTTGAGTTCATAGCAAATGTCCTTTATTTTCTAGAAACCTGTCAAATGTGGCTCTGACTGAAACCTTGTCATCATACATGGGTAACTTGACTGCAATAAACAACATGTAAGTTTTAGAAGATTTAGTTTTAGTTGTGTCCAAATGACTAAAACTATGTTACTTTATGGTGAACTTTCTTGCTTTTACAGCAAGCTGGGAACCAAGTTATTTTGGCATGTTTCTTTTGTTGTTACTAGAATGAAAACTTATGGATGTTCATTTTCATTATATTTCTTGTCATCCTTCATTGCTTATCGAGCTTATTCTTTTCATATAAACAATAAAAAAGGCAACTTCATCCTGCCCTCCTTCCACGATAAGTAAAATGTCACTTTCCATTTTGTTGGAGCTGATGCTGCATTGGTTCTAAAATTTCAATCATGAATCATTTGATCAAATATATTATTTTAGGATTAAAATATGGACACTATAATTGGTCAAATATGCCCTTGATAGGTGTGTACTTCAGTGTCCCTTGAATCAAATATGTCATTCTACGTGCTATAAGGTTTTTCAGGGTATTGATAAGTTAATGTGAGGTCCTTTTGATTCTTGACAACTCTCACACTCACACTCCTTTTTTTATGAGTTAGTATTTCTGATTTATCTCTAGCTGAATATGATTATTGTTATCGTTATTCAGTTGGTTACTGCATAATGAAACTCTTTTTGTCATGTTATGATGCTTGGTGCATTGGATGTTTGGATGTAATGTTTTGTTGTCATCAAATGTGGTTTTAATTTTGAATTTTATGGGTCCATATATAGTTTACTGATTCTGATGCGCTCACTTCATATCCCTATCTGATGTGGTTTTAATTGATCAATATGCAGCGCCTAGTAAGAAAGAGAGGCATACCTTTAGTCACTTATGTCTTATATGATATATTTTTAGCACTTTGACAGTAGTTTGTGAGGATGTCATTTTGATATGCATTATTTTGTTTAGGAGAGATCATAGTTCTGGGGATTTAGCTTTTTTTATGGGGAAAAACTTGAATCTCTAGGAGCTGAAATGATGTTGATCGTAATTTCATTAAGTTTCTTTAGTGAAAGCCATGTTGATGGATGTACTTTTTGCAGATATTAGTAGAAAATCTTATATATTGAGCACCTTCTGATGAACTTGGGGAGACTTCAATCTCTGAAAGTAATGACCTTTATGACAACAAGAGTAGTGTCTTGCCGGGTAAATGTAAATTTCATGATCTTTGACAAGGTTTGTTCTTTGAGTTCTCATGCATCAAGACTACAAATGTGTTTGATGATTTGTGGAGTAGCCTGCCATGGTTTCTTCTATGATGTGAATTTTCTTTTCTGCATGCCTATATCAGATAGAACTCCTTTACATAAATGGTCAGTGGTTGATGATTCAAATCTCATAAAACTTGGTGAGCTTGACCTTTGCCCCATGGCCCCCATCAGATAATGTTAACATGCTTGGACTAGAAAAGTGGACTAGTCTGAATGCTGTACATTTAAATTCATAGATCTTTCTTATTGATTATAGGTTTTACTAAATATATTTTCTAATGCATTTGAGATTTTGTTTAATTTTTCTGCAGGTTGTCGATATAATACATTCATTAGAGCAACCTACTGGTAGAAAGGTTTGGATAGTTTCTTTTACTATGGTTTAAAATTTGAAAGCTGCATAAGCCATTATTTTCTAAGTTTGATCTGAATGGCTATCAATGGTTTCAAAATATTAAATTACCAAGACTCTTGCCTGTATAAGATTCTTATGTGTTTTTTAATTTTATTTCCCTGCCTCATCTTATAATCCAAGTGTTGCTTAGGGTCGTTGTAAGGGTGCTCAGTTCTTTGCCTTGACTGATATTCCTGTGATTTGTTTTTAATCAAGTCTTAATATCGTGTTCTAAAGTATCTTACTAAAAAAAAAATTTCCTGTTCTTAGGGGCATAAGCGTGATGATGGTTGGTGATCCCTCTGTAGCCAAATTCCAACTGCTAAGAGCAATCATGAATATTGTGCCATGAGTAGGGTCTCTCTTGGTGTGGAATAGAAACCAAACATTTAGAAATTTGCGGTGTCCTAATAAGAATTTCCGGACGATGGTAGAAGCAGAAAAAAGGTTTGTGGTACTTCTACTCAAACAGATTTAGTGTAATCCGTTTTGTTATAATATACTGCAGCAACGTTTGAGATTCTGAGTTAACTTGCCCAAGACTGAAGTTCACCGAGGCTGTTTATTTTGTTCAAATTAAGTATTCACATGCTTGTTTCTTGGAGGAAAATCTCCAAAGGCTTACTTTTTTATGGCTCTGCATGTGGCTGTTGCTAATCGCCTAATTTCTTGGCCTTTACTTTTTCAGTCAGCTAGTTCTTATAAATGAACAGCCAAACAAAGAGGAAAAACAATCCACAATAGTTAGAAAACTTCATTGTTTGCAAAGTTTCTTTTTTAGATTTGTGCAGGTGTCTCATTTTATCCATTTAAATATGTTATTTTCTTTTTCATTTTCTTGATTCGACACGGCATCTTTCATTTCCTAGCTTAGTTATTTTTTCCTATCTTAGAAAGTTACCAGTTGCTTGGAGTTAAATATGAAACTGATCAGTTTATACTCCGTTGTTTTTTTTTTGCAGAATCATTTATTCATTTTTTGGGCGAATATAAGGGTGACTGTGAACGGTACCGTCGAAAACATGAATGTGATCATGATCTTTGCTATCCATCTCATTTTCCAAGGTAAAGCAATTTATGGATTCCTTTCCCGCAACATTTTAACATTCTTCTTTGCAATTTGTGAGCTCATTTTCTTAGGCAAAGTAATGGTTTGGAATCAAAAGAAACACTCATAAGTTTAGGATGAATTTTGAACGGATTGTGTGTCTGTAATTATCCTAATCTTACAAAAACTCTGTTTAACAAGCCATAAACATATGCTCTTTTCTTACTACTGTGAATCAGTATCATCTATTGTATCCACCTTTGTTGATTGAAATACAGTATACATCTCAACTCAAAATAAAAATTTAGCATACATCTTCAAAGTCTCGATCCATCGATTAGAGTTTATCCTCCATATTCTTTGTCTTCCCTTGTATGTTATATAAATCCATCTTATGTCTCTGTGAACTATTAGCTAATGTTAATAACGTTTTCATATTATCAGGAGTGCTTTATATGGAAAATTGACTGCATATATTTAATAATTCTTAGTCGATTCGGGGATATCTATCAGCAGGAGCATTTTATCAGTTACCTGAAAAATGATGTAAGAATACAGAAGGGGCTTCCTCAAGAGTTGAGATCATTAGATTTGGAGGTAATGAGAAGTTTGGTAAATTTCTCACCTCAAATTAATTAGCTGTCACCTTTTTACTTTGCTTTTAATTGAAAATTTATTCACCCTTATAACTTGTTCATTGAATGTAACTCAGGGGACAGATGAAGACATAATGAAAGAGGTGAAGCCATGTTTTTACATAAAAGGAAGAGAGTTGTCCATTTTGTTGGATTTGCAAATCGATAGGCGTTTGATCCAATCTGTTTCAGTTGCAGGTAATTAATGAAATTGTGTATGGGGCATTTTTTTCTTTTTATTCCCATATGCCAGCAGGTTTCATTTTGGCTACTATATGGTACTTTTGCAGGTTGATCGTATACTTTACTCATCAGTTTTGTACTCACAGAAGTACACAACTATGGGTTCATTCCTCGAACGCTGCTTGAAGACAATGATCCTATGGATGTTTTGGTCATCATGTAGGTATGCCAGCTTAATCACATTATGTAGGTATAATTTGGTTATGCTGGAAGGCCAACACCTTAATGGCAACCTTGTATAGAGTTATATCGAGTGGTAGAAAAGAATAATAGTATATTATTTGTGTAGTTTCTAGTTTTATGTAAATTATTTAGTTTTGGATATTTTGTTATATGTATAAATTTGTATAATTATGTGTAAGTATATATATATTTGTATAATTAATTTAAATTGTATATTTGTTTGTAAAAGAATGAAATTGGAGTTTTTTTAGCTCGGTTATGAAGAATATAATGCACAGATAATATGTGGATTTTTTTTTTTAAATATATGGGACTTTTTAGCCCGGGTATGAGAAAATCCGGGCTAAAAGGCAGTTTTTTTTTTTTAATTTTCCAGAAACAATTTAGCTACGACACTTTACCGTGGCAAACGTGTTGGCTTTCATAGGGGTAGCTTCGCCACGCTTAGCTACGGCTCTTTGCCGAAGCTACCAAAATTTGCCACGCCCCAACTCGCCACGCCCCCATTTGCCGTCGCATGGCCGAAGTTAGCACACTTTTGCCACCCTAAATTGGCCATTTGCCACGGAAAATTGCCGAAGCAAATATATTTTTTTTTTTAGTGTAAGATGGATCCATGATGCGTCCTCTATTATACATCTTTTTGTTTCTTTCCTTTTTAATATAAATCATGGATCTACCCTTATTTTCTTTAAAAAGTCTTTTTTTTTGCGGAAATTTCGCCAGTACCCTTGAGGTAAGGTGTTTTTCGTGAAGTGTACAAGACTTTCAACATTTTCGCCTGGTACCCCTCAGTTTTAGAGTAAATTCGCTTTGTGCCCTTTTAGAGTTATAATTAACAGAGTTGTCCTACTCCTTTTGTTTTGATTAAAACAAAAAAAAGGAAAAAATAAATAAAGAAAGAACAACGTAGCGAGAGAGAAATCGCGATTGAGATAGTAGAGGCGACTCATAGAAAGATGTGAAGAGGCGACTTAAGGGAGGGAGGCTGAAAGAGGAGGTGATGCCGACGACACAAGGAAGGAGACGCGACACCGAGCGGCACCGACTGTTCTTTGGAGTTGGAGAGTGTAACGGCCCAGAATTATGATTTCCGGGTTACGTTGCAAGGGATAAAACCCCTTGTTCGGATCTTGCAATCCAGGTACGGGTCGAAGTTTCAACCTCATTTTAAGATTAGTAGAAAGAGGGATTTCAAACCCTAAAAGCCACGAAGGGTCGTTGGGTACCCTTATCCTATCTTAAGACTATGTCGCGAAATTCAATTCAAATGAAATTAAAGCGGAAATAAAGTAAAGACACAAGTGCCACGGCAGAGCCGGGTCAAAACCAAATCATGAGTGAGTAATTACCATTTTTCTAAGTTAGGGTATTAGCCAGATTCTTCGATTCGCCAAAAAGGAACCCCGTCATATAGACATCGAGCATTCAAAATCTGCAGAAAATACCTTAAAAAAAAAGAACGGGGAAAGGAGTCAGATCGAGCCACTCATGCGGGACCGGCAGTCCTCGCTGAGGCCACATAATATGTGCTATACCTAATAAAGATGCTCTAATGCAGTACGAAAGTTAAACACACTAGCATGCTCCTGGTTATAATAATGTGTAAAAATACTGTAAAGGGCCCAAGACAATGCCAAGTGGCATATCCCTCTCCTACCTCCACCCCCTTCCGATAGGGCGGAGACTGGCCAGCTCGTGAATGCATTCCATCATAATCGGGGGGCACGCATGCCTAACCCGCTCCACAATAAAGCCCGCATGCATCTCATAATATAAGGAAGTTCATGACTCGATTGACTCAGGGTACCCGATGAAGCTGGGCTACCCTATGACCCTAGCAAAGACTCTAGGACTATCACAGATAACGGCTGTTCTGTTTCAAACGCATACAGTAAGCAGATGCTCATTCAATTAGTGCAACCTAAACAGGATACTACATGGCATGCTTTTATGCATATGCAACACCTAACATAAAATGCAACAACAGGCATGAATGTCCAACCTGAGTAAGCCCCCTAGGGAACTTACCTGAAGATGCAGAACAGCAAGATAACACAAGCAAGGGCCCAATGCAAGTCCAAAGCAATCCAAAAGCAATACCCCTATCATCAAGCCATTTCCATAAGCTACCGGACCAACATTCATACACACGTACCCAAGTTCTCAACATACTCAAAACCAACCGATAGTGAAACCGTTTTCCAAAACCTTTTCGATACGATCAACATCAACCAAAATCATTCTTCCCGAAAATTCCAACTCTTAAATCTCAAGTCAAATCAACTCAGAAAATCAACAATGCCTTTAAAGTCATACTTAGCCAAATCCTGACATTAAACATTTAAACCTTAAAACCAATCTCTCAAAATCATATCATAGAAATAATTCCGGCATTTTGGTTTTCAAGACAACATTCCTTAAGGAGATAATTCCGAAACTTGAAAATAAATTATCATCAATATATATAATTAACATCAACTACTTTATTAATAATTCATTTCCAAAAATCCAAAAATCACATATTTAAATCATTACACAATACTTATTCCAATATTCAAATACTTTTATAATCCATAAAATTTCACAAATATATATTTATTATTAAACTCCATAAATCACATAATAATAATAATATTCTAATAGAGTAACAATAACATAAAACAATTAACAAAATGTAAAGGATTTAATAACAACAACAAAGCCCTCAACCCAAAAATATAACCCGGACAGAAAAGCCCAACCAGATCCGGCCCATAAAATAAGAAAGTGAAGGGGAAGGAAACCGGATCCTACAACCCGTCTCCCAAAACCCGGATCCCAGAGGAAGAAAATAAAAGGGGCAAACCCGACCCGAAAAAGTAAAGAAACAAAAGGGAACCCGGATCCAAGAAAGAAGGCCCAACCCAAGCCAAATACCTGCCCACATGTGAATCTGGGAAGGGAATAAGAAATCCTCAACCGGAGTTTTGCACAGACGCTGCTCAGCGACGACGAAACCTGGAGAAGGAGAAGAGCCCAGGGCCTCCGGCGGCCTTCCCTCGCTCACAGATCAACACCCTCACTTAACCACCCTTTTTCCGACGACCATGGGACACGAAAAGAAACGAATAAGAGGGGAGAAGAGACTCACCGAAGGCTCGAGATCTTCGCAGGAAAGGGGGGTCTGGTCAGCTTGATTCGGCTCCGTCGAAGCCGGGATCGTCCTCTACTGGTTCTAGGAAGGAGTAGGAGGAGTAAGAGCGAGATCGAAGGGATTATGAATCGAAATCGAGATAAAACGAAACTAAAACCTCGAATGGAAGGACAGGGAATGAAAGCGGCTCGCTGGCGGCGGCGTTGGATGGCTGGGCTCCCTGGGCAGTCGCTGGGCATCGACGGTCGCCGGAGAAGGGGCGGAGTCACTACTGGGCTCGACGGAGAGGAGGAATGGGGCTGCAGGGGCTCGGCTTCCCTTCAATGGCGGACAGGGGAGGCGTGGCTTGTGACGGAGACGACGGCGGTGGTCAGCTCTAGCCTGGGTGACCGCCACTGGCTCGGACGGCGTCAGAAGAGAGTCCAAGCGGCTGCTGCTCCGACGACAGCAAGGATCGGCGGTGATGGTGTTAGCAGATGACGAGAACGAGGTGAGGTATGGAGCTTAGGGAGTGTTTGGAGCAGCGCCTAGTGGCGGGAGAGCATTGCAAGGGGATTTGGTACAAAATGAAATCAAATGGTAGTAGATTAGAGCTTCTGAATTTTCGGATAAGATGGAGAGGAAAAGACAAGTAAGAGGTGTGGGTTTAGGATCCCTTTTTGGAGTCAAAAAAAAGTGGTTTGCTGATGCTGCATTCGGATCAAGAGGTTACAGGCAAGGGGAGGTAAAGGATTGTGACATCTTTGCTCAAAATGGAGAAGCAAGGGGATGGTGGCGTGGGCATGTTAACTCAAGATAGGTAGGAGGGAGCTGGAGTCTTAAAAAGGGGAACAAGACAAGCTATAGTCCCAATAGAATTTCAAAATAGTCGGAATTACATTTCGAAGCCCGCTTTTCGATCTTATCTCGACTCGTTCACAAATAAATTTTAAAATTTTCAATCCGAATTTAATAATGAAAATCCCTGAAAAGCGGAATAAAATCTATTTTATATAATTTAAAAATTGGGCCGGAATTCGCTTTAAATTCATTTTTAATTTCTTTTTTCCAAAAAAAATAATATTTGAAAACTCGGGCCTTTACATCATCCACCTCTAAAAACAAGTCTCGTCCCCGAGACTAAAACCACTTCAAAGTAGGAGGAGGAAGTTTTAAATTGATGAGTCCTAGGACCATGTCCAAGAATCTTGTAATCATCTCGGTTGCGTCTTCCGGGATCCTCACAACATTCTAGTCACGGTCGTGACATCTCCAATTGGCCTTGACAAGTATGCGATAAGCGCCCCTATCACATACTCGCTTCGACTTTTCGGAAGTACCACAACTCTCTACAATATCATCACTAGGTCTTAGCAAGCACCCTATAAGCGCCCTCATAAAATGCTTGTATCCACTTCGTGAGACGTTATAATATAAGCCCGGGTTAAAAAGTTTCAAAAAGGGATTCCGAAATTGAAAAAGATTAGCCTCAAAATCGTTGAAATTCTCGGTAACGTTTATTCTTTAAAATCTAAACTAATCCTTTTCAAAACCGTTCAAATCTTTAAATCCAACGTTTAATCAAGCAACTCTACACCAAAACAAGTCAAATCCATTCAAATCAAGATTTCGTCAAAATCTTCCAACAACCAAATCAGTTTCTCACATACTCATCAATCAAATTCAGAAGCTCGGAGGTGGAATCATCCACCTCTAAGGGCTAATCCCATATTCTCTTCCTAGTTTCCAGATCATTCCATCATCATTCTCAACTCAATATGCACGAAAGTAAATCACTCACCAACTCATAACATCATTAGCCATCTCTCATATGACAATCTCAACATCAATCATGATAATCTCAACCAATCGACATCTCAATAACATAACATGTTTTCTCATAACATAATTCATACCATCATTTCAAGACACACCAAAAGCAACAACTAAACCTCAACATCACATCATGAGTAGTAAAGTACATCTATATCATACTGAAGGCATCACAAGTGCATAATCGAATTCTCATAACTTATCGTGTAAGCACACAGGTCGAGAGATCAATGGGTTAGGCGTCATGGAGTTAGTACGTCAATATACATCAAATCTCAAGGCCGCATATCAACATTGCAATACAAGTAAAATAGATTCATCACGTTAGCATATCAACACAACAAAGTCATGCTAGTAAGATTCAGAAAAAGGAAGATCAAGAAATATATAAATCACCAAAATATCAGCATGCTCTGAAGACATCACCTTAACTCATCACAATATCGAATGACAATCATTTAGAAATCATGCACCATTATCTCATATATACTAATCATGATCATGCTTCAAGTCATATTCATTATTTACATAACCAATAATCATGCTTGTCAACTTTATAGTACACATCATGCTTACTACCACATAATAAAACATCATGCTTCCACATAATAGCACATCATTATCCCATAGTTCATACTCATCATCACTTCTTATGTTATATCACAGCACGTCCTAACATGCTTCTAAACCAATATAACAGGATATCAAAGTATTAATATATCATGGTAACACTTGTCACTACCAACTAGATTTTAATATTGCATATCAACATGTAATTCCATATCAGGTTCATCATGTCCGTTATCTAACATCATGCCAGCAGATATAAATAAATCACAAAATCAAGAAAACTCCTCACATCATACCCGTCAAAATAAAACACAATCCCCACTCGCCCATCTCCATTCTCAAGCAAAGATTAATCCTCTTCTAGACTCAACAACACTAACTTAGACAAAATTCCCTAAAGAAATCCCAATTCATCCCGATGCTCAATCTCGCCCTCCTTCCACCAAACCCTCACACACACCATCCACCTCTAAGAATCCAACTCCTACCTCTAACATCACACTCGAGCACCCTCTCATACTATATCCTCAATTCTCTTAAGGTCATTTCTTACACTTTTCCCACTTCCCAAGGTATCACAAGTATCATGCCCCGTTAGTCACACATTCTCTAGAAAATTTCTCAATCACCGCCCCAAAATTCTTTCACCACTCTCCAACCACGCTACCGAATGACCTCACCCACAGGTTTAAGGAAGAAGCAGTTATGAAAATCATCAAACATAACGTCAACATCATATTGTTGTGAGGAGGAAATCGAGTATGAAATATAATGAAATAGATCAAACCAGACTTAGGCCCCAACAAATAAATACAAGACTCCTCCAATGCAGTAAGAGAAAGTCAGGATCGAATCCACGAGGAAGCACGTCAGCAGTTCTTAGGTAGCTGTAAATCTCACAGACAAAGCAGCAGAAAGACAGAAACACAGAAACAAGGAAAGAAACAGAAATAAAACAAACAAAAGCAATGAACTAAACGAAGACAGAAAAGACAAAGCAAAGCAGAAACTAAATCGAGGACACAGAAGCTACTCGATCTCGAGTAGCTGTCCTCTATATCGACAAAGAACAGTGATGAAAACAGAAAACAGAAACGAAAGCAATCAACTCGAGGCAGACAAATCAACTCGATCTCGACCACACCTACTCGAGATCGACAAGGGACAGCAAAGACAGAAACTTCAGAAATCGACAACAGAAGACAACTCTACTCGACCTGGACTAGTGCCACTCGATATAGAGTAACTCCCACTCGAGATCGACAAGATCTCCTCTGTATCGAGTAAAAATGCAGAAAACTGTAAATTGCAGATTCGAAACTAAAACTCAGATTTTTGACGAAAATAACTCAATATAATAAAAGACTTCCAAGGCCAGGGTATCAACGCCACAACGATAACCATGCAAAGTAACACATAAAGGCATAAAAGATCATGCTTTCCATCAAATAACTTTCGTTATTAACAAATAGGCATATAGAGGCTTTCGCATAAACCCTAATTGCTACTAACCCTTTTCACATAATTAACCCAAGTTGCATTAAGATCACTTTCGCTTCAATAACACAAACAAGGATCACCTTCAACTCTCGCAAAAGAATCATGCTCATAGGGATAGAAGACGAATTGCATAACAAGATCTGACCTTTACCGCGTTATCTCACATGACCACCGTCGGGCTCACCCCAGCCCCAGAAGTGGGTGGACTACTCGCTCTTCATCATCAAGAAAGACATTAAACAACAAAAGAAACTAACTTGCATTAATTTAAATAAAGAAAGCTTACAACCGACAAGACAAATCCGCTTTCGCCTTTCCACCTTGCTTGCTACAAACTCTCTCTCTCTATCCTACTTACTTGAATGGAATTGTCTCTGAATTGGAATGAATGAAAAACCATCCCCTAGGGCCTTATTTATAGTGATCAAACCCCGCTAATCAAGGAAATAATCATCTATCTCTATATCTAAATCTATATCTAATTTGCTAAAAGATAAATAAAATGCTTTAAGGAAATAAATCAACAAGGAAAAGATAATTCTAAAGTGGGTAAGTCTTCATGTCTTGATAGATCTTGCTTCCTTGGATAGAATTGATCAACTTTGGATAGAATCTTCCTCCTTCGGCCCCAAGGAATCCCAACTCTACTCGGACAGCACTTCGTCGACGCGTTTCTGGGATCCAGTCTACTCGACATCGACAAGGGCCTCGTCGACCTCGACAAGGATTGTTCGTCGACTGGACTTTCTCGGGCGACTTTGCTCGACAGGCTCGGATCTGGGTTCCTGGGCTCGTCGATCTCGACCAGGGCTTGTCGAGATCGAGTAGGGTTGCTCGGCATCCTCGTCCTCGGCTTCTCGGGCAGCTCCTCTCCTTGTCGACTCCGGGTGTGGCACTGGGCTTCGTCGATCTCGACTAGGGCTTTGTCGAGATCGAGTTGGTTTCCGGAGCTGGGTTGGTCTGGCTCTCGACGTTGCTCCTGATCGACAAGGCTGGCTCGGACATGCTCGTCGAGATCGAGTAGGAGCTACTCGAGATCGAGTAGCCTGGTTTCTCGGCTCGATTCGACTGGTTCCATTGCTGCTTCAACCTTGGACTTCTGTAGCTGTTTTCCGAGCTGTTCCGTCCTTCCTTAGAATTGCTGTAAAATGCCTCGAATTTTGTGAATTAAACAGAAACTGGTGTAGATTCCATAATTTGGCAAATAAACATAAACTACATAGGTTATGTACTATCTTAGCCCAAATGTATGAAATGTATGCAGAAATCGATATAAAAGTTACTGTAAAACATGGCAGATTCAGCTCACAACAAACACCCCATACTTAAACTTGCTTGTCCTCAAGCAATACTTTTAATTGTCATTCAGGAGAAGAATTCAAACTCTCAACATCTTAGATTCATTCTCATATGACCCTGCAATCATTTACCATCCTCGAAAAGGTACTAGTGTCACAGATCCATGCATGTGCAAATATATAAGAGCAACATCTACTCACAAAAGGAGGGTTATGCACAAATAATTTTTATGTGACAAAGCAACAATAATCAAGAGGACTTTAATTTAAGCTCAATAAGGAGTAGATTGGTAAAAGGCTAAAGGTGGGCAATTTTTGGCAATGTGGTGCTAATGATCCGGGGAAATGGAGTATTTCCAAACTGAATTTCCACATTCCTTCTCTTTGAGATTCATCACCTTTCATAATGCTTTTATCCATAATAATGCTTTTACCTCTCTAACCTCAGCACTGCCTTCTCGCGAGTCGCAAACATGGGTGTCATGAATGGCCCCGGATACTTAGTGCTTTGGACTCCTCACAATGTGTCCCATCTCTCCAAACTATTATCTCAGAGAGCAGGGTCAATCTACCTTTATCTCCTGAGGTGATTGGATTTTCTTTCACTCATTAAATTTTCCATATAATTCAAACATTTTCCCGCCAAACTCCAAATATGATAACAACACAACAACCATATAACAATCTCCATAATGTAACATCATTCTCAACATAATCCCCGGATAAGGTAAAGAATGGAAATATTTAAGAACATGTGGAGCAATATTTGAAATAAGGCATATTATGGCTTTTGTGATGCATAAGCATAGGTAAGGCTAGGATATAACAATATGAGAATTATATGGAAATATAAAGTCCTCTATCCTTTTATCATGCAACATGTCAAAAGCAACTTCAAATTTTACCTCCTTAGGCCCCAGCAAATAAATACAAGACCCCAGCAATGCAGTAAGAGAAAGTCAGGATCGAATCCACGAGGAAGCACGTCATCAGTTCTTAGGTAGCTGTAAATCTCACAGACAAAGCAGCAGAAAGACAGAAACACAGAAACAAGGAAAGAAACAGAAATAAAACAAACAAAAGCAATGAACTAAACGAAGACAGAAAAGACAAAGCAAAGCAGAAACTAAATCGAGGACACAGAAGCTACTCGATCTCGAGTAGCTGTCCTCTATATCGACAAAGAACAGTGATGAAAACAGAAAACAGAAACGAAAGCAATCAACTCGAGGCAGACAAATCAACTCGATCTCGACCACACCTACTCGAGATCGACAAGGGACAGCAAAGACAGAAACTTCAGAAATCGACAACAGAAGACAACTCTACTCGACCTGGACTAGTGCCACTCGATATAGAGTAACTCCCACTCGAGATCGACAAGATCTCCTCTGTATCGAGTAAAAATGCAGAAAACTGTAAATTGCAGATTCGAAACTAAAACTCAGATTTTTGACGAAAATAACTCAATATAATAAAAGACTTCCAAGGCCAGGGTATCAACGCCACAACGATAACCATGCAAAGTAACACATAAAGGCATAAAAGATCATGCTTTCCATCAAATAACTTTCGTTATTAACAAATAGGCATATAGAGGCTTTCGCATAAACCCTAATTGCTACTAACCCTTTTCACATAATTAACCCAAGTTGCATTAAGATCACTTTCGCTTCAATAACACAAACAAGGATCACCTTCAACTCTCGCAAAAGAATCATGCTCATAGGGATAGAAGACGAATTGCATAACAAGATCTGACCTTTACCGCGTTATCTCACATGGCCACCGTCGGGCTCACCCCAGCCCCAGAAGTGGGTGGACTACTCGCTCTTCATCATCAAGAAAGACATTAAACAACAAAAGAAACTAACTTGCATTAATTTAAATAAAGAAAGCTTACAACCGACAAGACAAATCCGCTTTCGCCTTTCCACCTTGCTTGCTACAAACTCTCTCTCTCTATCCTACTTACTTGAATGGAATTGTCTCTGAATTGGAATGAATGAAAAACCATCCCCTAGGGCCTTATTTATAGTGATCAAACCCCGCTAATCAAGGAAATAATCATCTATCTCTATATCTAAATCTATATCTAATTTGCTAAAAGATAAATAAAATGCTTTAAGGAAATAAATCAACAAGGAAAAGATAATTCTAAAGTGGGTAAGTCTTCATGTCTTGATAGATCTTGCTTCCTTGGATAGAATTGATCAACTTTGGATAGAATCTTCCTCCTTCGGCCCCAAGGAATCCCAACTCTACTCGGACAGCACTTCGTCGACGCGTTTCTGGGATCCAGTCTACTCGACATCGACAAGGGCCTCGTCGACCTCGACAAGGATTGTTCGTCGACTGGACTTTCTCGGGCGACTCTGCTCGACAGGCTCGGATCTGGGTTCCTGGGCTCGTCGATCTCGACCAGGGCTTGTCGAGATCGAGTAGGGTTGCTCGGCATCCTCGTCCTCGGCTTCTCGGGCAGCTCCTCTCCTTGTCGACTCCGGGTGTGGCACTGGGCTTCGTCGATCTCGACTAGGGCTTTGTCGAGATCGAGTTGGTTTCCGGAGCTGGGTTGGTCTGGCTCTCGACGTTGCTCCTGATCGACAAGGCTGGCTCGGACATGCTCGTCGAGATCGAGTAGGAGCTACTCGAGATCGAGTAGCCTGGTTTCTCGGCTCGATTCGACTGGTTCCATTGCTGCTTCAACCTTGGACTTCTGTAGCTATTTTCCGAGCTGTTCCGTCCTTCCTTAGAATTGCTGTAAAATGCATCGAATTCTGCGAATTAAACAGAAACTGGTGTAGATTCCATAATTTGGCAAATAAACATAAACTACATAGGTTCTGTACTATCTTAGCCCAAATGTATGAAATGTATGCAGAAATCGATATAAAAGTTACTGTAAAACATGGCAGATTCAGCTCACAACACATATCAACTAGCATTTATAACCATAACAGCATGGGTTCTACAAGTCTCAATTTACCATCATGCTCATTAACCATTGCAAACAGCATAAATGAACATAATGAAGTCAAGCTAACATGTTGCATTATAACCTTATCCGATACAATTCAGGCTTCTTAGCATATGTTGTTCACATTTTACAGGCAAAGGAATTCAAATCATGCTTAGCAACTCAGCGTAGCAACAAGTCTAGACATCATGGTACATGAGATCTATAAGTCATCAATTCATCAAATCATATCATCATAGACAACAGGCAATCAAGTAACAGTCATCACCAGGTCAGCACATCAACACGTAATCTCATCGTCAGGTTAGTGCAATATCATTGTCAATAAATTCAAAAGGGTTAGCAATTCGAACGGAGAACAATCCCACTTGCACGTCATATCGTACACAGTAATCATAATTCTCGATGCGTGCCCGTTCCGTCGACATCATAGATCCTGAGGCCCATGGGTTATGGGCCCACACTTCTGCTGCACTGCTTTATTGCTATGCAACTTTTCGTTCCTTCCCTCTTCCATGTGGTCGCTCGCCCAATGAATCGCGCAAGGGTCTAAGTTAGTGGGGATAGGGAAGTGACATGGACGGACAACCCAATGTTCCTTTCGGGGACAAAAACGGACCACAACTAAAGACAACAACTAGAGACGAAACTCCGACCCGAGAATAGCAACGATGCCCTTATGGAAGTCTATTAGGTTACAATTGTGACGAGCAAAATGGAATCATCATGGAGCACATTAGTCATATTAATCCACACTAACATGTACCTATCGCAAGGAGAACGCCATGCATATTCATTCCAAAGGTACAATCGATTCCTACACTGATGCTTGTGAGACAACTAGCAGTCTATTATTCTATGGAAGCAGAGATGCCTAGCAACTTAAAGCAAGATATGCGGAACCAGTAATGATCATGCAAGATTCGAAGTCATGCGGGATTTAATGAGGATAACAAGTATCATGTATATGAACGATGGACGAACATGGTATACTCATCAACAATTGAGTTCAAATATAGCATAACGAGGTATATCATAACAATCAAACGAAGCGTCATACGAGCACACATAAAAGCAGCATAGTAACTATCACATCTGACAACAATGATCATATAGTAGGTTAGGAACAACATGTAATCATACGACGAGATACATTTAGAAAGCATAGGTCCTAAACAGTACTAGCATTACATGACAAGGCATGGGCATAGTCAAGAGTCATTCAAAGGAGTTCATCATAATGTCCATGAAAATAAGAGAGATCATCACAGAGTAGCGAAAAGAACATCACGGCGATAGATCATAATCATGCTAGGAATGAACTGTCGTAGGGCACATAAAACGGTACAATAACTATCACATTATAGAACAAGTATAGCATGTAATTATTTAGCGAGTTATATTAGAAAGCAAAGACCCTACATGATACTACTAGCACACATCAAGCACGACTGCAACCAAGGTGATTCGAATAGATTCATTCCAACAATTAGGTGTCATGCGTATGCGAAGTCATGATATAATGTGGTGTGTGATCATGCAAGGTGTGAAGGTCATATGTTCATGCAATCACGAGAGCATATCATAGGGTAATAGGGGAACACTACGGAGCGATAACATGTAAGCATGCTAAGATAACCATCACGAAAAGCAAGTCGCTCATCGAATTCAACATTAGTCTAATCATGAGAAAACACCTAAGATGATATGAAAGGGGAGAATCACACTATCAGGGACCTAGCTCAAAAGAAAATCAGCAATAAGGTGGGTAAGGTATAACCTCGCACCAATCACAACCAAGGGTCTTACATGATACTAATGGCTCAATATACATACGATACATACATGTCTTTAATTGATTACATGACCATCTGCAAGAGCTCAATCAATCACATTCCAATGTTATAGACGCATGGGAGGAAATGCAGTGAGGTATAATACAAGTCTATGTAACGGGCAATGTGACTAGGTACGTGGACATGAGTTCAAATCAAAACATACTGTATCTTTCAAGACTCAATTATACCAACCTATTCTCCACTCAACGCAAGTAACACACAACAACATTTAATGAAGAATAACCAACAATAGTCCACCTCATGAATACAATTAGATGAGCATGCTATAAATTTTGTCACAAAAGGTATGATAATCATCAAGGCCTTATCAATTAGCATGCTAATGAGATTATTTACGCGCATTCATATAAAGAAGAGTTAATCACACTATCATGCACCAAATTCAGGGGAAAACAACAACCATATAGATTCATATCATGTATCTCATGCTTCCAATCCATCATCAACAAAGTCAGTACGATATGTCAAGTAGACATGCTATGACAACATATAATCATGATAGAGAGTAAGGCATAATATGAGATCTGAGCAGGGTGACTAATCATAAATGCAACAACATGAGCAGCTTTTACTAACGATCATTCGCAAGGTACATGCCAAAGATTTCAAAATTATGTCATCCAATTCAAAGGGAGTCACTGGTACAACCGGACAGAGATCCATAAGGGCAATCATTGACTTTTCCCAACTGACTCATTACCTCTCTTTCCCGTGGGACTCTAGTACGGCTCTTCATGGCAAGAAGACACTGGTTGGTCATCATAAGAATAAGGAAAGACAGCCCCAGAAACACCTTACTTCTGACTCAAAGTGACAACAAGAACTTCCAATACTCACTCAGACAACCTTAATATCCACCCATGATTCCGACACAATGTGTTTACCAACCCGTTTCCCCATGGAAGACACTGACATCCGGGAGAAAGACTCAATAGGAGCGTCAAAGGGTCAACAAACATTGTGGAAGGGGCTGTTTCACAGAAGCTGAGTTTGACCACACAGAAACAAGGGTACTCCCACTATCCCGTTTGCACAGATTAGTCAATACATATTTAATTGTTAGGCATACCAATCATATCCACAACAAGCACTTAGCACAGAGTCAGTCAATGACAATCGTAATGATCTCCTTATAAACTTCTAGACCCATCTGTAAAGAACAGGCTAGTATTTTGCCTACTGTTCCCAACTACACCCAATAGGGGTGGTCTAGCGCCTTTATTACCCACTCGTGTCCCCGTTTGGTCGGTTTTCCTATTTTATTACAAGTCAAGTTCATTACTTAGTCCAATTTCGGTTAGGCATCTTAAGTTCATTTTGCCCCTTTAAAACACTTTCAAATCATTTGAAATTCATGGGCGGTTTTCCAAAACATACACTCGGCCCTTGTGTACCCGAATTGCACAACCTCAGCTCTGATATCATCTTTGTAACGGCCAAGAATTATGATTTCCGGGTTACGTTTCAAGGGATAAAACCCCTTGTTCGGATCTTGCAATCCAGGTACGGGTCGAAGTTTCAACCTCATTTTAAGAATAGTAGAAAGAGGGATTTCAAACCCTAAAAGCCACGAAGGGTCGTTGGGTACCCTTATCCTATCTTAAGACTATGTCGCGAAATTCAATTCAAATGAAATTAAAGCGGAAATAAAGTAAAGACACAAGTGCCACGGCAGAGCCGGGTCAAAACCAAATCATGAGTGAGTAATTACCATTTTTCTAAGTTAGGGTATTAGCCAGATTCTTCGATTCGCCAAAAAGGAACCCCGTCATATAGACATCGAGCATTCAAAATCTGCAGAAAATACCTTAAAAAAAAAGAACGGGGAAAGGAGTCAGATCGAGCCACTCATGCGGGACCGGCAGTCCTCGCTGAGGCCACATAATATGTGCTATACCTAATAAAGATGCTCTAATGCAGTACGAAAGTTAAACACACTAGCATGCTCCTGGTTATAATAATGTGTAAAAATACTGTAAAGGGCCCAAGACAATGCCAAGTGGCATATCCCTCTCCTACCTCCACCCCCTTCCGATAGGGCGGAGACTGGCCAGCTCGTGAATGCATTCCATCATAATCGGGGGGCACGCATGCCTAACCCGCTCCACAATAAAGCCCGCATGCATCTCATAATATAAGGAAGTTCATGACTCGATTGACTCAGGGTACCCGATGAAGCTGGGCTACCCTATGACCCTAGCAAAGACTCTAGGACTATCACAGACAACGGCCGTTCTGTTTCAAACGCATACAGTAAGCAGATGCTCATTCAATTAGTGCAACCTAAACAGGATACTACATGGCATGCTTTTATGCATATGCAACACCTAACATAAAATGCAACAACAGGCATGAATGTCCAACCTGAGTAAGCCCCCTAGGGAACTTACCTGAAGATGCAGAACAGCAAGATAACACAAGCAAGGGCCCAATGCAAGTCCAAAGCAATCCAAAAGCAATACCCCTATCATCAAGCCATTTCCATAAGCTACCGGACCAACATTCATACACACGTACCCAAGTTCTCAACATACTCAAAACCAACCGATAGTGAAACCGTTTTCCAAAACCTTTTCGATACGATCAACATCAACCAAAATCATTCTTCCCGAAAATTCCAACTCTTAAATCTCAAGTCAAATCAACTCAGAAAATCAACAATGCCTTTAAAGTCATACTTAGCCAAATCCTGACATTAAACATTTAAACCTTAAAACCAATCTCTCAAAATCATATTATAGAAATAATTCCGGCATTTTGGTTTTCAAGACAACATTCCTTAAGGAGATAATTCCGAAACTTGAAAAAAAATTATCATCAATATATATAATTAACATCAACTACTTTATTAATAATTCATTTCCAAAAATCCAAAAATCACATATTTAAATCATTACACAATACTTATTCCAATATTCAAATACTTTTATAATCCATAAAATTTCACAAATATATATTTATTATTAAACTCCATAAATCACATAATAATAATAATATTCTAATAGAGTAACAATAACATAAAACAATTAACAAAATGTAAAGGATTTAATAACAACAACAAGGCCCTCAACCCAAAAATATAACCCGGACAGAAAAGCCCAACCAGATCCGGCCCATAAAATAAGAAAGTGAAGGGGAAGGAAACCGGATCCTACAACCCGTCTCCCAAAACCCGGATCCCAGAGGAAGAAAATAAAAGGGGCAAACCCGACCCGAAAAAGGAAAGAAACAAAAGGGAACCCGAATCCAAGAAAGAAGGCCCAACCCAAGCCAAATACCTGCCCACATGTGAATCTGGGAAGGGAATAAGAAATCCTCAACTGGAGTTTTGCACAGACGCTGCTCAGCGACGACGAAACGGGGAGAAGGAGAAGAGCCCAGGGCCTCCGGCGGCCTTTCCTCACTCACAGATCGACACCCTCACTCAACCACCCTTTTTCCGACGACCATGGGACACGAAAAGAAACGAATAAGAGGGGAGAAGAGACTCACCGAAGGCTCGAGATCTTCGCCGGAAAGGGGGGTCTGGTCGGCTTGATTCGGCTCCGTCGAAGCCGGGATCGTCCTCTACTGGTTCTAGGAAGGAGTAGGAGGAGTAAGAGCGAGATCGAAGGGATTATGAATCGAAATCGAGATAAAACGAAACTAAAACCTCGAATGGAAGGACAGGGAATGCAAGCGGCTCGCTGGCGGCGGCGTTGGATGGCTGGGCTCCCTGGGCAGTCGCTGGGCATCGTCGGTCACCGGAGAAGGGGCGGAGTCACTACTGGGCTCGACGGAGAGGAAGAATGGGGCTGTAGGGGCTCGACTTCCCTTCAATGGCGGACAGGGGAGGCGTGGCTTGTGACGGAGACGACGGCGGTGGTCAGCTCTAGCCTGGGTGACCGCCACTGGCTCGGACGGCGTCAGAAGAGAGTCCAAGCGGCTGCTGCTCCGACGACAGCAAGGATTGACGGTGATGGTGTTAGCAGATGACGAGAACGAGGTGAGGTATGGAGCTTAGGGAGTGTTTGTAATAACGGTCATTAGAAAGGGTCAAAATCTGTTCCTGATTGTATGGATATTAGCTCCACTGTATGTGCACTCTGTACCTCCTCTCTCCCACTAGTCCGATTGTGTAGGGATTCTTAATTATCTTCTTTTCTTATTTGTATTATATATATTCTTGTTTTGATAAGCAATAGAAATCATCAGAGAAAGTTTCATTCATATCTACTGCTATTATGGTATCAGAGCTCAGTCCAAGGCTCGTAGAATGGCCATGAAGCTCCAGTTGCAATCCATGACAAAGGGCGCATTGTCAATGATCGATTATATTGACCGAAAGCGCTCGATAGCTGACTCCCTCGCAGAGGCTCTCCAACCGGTCTCCGATGAAGACCTTATAAGCCATATTGTTGCAGGCCTTGACTCCTCTTATGGCCCTTTCATCACCTCTTTCATGATGAATTCCGATGACAAAACGGTGGATGATCTTATTGGTCTCCTACTCCAAGAGGAGGATCGCTTAGATCAGGAGCTTCGTCGCCAAGCTGTCCCTCAACTCCCACCTGCACCAGTCCTTCCTGATCTTTCGCCTACCATGCCATCGGCGAATACGATGATGCGCTCCAGTGGCAACCAAGACAATCGCAATCGCTACTCCTCCGGCTCTGGCGGCAATCGCAACCAAGACAACCGCCATCGGGGCCGCCCACACTGCCAACTTTGTTCCAGGCCAGGCCACGAGGCGATTGATTGCTGGCAGCGGGGCAATCAAGTTGACTTTCCTTCTCGTCGTCCGAATCCAAAGGAGTCGTCCAAACAGGCTCATGTCACTGAGCATTCCAGCCCCTCCGCCATTGATCCATCTTGGTATTTCGACACTGGAGCCACGGATCATGTCTCCCCGGATCTCCGCAAGCTCACCATAGCGGACGACTATGTCGGCTCAGACAAGCTCCAAGTCGGGAATGGTAACCATTTGTCAATTTCGCATACTGGTTCATGTTTTCTCCATAATCTCAAATTACCAAATGTGCTTATTGTACCTCGTCTAACAAAACACTTGATTAGTGTCTTCAAATTATGCCGGGATAATCAAATTATGATGGAATTTTGGCCTCACTTGTGTTATGTTAAGAATTTTCAGGGGCAAACTCTTCTAACCGGGGACGTTGAAAATGGCCTATACTGGCTGCCCTCGACCTCATCCACCACACCCTCATCCATGGCTCTCACAGGGGTTCGGACTTCACTCGATCGGTGGCACAATCGACTTGGGCATCCTCATGAGGCTGTCTTACGACGCTTGGTCTCTGATTTCCATCTTCCCATTAGTACAAATAAATTCCCAGCTATTTGTGGCTCTTGCCAAATGGGGAAAAGTCACCGTTTTCATCTCTCGACTTCTCACGTTGTTTCTAAGAGACCTTTTGATTTGGTTTATTCGGATGTTTGGGGTCCTTCTTCTACATTTTCGTTGAATGGCAACCGTTATTTTATTCTTTTTATTGATGACTACACTAAATTTGTTTGGATATATTTTTTATCACACAAATCGCAGGTTCTCTCCACTTTTGTGCAATTTCGCACTATGATCAAAACCCAATTTGATTGTGAAATTAAGTCACTCCAAACAGATTGGGGAGGTGAATACCGAACTGTATCCTCCTTCCTTCAAACATGTGGCATCACTCATCGCATATCTTGCCCCTATACACAAGAGCAAAATGGTGCCGTTGAACGTCGAAATCGTATAATCGTTGAAAAAGGTCTCACTCTTTTAGCACATTCATCTCTTCCCCACATTTTTTGGGAACACGCTTTCAAAACCGCCACCTACCTTCACAATCGCACCATATCTCCCATACTCAAATTTCGCTCCCCATATCAACTGTTATATAGCAAAGAGCCCGATTTTGGTTTTTTAAAAACTTTCGGGTGCTTGTGTTACCCATTTCTTCGTCCTTACAACTCCCACAAAATGGATTTCTGCTCCCTCCCTTGTGTTTTAATTGGTTATAGCCCTACTCACAAAGGCTATTTGTGCTATCACAAATCCACCTCTCGTATATATATCTCTCGCCGTGTTACCTTTAATGAGGATGTCTTCCCCTATTCTATTGCCCCCACGTCATGTGAATGTCCAACTCCCTCACACTCACGTACCCCCTCCTCTCCAGCTTTACTTGGCCTAGCCTCCAACCCCACACCAATTCCCATTCCAACAGCATCACCGTCACCCACTCCTCCTAGGAGCCCAATTGCTACCTCCCCTCATTACCAACAGCCCACCGTGAGTTCTCGGGCTCGACAGCAACATCTTGAGGCCATTCCCACCTACTATCGAGCTGCTGCCAACAACCAACACCCCATGTCTACTAGGGCCAGCACCAATTCCTTAAAGCCAAAGACCTTCACCATCGACCTTGTCTCCTTGCCCACCGTTGAACCAAAAACCGTCACCCAGGCACTTAAGCACAATTGTTGGAAATTGGCGATGAAGGAAGAATATGATGCCTTAATGCGGAATCACACTTGGTCTATTGTTCCTCGCCCTCGACATACTAATCTTGTTGGTTGTAAGTGGATTTTCAGGATCAAACGACACTCAAACGGTACAATCGAGAGGTACAAGGCCCGATTGGTTGCAAAGGGGTTTAGTCAAGAGGAAGGGGTGGATTTCGTTGACACGTTCAGCCCCGTTATTAAACCCACGACCATCCGAATGGTCCTATCCATTGCATTGTCGAAAGGCTGGCCCATTAAACAACTCGACATCAACAACGCTTTCTTGAATGGGGATTTATCGGAGGTCGTTTATATGGAGCAACCCAAGGGCTTTGAAGATCCATCACGCCCGTCCCATGTATGCCGGCTGCATAAGGCCTTATACGGTCTCAAACAGGCCCCGAGAGCTTGGTTCAACAAGCTCAAACACCACTTGGTCACACATGGTTTCCGTGCTTGTCAATCGGATACCTCGTTGTTTGTTCATACCTCTTCCGCTACAACCATCTATGTGCTTGTCTATGTCGATGACTTGATCATTACAGGTGACAATTCATCTCTTATTCAGCGCTTCATCACCACCCTTAATCGTCGGTTTGCCCTCAAAGATCTCGGTGAGTTGCACTACTTTCTTGGCCTCCAAATTGTCAAGACATCAACAGGCCTTAGTCTCTCTCAAGCCAATTATGTCCGTGACATCTTGACAAGAAACAATATGCTAGAGTCTAAGCCCATCTCAACTCCTGCAGACCCATCCACACAACTCTATCGGGCGGGTGAACCATTCTCCGATCCCACCCTATACCGATAAACAGTTGGGTCTCTCCAATATGCAACTATCACTAGGCCAGACATTGCCTTCGCTGTCAACCGTGTATGTCAGTTTATGCATTCACCGACTACCCTACATTGGCAAGCCGTAAAGCGCATCTTACGTTACTTGAATGGTACCATCGATCACAGCCTTCAATTTAGATCGACGAGTGCTCCTTTTCTTCTGGCCTACTCAGATGCCGGGTGGGTGTCCGATCTTGAGGATTGTCGCTCCCAGTACGGGTTTGCTATATTTCATGGGACGAATCTCATCAGTTGGACCTCTCGCAAACAAAAGGTCGTGGCCCGTTCAAGCACCGAAGCGGAGTATCGAGCGCTGGCTTACACTGCGGCTGAGTTGCTTTGGCTAAAGCAGCTGCTGCGTGATCTCCACCTTCCAGTACGTCATCCTCCTATGCTGTTGTGTGATAACGTCGGTGCTACGTTCATGTGCAAAAATCCAGTCATTCACACACGCTCTAAGCATATTCAACTGGATTTTCATTTTGTTCGGGAGCAAATTGAAGCTGGTGATTTAAAGATCAGTAGCGTCTCATCTGCAGATCAATTAGCGGACATCTTCACAAAGCCCTTAAGCAAGAATCGGTTAGCCTTTCTGCGCTCCAAGCTCCAAGTCCATCCTGTACTTGGTCTTGCCGGGGGGTAATAACGGTCATTAGAAAGGGTCAAAATCTGTTCCTGATTGTATGGATATTAGCTCCACTGTATGTGCACTCTGTACCTCCTCTCTCCCACTAGTCCGATTGTATAGGGATTCTTAATTATCTTCTTTTCTTATTTGTATT
This sequence comes from Persicaria maculosa, assembly GCA_963922045.1. Classification (NCBI taxonomy): domain Eukaryota; kingdom Viridiplantae; phylum Streptophyta; class Magnoliopsida; order Caryophyllales; family Polygonaceae; genus Persicaria; species Persicaria maculosa. The sequence goes on from OY998253.1 coordinate 8,811,474, forward strand.
ATATATATTCTTGTTTTGATAAGCATTAGAAATCATCAGAGAAAGTTTCATTCATATCTACTGCTATTAGTTTGGAGCAACGCCTAGTGGTGGGAGAGCATTGCAAGGGGATTTGGTACAAAATGAAATCAAATGGTAGTAGATTAGAGCTTCTGAATTTTCGGATAAGATGGAGAGGAAAAGACAAGTAAGAGGTGTGGGTTTAGGATCCCTTTTTGGAGTAAAAAAAAAGTGGTCTCCTGATGCTGCATTCGGATCAAGAGGTTACAGGCAAGGGGAGGTAAAGGATTGTGACATCTTTGCTCAAAATGGAGAAGCAAGGGGATGGTGGCGTGGGCATGTTAACTCAAGATAGGTAGGAGGGAGCTGGAGTCTTAAAAAGGGGAACAAGACAAGCTATAGTCCCAGTAGAATTTCAAAATAGCCGGAATTACACTTTGAAGCCCGCTTTTCGATCTTATCTCGACTCGTTCACAAATAAATTTTAAAATTTTCAATCCGAATTTAATAATGAAAATCCCTGAAAAGCGGAATAAAATCTATTTTATATAATTTAAAAATTGGGCCGGAATTCGCTTTAAATTCATTTTTAATTTCTTTTTTCCAAAAAAAATAATATTTGAAAACTCGGGCCTTTACAGAGAGCAACACTGGAGTCGAATAAGGATGGAGAAGGTAAGTCGATTTTGAAAAATTCCATTAATTAGGGTTTTGAATTTGGGACTTTTAGTTTGAATTTGTGAATTGGAGGTTTTCAATTTTGAATTGGATATTTTTTAGTTTGAATTTGTGAATTGGAGTTTATGAATTGGAGATTTTCAGTTTCGAATCGGGAAACTTATCAAATTAGGGATTTTCATTTTCGAATTGGAGAACTGAGTCTAGAATTTAGATAGATGTGAACTGGAATTGGAGTTTATAAATTGTGGATTTTGAGTTTGAGTATGAAATTATGTGAGTTGTTGACAAAATTTGATCGGTTGATTATGGGTCTGTATGGGCATTGTAGTTGATGAAATCGTGGGAGGCATACCTAAATTTGATCACTCCAGTGCATCAACTTCTTGTCAAATTAGAATGAACATCAGTATTTTGGAATTGAATTTAATGTTTTAAAGTGATTTTAAGCCTATAAGGTCAAATGGGTAGAGCATTGTGTTTACACATAAAGATTTGGGTCCAAATCCCACATAAGCTATCAACGATTATGTGTAGTTATTGAAGAACTGTTTTTATATGTCCTTGCTGTATTTTCTCTAAGTTGTTGACATGGATAGCATTTTCCAAGATGGAACCATGGAAAAGAAAATGACAGATTATGGTTGTGTATGTAGGGGTCGCTTTGCATTTTCTTTAAGCTCATGGATTTCGCTTTGACAATGCTTGAATGTTCACCTGCTTACATATCGTGATGATAGAAGTCCATCATTGATGTTTGCTCTTTTATTAGTGCAAGAAACTCATACTAATGTATTGATTTTCTTCATTGTGAGTATCTTGAATCAGAGTATAAACCACGAGCTCACTGATAGGCAGTTACAAGCCCACTAGTAGGGATTTAGTGGTAATAAGAACCATGAGCCCACTGCGGAAGAACAGAATCACAAATAGAGAGAAAATAAGGCAAGATAGAACACACACAAATTTACGTGGGAAACCTGAGTACTGGGAGGAAAACCCACGGGTGGCAAGAGCCAACAAATCCACTATCAAATAAGAAAGAGTACAAGGGGTAATGGACAAAACTCTTTCTTTACAATATAGTGGAATATAATGTGTTTGTATGATGAAGGCTTTGTGTGGAGGCTTGGATAAGTGAATGTAGATGGAGCTTGAATGGTGTGGGATAAATCCACCAAAAGACTAAGCATTAGTCTCTATTTATAGGCATCGTGCTTTGGTAGGAAGGGATGGATAAAGCTTGGGAAGATTCTAGAGAAATGTGGAATGATAAGGTTTCGAGAAGCTTCAAGAACCTTTCGAGAAGCATTAAGAAGCTAGTAGAACATTTTCTTCTAGATACTTCTTTTGTACAATAAAAGTCGAGCCCAATTAATCAAGTCCAATCAAAATTAACCAAGCCCAAATGAGGATTTGAATGCAAACCCAGCACCCACTAATTTAATTAGGTCACTAATTAACCCACTAGCTTATCTAATTAATCAAACCCTAGTAGGCAAACACACGTTCAATTTCTCCGGCCACTAATGACTAATTAACCGAACCCTAGCAGTTTGGGTAGAGTTTGTAAAAAAATTCTACCATAGAGTTGAGAGAATCTCAACCACTGATTTTAAAATGAGTGTTAAAAATCCTCCCCCTCCTTTCCCTCCCCCACCACCATCCTCAATTTTTTTTATTTTTTTCTTTTATTTTATTTTTTGAAACTCCACCGGAACAAAACCAGAGTTTGAATCACTAATCTAAAAGTGTGAACCTGTTTTGTTAAGCTTAATTAGAGCACCTGCATTGGGGTTCTTTAACCCATAGTTTAAGAAACCTAATAATAAAATAATAGGAGAGAGATAAAAAAAACTTAAGCAACGATGTGACGGGTTGCTAAGTAAGCAACCCTTAAAAACCGGGAGAGAGAAAAAAAAATAAAAGGGAGTGGGCCATCCGGGAGAGAGAATGTGAGAGAAAAAAATATAGGTGGGTCCCAATAAAATAAATAAACAGGTTTGTAAGGATTGTAGGGATGTGGGTGAAAATTTATATTGGGTTGTTTAAGGAAACAGAAATATAAAGAGTTGAGTTAAGGAACCCAATTAAATTCTAGAGATGCAGATGCTCTTAGTATCAGTCACTGGTTGTAGGTTTCCAAGTTAATTATAAAAAGCGTACCTGACTCATTATGATCAGGGAAACAACGAACACAAATCGCTGCACAACTTACAATCCGATTCATTTCTTCGTAATCAAAGTTGCCATCTTCCAGTGCTTACTCGAGCAATGGGCCCCCCTTACATATTTCAACGAAGTAGTAAATGTTGGTGATGTTACATCACCTAATTAACGTTACTAATAAACACGGAAGAAACGTAACCTATACAGTTAAAGAAACTACCAGCATCAAAAGCCCAACAAGCCCATCGGAAGAGATTGGCCCAAGAGCTATCAAAGCTTGTAATTTCTCCTGTTTCAATGTTTAATTGCAATAGAAACTAGGGGTGGGCTGATGTGAGCCTAATTCGCCATGTTTTACATTTAAGTTTATATCGATTTCTGCATATATTGCATTCATTTGGGTTAAGATAAGACAGAATTTGTGTAATTTATGTTTATTTATCAAATTATGGAATCTACACCAGTTTCTGTTTAAATCACAGAATTCGAGGCGTTTTACAGCAATTCTAAGGAAGGTCGGAAAAGCTCGGAAATCCACTACAGAAGTCCAAGGTCAAAGCAGCAGTGGAACCAGTCGAATCAAGCTAAGAACCCAAGCTACTCGATCTCGAGTAGCCCTTACTCGATCTCGACGAGTACGTCCGAGCACAGCCTTGTCGACCAGGAGCAACGTCGAGAGCCAGATCAACCAAGCTCCGGAACCCAACTCGATCTCGACAAGACCTGGTCGAGATCGACGAAGCCCGGAGCCCAGATCCGAGCTTGTCGAGCACACCTACCCGAGAAGACCTAGTCGACAGAACCTCTCTACTCGACATCGACTAGGGTTACTCGAGATCGACGAGCACCAGGATCCATGTCCGAGTCTGTCGAGCACCAGCTAGCCGAGACGACAAGCCGAGCCAGTCGACCAAGATTTTTACTCGAGATCAACAAGACCCTGGTCGAGATCGAGTAGACCTCCAGAACAGCGTTACTCGGTTTGACCAATTCTACTCGACTTAGGCTTGCTTGGGCTCGAAGATTGCCGATTCTATCCGAAACTATCAAGATCCATCATGAATAGAAGAAGATCTATCCATGGAAGATTTTAGATATATTTTCCTATTTTGGATTTAATTATGTTATGTCTTTTATTTATCATTAAGCTTTTAGATATAGTTTTAGTTTTAGATATAGATATTCTATCCTTGAATAGCAAGGAATAGAAGGCTATAAATAAAGCCCTAGGGGCTGGTTTTTCATTAATTCAATTTCACAAGTTAGAGACAAGTAGTTCCAAAGAGAAGTTTTAGGAGTTCGAAGGTTTTAGGGTTTTGGCGTTCAACGAGAGTTGGATCGCCGGGATTGTAAAGTCTTTGAATTTAGTTTAATGCAAGTTATTTCCTTTCAATCGATGATGTCTGAGTTTGCGATGAAGCGCGAGTAGTCAACCCACTTCTAGGGTTGGGACGAGCCCGACGATAGCCATGCGTGTTTGAGGTAAAGATCCGACCTTTATCATGTTTTGAGCATTTTCCTACTTGTTTATGTGTTTATTGCCCATCTAATGGAGATCCATGTTAACCACTTGGATTATAAACATAAAATTAGTAGAGACAATTAGGGTTTCTTGAAAGAGTTGTCTAATTGTTGGAAAAGGCGAAAGCTTGTCCTTGATGCGATTTACATGATTATCTGTTTATCTCTGCCTTATGCATGCTTGGTTATCGTTGTTGCAAACCCCAATCTTGGAAGCCCTTTTACATACAGTTTAGTTCGAAAATCCCAAAAGCATTTGTTCTTTATTTTCATTCGTTCTATTTTCTGTCTTTCTACTCGATATCGAATAGCACTAGTCGATCTCGAGTAAACTGATCCTCGGCCCAGTCGTTGTAGCTTCTCCTGTGCAGGTACTCGACGAGACGAAGCGAAGTCGACCAAGACTCTACTCGATATCGAGTAGGCCTTGTCGATATCGACGAGCCCCTGTGTTGCTGCTGCGCGTTGTTCGACTGTCCGATCTTCTGTCGACTACCCTAGTCGAGATCGAGGACCCTGTTGTCGACTTCTGTTCGTGAGACTTCACCGCTGCCTAGGATCCGCTGACACGCTTCCTCGTGGATCGATCCTGACTTCCCGCAGCTACATCAGGAGGAGGTCTTGTAATTATTTGCGTGGGCAGAGTCTGGTTTGATTTATTTTGTTATATTTCATACTCGATTTCCTCCTACCAACAAATTGGCGCCGTTGCCGGGGAAGCTATCATTCGCGCCTTAGGTAGTTAAATCTCACGTCTGCTTTGAGTTACTTTACAGGTGTATGCGCCGTTCTGGTCAACCACCTGAGTTTGACGGCTTAGACGAACCAGAGCGCCTTCTACACATCAGAGCTAAACTACAAAGAGCCATGGCGGCCGCTGAAACACAAGAACAACTGATTGCCAGGCTCACAAGGGAGCTAGCCGCAAAAGATACCACTATCGCCAATGAAAGGGCAGCAAAGGAACAAGAGAAAGCGGCAAGGGAGCAAGCAGAAGCTGAGCTTGCCCAATATCCAACTACAGCAGAGGATTATATGCATCCAACTCTCGTCGTGCCTGAATCGGCGATTCTAATCCCTGAAAACTCCTTTGAAATTCGCACTCAGTTTCTTATAGAACTTAAAAATAATGCTTTTTATGGAAGATTTAATGAGTGTCCTCTTGAGCATATTACCAATTTTCATGACATGTGCCGTACTCTTGCTGAAGGTACAACTCTGGAATATGTCAAGATGAAGGCTTTCCACTGGTCTCTCGCTGGGCCTGCACTGAAGTGGCTCGAAGGGCTGAAACCAAGATCACTCACAACATAGGCCCAAGTAGAGCAAGAGTTTCTGAATAAATTCTTCCCACCTGCCAAGACAGCACTTCTCCGCCAGAAAATCACCGCCTTCAAACAGAAGCAAGGGGAACCGCTGGCATGGGCATGGGAACGCTACAAAGAACTGCTGCGATCTTGCCCCACTCATGGACAGCCACCCTACGTCATTCAAGAGATCTTCTTCAACTCTCTTGATCAAGTCACCAAGGACAGAATCAACCAGTATACTCGCTATGAGTATCTGACGATGCCGCCAGTTGACGCATGGGGTGTGCTAGACAAGCTCACTAATTATGACAACAAATACGGGTCTACTGCAAACTATGAGGAGAACTCCTATGCCAGGCCAGCACCATCTATGCCACTCTATGAGCCAGCAAAGGAGATTGACCCAGATGTCAGGGAGCAGTTCTACAGAGACCAGAATCGTAATCTCCTCAAGCAAGTCAAATATCTGTCTATCAATCAGCCTTGCATCGAATGCGGATCACAAAGGCACACCACTACTGAGTGCCCACACACAGAGCAAGTCAGAATGGCAGAAACACATGAGGAAGCAGCCTACGCTGGGGGTCCCAATCGCTACATGGGGGATCAAAGGTTCTATCAACCACAGTGGAACCAAGGTCCTCCTAGGAACCCCCCACCCTACAGAGCTCCAGGACATCCAGAGAGGGATCAAAAGAAGGATGATCTGCAACTGATCCTTGAGGAGATGCGCCGAAATCAGGGCACCATCAGCAACCAGTTCCAGAGTATCACCACCAAATTTGGGGAACTGGACATCTGGAAGAGGGGAATAGAGACCCAGATGGGTCAAATCGCTGCGTAGATCCCACGACCGTCCGGCAAGCTCCCTGGGCAAACAGAACCAAATCCTAAAGGGAAAACCGGACATGTCGCAGCTATCAAACTCAGGAGTGGGCATGAACTACACGAGCCAGAGGTCGGAAAACAGCAAAGCAACGCAGAGCAGCAACTCGAGTCAGAGCAGAGCCAACTCGATCTCGAGGAGGCTGTACTCGACATCGACAAGACACTACTCGACCAAGACCAGAAGCTGAGCTCGGACACCGCTGCACAGACCAGCAACCCAAGGTCGACAACTCAAGTCGAGATCGACAAGCCCCTAGTCGAGATCGACAAGCCTCTGGTCGAGATCGAGGAGCAACAAGCCGACATCGACGACTATGCGACACCTTCGACAACTGATCTGGCTCCGAAGCAGAAAAAGCCACTGCCTTTTCCTTCCAAAGCACAGAAAGATCCCACTGCAGGTAGGTTTACCAGATTTGTTAATATGCTGCAAGAACTGAATGTTTCTATTCCTTTTACAGAAGCCCTGCAAGAGATGCCTAGATATGTCAAATTTCTGAAGGAAATCCTGAGCAAGAAGCGGTCTATCTCAGAGATCGCAGGCGAATGCAAAGTACTCCACTTCCCTGAAAAGAGGCCTGACCCTGGTAAGTTTTCTGTTACTGTGGGTTTTGGACAATATAAATATGATTCTCTATGCGATTTAGGAGCAAGTGTGAGCATCATGCCTCTGTCAATCTGGCGGAAGGTCAAGATAGGATGTATAGAACCTGTGGATGCCAAATTATACATGGCGAACAATGCAGTGGTCATCCCTACAGGTATAGTTGAGAATGTCCTCGTCCAGGTTGGTAAGTTCTTTGTTCCAGCAGATTTCCTTATTATTGACTGTGCTGAAGATCCTACTAGCCCTATTATTCTTGGTAGACCGTTCTTAGCTACTGCAGATGCCAGAATCAGTGTCAAGAATAGATCACTCACCTTCACCATAGGCGATGAGGTTTTGGATTTCTCTTTTGGACCTACAAAGGAGGAAGTTTCATGGTTGGAGGTGAAAAGCATCAGCGATCACGGGACCAAGCAAACAGCGGAGGAAAGCGACAGAACCGTACTCGAGGTCGACAAGCCCTCCTCGATCTCGACAAGCGCTCTCCTCGAGCTCGACAAGCCTTTGTCGATCTCGACTACCTCAACTGAGCCAGAAACTTGCCAAGAGCCTAAGTATGGGGTCCCTGTACTCGATTTCTGTTTTGGGTCCGAACAGGTAAGTTCAGGTATGAATTCCACTCCCCCTCAGTCCATAAAGAAAATTTTTAATGATTTAAGGGGAGATAAGACACCATGGCGAGGGAATCTGCGGAAACTAAGGGCTGAAAAGAAGAAGAAGAAAGAGAAAGGAGATGATGCAAGCAACCACCTGTCAGCTGAGCTTGCATACTACCATCAGGACCTAGATGATCCAGGAGAAGGGCCAAGCATGAGTGGGCCCCACAATAATGATCCTTGAGCGCAAACGGAGAAGTTGGCCTAGCGACTCTAAAATCTAGAGCATGTATATAAGACTTTATTAACTTTTTGGGACTTTTGAACTTTTTGGTTTTTGGTTTTTGTTTTTGGTTTTGGTTTTAGGTCTTTTAGAATACTTCATGTGGATAGTCTTGTTCTTTTGGGCAATCTAACACTTTTAGGTCGGCAAGAATATAAGGATCGCGAAAGGTGGAAAGAAGAAGTCCCTGAAAAACAGTCAGAATCGACGAAGGCCGAGTCGACGACGACAAGGAGGAGCAGCCCAGACACTACTCGATCTCGAGTAGGCCAACTCAATGTCGACCACGCCACCAGAAGCTCCTCGACTTCAGAAACCACTAGACGCAGATGAGCCTACTCGAGATCGAGTAGACCGTACTCGATATCGACTAGCTACCTACTCGACATACACTGATTCAGCCTCCTCGATGCATTATCCTGTGAGTTCCTTCCTTTACTCTTGTTTTTATTTGATTTTATACAGTGGGGACACTGTAATGTTTAAGTATGGGGTGGGGGAAGGACTTACTTTGTGCATATTTGCTATATTTGACATATATGTGCATTATTTCTTTGAATTGCTTATACATGGCTATTTTGGAATTCATTATTGATTTATGTGCTTACATGCATGATTTCCAAAATTTAGAAAAATGACCCCCATTGAAAATTTTGATTAATGTCATGGAAGCTTATATTGAACTCGACGATGCAAAATTAGATTCATTAGAAATATAGCATGAAATTGCCTAGTAAAGGGAAGTCACAATGAAGTGCATTATTTCTTGAAAACCATGAAAGGAGGTAAAATTTGAAGTTGCTTTTGACATGTTGCATAATAAGAGGATGGAGGACTTTATATTTCCATATAATGCTCATTGTTTAAAATCCTAGCCTTACCTATGCTTATGCATCACAAAAGCCATAAAATGCCTTATTTCATATATTGCTCCACATGTTCTAAAATATTGCCATTCTTTACCTTATTCGGGGATTATGTTGAGAATGATGTTACATTATGGAGATGTTATATGGTTGTTTGTGTTGTGTTTATCATTATTGGAGTTAGGAAGGAAATTGTTTGGAAATATATGGAAAATTTAATGAGTGAAAGAAAATCCGATCAAAGATCGACCCTGCTCTCTGAGATAATAGTTTGGAGAGATGGGACATATTGTGAGGAGTCCAAAGCACTAAGTATCTGGGGCCATTCATGACACCCATGTTTGCGACTCGCGAGAAGGCAGTGCTGAGGTTAGAGAGGTAAAAGCATTATTATTGAGAAAAAGCATTATGAAAGGTGATAAATCAAAGGAAGAAGGGATGTGGTTAAGAAAGTTTGGAAATACTCCATTTCCCCGGATCAAAAGCACCACATTGCCAAAAATTGCCCACCTTTAGCCTTTACCAATTCTACTCCTTATTTGAGCTTAAATTAAAGTCCTCTTGATTATTAATGCTTTGTCACATGAATTGTTTTTGCACAACCCTCCTTTTGTGAGTAGATGTTGCTTTTGTATAATTGCACATGCATGGATCTGTGACACTAGTACCTTTTCAAGGATGGTAATTGATTGCAGGGTTATATGAGAATGAATCTAAGATGTTGAGAGTTTGAATTCTTCCCCTGAATGACAATTAAAAGTATTGCTTGAGGACAAGCAAGCTTAAGTATGGGGTGTTTGATGTGAGCCTAATTCGCCATGTTTTACATTTTAGTTTATATCGATTTCTGCATACATTGCATTCATTTGTGTTAAGATAATACAGAATCTGTGTAATTTATGTTTATTTATCAAATTATGGAATCTACACCAGTTTTTGTTTAAATCGCAGAATTCGAGGCGTTTTACAGCAATTCTAAGGAAGGTCGGAAAAGCTCGGAAATCCACTACAGAAGTCCAAGGTCAAAGCAGCAGCGGAACCAGTCGAATCAAGCTAAGAACCCAAGCTACTCGATCTCGAGTAGCCCTTACTCGATCTCGACGAGTACGTCCGAGCACAGCCTTGTCGACCAGGAGCAACGTCGAGAGCCAGATCAACCAAGCTCCGGAACCCAACTCGATCTCGACAAGACCTGGTCGAGATCGACGAAGCCCGGAGCCCAGATCCGAGCTTGTCGAGCACACCTACCCGAGAAGACCTAGTCGACAGAACCTCTCTACTCGACATCGACTAGGGTTACTCGAGATCGACGAGCACCAGGATCCATGTCCGAGTCTGTCGAGCACCAGCTAGCCGAGACGACAAGCCGAGCCAGTCGACCAAGATTTTTACTCGAGATCGACAAGACCCTGGTCGAGATCGAGTAGACCTCCAGAACAGCGTTACTCGGTTTGACCAATTCTACTCGACTTAGGCTTGCTTGGGCTCGAAGATTGCCGATTCTATCCGAAACTATCAAGATCCATCATGAATAGAAGAAGATCTATCCATGGAAGATTTTAGATATATTTTCCTATTTTGGATTTAATTATGTTATGTCTTTTATTTATCATTAAGCTTTTAGATATAGTTTTAGTTTTAGATATAGATATTCTATCCTTGAATAGCAAGGAATAGAAGGCTATAAATAAAGCCCTAGGGGCTGGTTTTTCATTAATTCAATTTCACAAGTTAGAGACAAGTAGTTCCAAAGAGAAGTTTTAGGAGTTCGAAGGTTTTAGGGTTTTGGCGTTCAACGAGAGTTGGATCGCCGGGATTGTAAAGTCTTTGAATTTAGTTTAATGCAAGTTATTTCCTTTCAATCGATGATGTCTGAGTTTGCGATGAAGCGCGAGTAGTCAACCCACTTCTAGGGTTGGGACGAGCCCGACGATAGCCATGCGTGTTTGAGGTAAAGATCCGACCTTTATCATGTTTTGAGCATTTTCCTACTTGTTTATGTGTTTATTGCCCATCTAATGGAGATCCATGTTAACCACTTGGATTATAAACATAAAATTAGTAGAGACAATTAGGGTTTCTTGAAAGAGTTGTCTAATTGTTGGAAAAGGCGAAAGCTTGTCCTTGATGCGATTTACATGATTATCTGTTTATCTCTGCCTTATGCATGCTTGGTTATCGTTGTTGCAAACCCCAATCTTGGAAGCCCTTTTACATACAGTTTAGTTCGAAAATCCCAAAAGCATTTGTTCTTTATTTTCATTCGTTCTATTTTCTGTCTTTCTACTCGATATCGAATAGCACTAGTCGATCTCGAGTAAACTGATCCTCGGCCCAGTCGTTGTAGCTTCTCCTGTGCAGGTACTCGACGAGACGAAGCGAAGTCGACCAAGACTCTACTCGATATCGAGTAGGCCTTGTCGATATCGACGAGCCCCTGTGTTGCTGCTGCGCGTTGTTCGACTGTCCGATCTTCTGTCGACTACCCTAGTCGAGATCGAGGACCCTGTTGTCGACTTCTGTTCGTGAGACTTCACCGCTGCCTAGGATCCGCTGACACGCTTCCTCGTGGATCGATCCTGACTTCCCGCAGCTACATCAGGAGGAGGTCTTGTAATTATTTGCGTGGGCAGAGTCTGGTTTGATTTATTTTGTTATATTTCATACTCGATTTCCTCCTACCAACAAATTGGCGCCGTTGCCGGGGAAGCTATCATTCGCGCCTTAGGTAGTTAAATCTCACGTCTGCTTTGAGTTACTTTACAGGTGTATGCGCCGTTCTGGTCAACCACCTGAGTTTGACGGCTTAGACGAACCAGAGCGCCTTCTACACATCAGAGCTAAACTACAAAGAGCCATGGCGGCCGCTGAAACACAAGAACAATTGATTGCCAGGCTCACAAGGGAGCTAGCCGCAAAAGATACCACTATCGCCAATGAAAGGGCAGCAAAGGAACAAGAGAAAGCGGCAAGGGAGCAAGCAGAAGCTGAGCTTGCCCAATATCAAACTACAGCAGAGGATTATATGCATCCAACTCTCGTCGTGCCTGAATCGGCGATTCTAATCCCTGAAAACTCCTTTGAAATTCGCACTCAGTTTCTTATAGAACTTAAAAATAATGCTTTTTATGGAAGATTTAATGAGTGTCCTCTTGAGCATATTACCAATTTTCATGACATGTGCCGTACTCTTGCTGAAGGTACAACTCTGGAATATGTCAAGATGAAGGCTTTCCGCTGGTCTCTCGCTGGGCCTGCACTGAAGTGGCTCGAAGGGCTGAAACCAAGATCACTCACAACATAGGCCCAAGTAGAGCAAGAGTTTCTGAATAAATTCTTCCCACCTGCCAAGACAGCACTTCTCCGCCAGAAAATCACCGCCTTCAAACAGAAGCAAGGGGAACCGCTGGCATGGGCATGGGAACGCTACAAAGAACTGCTGCGATCTTGCCCCACTCATGGACAGCCACCCTACGTCATTCAAGAGATCTTCTTCAACTCTCTTGATCAAGTCACCAAGGACAGAATCAACCAGTATACTCGCTATGAGTATCTGACGATGCTGCCAGTTGACGCATGGGGTGTGCTAGACAAGCTCACTAATTATGACAACAAATACGGGTCTACTGCAAACTATGAGGAGAACTCCTATGCCAGGCCAGCACCATCTATGCCACTCTATGAGCCAGCAAAGGAGATTGACCCAGATGTCAGGGAGCAGTTCTACAGAGACCAGAATCGTAATCTCCTCAAGCAAGTCAAATATCTGTCTATCAATCAGCCTTGCATCGAATGCGGATCACAAAGGCACACCACTACTGAGTGCCCACACACAGAGCAAGTCAGAATGGCAGAAACACATGAGGAAGCAGCCTACGCTGGGGGTCCCAATCGCTACATGGGGGATCAAAGGTTCTATCAACCACAGTGGAACCAAGGTCCTCCTAGGAACCCCCCACCCTACAGAGCTCCAGGACATCCAGAGAGGGATCAAAAGAAGGATGATCTGCAACTGATCCTTGAGGAGATGCGCCGAAATCAGGGCACCATCAGCAACCAGTTCCAGAGTATCACCACCAAATTTGGGGAACTGGACATCTGGAAGAGGGGAATAGAGACCCAGATGGGTCAAATCGCTGCGTAGATCCCACGACCGTCCGGCAAGCTCCCTGGGCAAACAGAACCAAATCCTAAAGGGAAAACCGGACATGTCGCAGCTATCAAACTCAGGAGTGGGCATGAACTACACGAGCCAGAGGTCGGAAAACAGCAAAGCAACGCAGAGCAGCAACTCGAGTCAGAGCAGAGCCAACTCGATCTCGAGGAGGCTGTACTCGACATCGACAAGACACTACTCGACCAAGACCAGAAGCTGAGCTCGGACACCGCTGCACAGACCAGCAACCCAAGGTCGACAACTCAAGTCGAGATCGACAAGCCCCTAGTCGAGATCGACAAGCCTCTGGTCGAGATCGAGGAGCAACAAGCCGACATCGACGACTATGCGACACCTTCGACAACTGATCTGGCTCCGAAGCAGAAAAAGCCACTGCCTTTTCCTTCCAAAGCACAGAAAGATCCCACTGCAGGTAGGTTTACCAGATTTGTTAATATGCTGCAAGAACTGAATGTTTCTATTCCTTTTACAGAAGCCCTGCAAGAGATGCCTAGATATGTCAAATTTCTGAAGGAAATCCTGAGCAAGAAGCGGTCTATCTCAGAGATCGCAGGCGAATGCAAAGTACTCCACTTCCCTGAAAAGAGGCCTGACCCTGGTAAGTTTTCTGTTACTGTGGGTTTTGGACAATATAAATATGATTCTCTATGCGATTTAGGAGCAAGTGTGAGCATCATGCCTCTGTCAATCTGGCGGAAGGTCAAGATAGGATGTATAGAACCTGTGGATGCCAAATTATACATGGCGAACAATGCAGTGGTCATCCCTACAGGTATAGTTGAGAATGTCCTCGTCCAGGTTGGTAAGTTCTTTGTTCCAGCAGATTTCCTTATTATTGACTGTGCTGAAGATCCTACTAGCCCTATTATTCTTGGTAGACCGTTCTTAGCTACTGCAGATGCCAGAATCAGTGTCAAGAATAGATCACTCACCTTCACCATAGGCGATGAGGTTTTGGATTTCTCTTTTGGACCTACAAAGGAGGAAGTTTCATGGTTGGAGGTGAAAAGCATCAGCGATCACGGGACCAAGCAAACAGCGGAGGAAAGCGACAGAACCGTACTCGAGGTCGACAAGCCCTCCTCGATCTCGACAAGCGCTCTCCTCGAGCTCGACAAGCCTTTGTCGATCTCGACTACCTCAACTGAGCCAGAAACTTGCCAAGAGCCTAAGTATGGGGTCCCTGTACTCGATTTCTGTTTTGGGTCCGAACAGGTAAGTTCAGGTATGAATTCCACTCCCCCTCAGTCCATAAAGAAAATTTTTAATGATTTAAGGGGAGATAAGACACCATGGCGAGGGAATCTGCGGAAACTAAGGGCTGAAAAGAAGAAGAAGAAAGAGAAAGGAGATGATGCAAGCAACCACCTGTCAGCTGAGCTTGCATACTACCATCAGGACCTAGATGATCCAGGAGAAGGGCCAAGCATGAGTGGGCCCCACAATAATGATCCTTGAGCGCAAACGGAGAAGTTGGCCTAGCGACTCTAAAATCTAGAGCATGTATATAAGACTTTATTAACTTTTTGGGACTTTTGAACTTTTTGGTTTTTGGTTTTTGTTTTTGGTTTTGGTTTTAGGTCTTTTAGAATACTTCATGTGGATAGTCTTGTTCTTTTGGGCAATCTAACACTTTTAGGTCGGCAAGAATATAAGGATCGCGAAAGGTGGAAAGAAGAAGTCCCTGAAAAACAGTCAGAATCGACGAAGGCCGAGTCGACGACGACAAGGAGGAGCAGCCCAGACACTACTCGATCTCGAGTAGGCCAACTCAATGTCGACCACGCCACCAGAAGCTCCTCGACTTCAGAAACCACTAGACGCAGATGAGCCTACTCGAGATCGAGTAGACCGTACTCGATATCGACTAGCTACCTACTCGACATACACTGATTCAGCCTCCTCGATGCATTATCCTGTGAGTTCCTTCCTTTACTCTTGTTTTTATTTGATTTTATACAGTGGGGACACTGTAATGTTTAAGTATGGGGTGGGGGAAGGACTTACTTTGTGCATATTTGCTATATTTGACATATATGTGCATTATTTCTTTGAATTGCTTATACATGGCTATTTTGGAATTCATTATTGATTTATGTGCTTACATGCATGATTTCCAAAATTTAGAAAAATGACCCCCATTGAAAATTTTGATTAATGTCATGGAAGCTTATATTGAACTCGACGATGCAAAATTAGATTCATTAGAAATATAGCATGAAATTGCCTAGTAAAGGGAAGTCACAATGAAGTGCATTATTTCTTGAAAACCATGAAAGGAGGTAAAATTTGAAGTTGCTTTTGACATGTTGCATAATAAGAGGATGGAGGACTTTATATTTCCATATAATGCTCATTGTTTAAAATCCTAGCCTTACCTATGCTTATGCATCACAAAAGCCATAAAATGCCTTATTTCATATATTGCTCCACATGTTCTAAAATATTGCCATTCTTTACCTTATTCGGGGATTATGTTGAGAATGATGTTACATTATGGAGATGTTATATGGTTGTTTGTGTTGTGTTTATCATTATTGGAGTTAGGAAGGAAATTGTTTGGAAATATATGGAAAATTTAATGAGTGAAAGAAAATCCGATCAAAGATCGACCCTGCTCTCTGAGATAATAGTTTGGAGAGATGGGACATATTGTGAGGAGTCCAAAGCACTAAGTATCTGGGGCCATTCATGACACCCATGTTTGCGACTCGCGAGAAGGCAGTGCTGAGGTTAGAGAGGTAAAAGCATTATTATTGAGAAAAAGCATTATGAAAGGTGATAAATCAAAGGAAGAAGGGATGTGGTTAAGAAAGTTTGGAAATACTCCATTTCCCCGGATCAAAAGCACCACATTGCCAAAAATTGCCCACCTTTAGCCTTTACCAATTCTACTCCTTATTTGAGCTTAAATTAAAGTCCTCTTGATTATTAATGCTTTGTCACATGAATTGTTTTTGCACAACCCTCCTTTTGTGAGTAGATGTTGCTTTTGTATAATTGCACATGCATGGATCTGTGACACTAGTACCTTTTCAAGGATGGTAATTGATTGCAGGGTTATATGAGAATGAATCTAAGATGTTGAGAGTTTGAATTCTTCCCCTGAATGACAATTAAAAGTATTGCTTGAGGACAAGCAAGCTTAAGTATGGGGTGTTTGATGTGAGCCTAATTCGCCATGTTTTACATTTTAGTTTATATCGATTTCTGCATACATTGCATTCATTTGTGTTAAGATAATACAGAATCTGTGTAATTTATGTTTATTTATCAAATTATGGAATCTACACCAGTTTCTGTTTAAATCGCAGAATTCGAGGCGTTTTACAGCAATTCTAAGGAAGGTCGGAAAAGCTCGGAAATCCACTACAGAAGTCCAAGGTCAAAGCAGCAGCGGAACCAGTCGAATCAAGCTAAGAACCCAAGCTACTCGATCTCGAGTAGCCCTTACTCGATCTCGACGAGTACGTCCGAGCACAGCCTTGTCGACCAGGAGCAACGTCGAGAGCCAGATCAACCAAGCTCCGGAACCCAACTCGATCTCGACAAGACCTGGTCGAGATCGACGAAGCCCGGAGCCCAGATCCGAGCTTGTCGAGCACACCTACCCGAGAAGACCTAGTCGACAGAACCTCTCTACTCGACATCGACTAGGGTTACTCGAGATCGACGAGCACCAGGATCCATGTCCGAGTCTGTCGAGCACCAGCTAGCCGAGACGACAAGCCGAGCCAGTCGACCAAGATTTTTACTCGAGATCGACAAGACCCTGGTCGAGATCGAGTAGACCTCCAGAACAGCGTTACTCGGTTTGACCAATTCTACTCGACTTAGGCTTGCTTGGGCTCGAAGATTGCCGATTCTATCCGAAACTATCAAGATCCATCATGAATAGAAGAAGATCTATCCATGGAAGATTTTAGATATATTTTCCTATTTTGGATTTAATTATGTTATGTCTTTTATTTATCATTAAGCTTTTAGATATAGTTTTAGTTTTAGATATAGATATTCTATCCTTGAATAGCAAGGAATAGAAGGCTATAAATAAAGCCCTAGGGGCTGGTTTTTCATTAATTCAATTTCACAAGTTAGAGACAAGTAGTTCCAAAGAGAAGTTTTAGGAGTTCGAAGGTTTTAGGGTTTTGGCGTTCAACGAGAGTTGGATCGCCGGGATTGTAAAGTCTTTGAATTTGGTTTAATGCAAGTTATTTCCTTTCAATCGATGATGTCTGAGTTTGCGATGAAGCGCGAGTAGTCAACCCACTTCTAGGGTTGGGACGAGCCCGACGATAGCCATGCGTGTTTGAGGTAAAGATCCGACCTTTATCATGTTTTGAGCATTTTCCTACTTGTTTATGTGTTTATTGCCCATCTAATGGAGATCCATGTTAACCACTTGGATTATAAACATAAAATTAGTAGAGACAATTAGGGTTTCGTGAAAGAGTTGTCTAATTGTTGGAAAAGGCGAAAGCTTGTCCTTGTTGCGATTTACATGATTATCTGTTTATCTCTGCCTTATGCATGCTTGGTTATCGTTGTTGCAAACCCCAATCTTGGAAGCCCTTTTACATACAGTTTAGTTCGAAAATCCCAAAAGCATTTGTTCTTTATTTTCATTCGTTCTATTTTCTGTCTTTCTACTCGATATCGAATAGCACTAGTCGATCTCGAGTAAACTGATCCTCGACCCAGTCGTTGTAGCTTCTCCTGTGCAGGTACTCGACGAGACGAAGCGAAGTTGACCAAGACTCTACTCGATATCGAGTAGGCCTTGTCGATATCGACGAGCCCCTGTGTTGCTGCTGCGCGTTGTTCGACTGTCCGATCTTCTGTCGACTACCCTAGTCGAGATCGAGGACCCTGTTGTCGACTTCTGTTCGTGAGACTTCACCGCTGCCTAGGATTCGCTGACACGCTTCCTCGTGGATCGATCCTGACTTCCCGCTGCTACATCAGGAGGAGGTCTTGTAATTATTTGCGTGGGCAGAGTCTGGTTTGATTTATTTTGTTATATTTCATACTCGATTTCCTCCTACCAACATGGGCACAAATCCCGCAAATCCCGATCCCGTCCCGATCCCGTTCCGATCCCGGTGGGATTTAGGACAAAATAGCGAATCCCGTCCCGATCCCGTCCCGCAAAAATTATGCGGGACGAAACGCGGGACGATCCCGGTGGGATCCCGCAAATCCCGTCCCGTCCCGCATATAATAATAATAATAATAATAATTTTTATAATAATAATAATATTATAATATTATAGAATAATAATAATATATTATTAGTATTATTATTTTGAGCAAATATTATAATTATAATTATAATCATAATCTTCCATTTATAATAATAATAATAATAATATTTGTTTATAATAATAATATTATTATTATTTGAGAAAATATTATTTATAACTATAATAATAATTTTCAATTAATAATAATAATAATAATATATAATATATAATATTATAATATAATTTAATAATAATATTAATTTATAATAAAATTATTATTATTATTATATTATTATTATATCATATTATATTTTTTTCTTGTAAAGTATAATTATTTTATAATAATAACAATAAAAATAAGTAATATTATTATTTTAATTATAACGTGGGATTATTATTATTATTATTATTATTATTATTATTATTATTATTACTATTATTATTATTATTATTATTATTATTATTATTATTATTATTATTATTATTATTATTATTATTATTATTATTATTATTATTATTATTATTATTATTATTATTATTATTCTTATACCCATTTAGAGCTACAAGAGGCAAATAGCTAAATACAGTATTCTTCCCAACTATCAATCGATAATGAGACAATATCTGGTGAATCTCGTCTCAATTCCTTTCCGTCTTGATCTAGTAAGATAATGTAGCCAAATATGTTGAACATTATAATTAATTATACAATCATTGTATGAATTAATAATAGTATTATAATATTCATATTAATAATAATATTATTACTATTATTATTTTTGAATAATACAGTTGAGAAGAATACCGTATTCAACATATTATACAAAATAATGAATTATGAAAGCATTTTTAACTTTGCAAATTTATATAATATTTTATTATTTTTATATGCGGGACAAGGCCCGTCCTGTCCCGATCCCGTCCCGTCCAGACACCATCCCGTTCCGATCCTGTCCCGAAAAAAAAGTGTCAATCCCGTCCCGATCCCGTCCCGTAAAAATTTCACGAGACGAGTCCCGTCCCGGCTCAATCCCGTCCCGTCCCGTCCCGTGCCCACCGCTAATAGAAACACAACTCCGAAGGAGAGGACGTCTGATTTCTCCGTTAAGAGTAGGTTTGTGTGCTTTCCTTTAGATTCCCCTGGTTGTTGCTTGTCGGGTCGAGCCTTGTCCAGTTGTCCATCTTTACTGATTTGTTTTGTCTCACTAGGAAACACACTCTCGATCTAGTTGGGGAAAAGATGTGTACAACCTAACCCCTAAACCCTGCCTTCAACGGGATATATTGGAATTGTTGTTGTTGAGCAGTTTATCTAGGAAGAATATGCTGGTTCAAGTGAATTTTTTTTTTGGGCGTAAAGTTCAAGTGAAAATTAAACGTATACACCTGCACTTTCCGAAGCTGGTTCAATTTATGATCTCGAAAAGCTTAAAACAAGTTGCTAATGGTGCATAATATACTCATTCCGTTAGAAAAAAAAACATGTCATAGAAAAAACTCTGACTTTATCAAATTATCCTTATAATGATTATGGAGATATTAGTTATTGTTTTCAATAGAGTGATAATATTTCTGTTGCAATAAAAAAATAGGGCACAAGTGTTCTTAAGATAATGATAATATTCTACTCCGTATATTGCATTCTCCAAAAACATCCACGCAGAGTTGAAAATAAAGTACCCTTGTAGACTCTTGCCAATTATGGCCAAGATGTCTCCAACTACACTCGGCCTTGGTGACACCCAAACGACGATGTGATCAATGTCATTTCCTCTTCGTTTTTTGTATTTTTGTTGAGTGCTGGTTGTCCGATTAACAACTTCAAAACTAGTTAGTACAGTTCCCAATGTCATGCATCTTTCTCATCCTATGGATTATTGGATCAAGGTACCCCTGAGTGCCTGCAAGGCTAGTCCACACATCAGGGCTGACTGTCAGTAGTGAAAAATCTAGACAGCCTGAAATCAGCTACTTTAGCATGTCCCATCCCATCGAATAGAATGTTTTCGGATTGGATATATATCCATATGGATGATTGGTGGTCTGCACCTCCCCACTATGGAAGGCAAGTCCAAAAAATCAAGCAATTGGGCAAGGAGTTTACCCTTCGCCATTGCTGGTGCTTTTACATATAAATATGATCCAATCTACATTAAAACCGAATGAAACAATATTTTGTATGCAAAATTCTCACTAAATGTAGCATCTTTACATATCAGTATCATATACACCGAATGTTCAACTCATTGATAAAACTAGGTAGGTCGATGTGTCCTTAATTGGTCTACTTGTTTCAGCTTTTAGTTTCTCCGGTGAGATGTTGCCTTCTAAAACTTGAACCACCTGACTCATCCTTGGTCTATTATCCGGGAAACGATGAACACACATCACTGCACAAGTAACCATCCGATTCATTTCTTCGTGATCATAATTATCTGCCAACTTTGGATCAATAAGTTCGGTATCAAGTTTTCCGTCTTCCATTGCTGGTTCAAGCAACCACCAATGATGAATCCCAATTTGGCCGTAGCACCTAAATGCATCCAAACCCCTCGATTACAACTAGTACAATTAGATCCATTGAACAAAGTAGACACCAATTGATGGTCGGAATTGGCGAGAAACAACAGATTGACATGAGAATTTTGATTATGAGCTACAAAATCACCGAACTGTATCTGGTTTCCTCCGATGTTGACCATTAGGAAGAGCGCCTCCAGCGACACAATACCAGTACCTCTCCCATCACCTAGTTGTTGAGTAGACATGAAAGCACCTCTAGCCATGGCGAAACGTGACCAAAAACGCAGGAACGTGAACGAAAAACAAAACAGAGCTTCTCAAAAGAAGCAAACATAGATCAAAATCGAGTAGATCTCACATATGGCTCTGATACCATGTGAAGAATCAAGATCTGATTCCAATTCGAGCAAAAAAACAAGCACACATTGAAATCTGAAACCGAAATTCAACTTGTGAAAAAATGAGTTCTTAAGCAATACAGAGAAGAGTTCACCTCCTTATATAGGAGAATCTGAGAGTTGTAACTAACATAACAAACTGATGAGAAAATACTGAAATACCCTTGATAGTTTAGAGAAATTACCCCAAGTCACAACCAAGCAAATCAACCTATATAGTTCACATGTATCATCTTTACACCGATCGTTCATTGATAAAATGAGATCGATATCCTTGGCCTTGGGCTACTTAATTTGTTTCAACCCTTTCAGTTTCTCCGGTGAGATGTTGCCTTCTAAAACTTGAACTACCTGACTCATTCTTGGTCTATCATCTGGGAAACGTTGAAGACAAATCGCTGCACAAGTGATCATCCGATCCATTTCTTCATACTCATAATTATCCACCAACATTTGATCAATAAGTTGGGTCTCAAGTTTGCCGCCCTTCACTGCTTGATGGAGATATGGCCTTGCCTGCATCCAGGTCTCAAATCTTTCCTTACTCTTATTTATCAGAACACACACACACATATAGACCTCAATTTTGTTACTGGTCAATAATTAAACAAGAAACCTTACTCATTCAGTGAGATCGTTCCGTCGTTGCCCTATGATCAACTCAAGAAGCACCACCCCGAAGGAGAAGACATCCGATTTCTCGGTCAGTTTCCCACTTGACCCAAATTCTGGAGCTAGGTACCTATACATATATTGTTTATTAAACAAAATAAAAGAAATTCGGCCATTTGTATATTTAGAAGATAAAGTAAAAACAGGCATTACCCCAAATTTCCCATGATCGTAGTGACAACATGAGTTTTGTCATCACGAACAAACTTAGGAAGTCCAAAATCCGCAACCTGCATAAGTACTGCGTGTCAGACTCGATGTAGAAATCTAATTGTGCATTCAGAAACAAGATATGAGTGTATATATATAACATACCTTTGGTATGAAATTAGAGTCAATAAGTATATTAGTTGATTTAATGTCTCGATGAATTATTCCAGGATGACCTGTAAAAACGATTACTTCCTATAAGAAGGATAATGAAGTTCGAGATTCGCCATAACACACAAGAAAATAACGAATAACGAAAGAACACACATGATTTGTTGACGCAGTTCGGGTAAACCCTACTCTGCGGGATCTCAAGAGGGGAGATCCGATCCCAGAGTTCACTATGTTGCAAGTAGAGTTACAAGCCAAGCAATGGCGGCAGAGCACAGAAACAAGTAACCCAGGAACCTCAAAACCAAGCTAAGAGACAACAATAAGAGAACGAAAGAAGAGAAGCCCCCTGAAAAGGCAACCGAGAATCTTCAGAGAAGATTCTCACGGAGATCGAGCCACCCAACCACCGGGGATGCTCGTCGGACCACCGTCTTCAAGGTTGAGCTCACACCAGAGCTATCGCCGCCAGACGCTCTCTCTCTCAATGTATCTAGGGTTTTTGTCAAATGAAGCTCCAAAGTCTACAGTACCCGGAAAGGAGCTTATATAGCCCTTTAAATTAGGGTTAAGTAAGCCATCTCCAACGGTACTAAAGTCCATGGGCTTAAGACAATCCCACAAAGCTGAGATGGCCCAACACATAGGCCCAAAGCAGACAAAGCTCGGTTTTGAGCCTTTAGTAATGAAATTATACACATGCTTCATATGATATAATGTGGTTGCAAGTTTAGGTCAAGTGATCCATACTTAGACATATACATGTCTAAGGGTACTTGCAACCTAGTATGCATCCAAACATTATAACCTATACATGTATACAATTTCATTACCTTGTAAGGTCCTAAAGTTAACTTAAATGTTAAAGTGCTCATGCCACACATTGTTCTAGCTATTACAATAACAAGTTTAAATCACAACAATTGCCCTCTTAAACTTGTCATCAGTACTCTTGACTTGCCATCATAGGATCCTGGTTGCATCTCCCGTCCGTCCTCGACCCAAGTGTGTGTCAGTGGCTAAGGGGCATCCCAAATATGCAGGGCATCCCTGCAGTAAGCAAATTTGTCAGCTGTGACAATTTTTGTGCCAAAATCAGAAGGGTTCAATTCACTTTTAATCTTGCACACATCAAGAACTTTATGCGTCACTTTCTTTCTGATATGATGGAATCTGACAACTATATGCTTAGTTCTTTCATGATAAAGAGGATCCTTGCACAGATAAATAGCACTTTGGTTATCAAGATAGACAATAGGCAGATAAGACTTCTTTTCTATTTCCTCTAGAAGCCCCCTGAGCCAAATAGCTTCCTTGGCTGCCTCAGAGGCAGCCATGTATTCAGCTTCAGTAGAGGAAAGAGCTACTACAGTTTGCTATTGAGATTTCCAAGACACACAATTACCAGCCCAAGTAAAATAATAAGCAGTAGTTGATTTCCTATTATCCTTATTTCCAGCATAATCAGAATCAACAAAGCCTATCAAGTTGTTTCTAGAGCTGTGTTCAGAATAGACAAGACATTTCTGCTCAGTGCCACACAAGTATCTCAACAGATATTTCATAGCATTCCAATGGGGTTCACCAGGATTAGACATGAATCTACTCAATACACTGATAGCAAAGGCAATATCTGGTCTAGTGCAAAGCATAACATACATGACAGATCCAACAGCAACATCATAAGGCACTTTGTTCATTTTCTGAATTTCAGTTTGGGATGTAGGGCATTGTTTCTTAGACAACTCAAGATGCCCTCCTAAGGGTACCACAGCAAGTTTAGAGTTAGCCATTTGAAACCTATCCAAGACTTTATGAACATATTCAGATTGGGACAACCACATAAGTTTTCTTTTTCTGTCTCTGTTGATTTTAATACCAAGGATTTTCTGAGCCTGACCTAAATCTTTCATGTCAAAATGCATTTTCAAGTCCCTCTTAACTCCAGCAATGAGAATCTTAGAATTAGAAATAATAAGAATGTCATCAACATACAGAAGCACATATAAGGGAGACTTAGAACCAGCACCTTTGAAATAAAGACATGTATCATACTCACTTCGATGGAAACCAAGCTTAGACATGCAAGAATCAAATTTCAGGTTCCACTGCCTAGGTGACTGTTTTAACCCATAGATGGACTTCTTAAGCAAACACACATGTTCAGGTTTAAGCTTATCTACAAAACCCTTAGGTTGAGACATGTAGATAGTTTCATCAAGTTCACCATGTAAAAAGGCAGTTTTGACATCCATTTGTTCAAGTTCCCAATCATACACAGCAGACATGGCAAGCAACAACCTCAATGTTTTATACTTAACCACTGGAGCAAATATGTCATTATAGTCTATGCCCTCTTTTTGAGTAAACCCTTTGGCCACTAATCTAGCTTTATACCTAGGAGGTTCACTAGAATTGACACCATCTTTAACTTTGTATATCCATCTGCACTGTATAACTCTAGCTTTTTCAGGTTTCTTAACAAGAATCCAAGTGTCATTAGCTGTCATAGATCCAATTTCCTCGCACATGGCCTTAACCCAGTTTTTAGAATCAGCACATTTGACAGCATGCTCATAAGTTTCAGGCACAAATGGATGCAATACAAGATCAGAAGCAAGCAAGCAATACTCAACAATATTGTTCAGAAATTTTTTGTTTGGGATTCTCACCCTAGGCTCTCTATCCCTAGTTAATTGATATTCAGAGTAATCATGCTGAGGAACAGAAATAATCACACCAGAATCGCAGTTATCACCAGCAGAAGACTCATGTGCAGAAGAAGAAGAAGAGCTAGGGTTAGAATGTAACTCCCTTTGCTGAATTCCCTCCCTTAATTGTTGAATATGGTTGCTTCAAGCTTCATTTGAATCACCAGAAGCAGATTTGGAAACCACAGGCTCCATGTTTTCATTTGCTTCAGTCCCCCCTTGGGGGGGTTGAGATGAGGATTGAGCACTGGAGTCTGCAGGTGAGAAGTACCCAAGGTCAAACTCCTCTTCATCATTCCCAGGAGGGAGATCATTCTGATTGAAGAAATGTCTTGGTGGGAGAGAGGCAGTGTCTGTTCCTGTGTCCCCAATGGTATCTACCTGCTCAAGAGAAGTAGTTAGTACAGATTTTAAAGGAAATTCAAGCTCATTGAAAACCACACTCCTAGAGATGATAACCTTATAGCCATGAGGTGAATAAGGAGGATCTTGTATCCTTTTACACCATCTGGATAGCCTAGCATGACTCCCTTTTGGGCCCGAGGGTGCAGCTTCCCCTGTGACACATGAGGATATGCTGCACACCCAAATGGCCTAAGGTAGGACATGTTAGGCTTCTTACCAGTCCACATCTCCTGTGGTGTTTTGAAATTCACCACAGAAGATGGAGATCGGTTGATGAGGTAGGCTGCTGTAGTAACAGCTTCCCCCCACAAGGAGTGTTTTAATCCAGAACTAACCAACATACATCTAGCCTTTTCTAGTAATGTTCTATTCATTCTCTCAGCTGTACCATTTTGTTGGGGTGTGTAAGGAACAATTAAATGCCTTTTTATGCCATGTTGCTTACAAAAGTCATCAAATTCAGCATTGCAATATTCAAGGCCATTGTCAGTTTTGAGACACTTAATCTTTTTGCCATTTTGATTTTCAACTAAATTCTTCCAGGTTATAAATGTTTGACATGCTTCATTTTTGGTTCTCAACAAATAAAGCCAAACTTTCCTAGAGAAATGGTCTACAAATGTGATAAAGTATCTCTTACCTCCAACTGTCTCAACCTGTGCAGGCCCCCAAAGATTAGAGTGAATGTACTCTAGGGGCCTTTCAGCAACATAAACAGATTTACCAAATGCATGCTTAACCTTTTTACCAAACACACAGTTTTCACAAAAGCCAAGGTCCACAGGTTTCTGATCAATCAAGCCATGTTTATGTAAATATTGCATGCCACTATTTCCTATATGACCTAGCCTAGAATGCAGTAATTTGGTCTGATCTAAACTCATGGATCCATTATTATTAGCAACATTCATTTCAGGTGAGGACACTACAAAGTAGAGTCCTCCCTTTTTGATGCTCCTAATAATGATGGTACCATTCTTGATGACATCCCTAACACCATCTTTAACATGAAAAATGCAACCCAAATCATCAAGCACAGACTCAGAAAGAAGCCTTCTCCTCAGTTGTGGTACCCACACAACATTTTGGAGAAGCCTTGTCTTACCATCATACATGCATATAGGCACATTACCAATTCCTTTGATTTCTAAGGAGGTATGGTCACCTAATTTGACCTCACCCCCTTCATACACCTGCAGAGAACTGAAATCACTTTTGTTAGGTGTAGAGTGCACAGTACAGCCTGAATCAAGGATCCAGGAATCATCAGAAAAATGGTAATTATCAGCAACAAGCAATTCACAAGGATAATGAGACTCAAGCACAGCAGCAGATTGATTTTGATTTTTATCAGCCTCATCTCTTTGTTTCTTATGACACTCCTTTATATAGTGACCATAAATCCCACAGTAGTGACATTTCCTGTTTTTCTTATCAGAATTAGATGAACCAGCAGATTTATCCTCATTCTCAGGTTTCTTATCCTTGTTCTTATTCTTGTTCTTCTTTTTCTTGCCTTTTACCATCAACACCTCAGTTTTAGCCTCAGTTTTAGTGTTGTTACTGTTGTTATTATCAGCCTTGTTCTTAAACACTTTCAGACTCTCATTCTTTTGCACAATAGACTCAAGAATTTTATCTTTAGTTATAGAATCTTGGCTGTACTGAATAACATCTTTTAACACATCAAACTGAGGAGGCAGAGAATTCAACAACAAGATAGCCAAATACTCATCTTTTATAGCATCCTTTTTATCACATCTTTCTAAATCCTGGGTCATTCTCAAGAATTTATCCAAGTTAGATTGAAGTGACTGATTTGTATCCATTTTGAAATTGAACAAACGACAGAAGATAGCAATTCGGCTAGGCAAGGATTTTGTCAGGTAAAGAGTTTCTAAAGTATCCCACAATTGTTTAGGGTTAGTGATACTCACAACCTGACGAGCTACGTCGTCAGAAAGCCGAATAAAGATCTCAGAGTGAGCAGCCTCATTCAGATCCTTTTTGGTTTCTTCAGTAGCTCCTTCTGGGTACTGCCCCAGTACAGCTTTCCAGCATTTTTCTTTGATGAGGATAGCTTTGAGCTTCAGTTGCCAAATAGAGAAATTAGTCGTTCCATCGAAAGGCTTGATTCTCATGGCATTATCCGTCATCGTTGTACCTGTAGAGAATCACAAGTCAGATTTCTCAAGTGAAAAGAAAAACGAGCTGAAAAACAAAGACACCAAGTCACAAGACCCAAGCACACACAAGTAGCTAAGGAGACTCAAACGACAGTGGATTGAAGGGAGATCTCAGAACTCTGGGAACACATAAATATAGACACAATTTTTTTTTTTTTGATAAACAAAGACAAAGTAACAAGCGGAAGCAGAACAACAAAAGATATTCAAAGCGATTTCCAGATCCGAAACCCTAGGTCGAAGACCCCAAATCTCAGATCTGGCCAACTCAAGCTCTGATACCAATTTGAAGTTCGGGATTCGCCATAACACACAAGAAAATAACGAATAACGAAAGAACACACATGATTTGTTGACGCAGTTCGGGTAAACCCTACTCTGCGGGATCTCAAGAGGGGAGATCCGATCCCAGAGTTCACTATGTTGCAAGTAGAGTTACAAGCCAAGCAATGGCGGCAGAGCACAGAAACAAGTAACCCAGGAACCTCAAAACCAAGCTAAGAGACAACAATAAGAGAACGGAAGAAGAGAAGCCCCCTGAAAAGGCAACCGAGAATCTTCAGAGAAGATTCTCACGGAGATCGAGCCACCCAACCACCGGGGATGCTCGTCGGACCACCGTCTTCAAGGTTGAGCTCACACCAGAGCTATCCCCGCCAGACGCTCTCTCTCTCTCAACGTATCTAGGGTTTTTGTCAAATGAAGCTCCAAAGTCTACAGTACCCGGAAAGGAGCTTATATAGCCCATCTCCAACGGTACTAAAGTCCATGGGCTTAAGACAATCCCACAAAGCTGAGATGGCCCAACAAATAGGCCCAAAGCAGACAAAGCTCGGTTTTGAGCCTTTAGTAATGAAATTATACACATGCTTCATATGATATAACGTGGTTGCAAGTTTAGGTCAAGTGATCCATACTTAGACATATACATGTCTAAGGGTACTTGCAACCTAGTATGCATCCAAACATTATAACCTATACATGTATACAATTTCATTACCTTGTAAGGTCCTAAAGTTAACTTAAATGTTAAAGTGCTCATGCCACACATTGTTCTAGCTATTACAATAACAAGTTTAAATCACAACAATTGCCCTCTTAAACTTGTCATCAGTACTCTTGACTTGCCATCATAGGATCCTGGTTGCATCTCCCGTCCGTCCTCGACCCAAGTGTGTGTCAGTGGCTAAGGGGCATCCCAAATATGCAGGGCATCCCTGCAGTAAGCAAATTTGTCAGCTGTGACAATTTTTGTGCCAAAATCAGAAGGGTTCAATTCACTTTTAATCTTGCACACATCAAGAACTTTATGCTTTACTTTCTTTCTGATATGATGGAATCTGACAACTATATGACCGAGCGTTGGAAAGCTCTTTTCGAGGGCTACAACTCTCATTAAGACATCAAAGCTTGATTCAGAATGATGAATACCGAAAAATGGCCTTTTCTCCAGCTGCACCATTCTTAGCTTCTCCATGAGTTTCCTTTAAGCTCCAAAGTGCGTCCGATTTCTGCGAAATATAACAAAAACTTGTGTAGATCTCCATATATTGCAAATAAGTGTAAACTACACAGATTCTGTATTATTCTAACCCAAATGTATGAAATGTATGCAGAAATCGATATAAAAGTAACTGTAAAACATGGCGAATTAGGCTCACAACAATAGGCTTCTGTCACAGCCTTCCAGCACTTCTCCTTGATCAACACAACCTTCATTTTCACTTGCCACATGGCAATGTCAGTAGTCCCATCAAAGGGCTTCATCCTCACTGTGTTTTCTGCCATAGAAAAACACAAATATAAGTTAAGGAAAAAACTTAATACAGAGGATCTAAAGCAAGGAAGGCTAGATCTAGGAAACCCTATAAAGTAAACAAAGATATTTTTGGTTTTTCTTGTTACTGTAGAACAGAAAACACAAACGAAAGCTAAACGATGACAATAAACCCTAGATCCAGCGGAAGCTCAAAGAATCAAGGCTGGTTCAACTCTTTTTCGAAGACGAGAGAGGGTCAAGCCAAGGCTACGATACCAATTTGTTCGATCTAGGGTTTCTATCTTCGAATAACTCGCGATAAACTCAAGCATTGCGATAAACATGCATAAACGAGAGACACAAGACTTTGTTTACGCGGTTCGGTTTCCCTACATCCGCGGAACCTCAGGAGGGGAGGTTCAGCCAATTTCACTAAGCATCCAAAGGTTCAACGACAGATTACAAAGGTTTCAGATGCACTAGCACTAAGACGCGATTCTAACTAAACAAGGACAAAGAAGATAAACGAGGAATAGGGTTAGAAATCGTCCGTGAAGGACACCGAGAAATCTCATGGGAGATTTCTCCTAGCAGAATCCTCCTTTCTTCTTCTTCTTCCTCAGACAAGCAGGCACTCAGGTAGCATCAACCCAGAAGAGCACCCTTGAAGAGAATCGCCGACGTCGGGTGGCCAGGAAGCCGAACCCTAGTGTGTTTTTCTCCCAAACCCTAACCCAGTTGCCCCTTGGTTTACCAGAGAGAATGAGAGCGATGCTATAGTTCTCAGAGGTGTCCATAGAGGGCTTATAAAGGCTAGGGTTACAACGTTCGGAAATAAGCCGAGAGATATGGGCTCGATCAGATTTGGGCCAAATGGAATAGGCCCAAATTTGTATGAGCCCAGTCCTTCAAACATCAAACACAGAGGACCCAACAATAAACACTTAGGCATCACAAACACCCTAGTTTCACCTTATGGGTCAAGGCTAGCCATTGGTCCCTAACATGGTGCAACCATGGGTCCAATGTGCTTTTCCTTGACCATGGAAATGGCTAGGTTATGTTGAACCCTTAGTGAACCTGTCCTAGTAGCTAGTGCATCTTACAAACCAAATAAACCAATGTCTTGATTACAACTTATTACAAGGATTACAAAGCATAACACCCTGATTGCCTGCAAGGCTAGTCCACACATCAGAACCCTGGCTGTCGGTAGTGAAAAATCTAAAGAGCCTGAAATCAGATATCTTAGCATGTCTCATCTCATCCAATAGAACGTTTCTGGATT
This sequence comes from Persicaria maculosa, assembly GCA_963922045.1. Taxonomy (NCBI): domain Eukaryota; kingdom Viridiplantae; phylum Streptophyta; class Magnoliopsida; order Caryophyllales; family Polygonaceae; genus Persicaria; species Persicaria maculosa. Next base: position 8,842,075 of record OY998253.1, read on the forward strand.
TGTATATATCCATATGGTCTATGGATGATTGATGGTCTGCACCTCCCTACTATGGAAGGCAAGTCCAAAAAATCAAGCAATTGGGCAAGGAGTTTACCCTTCGCCATTGCAGGTGCTTTTACATATAAATATGATCCAATATACTTTAAAACCCAATGAAACAATATTTTGTATGCAAAATTCTCACTAAATGTGGCATCTTTACATATCAATAACATATACACCGAATGTTCAACTCATTGATAAAAAGGTCGACATGACCTTAATTGGCCTACTTATTTCAGCTTTTACTTTCTCCGGTGAGATGTTGCCTTCTAAATCATGAACCACCTGACTCATTCTTGGTCTATTATCCGGGAAACGATGAACACATATCGCTGGACAAGTAACCATCCGATTCATTTCTTCGTGATAATAATTATCCGCCAACTTTGGATCAATAAGTTCGGTATCGAGTTTTCCGTCTTCCATTGCTTGATCAAGCAACCACCAGTGATGAATCCCAATTTGGCCTTAGCACCTAAATGCATCCGAACCCCTCGATTACAGCTAGTAAAATTAGATCCATTGAACAAAGTAGACACCAATTGATGGTTGGAATTGGCGAGAAACAACAGATTGACATGAGAATTTTGATTATGAGCTCCAAAATCACCGAACTGCATCTGGTTTCCTCTGATGTTGATCGTCCTTTGTTGTTGACCATTCGGAGACATTACCAGTGCCTCTCCCAGCACATGGTTGTTGAGTTGAGTAGACGTCGAAGCACCTCTAGCCATAGCGAAACGAGACCAAAAACGCGGAAACGTGAACGAAAAACAAAAACGCGGAAACGTGAACGAAAAACAAAACAGAGCTTCTCATAAGAAGCGAACATAGATCAAAATCGAGCAGATCTCACATACGCTCTGATACCATATGAAGAATCAAATCTGATTCCAATTCGAGCAAACAAACAAGCACATATTGAAATCTGAAAACGAAATTCAACTTGTCAAAAAATGAGCTCTTAAGCAATACAGAGACGAGTTCACCTCCTTATATAGGAGAATCTGAGAGCTGTAACTAACATAACAAACTGATGAGAAAAGACTGAAATACCCTTGACGATTTAGAGAAATTACCCCATGTCACAACGAAGCTAATCAACCTATATAGTTCACATGTATCATCTTTAGACCGATCGTTCATTGATAAAATGAGATCGATATCCTTGGGCCTTGGCCTTGGGCTACTTAATTTGTTTCAACTCTTTCAGTTTCTCCGGTGAGATGTTGCCTTCTAAAACTTCAACTACCTGACTCATTCTTGGTCTATCATCTAGGAAACGTTGAACACAAATCGCTGCACAACTGATCATCCGATCCATTTCTTCATACTCATAATTATCCACCAACATTTGATCAATAAGTTGGGTCTCAAGTTTGCCGCCCTTCACTGCTTGATAGAGATATGCCCTTGCCTGCATCCAGGTCTCAAATCTTTCCTTACTCTTATTTACCACAACACACACACACAGACCTCAATTTTGTTACTGATCGATAATTAAACAAGAAACCTTACCCATTCAGTGAGATTGTTCGATGGTCGTCCTGTGATCAACTCAAGAAGCACCACCCCGAAGGAGAAGACATCTGATTTCTCGGTCAATTTCCCACTTGACCCAAATTCTGGAGCTAAGTACCTATACATTTCTTTTTTTATTAAACAAAAATAAAAGAAATTTGGCCATTTGTATATTTAGAAGATAAAGTAAAAACAGGCCTTACCCCAAATTTCCCATGATCGTAGTGACAACATGAGTTTTGTCATCACGAACAAACTTAGCAAGTCCAAAATCCGCAACCTGCATAAGTACTGCGTGTCAGACTCGATGTAGAAATCTAATTGTGCATTCAGAAACAAGATATGAGTGTATATATATAACATACCTTTGGTATGAAATTAGAGTCAATAAGTATATTAGTTGATTTAATGTCTCGATGAATTATTCCAGGATGACCTGTAAAAACGATTACTTCCTATAAGAAGGATAAAATAAAGGGCAAGTGTAGATCGAAGGAAAATTCAAGAATACAATTCACAGGGAAACGGGGACTTACACTCCTCGTGTAAATGTGCGATTCCTTTAGCAGCACCCAAAGCTATACTCATTCTAGTTGCCCAATCCAACACTGGTGTTGCATTTCCTGCATTTTCAATTCTTTTCTATTCAATATATCATGATGGACTTGTATAAAGAAGCTCACAATAGAAAAAATCAAGAACTCAGTTACTCAAAAGCCGAATCTAGCAATCAAAAATAGTATACATTAACCTTTCAAATGGGAAGCCAAGCTTTTGTTCTGTACGTACTCGTAAACAAGCAACCTCTCCTGCCCCCTAATGCAATACCCGAGCAACGAAACAAGATTCATGTGACGAATATGACTTATAATGTCGATCTCTGCACAAAACTCCTCCTCCCCTTGGTAGCTTCCGCCCTTGATCAGCCGTTTGATTGCAACAGGACCGCCTCCAGCAAGGAGTCCTTCTCCTAGGTATATAGACCCGAATCCACCTTCCCCAAGAATGTTGTCCTGGCTGAAGTAATTTGTCGCCTTCGATAGTTCTTGGTAGGTGAATGTCTTTATACCTACAGGCACTAGCTGTTGTGGTTGCACATATTCCCCATTTGATACTACCGGTGAAGAAGTTGAAGGAGTGCTGTAAATTTTAGATTGCGTTTGAGACGACTCGGGTAGCTGAGGAAGTTCCGGTGAAGTTGGAGATTGCAAAGGGGGCAGCCTGAGAGCATCTTCTTCTCTTGGAGTGCTTCTCCCTGCATTGGTAGTTCCTGGGATTAAGTAACAAAGAAAAGCAAGAAGAACTGAAGAAGGAATTTGAGATTACTTCTATTTTGTTTATAAAATTGGGTGACTGCAGTAAACCTCAAACCATTCCTAGATCTGTCCCTATATACACACCCACACACTAGGGTTTCGTTGCTTGTAAAAACTCTATGGTCGATCAAAAGTTTGCAATTGCATATACATTTCAAGCTTTCTACTGTGTCAAATACAAAGGCCAAAAAGAGTAGCTGATTGTGTATTTTATCGAGACCAAAATAACTTTACCGAAAAATAATTAAATGGAGAAATGGTTGAAACTCAAGGGTCGAATTGGTCGACCCGAACCCTAATTCGAAAATTTCATGGGTTGACGGGTTTGGGTCAACCCGCTGACCCGACGGATTACTTTATTTTAATTTTTTTTAAATTAAATATTAAAATAAATAAATAAATGATATGTGAATATTTTATCTTCATATCACATTTTATCAATAATTTCATTTTGATATCAAGTGTTTAAAATGTGGGAAGATTTTGCATTTTTATGTGAGATGTAAGAGAGAAAAATATGATAATATATTTTTCTCAAACATAATTTACAACTTCATTTCCAATGGAAATGAAGGAAATACGAGAAGTGGAAATACGAGAAGTGAAAGAAACGGGATAGTGGGATACATATATATAGTTTCATGTCTTCTCATTCTAACTCTATATTTTGAATGTGAGAGGAAGCCCTTGTCCAACATTGAAAATGAGGGAATGGAAGGAAAACTTCCTAATCTATACAAGGAGAAGAATAAGGGTTCATTTGTCTCACATTGCATATTGCAGGTTAGTTTAAGTTTTTTATGAATTATTCTAAGAAATATACATAATAATAGTAATAATAATTACAAATTTATCTTTAATTTTTTTTTTAAAAAAAATTGGAATGATGAGTTGACCCTGCGGGTCGGCTGGTTGGGGGATGCTCAACTCTAACCTGCAATCCGCTCCAACCCTTCTACGCGCCGGTTCACCAACCCGTCAGATCATTGAACCGTACCACTCGCCGGGTCACGGGTGACCATATTGTCAGTTTGATGGTGTAATTAAATTGCACAATAACCAATAGCCCCTTCTTTCATACGACGAACCACACATATACATTCAACTCATTGATAACTTTATTTTGATATATATTAAATATCTTTTGATTTAACATCCTAATAAACAGTTATATATCAATATTTTAAATTAATTATTGGCTGATTTGATTATTTTGAAGTTTTAGCTTCATTATATGGAGCCACATGACCATATCCTCTGTCCATCCTTCTTGCCCCCTCACCTCTCTTAATATTCTATTTAAAAATAAAGATAAATTAGAATTAAATAGTAAAAGAAAAAATTTAAAAAGTTTGTGAGGAGGGGACATGAATTGTGGGCCGATGATTTAGACTCTCATAATTATATTGATTGCTATCCTTATTTTATAAAAATGTTACTCGACAATTTTAATTAATTTATTTTTCTTCTTTGGTTTAATTGAAAAACTAGAGTGTCTTATTCTAAAATGGCATCATTTATTGTGAAGAGGGATCGACTGAAGGTAGGTTACATTGTTCATTGGTTCAAAAATAGTCGAACCTAAAACTGAAATTTCAAAAAAAAAAAAAAAAAATACCGAAACCGAACCTAAACTAATAGATCCCCCTTTTTATTATTCTAGCCTTGACAGACCAATTTCACACGTCATATGAGTCACCTCGTTGGTCTTCGACTTAACGAATAATTACTATCAACTTATCGAATAGTTGCAAAATTGACTCACACTTTTGCAAGTTTTGAATAGTTGCAAATTTTGTCTGTCAAGTTTCGGTTATTTGGCAAATTCGGGGTTATAAGTTTTCGTTGATAAATTGCTCATTTGAAATAAGAAGTAAATGGATTATTGATTATTTAGCAAGTTCAGAGTTAGTATTTGTTAATTTGAGGGTCATTATTCGTTTGAGTATCAAGAATTATTCGTTTTTATCCAACGATTCTGATTTGTTAACACTTAACATCATAAGAGGGGTTAACATTTGATCCATCTCTCTCTCTTTCTACATGGACAATTACAATATATGTCATTCACTTATTTTACATTATTAATCTCGATCTTAAGAGAAATAAAACATAATGTAATATTATATAACAAAGATTGTAACATAATAGCTACAGTGAACCCAAAACTCTATTGTCCTCCGTATATTTTTCATAAATAATAAATTTAGAGTATATATATCGTATGTAATAAATGCAGTTTGGAATATTAATATTATAGAGATTTTGATATTTGTTTATGTGTAATAGAGAATTTTTAGAGAAGAAATGAATGAATATGTATTGTTACCTTCCTCAATTCGGTCTATTGTATATACCGATACTGTTGGGGTTCCCTATTTTTTCACAAAAGAAAAGGGAAAAAAGTTAGAAAAATGTACAGATTGCATAGAAAATACAGTAATTTTTTTGTCAAATAAATATCATCGATGTTGATGTTGTTTTCTGAGTTGTAATGGGTATTTGAGAGTGGAGGCGTAAGTAGATGCAGAGGTGGATCTGTGGGGGCTCGAGGTGGCTGAAGCCTCCCTATCCTAAAAAAGGGTATAGGTATATGTGTATATATCTGTTAAATTAGTAATATATATAATTGAAGTAGAGTAATATCACAAAGATGGAATGGGTCAATGGTAAAGGGCGCTTTATGTTTGATGAGGAATTGAGTATCTCGGGTTCGAATCCCGTTAAGCCCAGCCACTAGTATCTGCATTTTGTTTCGGCGCAACGCCCATTTGCTTCACCAACGTCTGCGCGCAGCGCCTTTGTAATTTTTAGTTCCCCCAACAGAAATCCTGGATCCGCCACTGAGTAGATGAAGATGAAATGAGAACAGTTCGACAAGTTTAAATTACCGAACGCCCTTTCCGATGCCGGCCGCGCCACCAGCGAATAGCAAAGAAACATAGCACAACCACCACCGCAACAGACACCAGGCTGCCCACCAGCGCCGGCGCCGTTGCTGAACTCGGAGCCTTATGAGCTTCTGATTCCGGAGACGACTGTGGCGGTGGTGGCGGAGATGCTTGTTCCGATTCCGGTGCAGGTACAGGTGCTGCAGGTGCAGGTGCAGGTGTACTCGAATCAACAGGTGCGAGTGCAGGTGCAGGTGAACTCGAATCGCTAGAAGGTGCTACCGGTACCAGTGGTGACAGTGGCGATGGAGATGGAGATGTAGATGGAGATAGAGCACCTTCTAGACTGAAATATTCAACTCCTGCAGGTGCAGGTGGACTCACATATTGATCCATCGTTAGCTATATCGATTTATATCAAAATCAAAGCTAGCGTTCGATATATGTTTACGGTGGCACATGCACTTTTTTTTTTCCCTCCAGATCCCCGGAAGCAAATCAAGAATGCTCTTGATCTGTGTGCTTATATAAGATGATCGAGATTTTATATATACATAAATAAATGCCAAGTTGAATATATTATTATTATTATTATTACACAATCCATTCACTTTTTTTAAGTAATAAATATGAGATTATTTTTAAAAAAAATTCTTATAGTTTTTAGGGTGGTTTTGCTAAATAGCTTATTTTGAACCTTTAATTAGATAATTAGCACCCAAATTAAATTTATTAGGTAGGCTAGCACCCTTCCCAATCGGTCAACGTTGTCTGGTCAACGTTTGACCGTTGACTGGTCAACGTTGACCGACTTTTTTTTTTACCAATTGATGCCATTTTTCATAGTGTTTTGATGCCAAATTTTTTATTATATTTTTTTCTTTAATGTGATGCCAATTTTTAAAGTAATGTTTTTGATGGTATGTGATGCCACTTTTTTCAAACTTTGATGACATTTTTTGTTTACTGTGATGTTATGTGGACCATTGATGCCTTTTTTTTTTACTATTGACTACTGATGACACTTTTTTATGTCAATGTTTTGATGATATGTTTTTTTACCATGATGCCATATTTTTTCAAAGTAGTATTTTGATGACATTTTTTTTCTTTAACGTGATGCATGTTTTTAAAAGTGGTGTTTTGATACCATTTTTCTAATGTAATTATTTGATCTCACTTTTTTTAATCAAATCGTTTGATGCCACTTCATTGGTGCAATCTCTTGTGGTGACATGTTTATTACATTTTTATTCATTGATAATATTTGTAATTACACTTCATTTATCTCAATCATTTATGATGACATCTTTTGTTGATGACATTTTTATCACATTTTTTTATACAATTGATGATATAGGAGCATGAAATGTTATTTTTACATATTTTATTGACAACTTTTATACATTGATGACAATCGTAATTGTTTCTGGTGACATTTTTATATAATTGATGACAGAGAATCTTAAAACGTGGAATCGGTCGCTCGAAGGCAAATAAAATAGCTCCAAAGGCAACTAAAAAATGCATCAACATCAGCATGTTTCAATTGAACTTAATCAACCGCAATAAACAAAGTTGTTGCAACAACATCTTTAACAGCAAACTGGAGCAGCCTTCTGGAGGCACCTACAGTCCGCTGAAAGCAAATAGTATATCAGCAAACCAATTAAGAAGTGGAATAATCAGGAGAAACTGATGTCTAATGAAGGTTCGATAATGTAAAACAAAGTAATATAGAAATACTCTAGAAGGGGGGTTGAATAGAGTATGACGGTTTTTCGCAAATAGTCCCAAGACTTTTGAAGCTCGTGCGAAACCCTTTGAGATTAGACTTAGTCTTTTCTCTGAAAACCTGAATCTCAAAGTTAAACAATCGAACCAAGTGCGGAAATAAGGTAAAGCAGTAAATAAAGGACTCGATGAGTTGTTTACGAGGTTCGGCACGAACTTGGCCTACGTCCCCGCCTAGGGTTCTTCCACAACCCTAGGATTCAACCGGCTTTTATTGATTCACAAGACTTAGGATCCTAGTAGCTCCCCGAGAAGCCTCTCTCCTATACAATTGCAATCTAGTCAACTCACGTTCCCTTGGAGTCCTAGACCAATCTAGAAGAGCCCCACCTCTCTATGCTATCTAGTACAATCCTCTCACACTTAGTGAATCAATCGCCTGGTGTTCACTTCCTGAGTTACAAACTCTCGAGTATAACACTATAACTGAATATATCCTATAAGCTCACTGTGTAACTCTCAAATGCTTTGAAATGAAATAACAGACTCTTAAGGACTTAGTAGAGAGCACACGAAGACAGATCTTGCTTGAAGGCTTGAGTGAATGAAAGCTTGTGTTCAACGTGTGTGCCATCTGTCTTCATCTTCCCTTTCTTTATATTGAGACAAATCGGCGCCTAAGGATCTTCACCAACGGCTAGTCTAGATCATGGCTTGAGCTAGATCTTCTATCTTTGGAAACTTCGAAGGCCATAATCTTTCCGATTTGAATCTTCTCAAATTGTACCATAAGGAAGGAAATAATATTCGAAAATACTTCCTGAAAGGTTAGTTATATATAATAATATAATGAAAGCATATAATAACATAAAATAATATTTCGAACATAATATCATGTAGAACAGGTTTTGTATTTCATCAACACTGTTAAAGCTTCAAGACCTTTGACACAAACAGACTGTCAAGGCCTTTGAAACTTATTCCGATTTTCATCAAGGGAGGGAATTATCAATCTCCCCCTTGATGAAAGACAAAACCTGTGCATCCCTGCAACTTAGTCAAGCATATATAATATAAGTAAAATCGGACTAAGTACCTGCATGGGTTAGACAAATGTTGGATCAAAGATTTAAAGTATGAAAAGCCATCCAACTGAAACCAAAAACCAAGGTCTTCCAAGACCTTCACAGCAAAAAGTTTTCAAGTCTAAGCCACAGATCATCTCCCCCTTTTTGTCTTTCAACAAAGGGAGGAGGTAAAACAGTCACCAAAAGTTTTGAAACAGTTTCTAAAAACCAGCAATGTTTTAGATTCAGGGATAGGGTAGGGTAGGATAGGGTTAAGCTTCGTCGTCCGGAGCATCATCAGTGAGCCTCGTCCACAGACCTTGCAGCAGCTTGGTTATCCCACTCATCTCCGTCATGAACTCCTTGTGCAGCTCATTGAGATCCAGGCGAACTTCCTCCAAACCCAACTCCAGGTTGTCCATGCGCTCATCATCAGCTGAGGCAGTGGGAAGAGCTTTTGAAGGAGAGGCAAGACTCAAAGTCCCTTGGGGAGACCGAGTGATGCCTATCTTTTCAAGGCTCTTGGAGTCGAACTTACCCGTATGACGCTGTTGTTCTTCATTTTTGAAATCGATTCCAGAAGCTTTGAAGATTTGGGTCAAAAGGGTGGCAAAATGGAGGGGAGTTCCTTTCCTGGCTTTTCTTGTGTGAGCCATGGATCCTAAAATGGTGTTGGCCAGATCAAGATCAAGGCCATTGAGGATTCGGTAAAGTAGGACCATGGCATTGTCGGTAAGGAGCGAGCCAGAGTTAAGACGGGGTAAGAGGCAACGAAAAATGATGTTAAATATAATTTTTGCCTCTAGGGTAAGGGATGAGTGGGTGAGCTGCTTTGAGGTGCTGTTAGATGGTTCGGGTAGGAGGTATTTGGATCGGGCAAGGATAATACAGTTTTCTTTACAGGGGTGTACTTCAGAGGGTGGACAGGGGCTAGGTAGGCCAAGGAAATCTGCAAAGTCAATGGAGTTGAAAGAGATTCTAACTCCCTTGACAACAGATTCCAAAGACCAACCATTGGCATCGTGTTTGGCTTTTAGGTTTATGTAGAACAGGCGGGTTAGTTGGGGATAATAGACGGTTTCAAGATTGAGAAGGGTCCAGGCTGGGGATTTTTTTAGAAGAGCAATGCAAGGTAACTTCAAGGCTTCAAAGACCACGGTATCCAAAAAATCAGAACAGCAGATCCTACGAGTTCGAAACTCATCTACCCACTTTCCGGCAGTTTCAGCATTTTCAAACCATGAAGAGGGTAAGGATTGGTTTACTTGGATGTAGGCGGGTCGATCAGCATTCTTCCTTCGAGCCTGTGTTGGAGCAGTCCTCTTGACAAGCGCCTCAAGACTTCTGAGGGTGCCCTTCCTGGTGCGCTTGGGAGATGGAGGCTTGACAACAGCTGGGGCTTTCCGCTTTTTTGGAGACGGGGGAGGAGGAGAAGGAGAAGGAGAGACAACAGGTTCTGGCTTCTCTTCCTCCTCGTCCTCAGACCCCGAGTCCTCAGCGGACCCTGCATCATCTCCATCAGCTTCCTCGTCCTCTCCAGATCCGTCTTGATCCTCGTCCTCTTCCTCAGGCTCCTCTTCAAAAGGAACCTCCTCGGCCTCGGATTCCTTCCGGATTCTCTCAGCCTCCTCCTCGACAAGCTTCCTTGCTTGCACGGCCTCTTCTTCGGCCTTCTTCTTCCTTAAAGCTTCTTCTTCAGCTTCCTTGGCGCCATTGCGTTCCAGAATGGCGTCGAGATCCTCCTCTTCCTCTTCCTCATCCACCTCCTCAGCGATAACCTTCTTTTTCCCTTTCTGCTTCGCACTGAGAGGCTTCTTAGCAGAGCGTTTTTGAGAGCCCTTGGTAACAGTAGACGTGCTCTCAACGATGGTGCTCTGGACAACAGCAGGGACGATGGCTTGAGGAGTGGGTTCAGGTGTGGGGGAGGTAGTAGTGAACGTCCCTTGGGGGTGGCGCCAAGTCTTTTGGGTGTGGAAGCTTTCTTTGATTTGGGAGCCATGGAGGTAATCGGCTAGGGTTTTTAGAACAATTTGAGAGGTTGAAGAAAGAGAATTTGGAGGGGTTTGGATAAGTCTGAGTTTGTGAGGGAATCGGGTACAGGATTGGGTTTAAGTAGAGTGAGATGATGGAGTGATTTGATGGGTTTAGAGTTCCAAGGATAGTAATCATCACATTGCCAATTTGAAAATATTCCAATTCAAAATTCAAATCCTTTTCTTAACCAAAAATAAGAGGGAAAAATATCCGAAATAATTTTGTTCCAAAAATATCTCAACGTGTAAAAATATGTGATAAATAGAATTTTTTTTAAAAAACCGTTAAAAATATACTTGATTAAATATCTAAAAAGATATTAACCAAATATATGTGATCCGATATATGTAATCTACCATTTAGTTCACAAACCTTGACATAATTCTCAAAGGTCTTGTCACTGAGTAGAGTTTATCTTTCGTAAAGGGAAAGCTCCCCCTACGAAATTGCATCCTTGTTAAGCATCCCAATCTCTCGTCTAATGAAGGTGAACCTGTCCTCTGCCAAAGGCTTAGTAAAAATGTCAGCCCATTGATAATCAGTTGAAATAAAGGAAATGGACACATCACCTTTTTCGACATGGTCTCTAATGAAATGATGTCTTACATCAATATGTTTGGTCCTTGAATGCTGAACAGGATTCTTTGTAACGGAGATGGCACTTGTATTGTCACATTTAATGGGAATGCCTTTGAGGTTGATGCCAAGATCTCGCATTTGTTGAGCTATCCAAAGGATTTGGGAGCAACAGGCTCCAGCTGCAATGTATTCGGCTTCTGCAGTGGATAGAGCGATTGAGTTTTGTTTCTTTGAGTGCCAACTGATCAAGGATGCTCCTAAGAATTGGCAACATCCTGATGTGCTCTGCCTATCCACCTTATAACCTGCAAAATCTGCATCAGAATACCCAATTAATGTGAAATCCTTTTGCTTTGGGTACCATAGTCCAAGCTCCTTAATGCAATTGAGATATCGAAAGATCCTCTTCACAGCCACGAGGTGAGATTCTTTAGGATCAGCTTGAAACCTAGCACACATGCAAACACTAAACATGATGTCAGGTCTACTAGTTGTAAGATATAGTAAAGATCCAATCATTCCTCGATACTCCTTCTGATTGACACTTTTCCCAGTCTTGTCTTGATCTAGAGATAATGTTGAGCTCATGGGAGTTTTGGCTGCTTTGGATTGATCAATCTTGAACTTCTTCAAGAGATCCTTAGTGTAATTGCTTTGGTTGACAAAGATCCCTTTCTTTGATTGATGAACTTGTAATCCCAAAAAGAAGTTGAGTTCACCCATCAAGCTCATCTCAAATTCACTGCACATAATGTCAGAAAATTCCTTGCACAAAGATGTGTTAGTAGCACCAAATAATATATCATCAACATAAATTTGAATAACCAAAATGTCCTTTCCTTTGGTCTTGATAAAAAGAGTCTTGTCGATCAACCCCCTTTTAAAATCATTTTCTAAAAGATATTTTGACAAGCGCTCATACCAAGCTCTTGGGGCTTGTTTCAAACCATAAAGCGCTTTGTCAAGTTTATAAACATGATTAGGAAATTCCAAACTTTCAAAACTTGGGGGTTGAGCCACATATACTTCTTCCTCTAAGAAACCATTAAGAAAAGCACACTTGACATCCATTTGATATAACTTTATGCTCATAAAAGATGCAAATGCTAATAAAATGCGAATGGCTTCAAGCCTGGCTACGAGAGCAAAGGTCTCCTCGTAGTCAATACCTTCCTCTTGATTGTAGTCTTGAGCAACAAGCCTTGCCTTGTTCCTCACGATCTTACCATTCTCATCTAGCTTGTTTCGAAATACCCATCGTGTTCCAATGACTTATTGATGCTTTGGCCTAGGCTTCAAGGTCCAGACTTTGTTTCTTTCAAATTCGTTAAGCTCACTTTGCATAGCAATGATCCAATCTGGCTCTTGAAGGGCCTCATCTACCTTCTTTGGTTCAATAAGAGAGATAAACGCGTGAAAAGCACAAAGATCTTTAAGTTTAGAACGAGTTTGAACACTAGAGGTAGGGTCAGAAATGATATCCTTTAATGAGTGTGATGAGGAGTATTTGAATTTCCTTTTGCTAGTCTCAGCTCCTTGATTCGTCACACCAGTAGGATTGATTTGTGATACATCTGACCCCGTGGTCCTATTAGGTTCAGTTACAACAGTTTCTGACGTTTCAACACTGTTGGATTGGACACCAATGGTTTTGGACGAATCTTCAACACCTTGGGCCAATTCTTCAGTGTTGAGAATCTGTTCCTGCATGTTCCTCTTCTTTGTGTTCTTGGTAGCAGCATCATCACCTTCCTCGTTCTCTGCATGGATGTTAAGATCTATATCTGTAACACTTTCACTCAAAGAACCGTCATTGCATTCATCAAATATAACATGTATACTTTCTTCAACTAACTGGGTCCTTTTATTGAAGATTCTATAAGCTTTGCTACTTGTGGAGTAGCCAAGAAATATACCTTCATCACTACGCGCATCAAATTTCCCAAGGTTATCTTTTCCATTGTTATGAACAAAACAAGTACAACCAAAGGGTTTAAAATAAGATATAAGTGGTTTGTGGCCTTTGAAAAGTTCATAAGGAGTTTTCTTTAAGATAGAACGAATAAGATAACGATTCAAAATATAGTTAGCTGTGTTAACAGCTTCAGCCCAATAGGTTTTAGGTAATGCATTTTCTAAAAGTATAGTCCTGGCCATATCCTCTAAGGTGCGGTTCTTTCGTTCCACAACCCCGTTTTGTTGAGGTGTCCTAGGAGCAGAAAAGTTATGGGAGATGCCATATTTAGCACAAAACAAATCAAACTGAAGTTGATCAAACTCCCTACCATGATCACTTCGAATTAACATTATGGGCTCGTTTCTTAAAGTTTGCAACTCCTTACAAAGTTTTGAAAACTCAAATAAGGCCTCTGATTTTTCTTTTAAAAATGCAACCCAAGTATATCTAGAAAAATCATTAACAACGACAAGCATGTACTTTTTACCATTGGGAGATTTGACTCGCATAGGACCACATAAATCCATATGTAAAAGTTCAAGGGGTCTAGAAGAACTTACAACCTTTTTGGGTTTGAAAGAGCTACATGTTTGTTTACCTCGTGTGCATGCATTGCACATATCAATACCTTTGAGGTCCATCTCAGGTAGCCCTCATACAAGCCCTTTGGACACAAGCTTCTGTAGTGTATGTGGACTCACATGACCGAGTCTCCTGTGCCAGAGCTTTGGATCGTCCGTCAAAGCCTTTAGACAAGTTAAGCTTCCTTGTGCCACTTGATCAGCATTTACAGCGTATATGTTGTTGTAACGATATGCAGTCAATATAACTTCACCTGTATCTTCTCTGCATACTAGACATCTTTTCTTGTTAAATCTGACATCATTTCCACTATCACATAATTGAGAAACACTAAGCAAATTATACTTCAAACCGTTAACAAGATAGACATTTTTAATACTATGGTTGGAATCACTTGCAACACTACCAATACCAATGATGTCACATTTTCCTTTGTCACCAAGAGTGATTGTTCCTGTGGATTGCTCCTTTAGATCATGAAAGAGAGAACTCTTCCCACTCATATGCCTCGAGCATCCACTATCAATGATCCATTTGTGCTCCTTCACCTTGGTGATCTCCTGCAAAACAAACATCAACCTTTGTGGCTAGACCAATAAGCAAATTTGGATCCATTATTGGGATAAACCATATTTGGTAAAATCGTGCCTTTGGGGACCCAAACTTGTGTTATCCGTTTTTTTCTCAAATGAACAGGAAATGTATTGCGAATAATGTATGAATCCTTTCTTCTATAGGGGCAGGTCTCTTTTACATGTCCCTTTCTAGCACAGTGGTGACATATATGAGAGGTTCTGCTACCTTTTGCCTTTATAAAAGTGGTAATGTGTTGCTTCTTCAAAAACCTTGGATTGTAACCAATACCACTTTTGTTTAGAGAACTTTGTTGCTCACCCAACATCCTATCAAGAGTGCCTTTAGATTTGGTAAAACTTATGAGGGCTGTCTGTTGGTCTTGAATCTTATTATTCAGGGAGATCTTCTCGTTCTCTAAGTCATGATGCTCATTTCTTAGAGAGGAGAGATCTTGCTTGAGTTCAGATTTCTCTGAGTCAAGCGTCTTGACTTTAATGTCAAGACCTGAATAAGAAGCTTCAAGACTTTTGATCCTCATAGACAGATCCTCAATAGTTCTTTCCTGGTCCACAATTCTCTTGATAAGAATGTTAGTCTAGGCAATAAGTTTCTCTTTATTGGCAATCATATTAGAAAGGAATTCCGATAATACCTCTTTTGGACTTGCCATAAGTTCTCTTACAGTTGCTTCAAGCTTATCATCGCCTTCTGAGGCCATAAGACAAATATTGACCTTCTCATCATCGGAGTCAGAGTCAGAATCGCTCCAAGTTGCCACCATGGCTTTCTTTTTCCATTTGTCACCCTTCTTGGACTGGCTCTTTGTCTTTTGAGGGCAATCCTTCACAAGATGTTCTGTTTCACCACATTCAAAACAAGACAAAGGTTTAGTCTTCTTATCATACTTGTTGTATTGAGACTTACCTCGAAATTTAGAAGACTCTGATCCGTCCTTGTTGAATTGTTTCTTCATTTTGAGGATTTGAGCAAGGCCTCTTGTGATAAGAGCAAAAGGGTCATCCTAATCGTCGTCCTCATCTTCGGAATCAAATCCATCTTTAGGCTCATCCTTCTTAGACTTGAGTGTCAAGTTCTTAGTGCTTGTTGGAAGTTCTCCATCGTCTTCATTAAGGATCATCTCATGCGTGATCAGTTTCCCAAGCAGGTCATCAAGGGGCAGAGTAGTGAGGTCTTGGGCTTCCTCTATAGCTGTTACTTTAGGACCCCACTTTTCTTTTGGGAGACACCTCAGTATCTTTCTTACTTTCTCAACGTTTGTAAAGCTCTTGCCGAGAGAGTCAAGGTTGTTGGTGATTTCTGTGAATCGTGTAAACATGGCCTTGATTGACTTATCAGACTTCATTTTGAAGAGCTCATACTTTCTAAGGAAGATGCTGATCTTGGTGTCTTTCACTTGGCTAGTTCCCTCATAGGTGACGATCAGCTTGTCCCAAATCTCTTTAGCTGACCTACAAGATGAAATACGATTAAACTCATCAGTGCTAAGACCACAATAAAGTAAGTTAATAACCCTGTAGTTTTTGGAGATGAGTTCAAGATCCGCTTGGATGTATTCAGACTCCTACTTTGCGACTTTGGTTATATTTGGTCCGTCTTTCTCTGGAATCTTCGGACCATTCTCTATAATGTTCCAAAGTTCCAGATCTTGATCTATAATGAACATCTTCATCAAAGGTCTCCAGTGGACAAAGTTGTTTCCCACAAAGAGTGGTGGTCTGCTGGTAGACCTTCCCTGTGCAAATCCTCCACTCGCTTCACTAGACATGATCGAAAACTCACAAGATTGTTAGATCAAAAGCAGTGAGTAAAGCTCTGATACCAATTGAAGGTTCGATAATGTAAAACAAAGTAATATAGAAATACTCTAGAAGGGTGGTTGAATAGAGTATGCCGATTTTTCGCAAATAGTCCCAAGACTTTTGAAGCTCGTGCGAAACCCTTTGAGATTAGACTTAGTCTTTTCTCTGAAAACCTGAATCACAAAGTTAAACAATCGAACCAAGTGCGGAAATAAGGTAAAGCAGTAAATAAAGGACTCGATGAGTTGTTTACGAGGTTCGGCACGAACTTGGCCTACGTCCCCGCCTAGGGTTCTTCCACAACCCTAGGATTCAACCGGCTTTTATTGATTCACAAGACTTAGGATCCTAGTAGCTCCCCGAGAAGCCTCTCTCCTATACAATTGCAATCTAGTCAACTCACGTTCCCTTGGAGTCCTAGACCAATCTAGAAGAGCCCCACCTCTCTATGCTATCTAGTACAATCCTCTCACACTTAGTGAATCAATCGCCTGGTGTTCACTTCCTGAGTTACAAACTCTCGAGTATAACACTATAACTGAATATATCCTATAAGCTCACTGTGTAACTCTCAAATGCTTTGAAATGAAATAACAGACTCTTAAGGACTTAGTAGAGAGCACACGAAGACAGATCTTGCTTGAAGGCTTGAGTGAATGAAAGCTTGTGTTCAACGTGTGTGCCATCTGTCTTCATCTTCCCTTTCTTTATATTGAGACAAATCGGCGCCTAAGGATCTTCACCAACGGCTAGTCTAGATCATGGCTTGAGCTAGATCTTCTATCTTTGGAAACTTCGAAGGCCATAATCTTTCCGATTTGAATCTTCTCAAATTGTACCATAAGGAAGGAAATAATATTCGAAAATACTTCCTGAAAGGTTAGTTATATATAATAATATAATGAAAGCATATAATAACATAAAATAATATTTCGAACATAATATCATGTAGAACAGGTTTTGTATTTCATCAACACTGTTAAAGCTTCAAGACCTTTGACACAAACAGACTGTCAAGGCCTTTGAAACTTATTCCGATTTTCATCAAGGGAGGGAGTTATCATATAAGATTCATGATTTAGTCATGCATTTTATTTCGTACAAGTTACAACAATGTATAAGATTGCAGTTGCTTCCATAAGGCATCCTTAGAACCTGATGAATTGCTTCTCCTTGAAGCTCTCCATCATCTCCTTCAAAGTCCTTTCAAGCAGAGTGAATTTGATGTCCAAACTTTCAGCTCTTTCCCTCGAAAACTTGCATCTTGGCATGTAAGGTTCACCGCCAACGCACCTACATATAAACACACGTCCTGACATTAAAAGAAAAAGAAATGTATATATAAAAAATGATGCAGCAATGCATCCATATATAAACACTGAAAACTTACTTGCTAGGGAGCCGCATAGTCGGATAAGCCTCTTTCAAAATGCTCAAAATCTCGGATAAGTAGACTTTCCCTTCAACTATGCAGTACCTGCCGCTGGCTGATTCCTTCTCCAATGCGCGAATATGAGCTTATGCCACGTCTTTGACATTCACGACCCCGTGTGAACCATCTACATACGTTTCCGCAGCTGCGCAATAAGCATATATTATAGTGTGTAGCACTTGTGTATATATATCAACCGTCAATCCGCCATTGCAATTCATCGATACGTACTTAAAAAGTTGAAAAAAACTGCAGATTACATATTCTGATTATCTCCACTACCAGAATATCAATCATGCTTAAGAATTTTAGTAGGCTATTAGAAATGAAGTAAAAGATGAACTTCCGCTTTGTGTTTTAGCAGGCTATTAGAAATGAATTTTAGCGGGATATTAGAAAAACTGCCCTTTTCCCCTTTTTTCTCCATTCCTTGCCTGATGAAATGACCTGTTCTAATTATCTGTGTCTTCATTGTGTTTGGTTATCGGTTATCCTAACTGCTAGCACCGTCTTCCCCTAAAAAAATGCTAGATAAGATCAGAAAGAGACCTATGGAATTGATTGAGTGTGTTTCAAAAGCTAAAATGCAAGGAGAAGATTTTTCAAAAGCTAAAATTTACAATCTGAGCAATCTTGTTTGAGTAGTTCCGCTCCTTCAGAACTTGCCTCTGCTATGGCACTTCAGCTCCACCCAGATGGACTCATCTTCAAGATATACTTTCAGGCCCGAATCTGCACCTAGTTTGGATGCTAGTATACCGTCGCAGCAGTAGCTTTTGTCACAGGGTCTATATCATATCTCTGCGGTATAAACCAATACAACTAGGCCTAACATTACAGGGTAAAATTTCAAGGCTTCAACCATCCATAATTGTTCAACAATTCACCCAATTTAACATTCAAGATCCTTTGGAAGCAATTTAATCAAACCTTAATGATACCAAGTAACCCAGTATTTGCTTCCCTAAGAGAAATATGTTGATAAAAAAAAAGCATAAATTAAGCTATCAACACTATCAAGACACCAACCTAAAAGGAAAATGTTGATGCGGAAGACATTAGATCAATGCAAAATCTCCCATGTATATAAAAGATTGTAGCTCTATATGCCGTAGGATGTATTTTTACCTTAAGCCATGGTCCAAAATTTTAAGCTCAGCTTAAGATCACTACAAAAAAAAAAACATTTTAGCAACGGCTATTTGCCGTGGCTAAAAGTTCATCTGCGGCGGCCAAAGGGTTGTAGCCACGGCTATAGCCACGGGAAACCGGCCGTAGGGAAACCTTCGGTGGCAAAAGAGTCTAGCGACGGCTAGAGCCGTGGCTAGTATCTCGCCACGGCTAGTAGCCACGGTTGTAGCCGTTGCTAAATTATTTCTGGGAAATTAAAAAAAAAGTGCTACTTTTTAGCCCGGGTTCTTCCGGTCCGGGCTAAAAAGTCCCATATTTAAAAAAAAAATATAATACACAAATAGTTACAGCTAAAAAGCACTCAATTTGATTCTTTCTAAAATCAAAACTACATAAATATCCAAAACTATACAAATAGTTACGAATTTTTAACTTAACATTTACATATACATAACTATACAAATTTACATAAATAACAAAATATTCAAAACTACATAATTTACATAAAACTATAAAATACACAAACAATATATATTCAAAGTGTTTCTTCTCTACCATATGATATAAGATAATTATAATAAATAAAAAATATACTACTCCTAAACAAATCATCATGTTTCTGACCGTAGAAACTAAAAGAACCTAGCTTGATGTTCTTGCATATACATACACTACTTGAGAAGTACCTTGATCTTCTTGCGTATACATATACTCCTCCTAAACAAATCCTCATGTTTACGCTCTCAATCTGATGACCTCCCATTTATGCACAGGTTTTCAGAAACATGAGTTACTTACTAGTAGAAGGATAGACCATTAGAACCATAATCATAGAAAGCAAATTTCCATTTCCTTTGTAGGCGAGGACACCATTGCATCCTGCAAAGAGAAAAATCAAACTAGAATTTAGGCTAACAAATTAAGAGAAAAGGAAAAAATAAGTATAAAAAAAAAAGAAAAAGATAGAATTGTTTGGAAAATTTGAAGATCTTTGGAAAGAGAGCAATGGCAACAAATACTTCTTTGTAAGCGAGCATGCATCTAAGTAATTGGTGTTTTGATTGGATTTTTATTTTTATTGTTTTCATAAAAGTCAGGCTTAATGGTATAGACTACTACTTGGAAGATGATGCTCTACTCACATGCTGCGGAAGCTGAGCCACAAATATAAAATTCCTGCTGTAGTTGGTGTTTTGGTTGCAGATAACTTCTGCTGTAGTTGCTTTATGCGATCCTGGTATAATTTACTGAGCTCTCTCTGTTAAAACAGGGAACTTTTAGTTTGTATTCAAAAGACTCATAGTCTCACACTGCCACCCATCAGCATTTCAAATATCTTAAATATAAAAGTTATGATGATGATAAAACATCACCTCTGCAGTGAGAAGTTCTTCCAATTGAGCATTTTATGACTTGTACTCTTGAAGACGGGATGAAAGTCCTGCACAAACCTGAGCCACAAATAAAAAATTCATGCAATCTGGCTTCAATAGGCAAATAGATGCATTGAAAAATGAAAGAAATATTTTAACAGACGAATAAACTTAGTACACTATATTACTGAATTGATACATATGTGCAAACAAGAAACTTTAAGTCTTGAAGAAAAGTGGGGAATGACAGAAGTAAAAACAAGCCAGAAAGCTTTGGTGCAACCCCTCTTATGATGAATTCCAGTTAATGAAAAAAGTGTAACAAGGAATAAAACTACCAAAATGATCAAAAGAACAAGTAAATAGGCATGTTGCAAATGCAGCCGTCTTCTTTTTACTCTAGTTATGTTACAGATTCTGTAGAGGATAAATAAAAATAACTAGCCTTAATAAATATGCGTTAAGAACTTGTGATATATGTCCAACATGAATACATTAATATATTTAATAGACTAAAGAAGAGATCATGAAACAATTGAGCAAAAGAAAATAGTTCTCTGCTTACTAATGATTATTTTCATGACTATGTGTAGAATTAAGATGGATGACCATAGGGAAACAAAGGATCCATAATCTAAATGAAGGATTGCTGCTTGGTTTCTTCAAGAATAATAAATAAGAGTGATTTATATAGGAGACAATTTATTCTTACCTGCACTAACCTTGTCTCTTTGGACTGACCAGTAGCACTAGTTGATTTAAGAAGACCTTGAGCCTGCATATCATCTAAGGAAAACTAATGAATGATTACAAATTAAAATATTAATGTTCATCATAGATAACAAGTATTTATTTATCAAGGAGACCTTGCTCTTTCAACACTTCTATGATAAACATTGCCTCTCGTTGCCCAAACAATACGCACCTAGGATCATAAACATTTTAACAGATTTGTACGAACCCTTTTGGCCAACACGAAGAATGAAAATGCAATGTTAGATACAAATTGAACAGCTCCCAATGCAGCAAGAAGAGACTGTATATGAAATTGTACAGAAGATTAGCAAGACAATGATAGATCATAAAAATCCTTAAGAATGTCATTATTAGAAATAGGAACACATTCAGACATACATATTGATTTCACATATAAGTTGGATGCCAAGCTTTATATGTAAAGAGCCAAAAGAAATGGAGATGAGAAGCATGTGATATGGTCTAATGCAATAATCAGCATGAGTATGCATAGTGAACGTATACTTCATCATGCAATCGTATCTTTCTTTTCTTTTTTTATCTCTTTTCCTTAAGAAAAGGGGGCCGTGAAAGGAAGAAGAAAAATAAATAAATAAATAAATAAATGTCAAGGGAAGAAATAAATGTCAAAGGAAGGAAAATAAATAAATAAAGATATCTTGCCAAACCTAAAAAATCAGAATACAGAAATAATTGTTAATACCTTCTGCAAAACCAATTGGGCGCGATTTAAGAAAAGGATTCCCAAAATGTAAGTTATCTACATCAAGCAAACCTTGAACAAATTGATCTGGATTAGTTACCTCGTAATATCATCTGAAAATATCATCTGAAAAATGAAAAGCCATATTTCAGTCATTCTTTTTAAAATTGCATTCCACGACAAACTTATCAAGCTCAAAAATACTTCCAAGATAAGGCATCAGCTTAAGAATATTGCAAGGAAAAATAAACTCAGTAGAGATGATTTTCAGTTTAACTTACTCGGTCTGCAACTGCTTGTAGGGTAACATGATCTCCCCATTCCCTGGATCTGAACAATAACAAACTCAAGTACTTTAGCAGTTGACATTCTTGTTTCTTACCAAGACTCACATTAGTATCATCATGAAAGGAAGCAATGATTTTAACAGGAAACTAACCTTTTCATTTTCCTCAAGTAGCTTCTATACTTCATTGGGACATAACCTTCATACAACTTTCTGAAATGCTTTAACTGCAAAATAAATACAATATCCACTTACAGATAAGTATAACCTCTGATAAGAACACAAGAAAGGACAAAATAATTATGCAAAGGAGAGAGAACAGTTGGCAACAAGGCAACATTTACTACACTAGTGTGATACATGTCGAAAATTATTTCCTTATCCTAGAAGCATTAGAAGCAACATCAAGAATCTACACATTAGGTTAAGGTAAAGTGGTCAACTATGCAGTTCTCTGTTTCTATCAGCATAGACTGCCAAACTTCCCTCAAAATAACCCGAATCATAAATATCATCTGAAAAATAAAAAACCATAGAAGCAACATTAGTTACCTCGTAAGACAGAACATCGGCTGATAATAGGAATTGGATATCTGCTCCTTTGTGTGCTCACTGAACAAAAGGAATCTAAAATCAAATATGACGGATAGCTGCGGACAATAATTGACAGCAGATAAATTAGAGAACCAAAATTGACACCTCAAATATAACTCAAATAATGACACTCAATACAAAGAAGAAATGCATAATATAGGCATCTTCTTAAGTTGTACTGTTTTCTAAAAAAATGAGATACGTGCTGCTTTGCCATTATTTTTCATTAGTGTGCACCATATCAAACCAAGCAACCTAAAAAGGGCTTGTTAACTGCCATCAACTTGTGCCTATCAGCAAGTCATGATTTCACAGTTCAGTCAGACACTTAAACATCTAAATAACTGAATGATGCATATAGATAAGAACCTTTTCCTCATTTCATTTCCGTTCATACTTCTCTCTCAATTGCTAAGTGTAATCATCAAATATCTGCCTAAGGATGACCTCATCAGCAATAGACCTATAAATGACAGAACACAAGGGTATATTTGAATAGGATAGTTTATACTTAGCACTTTTTCAGAAATCCCATATCCATGTTCAGTCCCAATACCTACAACTAAGCTCTAAACCTCAAAAGTCCTATACTTATACACTTGGAGCGTGAAGTAAAAGTTTAAGACCAATTTGATCCAATCATCAATCCTTTCAAATAGAACAGTTCCACTTCAGATTTCCATGAATAAGCAAGTTATTGTAACTCAATTTATGATCTAATCCCTATAGGCATTATCAATCCTAAGAGAATAAGGTGTTGAGCCTTCTTAATTGCTCACATAACATAGATTACATAAAAAATAGAAACAAGGAGACAATAATCACCCTAAACATGTCGTGTTGAAGCAAAATTGGGGGCCAGTTTGAAAACGTAATTCCTCAGAACGAGAAGTCACTCACTGCAGAGCCAACAGATAACCATCTTCCGTTTGAATCTAACCCTAGGATAAACACAAAATTAGAAACCCTAAAAGTCAAAAGTACTAAAGAAGAGGAAATCAATCAAAGAATAGAAATGAAATCAAACCCTAACCAAAGAGTAACTTTTCCCCAAATCAAACCCTACCCGAACAGTAATCAAGCTCTTCAATTGAAACGAAAGGGGTTTGGAGAGACTACCTGACATGGAGATGTCGAAGATTTGAGAATGGTGTCCAAGATTTGCTTTTGTCAATGGTGGCCGAGATCTGCTTCTGTCGAAGAAGTCGGAGACCTGACGTAACCAAGCGAAGTTCACGAAGGCGTCACGACGGTGGCTGCGTGGGGACGGTGGCGGCGTGGGGACGATGGCGGCATGCACACGCAACACACAAGCGAAGGGCGATGGCGATTTGGAGTCCTGATGTGAGTGAGTGAGAGAGAGAGGTCGAAGAGTGTGTGCCCGACTGCCTGGAAAGGGGTTTTATTCTGGAGAGGATGGATTTTTTAGTTTTTCTATATAAAAAGAAATACACACTTTAGCAACGGTAACAGCCACGGGAATCCTTTGCCATAGAAAATATTGCCTAGCGATAGCAAACTTAGCCACGGAAAACTCATGCCGTTGCTACCATGTGTGGCTAATAGCAAAATTAGCCACGGCAAACTCAAGCCGTTGCTACAATGCGTGGCTAATTTGTTTTTTTTTTTTGTAGTGGATCAAACAACAAATATCAACTTAAGAAGTAGCAAGACCGATACTCATATGAGCAAATCAGCAAATTAAAGCCAGATTAAAAACAGGTGTAACAGTAACCCAAAAACAGACCAAAAACTTCAGTAGAAAACAACATCCTAGGAAGAATTAGATATGTTCATGATTGATGAAACCATATGTTGTATTGCATTAGAGATATTTTAGAAGAAATGAAAATGACGATGCCCTTCCTCTTTAGCCCCTTTCCTCTTTAGCACCATCAGTATAAATAAAAATTTAAGATGAACTGCCGCTTTGTGTTTTAGCAGGCTATTAGAAATGAATTTTAGCGGGATATTAGAAAAACTGCCCTTTTCCCCTTTTTTTCTCCATTCCTTGCCTGATGAAATGACCTGTTCTAATTATCTGTGTCTGCATTGTGTTTGGTTATCGGTTATCCTAACTGCTAGCACCGTCTTCCCCTAAAAAAATGCTAGATAAGATCAGAAAGAGACCTATGGAATTGATTGAGTGTGTTTCAAAAGCTAAAATGCTAGGAGAAGATTTTTCAAAAGCGAAAATTTACAATCTGAGCAACCTTGTTTGAGTAGTTCCGCTCCTTCAGAACTTGCCTCTGCTATGGCACTTCAGCTCCACCCAGATGGACCCATCTTCAAGATATACTTTCAGGCCCGAATCTGCACCTAGTTTGGATGCTAGTATACCGTTGCAGCAGCAGCTTTTGTCACAGGGTCTATATCATATCTCTGCGGTATAAACCAATACAACTAGGCCTAGCATTACAGGGTAAAATTTCAAGGCTTCAACCATCCATAATTGTTCAAAAATTCACCCAATTTAACATTCAAGATCCTTTGGAAGCAATTTAATCAAACCTTAATGATACCAAGTAACCCAGTATTTGCTTCCCTAAGAGAAATATGTTGATAAAAAAAAGCATAAATTAAGCTATCAACACTATCAAGACACCAACCTAAAAGGAAAATGTTGATGCGGAAGACATTAGATCAATGCCAAATCTCCCAAGTATATAAAAGATTGTAGCTCTATATGCCATAGGATGTATTTTTAC
Organism: Persicaria maculosa; assembly: GCA_963922045.1. Taxonomy (NCBI): domain Eukaryota; kingdom Viridiplantae; phylum Streptophyta; class Magnoliopsida; order Caryophyllales; family Polygonaceae; genus Persicaria; species Persicaria maculosa. The sequence continues at coordinate 8,867,180 of OY998253.1, forward strand.
CTTAAACCATGGTCCAAAATTTTAAGCTCAGCTTAAGATCAAACAACAAATATCAACTTAACAAGTAGCAAGACCGATACTCATATGAGCAAATCAGCAAATTAAAGCCAGATTAAAAACAGGTGTAACAGTAACCCAAAAACAGACCAAAAACTTCAGTACAAAACAACATCCTAGAAAGAATTAGATATGTTCATGATTGATGAAACCATATGTTGTATTGCATTAGAGATATTTTAGAAGAAATGAAAATGACGATGCCCTTCCTCTGTAGTCCCTTTCCTCTTTAGCACCATCAGTATAAATAAAAATTTAAGATGAACTGCCGCTTTGTGTTTTAGCAGGCTATTAGAAATGAAATTTAGCGGGATATTAGAAAAACTGCCCTTTTCCCCTTTTTTCTCCATTCCTTGCCTGATGAAATGACCTGTTCTAATTATCTGTGTCTACATTGTGTTTGGTTATCGGTTATCCTAACTGCTAGCACCGTCTCCCCCTAAAAAAATGCTAGATAAGATCAGAAAGAGACCTATGGAATTGATTGAGTGTGTTTCAAAAGCTAAAATGCTAGGAGAAGATTTTTCAAAAGCTAAAATTTACAATCTGAGCAACCTTGTTTGAGTAGTTTCGCTCCTTCAGAACTTGCCTCTGCTATGGCACTTCAGCTCCACCCAGATGGACTCATCTTCAAGATATACTTTCAGGCCCGAATCTGCACCCAGTTTGGATGCTAGTATACCGTCGCAGCAGCAGCTTTTGTCACAGGGTCTATATCATATCTCTGCGGTATAAACCAATACAACTAGGCCTAGCATTACAGGGTAAAATTTCAAGGCTTCAACCATCCATAATTGTTCAACAATTCACCCAATTTAACATTCAAGATCCTTTGGAAGCAATTTAATCAAACCTTAATGATACCAAGTAACCCAGTATTTGCTTCCCTAAGAGAAATATGTTGATAAAAAAAAAGCATAAATTTAGCTATCAACACTATCAAGACACCAACCTAAAAGGAAAATGTTGATGCGGAAGACATTAGATCAATGCCAAATCTCCCAAGTATATAAAAGATTGTAGCTCTGTATGCCATAGGATGTATTTTTACCTTAAACCATGGTCCAAAATTTTAAGCTCAGCATAAGATCAAACAACAAATATCAACTTAACAAGTAGCAAGACCGATACTCATATGAGCAAATCAGCAAATTAAAGCCAGATTAAAAACATGTGTAACAGTAACCCAAAAACAGACCAAAAACTTCAGTAGGAAACAACATCCTAGAAAGAATTAGATATGTTCATGATTGATGAAACCATATGTTGTATTGCATTAGAGATATTTTAGAAGAAATGAAAATGATGATCGATGCCCTTCCTCTTTAGCCCCTTTCCTCTTTAGCACCATCAGTATAAATAAAAATTTAAGATCTTACTCCCTAAATCAATTCAAATCACACCTACAACTAAGAAAAATCAGTCCCCAAAAATCTGTAACAAAAAAAATGCTTATCGTGCTATTGAATGCAAATCCAAACATGTCCACATGAAATCTGTATTATGGCGCAATTTGTTCTATACATATGCAGTCAATTCACTCAGAGAATGAAAGGAAAAGGTACAAACGCCGATTCATTCTATACTTATGGCGCAATTCGTTCTATATATATGTAGTCAATTCAATCAGAGAGAATGAAAGGGAAAGGGACAAACGCCGATTCGGCGCCAGTGCCTGCCCAAAGATGATTCCATGGTCGATCCAAGAGCAAGCAAATTCACTCAAATTCAACCCTAACCCGCAATCTCAGATCCAGGAGCAGAGAAGAAGAAGAGTGTACCTGAAATCGCTGAGTCGAAATGGAATCGCAAGAAGGATGAACGACGGACGGCTAGGAGAACCATGAGAGAATGAAGGATCTGTGACTCTTTCGGATCTGAGCGAAGAAGCGGCGAAGAAGCCTCGGGTTGAGCGAGGGACGTGAGGTCGAGAGGGATAGGAGTGCTTGCTTCCATAGCCTCCGGCGCTGTTTCATCGTGGTTAGTCCCGGTTGGGAGAGAATAAGGGAGAAGCCATGAAAAGGAAGTTTGGAGAAGAGGTGGGTATACGACGAAGAAGAACGAGGGCTACGTGCTACGCAGCTAAAAAATATTGAATTGATGCTAGAACGACCAATAAAAGGTTTAGGGCTGCTAATTACCTAATTAAATTAACAAAAGGTGATATTTCACCAAAATTTCGCTTGTTTTTATCACCTTAAAAAACATGCTTAGATAGTAAAACGTTAATTAAAAGTGAACGGAGGGATTATTATTATTATTATTATTATTATTATTATTATTATTATTATTATTATTATTATTATTATTATTATTATTATTATTATTATTGAATATCATGATATTTGCATGTTTGTATTATTGAATTTATCGTGTGCAACGGTGTGAGTCGTGGGAGAGACTGCGAGTTTGATGAATGTTTGAAAATCAAACAATTTTTTTTTATTTGAAATGTCTTTTTAATAAACCATGATACTTTTATATTTTATTTAAATTGATATTATTTAGTGGTATTGGACGATTATTCGTTAGAATAAAATTTATATTTTTTACACTATTTGTACAGACAAACAATTACATAATTATAGAGGAATAATCATATGAAAATAAACGAGTAATTATGAGCATATAGATGAATAATTTATGCATACACGATAAGGCATGTGTGCACTATAAGAGTTGTATGCACCGGAACCAACCTCTCTCAATATATTATTAGGATCAAATAACAGGAGTAAAAAATTTAATAGGGCAAAATGTTTTCTAGAGAGAGGAGGTCCCCCTTCTCTCTAGAAAACCCCCAAATCCTCTTCTTCCCTAACCCTAATTTGGTATCCACTCCTCAAATCTCCCAGTCATCGGCCTCCTTGGGCTTGGTCTCGTCAAAATCTCTGACTACCTCCCCAAATCCCTCTTCTTTTTGGAGTTTCTAAACCTTTCGGTAATCATGTTGATGGAGATTTTGTTTTGGGGCTTTTGAGTTTCTGGTCCCTTCGCCTCTTCTTCTTCAACATTGTTTCTGCAATTTCCCTTTCTATTCGCAGCGTGGCTCGATTTTGGGGCGGTGCTGCGTTTGGATGGGCTTATTCCGGTCGGGTTGCGCGGTATGGTTCGTTTGGGTTGGCGTCGCTCATCCTGTTCGGCCCCTTCCGCTCTCCGACGCCTAAGTTCTTGCTTCTTGTCCACTTTCGGCGTCGCCTTCCTCCTGGTCGCTCTCAGGTTGGCCGGCGTCTTTGGCGGCTCGTCCCTCTCCTCGATTTGGTGAGGTTGGCGTTCTCCTGATGCTCCCTTCTTTGGGCCCAAGGCTTCCTTGGGCCCAAAGCAGCCCGAAGTAAAAAAGAAATAACAAAAAATGTAGAAAATGATTGAATAAGCGTAAACATGTATTTCTATCGAGTTGCTTGTTGTGTGGTTGTGACTGTGGGGCTAGCGATTTTTGAGCGGTGTTCTTCTCCTTTGTCGACGTGCGAGAGGTCGTGGACGTGATCGAGACCTGATGGCTCGTTGATATCCGAGTTCAAATATGAGGTTTCCACTTAGTTCCCCGGGGATTCCCTGCGTGCCTCTACCAACTGGCAGAAGAGTTGTCGCACACGGCTTCTGTTTGTTCATCGATAGTACTAGCCTGCGTTTGTAATTGCACATTTGCACTCTTGTAATTTGGTATTTCATCTTTTGTTGTGTCTTTCTCTTTTGCTTGTATTGACGGTTTGTCCGTCGCCGATTTTTTCGGCCTATCGACCAACCGGGTGTGTCCGGTGCGTCGAATTCTTACCTTATAAAAAAAATTAGGATCAAATAACATTATTATTCGTACATAACTCATACTAATAATCATGTTACAACAGATGAATAATTTTCATGTGCAAACACCATTCGCACGTATAAATAATTATATTACATTAAATGAATAATTATGGTGATACCTATAAATAATCAATTTGTTCAAAGTTCGCACCGGATCCATCGTATATATAGTGACATTTCGGTGCATCAACCTCTCACATTGCACACGTGAAAACATATATGAACCATTGGATGAGATTAAATGAATGGATAAAGTTTAATCTCAAAACAAACAAAATCTTACAAAAATATTTATACATGTGCCAAAAATACGGTTATGGGAACTCTATAATAATTCTTGTATCTTTTTTTCCAGTCCAGCGGCTGATCTTTTAAAAGAATTAATAAGTTTGTCTCTCCATATCTTTTAATTTATTTTTTCTCAGTTCCATTTTTTTTAAAAAATATTGATAAAATAAATGTATGTGGAATTGATGTCTCTTATTCATATGGATAATGTGGGCTAATGTTCTAATACACGTGAATGTGAAATTCATTTTCTTTTCTAAAGAGATTTCGTCTTTTTTTCTCCGGCCTTCTTGATCTTCCTATTACCGTCTCTTTCTCTGTGCTGATTTTCTCTCTTTAATTGTAGGCAGGAAGTATATATGCTGTTGATTTCCAATTTGGGTTTTGATCTCTATAGAATATATTGGGGGTATTTTGGTAAATCCACAAGCTGTGGTGGTTGAGAGTTTGTTAGAACTCATGTTGCTGTATAAATACAGCTGAACCACACTCTTACAGAAATCAGTTTCTGGTGAATAAAAACTCAATGTGTTCTTCATCATTTTGTTCTAGATTTTTGATCATATCATGTTGATTGCTTACATATTGTTCGATTGTTAGATCTATTTCACAGCTTCAAATGGTATCAGTGCCAATCTGATCTTTTCGGCGCTGGTTTTGGTCGATTTCTTCGATCAATTCGTTTTCGATTGTCTAAAATTCGCTTCCGCAATTTTCGTTTTTCGCCATGGCTGGGCGTGGTAAAGCTCATGGTGCTGGTAGAGGCAATTCCGGTGGGGATTCGCAGAGTTATGCTCAGGTTGCTGGCGGTGGTGGTGGATCTGCTAGAAGAGGATCACCACTCACTGATCATGGTCTTCGTTTTGGGGAATTTCAGGCTCAACATTTGGGAAGCATTCATTGTAATCCTCTATTCCTTTCTAACAGTGATCATCCAGGTATGCAACTCGTTGGAACTCCTTTTAATGGCTTGAATTTTACCAGTTGAAGTCGAGGAGTGCGTATGGCTCTTGGCGCGAAAGCCAAGCTAGGTTTTATAACTGGTAGCTGTGTTAAACCAGCTGAGGGAACTGAGGATTGTGAGAAATGGATTAGAGTCGACTACATGGTGATGTGTTGGATTATAAATTCGATGACTAGTGAAATTGGAGAGAGTTTGATGTATATACAATCGTCGAAGGAACTTTGGGATGAGATTAGAGAGCGTTTTTCAGAAACTAATGATGCTCTTATTTTCCAGTTACATAGAGAATTATGCAATCTGAAACAGGATAACTCTTTTGTATCGGTGTACTATGGGAAACTGAAAAAAATCTGGGATGAATTGAGAATGATTGATGGTTTGCCTCATTGTGAATGTGGGGCTATGAATCAGTGTAGCTGTGGTATTCTAAAGAAAGTGGTTGAGAGAGACTCTAAGGCACAGGTTATGCAGTTTCTTATGGGGTTAAATGATGTTTATGAAAATTTCAGAACATCTGTTTTGTCTAAAGAGCCATTGCCTAGCTTGAATAAGGCCTTTCAAATGGCTACTCATGTTGAAAGACAAAAGGGGATAACTACTGCCCCTAGTGTTGATGTTAATGCTCTTGCTGCTGCAAGAAACAGTTTCAATGCTCCTGGAAGTTCTAACTCTCAGTTTGGAGGAAAGAGTGTACAGTTCAAGCCCTCTGATTAGTCTAAACTTGGTGATCGGAACAAGAGAGACTATAAGAAGCCTAGGTATGATAGGCATTGTGATTTTTGTAATGAGAGTGGACACACCAGGGAGTTTTGTTTTAAGCTAAATGGTTATCCAGATTGGTATCAAGGTCCTAAACCTAAGGGTAACTCTAAGCTTGCTGCTCAAGTGGATGCTCCACGGCCTGATCCTTTGGATCAGAAGGTTCACATGTCTAAGCCTGACCCTACTATGGTGAATGCAATCTTTCAAGAGATTGTTAAGATGATGAAAGGGAAATCTCCTGCTGAAGGCTATGGATATGAGGTGGCTAATTCTACCATGGTCCATTTTGCAGGTACTCTCTGCACATCTTTTTTGATTGGTGTTGACAAAACTGATCCTTACACTTGGATTATTGATTCGTAGGCTACAGACCATATTGCCTTTGATCGGTCTATTTTTCTTGATTTGCATCCTTTGTCTAAGAATATACAATTGGGATTGCCTGATGGTTCTGCTAAGACGGTTAGATTTGCTGGTACTGTGATTATTGCTGATGATTTGAGACTTCAGAATGTGTTGTTTGTCCCAGAATTTCGTCACAACGTATTATTAGTCTCTAAAATCTTGAGTGACAGTGGTTTGAGATTCAGTTTTGATAGTATTCACTGCATATTGCAGGACCTTACAACTAAGGTTGTGTTAGCTAAGGGGCACGAGCAAGGTGGATTGTACAAGCTCAAGGCCCAGCTATATTCTTCAGTCAGTCATACTTCCTCCAATAATTGTAATTCTTTCTTAGTTCATGAATTACATGCTAAACTGGGACATCTGTCTATTTCCAAGATGAGACATCTGTTGATCTGTAAGAATGTTGACTTGAATGGTTTTGTTTGTGATGCTTGTGATATGACTAAGGCTCATAAGCTACCATTTTCCAGAAGTGTTTCTGTTGCCTTGTCCCCTTTTCAGTTGGTTCATATGGACCTTTGGGGTCCTTACAAAGTCCCTTCAATATGTGGGGCTAAGTACTTTCTAACTGTTTTAGATGATTACAGTTGCACCGCATGGATTTTCCTTATCCAGGACAAGTTACAGGTGTTTAGGATGATTCAATCCTTTGTTACAATGGTAGAGAACCAGTTTGGTTCAAGTATAAAGGTCATTAGATCTGATAATTGTAATGAGTTCACTCAGTCTAGTTGTAAAGAATTGTTTGCTTTAAAAGGAATTCTCCATCAGAGGTCTGCCCTTTGAGTTCCTGAACGGAATGCTAGAGTAGAAAGAAAGCATAGGCATTTGGTTGAAACTGCTCGGGCTATAAGGTTTCATTTAAGCCTTCCTATTCAGTTTTGGGGTGAATGTGTCCTTAGTGCTACTCATCTTATCAACAAAATGCCATCTGCTGTCTTAGACTGGAAGTCTCCTTATGAAATGTTGTATAAACAACCTCCTTCCTTTGATGATCAACATGTGGTTGGGTGCTTATGCTATGCACTGTTGGATAAGTCTCATAGAGACAAATTGGATACCACTGCTAAGAAATGTATTTTCTTAGGCTATCCCCCTGGCCAGAAGGCTTACAAGTTGTTTGATTTGGATAAGAAAAAGGTGTTTGTTGGAAGATATGTTGTCTTTAGGGAAAATGTATTTCCTTTTAAGGATTCACTTTCATCCTTTCCTGAACCTTCCCATTCACTTCCACTGGTTAATCCTGCTACAGATGAGTTCCCTTTGATTTCTCCACCTCTTTCCTCTCATATTTCTGATACATTGCTCGGTTCTAGTTCTACAGACATATCAGTTAATGATCATCACTTTGTTGAAGAATCTGTACCTAATATTGTTGTTGATTCTGAGGTTGAAAATAGACCAGTTGTTGATCCCATAATTAGGAATTTTCCTACTCAGATTCCTGTGTCTTCTCTTGGTAAGAGAGTTATACATAGACCATCTAAGCTGCAAGATTTTGTGACCAGCAATTTGCCCTCTAGAGCCTCTTCTGATTCCATGAGTTCCTCTTTCTCTCTCAGTCAGGCATTTTTGGTCATGGACAAAAAAGGATTTGGCTCACCTCTCTCCTTAATATACACACTCCTTGTTCAATGTGTTCAGCACCTTTGAACCTCACTGCTATAGTCAAACTAAGGGTCATCCAGAGTGGGACTCAGCCATGAAGCTTGAACTTGATGCTCTCATACATAATCACACTTGGGAAATCACTGATTTACCTCCTACAAAGAAAGCTATTGGTTCTAAGTGGGTTTATAAGGTAAAATACAGGCCTGATGGCACCATTGAAAGACATAAGGCTAGACTAGTTGCTAAGGGATACAATCAAGTTAAAGATAGAGATTATAAACACACCTTCTCACCTGTTGCCAAACTAGCCACTGTTAGTTTATTACTTGCTCTTGCTGCCATTAAGGACTGGAATCTTCACGAGCTAAACGTTAATAATGCTTTTCTCCAAGGCTTTCTGGATGAGGAAGTTTATATGACCCCTCCCCCTGGTCTAGATGTTCCTGATGGGAAGGTATGTCGATTAACTAGATCTCTTTATGGCTTAAAGCAAGCTAGCAGACAATGGAATGTTGAATTGACCAAGTTTCTTTTGAAGCTGGGGTTCACACAGTCTAAGCATGATTATTCATTATTCACAAAATTTTCTAATGGCTCAATGACAGTTGCTCTAGTATATGTTGATGAGATGCTACTAATGGGAGATTCCTCTTCTGAAATTGCTTCAACTAAATCTGCTCTACATGATGCTTTCACAATCAAGGATTTGGGACTTGCTAGATATTTCTTGGGGATGGAAATTGCTAGATCTGCTGGTGGCATAATTTTGAATCAAAGGAAATACATACTAGATATTCTTAAGGATTCTGGCATGCTCAATTGCAAACCTTCTTTGTTCCCTATGCAACACAGTGTTCGATTGTCCACTATTGTTGGGGTACCTTTTGCTCATCTAGAAAAATACAGAAGATTGGTTGGGCGCCTATTGTACTTGACTCTTACCAGGCCTGACATCTCATACACTGTCCAACAATTTAGTCAGTTCCTTCAGAATCCATTGGTTCCTCACTGGAATGCAATTGTTTACTTGCTTAGATATCTCAAAGGGAGTTTTAATCTTTCCTTATCATATTCCTCCAAGACATCTGTCTCTCTTCAAGCATATAGTGATGCTGATTAGGCAAGCTGTGCCTTCTCTGGTCATTCATTATCAGGCTATTGTGTATTCATTGGTTCATCCTTGATTTCCTGGAAAATAAAGAAGCAGAAGGTGGTCTCTAAGTCTTCGACTAAGAGTGAGTATAGGAGTATGTCAGCTGCTGCTAGCGAGTTGGTTTGGCTTACTGGTGTGCTAGGTGATCTTCACATTCCTGTCACTCTGCCCATTCCCTTACATTGTGACAATAAAGCAGTTCAACACCTTGCAGCCAACCCTGTTTTTCACGAAAGAACTAAACACATTCGTGTGGACTGCCATTTCATTCGTGACATGGTTGAAGAAGGGTTTATCTGCACCAAGCATGTTGCTTCCTCTCTCTAGACAGCTGATATCTTAACAAATGCCCTGGGTGCTGCTCAACACCAATTTCTGTGTGTCAAGCTTGGTCTAATTGTCCCCAATGTTTGTCCAGCTTGAGGGGGGGGGGTATAGAATATGTTGGGGGTATTTTGGTAAATCCACAAGCTGTGGTGGTTGAGAGTTTGTTAGAACTCATTTTGCTATATAAATACAGCTGAACCACACTCTTACAGAAATCAGTTTCTGGTGAATAAAAACTCAATTTGTTCTAGATTGTTGATCATATCATGTTGATTGCTTACATATTGTTCGATTGTTAGATCTATTTCACAGCTTCAAAATCTCCATTATTTACTTATGCTTTGAGTTATTCGAATTCATTGCGCGCTTGATCGAAAATGGGGAACTTCATTTCGTTGTTTCTGAAGTGGCGCGGACTCGCGGATTCGTTTCTCTTGGTTTCCGGTCAAAATCGCGTAACGTACGCGTACCAATCCACATACCACGAATTTGTATAACACAGTGTACTCAATTTAATTGCATTGGGTTCCACTCTTACCTACATTTTTTTCTAAGGCATGTATCCAGGGGCGGATCCTTTAAAGGACCGGGGGTGGCAGTCGCTCCCCCCCCCCCCCAATCAAAAGTTAAATGTAATATACATATTCCTCTCATCGATAGCTTCGATTTTATATATTATAAGCTCGAATCCGATAACTGAGTAAACAGTTATAAACGTTTCAAGACTGAAGCGATATAAATTATTTTTCACATTATTTAGCAAATTAATACACTCCTATCATACTCATCATTTGTTAAACTTCATAACTTAATACTATAATTAAACCCGAAAACTTCAAATATTGATGACGCCCCCTCAACTAAACACTTCAGGATCCGCCACTGCATGTATCGGAATAACTGAAACACCCCCATCTACTCGATCATTTGTTCCAAGAGTCAAGATCACCTACAACCTACAATAAGACCTTTGGTGTAACACAAAAATATTTAAGGTATTTTCTAATGATAAAAAAAATTGTAAAAATTATATTTACATTGTACATATCAAATAACATATATTTATATAATTTTATAATATAAAATGATATTTAAAAAATATTAAAATCAAAAGAGTTGTTATTTTAGAATATGAATTATAATATTTATTAAAATATCATTTTGAAAGGACAAAATGTACAAATATATGTTATTGGGTATGTACAATGTAAATATAATTTTTATAAATTTTTTTTATTAATAAAAAATACCCCAACTATTTTTGTGTTACACCAAATGTCTCATGGTAGGATGTAGGAGATCTTTACTCTTGTTCCAAACATAAATAGATGTAACCCAAAGATCAACTTGGAGATGATCAATGTTGTCCACTCGTCATGTGGACAACTAGTGCCAACAAATGGAAGATTCATTTAAGATCTGTTTTTTTGTTTGGTTGTTGTTGCTGTGATTCATTTAAGAGCTTGTTGACGGAGTCGTCAAATACAAAATAGTTTCATTTTCTGGGAACTGGGAAGCTTTAATTCCCGGTTCTTATTGATTTATAGATTCATTTGATTAAAATTTTTAAAGACTCCGTCAACAAGGATTGACGGAGTCTAAGGAGAGAGGGAAGTCTAGCCTGGCCTTTTTTTTTTTTTTTTTTTACAGTAGGCAACCAGTAGAATGTCTTTTGTAACAAAAGATCATTCTTGATCATCCCGAAGGATGATGTTACAAAGTTCCCTGAAAAAAGGGAAACTAGGATTACAATTAACACTATTCTTAGCTATGAAATCAGCAGCTTGATTGGCTTCTCGATAGCAGTGCTGAACGGTAGCTGATGCGAATTCCTTCTGAAGTAATCTGATCTTTTCAACCACTCTTAGAATTTCCCATAAACTTGAATCTTGATCTTCAATTGCCTTGACAACTCCCAAACTATCTCCTTCGATAATGACCTTACTCCATCCTCTTATACGGGCTATTTCTAACCCTTTGCAGAACGCAAGGGATTCTGTTAGGATTACAGATCCCTTAGGAACATCTTCATAGAACATATCAATTACCTTTCCATTCCAATCTCTGACAATCCCCCCAATACGGCAGTCGCCCGACGGTTTAACCGACCCATCTACATTGATTTTGTAGATAGGTATTGGGGGCCTTGCCCATTTTATATTTGTCCTCCTTTTGGGCTTAGGTTTCTTAGATTCTCCATCTTTTGTAAGATTAATCCATTCCCCTATACTGTGTTTGGCTTTCCTTACAATTGCTTCCAGGTTATCTGGATTGCTCCCTTTAAAGATAACAGAATTACGAAATTCCCATATGTGCTGCCATAAAATACATAGGTGTTCAAAATTTGGATTGATCCTTCTTATATAAGGCAGATCTGTCATTGATATCCTAGTGTCATGAAGGCCAAGGAACCTATCACCACTCAGCTGTTCATATTTTGCGATAATCATTTTTGTGATGGAGCACTTGAGAAGTAAGTGATCTTTGTCCTCACATCCTGCATTGCAGAAACAGCAAGGACTAGGGACTCTGTTGAAGTATCTGTTTAATCTGTCAGTTGTTGCCAAGCTGTCAGAAGTTATCTTCCATATGAAATTATGCGTTCTTGGAGGGACATTTAGTTTCCAGATCCACGCATTATCGACATTAGTGGAGTTTATGTGTCTCGATTTATCGGTACTAGTTTTAGTTGTATATATACCTTCCTTGTTGAATCTCCATACTAGTTTGTCTCTAGCATCCCAAGTAGGGATGGAAAGCTGAAAAATTTTCCGGGCTATTGTATGTGGAAATAAAGAGGTAATTAGATCTACATTCCAAATCTTTTCATCCTTAATTAGATCTGACACCTTCATATCCGGGTTGTTATTGTTTCTGTATTGTTGTAGGTTCTCTCCCTTTAACCACGGATCAGACCAAATGTTTATATGTGTGCCATCACCAATGATCCACAAGAGTCCATCAGAAAAACTATCTCTTAGTTGTAGGAGGCGACCAAATTGCCAAGACGTGTTATGAATATTTAAATCCGAGATCTGGCGGTTTTGAAGGTACTTCTCTGTTACAACTTTGACCCATATATTATTAGGATCGGTGTATAGTTTCCAGAGCAATTTCATTTGTAAGGCTATATTCTGTTCCTCTGCTTTCTTAATTCCTAAGCCACCCATTTCCTTAGGTGCACAAATTTTGTCCCAACTAATTAGAGGTCTATAGTTTTGTGACTGTGTTTTGTTCCAGAAAAAGTTCTTATTAATCTGATCAATCTTAGCTAATATTCCTTTTGGAAGTAGGAAACTTTGCATTAAATAATTCGTTTTTGAGCTAAGGTTGGCTTTGACAAGGGTCATCCTCCCTGCTTGAGATATTGAATCAGATTTCCATTTTGGAAGTTGCTTTTTCAGGCTTTGAAGAGCATCTTCAAAGACCTCATTTTTAACTCGGCCGTTCATAATAGGTATACCCAGGTATTTTTCCAATCCCGTCGCCACAGGGATATTCATTTGATGTGCCAGGTTTAGGGCTTTGGTTCTATTTACGTTTTTGGAGAACTGCATAGAGCTCTTCTGGTAATTAATGGTTAATCCTGACATGTTAGAGAAATGGTTCAAAATATTTTTAATTGTATCTAGACTTTTGTACGAGGTCTTCGCAAAGATTAATGTATCATCCGCAAACGTCAGGAGGGGGATTGGGCGACTATTAGGCGTTATTTTCACACCCACTAGAGCATCGTCTAGATGGGATTCTTTCTGTAGTTCCCTAGCTAGACTTTCCATAACTATAATGAAGATGTATGGGGCTAAAGGGTCACCCTGTCGGAGACCCCGTTCAGGTGTGAAGGGTTTCCCTGGGTTATTGTTTACCAAAACAGAAAATGTGGATGTGGTTAGGCATTTCATGACCCATTTGATCCATTGTTCATGAAATCCCAGTTTTTTTAGCGAAGCTTCTATGAAGCTCCAGCTGAGCTTGTCATAGGCTTTTTCCATGTCTAATTTCAGTGCCATCCAGCCAGTCTTACCCTTTTTCTTATGAAAAGAATGGAATACTTCGTGCGCTATAAGGGTGTTGTCTTGGATTGATCTCCCTTGCACAAACGCACCTTGGAAGGGATTGATAATACCTGGTAGAATCGGCTTTAATCGATTAGCTAGGATTTTTGTAATAGTCTTATAAATTGTGTTGCAAAGACTTATCGGTCTATAATGATGGATTGTTGTAGGATTATCTACTTTTGGTATTAATGCTAGGAATGTCTGGTTCATCTCAGTTAGAATCGAACCAGAATGAAAGAAAGCTTTCACTGCTTTACAAACCGAGTCTCCGACTATATTCCAATATTTGGTGTAGAATTCGGGTGGAAAGTCGTCAGGACCTGGAGACTTATCTTCCACCATGCTAAAGATTGTATCTTTAATTTCTCTAGTTGTAGGTTGTTTAATGAGAGTGTTGTTTTGATCTTGCGTAATCTCTGGATGCAAGAACATGAGTTGATTAGGATCAATTGGGTTTCTACAGGGAGATATAAATCGCTCTTTCAGCTCATCAGTAATATGATCTCTCATCTGGGTTTTATCAGTGATAACCAAACCATGTTTCGTAGTAAAACTTGTAGTTGCATTTCGATTGCTCCTAACCTTAGCCAACGATTGGAAGTACCTAGTGTTCTTGTCTGTGAGATGTAGATGCCTTGCTCTAGCTCTTTGTTTCCAAAATTGATGGCTATAATTAAGAATCTATATTCGCTTATTTTCTAATCTGTTTAGCTTACTCACATCCTGGGAAGACAAAGCTCCCCAAGAAAGAGCATGCTGAAGTGTCATGATTTTCTGGTCAACTTCCTGTAGTTGTTTATCAAAGTTGTTTCTATTTGTTTTACACCAGTTTTTTGTGTTATGTTTAAGTAGCTTTTGTTTTTGGACAAGCTTGAAACCATAGGAGCCTGTCATTCTATTTTTCCATACATTAGCTACAATTTTCTCATAAGTTGGGTTAAGGGTCCAAGCCATCTCAAAACGGAATGGAGAGCCCTTATCAATGGAGACAATTCCTAATCTTGTGGTGATCAGACAGTGATCCGAGGTAGAGAATGAGTGATGTTGTGTGACCATGTCTTTAAATTTAGTATAGATATCATGATGAGCCAAGATCCTATCTAATCTTTCAAATGTATTATCAATCTTATTTTGATTCTTACTCCAAGTGAAAGGAGATCCTTGGAAGGGTATGGTATGAAGATTTAATTCATTTTTGACATCTCTAAGTCGTCTGAATCTGTTGGTGGAGGGAGTGGAACCACCAACCTTTTCACTATCATTTTCTATGTCGTTTAGGTCCCCAATAATTAGGATTGAGAGATTGTGCAGATTTGTTTTGACATATAATTCTTCCCAAAAATCAGTTTTTTCACCTTCAATAGCAGGAGCATAGACGAAGGTGAGTAGTATAGTTAGTGTGTCTATAGAAAGATTGATCATTACCATTCTATCTGTCATCTCCAGGACAGAGCTATCTTCTATAAGCTTATCATTCTTAATAAGGATCCACATGCCTCCCTTGAGACCTATAGATGCAATGAAGATCATTTTTTGGAATCCTGCTTCCTTTATCTGTGCCTCAGAGGGAGGGATCATAGATTTAGTTTCAGATACAGCAAGGATATCTAACTTGTTTTTTAGTCGGGTATGTTTGAGTTCTGGCCACAAAGATAGCCTTCTAGAACCCCTGATGTTCCAGTAACCTACGTTAATCATAAATTTGCTTGTGATCCTGCCCCGAGGCATCTGATTTTAATGGATTGGTGTTACTCTTAACTTTGTTTTTAGGTACGTGATGGATAATCAAAGGGAGTAGAAGTAGAGGAGTACCTCCCAAAGTGATAGTCATCCAATATATATTCTTTTTATAACTACAAAGGATCTCTATTGTGTTAAAGATATTGCTGCTATACCAGGACAGGGTAATTGATAGATAGATATAGTCTTTAGACTGATGTTTAGACTGATGTTTCAGAGATGAGTATAACTGAGTTTTGTAGGCTATAATAGCCAGAGAAGGGTGTTTGTAAGTTTTGGTGTGGCCACCAACCACACAGCCACAAGAGCTGGTGGGGCTAGACCATGAATTTTGCAAGATAAAAGAAAAGGGGGAGAAAGTATACAAACCAAGCCAAAAACAGTAAGCAAAACGACAAAAAATAACCACCAAGAGCATCCCTTTGGAGATGACATCATGCCAACCAACTGTTGTATTGGCTTTGTGAATGAAGCAAGTTTTGCTAATAATGGTTGTTGATAAGAGTTGAGAGTAAAGTTTGGTTGGGGTGGCCACCACGCAACGCAGAGACGCATTGGTGGAGCAGAACCCATAAGAGTTGAAAGAACACAACGAGACAAACACACACCCTTTACCTATCAAGAGCTCATCATCTGGGATCACGCATTCGATAGCATCCCACCACCAAGCAGCATACTTCTTGAAACCAGGCACATGGTAACGAGAGGCAGCCGTGCGACAAAAGGGATAAATCCTTGCCAAGCACCGACAACCATCATGCATCCCACACCTATCCCTCTTATGACTCTGTTTGTTCATCCTAAGAGTAGAACTGCAGCAGAATATGTTGTAGAGACAACAAATATAATAGAGAAAGCTAACTTTATTGATATTGTCACTAAGGGTTCTTGTATTTGGGTTGGCCTCCAAGGGTGGAGCTGAATTAAGGGGCATAGCATATATGGAATGAAGTTCAGCAGCTTGGGGTGTGAAACGCTGATTTTCAAGAGCCAAGGATAGGCTAGGTTCCAGAATCAGAGTGGGAAGAGGCATGGATTTCAAGGTGATTCCGTGCCTAGTAGTAGTGATGAGCGTATCAATAAAAAAGGCTTGTAGATCCATATTCATAATCAGAGAGCAGGGGAGGAGTTTGTTACTAAGAATCAGGCCAAGACATGGGTTGGAAATGCTAATCCAATCTAACTTAATAGGTAAACACAAAAGAGCAAAACTATCTTTGCATGCAAGGATCTGATCTACATAATGGTGGGGTGGATCTAGAATTTTAGGCATAACCCATATTAAAGAGATAATCATATCTTTTTCACCAAAAGTAAAAAAGCCAAAATTGATAATTAGATCAGTGGAACCTGATTCTCCGGGTGAAATGCTAGGCTCCTCGGAAGCTACACACTCCATGTCCCGATTCATCCTTCTTCTTTTTTGGGTTATCATGGGTTTAAACATACAGCTCCTTACTCCTCCTTCTTCTGGTTGTTCTTCCATTGTCGAGGCAATTCTAGCAGACGGGAGTGAAGAGAGCCGCTCCACCACCCCACAGTGTCCAATAGAAGCACCTGCATGTTCATTATTAATGCAGTAAATGCAGTTAGTAGGCTCATTAGTCAGTAATATAGGGTTAATTTGTGTGGATTTGGTTGTGATTAGGTTTGATATAGAGTTGGTTAGAGGGAGATTTGTAGGGGCATCCAATAGGCCGAAAAGAATTCGCCCTTCGGTGCTTGTGTTTGTAATAAATTTTTGGTGGTTCCCATGGGGCTCCTTGGAACTCTGCATCTCATTTTCCAGAAACTTATTTTGAGGGATGGATTTTGGGTGGATCTGGTTTTGGGAGGAATTTTTTAGGGGTAAAGTAACTTGAGGATTATTGGGAACTACCAAAGGCAATCTCCCAAGAGTGGATTTGCTATACATATTTGTTGGATGTAGGATTAGAGATGGGTTTCGATCAGATCTAGCAGCAAGCAAGGAGCTGTTAAAGCTGCTAGATCGATCCCCGCCATCCCAAGAAACACTCGGAATCACTCTGGGCAAATCAGCAGAAGAGGAGTTTCAAGGAAGAGAGAAAGCACCAGTTCGTCTAGCCTGGTCTGTTTGGTTGGGGAAAATAATAGTAGAATTTATATATGTCCTCTCATTCCCATTGAATTTTGTTGAATCCAACAGGAAGTTTCTCGAGCTTCTTCCTCTCTTCTTCTTCTTCATTGATTTCATCTATGAGCTGATATATTGATTCTCTAATCATCAACAAGTGATAACTTATATTAATCTCATCTATATCTATATTATACTTTAAATGAGAAGCAATTTTGCCACATGTCACCATTTTATGCTAAGTTATTTTAGGTAAGTGTATTTCCATAATAATATAATTAATTAGGGTAAATCAATTAACCTATTTATTATTTATCCATATATTTCAATCTATCTCACATATATATATATATATATATATAAAATTTATTATAGGATATTCTATTTAATTTATCTATATATTTTTATATCTATATAATATGCTAAACTAATTCTTATGTTTTAAGCAATGGGATTAATTCAAAACTATTTTTCAATAAAAATTACATCATATATTAACAAATAACTATTTAAGAAAATCATTTTATTTATTTATTTTTGTAATTGACATATTCTATATATATTCTATAATATATATTAACACATACTACATTTTCTAATCAATAGGTTCAATTCAAAACATTTGAACCAATAAATTTTTAATCAATCAAATTATAATAGAGTTTTTTTTTCTTTATTTAACATATGTTACATTATTTAATCAATTGGTTTAATTCAAAATATTAAATTAATATATTTTATATTTTCTAATCAACTTATTTAATTCAAATCATTAAATTAAACTATAATCTATATCTAAATATTAAATAAGAAACATTTTGATGTTATGATCTCATAAATTGTTAATAATTGAAAATTTATACATTTTTAATCATCTACCTGTATTTATTTATTAATGAAATGAGAATATTTTTGGTAATGTGTCATAACTACCTTCATTTTATGGTTTTTACGTATTTTTTACTTTATCAACTCCCTACATTTATTGGTCAATACTACCTTTGTTAATCATTTGCGGAGTATTTAATTATATAATAATAAAAATTTTATTATTAAGATTTTCTAACAAAACCGCGTCATGGCGCGGGCACTGCACTAGTATATCTTAATCTCGTACACTCGTATTACAAGTAATGTCACTCAACTTAACCCTGATTAAAATGAGTTAAATATATCCAGGAACAAACTTGGCTTAATTAATTAGGAAGTAGTTAGCACTTTCCGATAACTAAAACTTAAAACCATGATAATATTCACTGCATTGAGTACATATATCGATGCAAAAGGCTGGTGTTTTATAGGCCTGAATTCATATAGTACTTCCCATCAACGGTTTGTAGGGTCCGAATCTGGCCACTAACTTAAAGTTTTATCATTCTTTATGATCCATCATTTTTAGTGTTTTATAATTGACGTGAGAGAGCTACACTCTCATACCAAACCTCTAAACAAGAATAAGCAATTGGGCAACCAAGGAGGTTAATTACCCTCCACCATTGCTGGTGCAGTGGTGCTCTTACATATCAATATATCAGAGTAGCCTAGCACATAAGTCGAATGGAGCTGGAAACCAATTGACCGGCCATAAGAGGAGTAACCCACTAGCTCATATACTAAGACTTCTTTGTCCATATTATCAATGTGAGACTATTTGGGTCTCTTCACATTCTTTCATTTTCTCGACACAATATGATCCAATCTACATAAAAAACCATTAATGTAACAATTTGTAAGCAAATTTTCCACTGTACGTAGCATCTTTACATATCAATATCATATGCACAAAATGTTCAACTCATTGATAAAACTAGGCAAGTCGACGTGTCCTTGGCCTACTTGTTTCAGCTTTTAGTTTCTCCGGTGAAATGTTGCCTTCTAAAACATGAACCACCTGACTCATTCTTGGTCTATTATCTGGAAAACGATGAACACATATCGCTGCACAAGTAACCATCCGGTTCATTTCTTCTTGATCATAATTATCTGCCAACTTTGGATCAATAAGTTCAGTCTCAAGTTTTCCATCTTCCATTGCTTGATCAAGCAGTGTGCTTGCCTGCATCCAGTTCCCAAATCCTTAGTTTAACACTTTAAAACACAGTCCTATTCGATCATCACAACACATTGAGCTCAATTTTGATACTAATAAAGTAAAAACCTTACCCATTCTGTGAGATTGATCGGTTTTCGCCCTGTGATCAACTCAAGAAGCACCACCCCGAAAGAGAAGACATCTGATTTCTCAGTCAATCTCCCAGTTGACCCGAATTCTGGAGCCAAGTACCTACATTTTTTTTTATTAAAAATAAAATAAAATTGTCCAATAATAGTATTTATATATCTTACTATTTAGTAGATAATAGCTAGAAGTAGCAAACATGCATTACCCCAAAGTTCCCAGGATTCTTGTGGAAACATGACTTTTGTCATCAAGAACAAACTTAGCAAGTCCAAAATCAGCAACCTGCGTATTAGATCGACTTGATGTAATATATCTGATCGACTGAATGTAGAAATCTAATCGTAGATTCACAAGCTAGCAAATAACAGCTCCAACGATGAGTAGCTTGTATTAAGATACGTACCTTTGGTATGAAATTAGAGTCAAGAAGTATATTATCTGATTTAATGTCTCGATGAATTATTCTAGGATAACCTATAAAAACGATTACTTGCTTTCAAAAGGCCAAAATAAAGGGAAACTGTAGAAGCAAAATTAAAGAAAATACTTCAAATTAAGGGGAAAAGGGGACATACACTCCTCATGTAAATATGAAATTCCTTTAGCAGCACCCAAAGCTATACTCAATCTAGTTGCCCAATCCAACACTGGTGTTGCGCCTGCATTTTCATTTTTTTTCCATTCAATCATCATGGTTGACATGTATAATAAAGTATAGATCATGAAACTGTAACAGACTCTAGCATAGAATCTCTTGGTTTCATTTATATAACTACCGAGATTCAATGTTAGACAGTGATCGAGTCATTCTAATCTTTTGTCTTCATAAAAGAAAGACACAAAAAGGCTTCATTTTGGCTTACAACTTATGTTTACCATATCAAGACTAACAAGGAAAATGCATTTGATTCTTCTAGGCTAATCAAGCTAGAAGATGGAAAATCATCTAGGAATTTAATTGCTAGTGCGGTACGCGTATCTGCCTTGTTGGAAGCATATATTTTACCAGTTTTATCTTCCCTGACAATCCAAGAGGCTAGACCTCACTATCTCCTTTGATTTCTATGTGCTTGTGGGTGAATCCATCTATTTTAGATCTATCAAATGAGTAGGTGCTTTCCTGGTTTTATGCTCTATCAACATTTAGCAAGAGATGAAAAGTGGCAACAAAAAAAATAGTTCAGAGTAACCTTGCAAATGGAAAGACAAGCTGTTGTTCTGCATGTACTCGTAAACAAGCAACCTCTCAGGGCCACTAATGCAGTACCCGACCAACGAAACAAGATTCCTGTGATGAACACGACCTATAACATTGATCTCTGCAAGAAACTCCCTGTCCCCTTGGAAGCCTCCGCCTTTGAGCTGCTTGATTGCAACTAGACGACCATCAGCAAGGAAGCCTCCTCGGTATACAGACCCGAATCCACCTTTACCAAGAAAGTTGTCCTGGCTGAAGTCATTTGTCGCCTCCGATAGTTCTTGGTAGGTGAATGTCTTTATCCCTACAGATACTATATGCTGCTGCACTTGATCACCAGTCAGGGCCGCCGCTTGGGGTAGGCCAAAGGGGTGGTCGCCTAGGGCTCCCTACCGAGTAAGGCCCCGGGAAAAAATTTACGTTATATATAGGGTATTATGTATTATTATAATTACATGTAATAATAGATTTACTAAAATATACATGTGAAAAAAACTCATTTGTGATATGACTTATTAATTTATACAATATTTCAAATCAACGACAAAGAGTCTAAAAAAGTCTTCGTGTTTCAATTTTTGATATAAATGAAAAAACGGATGGTTTTTAAGTAACAATATTTTAATAAATTTATTTAAGTGATTATAGTTTTTTTTGGATAAATTTAAATAACGATGTATTTTTAAGTGTTTAATCATACTATTTTACATTCATGGGAAAAAAACAGAATATTAAAAACAAAAATTCACCTTTATGATCACTAGAAAATTCACGTATTTTTAATAGGACTTGTAAGGAATTAAATAAAATTTAGTAAATAAGTATATTCGTAAATTTAAAAATCATAGTCTTTTGTTGTGTTATAAGTACCTAGAGGTTGTCGCATTAGTCATACTCATATACTACTTAAATGTCCATTAATTTTCCTTTTAATGATAAAAATAAAATTCGAATTTAATAATGGGTAAGAGTGAGGGTGAAAAAAGACTAGTATTTTACCCTGCCTCGGGCCCTAAAAATCTCAGTGCTGGTCCTGTCACCTGTTGATACCGATGAAGAAGTTGAAGTCATGCTGTAAATTTTAGAATTCAGCTGAGATTCGGGTAGCTGCAGAAACTGCGGCGAAGCTGGAGCCTTAGGAGCTTGCAAAGGGGACAACTTTAGCGCTTCTCTTGGAGTGCTCCCTGTGTACAAAGGAATTTGTATTGCCATGAATTCTTTCTTGGAGAAATTTGTGCAATTTACCCAATTTATTAGATGACAGTATTCAGCAAAGTTAAAATAAAAAATTTGATCACATTGATATAAAGTCAGCAGATATGCAATTATTTCTGCTTTGTAGGGGACATTCCACACGGTGAAAATATCGCCATTTACACGGTACTGGTCACAGTTTTAGAAATCGTGAGAATATTTATGCGACAGTTTTGAAAACCATCGCCATAGTCCCTATTGGCTCTCTCACATTGAGCGGTCACGGTTTCTAAAACCGTGGGAGGCCTCCCGAGAAAATAGCTCCCTATTGGATGCAAACAAGGACTTATGGCGACGGTTTTAAAAATCGTCGCCATAAACAATTCTATGGTTTTTAAAAGATTCCCACGGTTTCTAACACATGGCCAACCAATGGGACTCATTGCGACGGTTTTTAAAACCATCGCATAAGCATTTTTAAAGTTTATGAAACCGTGGCTGCAACCTTGTCAATGGCGATAAATTGGCCATGTCACCAGCAATCCTAGCTATAAAAAGATTGATGTGTAAGTAATGATAGGTATACAGTGATGGTGAAAAAAAAAAAAAAACTAACCAAATTTTATAACATTTAACCAAACAAATTAAGACAACAATCTGAATCCCCATCAAAAAATATTTAATAATAATAATTTTAAACATGATTTAGGAATTGTTACCTGCCCCCTTTTTAATTATCTTCGATCCAACTGAACTTTGGCTTTCCTATTTGACATTAAGAAAGCGGGTTTTTCTTAGAAAAATGATTGATTATTTTAATTACGGAGTACTATAACTTAAATACTCAAGAGTAACATACTAACATAATGTCATAAAAGCAACAGAAAAGTTGAAAAGAAAAATTACCAAGAAAGGAGACGGTGAAGCTATCTCCGGAGTCAACGGACCTAAACCACCCTCTTCTCCCCTCTGCATCGGTCGCAGTCGCTGCCTAACCAAGAATGTAACCAAAGCTAAAGCAGCTGCCAGCAATACCACCCCGCCAACTGTCACTCCAACAGTCAATCCCACTGAACTCCTCTTTCTTGATCGCGTTAATGGCGTGGCCGATGGTGAGCCATTTTCCTCTGGTGGCGGCGACGGCGGCGATGATGTATCCAATGTCGGTGGTTGTTCTGAATCCATTCCCTTACGGGCGCTAATATTAGAGAGTACGCGACAACATTATAAAGAAACTAAATACTCCGGAGTACAACGATGTAGCTAGGCATGTAGCCGCCTGTTGGAACACGACTTGTGGATCACACACACTCACACACTAAGATTCAAGGACAAGAACACTAGGAAGAACACACAACCTGCACACTTGACAGTTTTCGACAAAAGCCTCACACCTTTGATTAATTCCACACCACCTACTAAAACCCATCACAAACTTAAGTAACTGCATAAAAACCGACACTACAATCCACTTCCGCACTAACACATAGCCTAGGAAGTGATTCAATACACAATAACTGACTCCAACTAACATTCTAACTTTTACTGTCATTTGACATCGACTAACTAAGTCGATTACGACTAAACACAAAACAAACTTAACTTGAACTTTTGCTGTCATTCAATTTCGACTAACTAAGTCAATATCGACTAAACCCAAAACACAGAACCAGCTTGCTTGAACCTTGGATTACCAAACTAACATTTAACACCTCCCCTTAATTCCAGGTTCCTCATACCAATCTTCTCAACGAAGTACTAATGCTTTGCTCCACACAGAGCCTTGGTGAACAAATCTGCATTTTGTTCATTTATCCCACAGAACTTCAACATAATGAACTCTCTTCTTTGCCACCAGTTCTCGAATGAAATGGTGTTTCACATCTATGTGCTTTGTCCTGGCATGAAATGCTGGATTCTTGGTCATTGCTATGGCAGACTTGTTGTCACACCAGATCTCCATAGCCCCACTTTGCTCAATTCCAAAATCACACATCAGCTTTCCTAGCCACAATGCCTGTCTTGCAGCTGCACCTGCTGCTACATACTCAGCTTCTGAGGATGATAGAGCCATTGCTTCTTGCTTCTTAGAGCTCCATGTGATGGCACCTGAACCAAACCCAAACACAGACCCCGACGTGCTCTTTTTGTCATCAATACAGCCTGCCCAGTCACTGT
Source organism: Persicaria maculosa (assembly GCA_963922045.1). Lineage (NCBI taxonomy): Eukaryota > Viridiplantae > Streptophyta > Magnoliopsida > Caryophyllales > Polygonaceae > Persicaria > Persicaria maculosa. The sequence goes on from OY998253.1 coordinate 8,891,202, forward strand.
CTGTGTAGCCTTGCAACTTGAAGTCTCTCACACTTTCATAACAAATTCCCAAATGTAAGGTCCCTGCAACATACTTCACTATCCTCTTAGCAGCTCCCATGTGCTGCTTTGTTGGTTCATGCATGTATCTGGATACAACACTCACACAATAGGCTATATCAGGCCTAGTGTGAGTAAGATAATTCAGACCTCCTACAAGACTTCTATAGCATTTCTCATCTGCTTTCTCACTGTCATCCATCCTCTACAATTTCTCATTCATATTCATTGGAGTGTGAGCAATCTCACACTTCTCCATTTGGAACTTCTTCAGGAGATCTCGAGCATATTTTTCTTGGCACAGAAAAATACCTTCTTCACTTTGTTTCACCTCTAGCCCAAGAAAGTACTTAAGTAGCCCCAGATCATTCATCTCAAATTTCTTCATCATGGCATTCTCGAAATGTTCTAACATTTCTTGTGAATTGCTCAGGTAGATAATATCATCTACATACAAACACAATAATGAACTCACCCTTGCTTCCCTTCAACATAAAGAGTTGGTTCATTCTCACTTCTAGCAAACTGATTTCTTAGAAAGAAATCATCTATTTTGCTGTACCAAGCTCTTGGAGCCTGTTTAAGTCCATACAATGCCTTCTTTAACTTGTACACTTTAAACTCATCACCCTTCTCTTCAAATCCCAGAGGTTGTTCCACAAACACCTCTTCTTGTAGCTCACCATTCAGAAAAGCTGAATTTACATCTAACTGAAAAATAGGTAGCTTCCACTGAGCTGTCAATGCCAGCACCACTCTCACTGTCTCAAGCCTGGCTACAGGTGAAAAGGTTTCTTCATAATCTAATACCTTCTTGCTGTGAGTATCCCTTAGCTACAAGCCTTGCCTTGTGCTTTTGAATACTTCCATCTGTGTTATACTTGGTCCTAAAAACCCATTTAAGACTAATGACATTCTTTCCTTCAGGCAACTCCACCAGTTCCCAGGTTTGATTTCTTCTAATGGCTTTCATCTTTTCCTCCATAGCCAGTTGCCAGTGGCTCTCACTCTTTGCTTCCTCAAAGCTTACTAGATCTATTGCAATCAATGCAAAGCCAACTCTCACACTTCTGTCATACACATCAGCAAGTGATCTTATCTTCTTGGGAGGAGAATCACTGCACACACTTGAAGGAGAGCCACTCTGACTACTTGATGAACTGGCAAGATCAGTAGGAGTTGATGGTGTGCTTGGATTTGAGCCATCACTGTCACTTGACTCACCACCTTGATCAGTCTCCTCATCTGTACTATCCAAAGGGATAAGCTCTTGCAACCCATCTCCTTTCTCACTTTGCTTCCATTCCCATTTGCTGTCCTCATTGAACACCACATTCCTGCTAATGATCACCCTTCCATTTGCAAGATTGAACAGCTTGTATGCCTTTGACTGTGAAGCATACCCAATGAACATACACTTCTCTGCCTTGTCATCCAATTTCTGTCTCAAATTGATCAAAGTATATGCCACACACCCAAAAACCTTCAAATGATCAACATCTGGCTTTCTTCCCCTTAGAACTTCATATGGAGTTCTATTTAACACAACTTTTGTTGGAGAGATGTTCAGCAAATACACTGCAGTTGCCACTGCTTCACACCAGAATCTGTTTGGAACCCCCTTGGCCTTCATCATACTTCTAGCCATTTCCACAACAGTCCTATTTATTCTTTCTGCCACTCCATTTTGCTCAGGAGTGTATGGGGCTGTCAAATCTCTCCTAATTCCATTCTCATAACAAAACTCATTGAATTCATTTGATAAGAATTCACCTCCTCTGTCAGTTCTGAGAGCCTTGATCTTCCTCTCTAACTGATTCTCAATCATCACTTTGAATCTCTTGAAATTGAGGAAGGTTTCAGACTTGTGCTTCTGAAAAAACACCCAACTCATCCTGCTGTAGTCGTTTGTCACCAGCAAAAAATATTTACTTCCTCCCATGGATTCAGTTTGCATAGGTCCACAAAGATCTGCATGTAACAACTCAAGTCATTGAGTTACTCTCCAAGCTGTCCCACTTGGAAATGACCCTCTCAACTGCTTGCCATAGACACAGCCTTCACAAAACTCTAGATCACTTATCTTAGGCAGACCTTAAACCATTTCTTTTGCACTCAACATTTTCAGACTTTGCATATTCAAGTGCCCATACCTCTGATGCCAAAGCTCAGACTCTTCTACACCTTTAGCTACCATTGCCTTGCTCACATCAGAAGCTAAGTTAATAGGAAACATCCTATTTGCAGTCATGGATACACTCACCACAATGTGACCTGTTTTCTTTTCTCTAATCACACAAGTATCATCATCAAAAAGCAAAGAAAACCCACTCTTCTGCAACTGACCAACACTTAGCAAATTGTGAGCCAACCTAGGTACAAACTGCACATCACACAGTGCCTTTTTTCCACCTTGAACACTGGCAATTGTCACAGTACATTTCCCTTCAACTTGCAGCACTTTATCATCTCCAAGCCTTACCTTGCTTCTCTTGGTTTCATCAAGCTCTTTGAACATCTTTCTTGAGCTTGACATGTGGTTTGAGCAACCACTGTCCAAGTACCAAATGGCAGACACATTCTCTTCAGTAGTGGTAAGAGCCATGAACAACTTCTCTTCTTTGTCTGCATTCTCTGAGAAGTTTGCCCCTTTGTTTTCATTTTCTTGCTTATTCCAGCACTGAGCCTCTTTATGCCCATATCTTTTGCAATAGTAACACTTAATGTTACTCCTGTAGGATCTTGAATCACTGTGATTTCCCCTGGAAGATTCCTTCCACTACTCTCTTCCAATATCACTACCTTGGCCTCTTCCTTGACCACCAGAAGATCCTTTTCCTTGACCTCTACCACCACGACCTCTATAGCTGCCTTTGTGACCACCTCTACCTCTATGGCCACCTCTGTAACCACCTCTACTTGAAGAACCTTCGTCTTTGTTCTTTGAACTGTCATCCTTGACTTGAAGCAGCTTTTCTTCCTTGACCTCGCTGCTCCTACTCAACCTTTCTTCATGTGCATGAAGAGAGCTTGTTAGCTCTTCAAACTTGTAAATTGCTAAGTCCTTAGACTCTTCTATAGCAGCTACAACATGGTCAAATTTCTTTGTGAGACTCCTCAACACTTTGCTCACAATCTTCTCATTGTTAACCTCCTCACCATAAGTTCTCATATGGTTTATAATACCTGTGACTCTTGACAAGTCTGCACAGTTTCCTTGTCCTGCATCACCAATGTCTCAAAATCTCTTCTTAGAGACTGAAGCTTCACAGTGATCACCCTTCTATCACCCATATACTCTTGCTTCAACACTTCCCAAGCATCGTGTGCTGTTTGAGAGGCTGCTATCCTTGGGAACACTTCATCATCCAAGGCTGATTGTATCATGAACAAGGCCTTGGAATCGTTCTTCCTTTTCTCTCTTAACTGCTGATCTGGCTCACCAACAGCAGTGTCTTCAAATCCTTGATCCACTAAGTTCCAAACCTCCTGAGACTTGAAGAGGGTTGTCATCTTCAAGCTCCAAAAGTGGTAATTCACTCCTTTGAACATAGGCAATTGAGGATTGCCAACTTTACCACTCCCATTGTTCTGCATTTTCGAACAATAGATCACTCAACTTGTGTTTCCATGTGTTTAATCTCACTACACTCAACCCAGAACACAAACCCAGCAAGAGCACTGCTATTAGCTCTGATACCAACTGTTGGAACACGACTTGTGGATCACATACACTCACACACTCAGATTCAAGGACAAGAACACTAGGAAGAACACACAACCTGCGCACTTGACAGTTTTCGACAAAAGCCTCACACCTTTGATTAATTCCACACCACCTACTAAAACCCATTACAAACTTAAATAACTGCATAAAAACCGACACTACAATCCACTTCCCCACTAACACATAGCCTAGGAAGTGATTCAATACACAATAACTGACTCCAACTAACATTCTAACTTTTACTGTCATTAGACATCGACTAACAAAGTCGATTACGACTAAACACAAAACAAACTTAAGTTGAACTTTTGCTGTCATTCGATTTCGACTAACTAAGTCGATATCGACTAAACCCAAAACACAGAACCAGCTTGTTTGAACCTTGGATTACCAAACTAACATTTAACACCGCCTTTGGGTTTGGTCGGCCGGTGGCATAGAGATGTTCATCAATCATGGAAAACTTCTTTATCTCTGTTTTTTTTCTAATAATAAGTTGATACCACATTTATTTTTTACTTTAAATTAATTAAATATAACTATATCTACCTCTTCTTTTAAGATAACCTCTTTTTTCCCTATAACCATGAGTTTACTTTTATTCCATATGTATCATCATATATTATTGTCCATTATTTGTATTTATTACTTTATAAATAAACTAAACTAACAAGTATTTTATTATATTAATATTATAATATATATATTCTTAATATACAAAATAATTTTTGCTTATGTGTCATCTTCACATCAATTCTCTCATTGATAATGTGACATCCTCCCATTAATTTATAATTATTTTTAAGATATTATACATTTTCTAATTAATTGGTTTAGTTCAAAACATCCAAAACATTGAATTTTTAAATTCAATGACATGGGATGTATACAAATAAATTTTGGCCCTCGATGATCCGATTTTAAGGCAATTTTATTTTGCTCATATATGATAATGCAGGTAGGAATATAACCTGGTGAAGCATCTGAACCTGATGTGGGAAAAGGAGCTCCAACTGGTACTAACGCTAACTCTGCATTCATATTTATAATAAAAATTAAACCAAAATACGACATATATGCGAATCACAGTGCAGAAGTCGTTTCAGTTCTCTGTTTTAGTATATATAGATATATAGATTAGTAGTTAACCTAAATTGTTTATAAAAATATATATTTAACCTATATTTATTCATCATAAATATATAGTCGTCATGTTTTATTATATTACAAATCTGATGTTTTTTTCGCTTAATATTTTGTAATCTATGTTTATTACTACTTTGTGTACATTATAAATAAATATCATATCTCGAATAAAAAATAAATAAATATCATATCTTTTTTTTTTTCAAGTTATGGGATGTATACAAATAAGTTTTGACGCTCGATGATCCGATTTAAAGGCAATTTTATTTTGCTCCACAAATGAGGGAAACACATAGTAATATATGCATGCAGGGTAGGAATATAACCTTCTGAAAGTAGTGAGGAAGCATCTGAACCTGATGAGGGAGGAGGAAGAGTTCCAACTGGTACTACTGAAACCGGTACCCCAATCACTGCACTCATATTTAATTTAATTTTACATAAATTTAATTACCGATTGATCTTGATTAGAAATTAAACATAAATATGTGAAGCACACTAAATGCATGTACGTACTCAAAAGGTAACCATACCATAATGAAAATTGAACATATATATGTTCAATTTTCATTATGGTATGGTTGAACATATATATGTTCAATTTTCATTATGGTATGGTTACCTTTTGAGTACGTACATGCATTTAGTGTGCTTCACATATATATATACATATATATATATACATATATATATATATACATATATATATATATATATATATATATATATATATATATCCACACGTCACAATATTCACATATTCATATCCACATAATACCATATTCATATTGATATGACACAATATTATTTCGTTTCATCGTATTCTTTATTTCATTGGATATTGCGTTATATTCATATGAGTATGACTTTTTGATACATTTTTTAAGGAGTTAAGAAATATATAAAATAATATATATTTTTATTAATTTTTTTTACATAATTATATACTTATTAGTACTGTAATATATATAAGATTAAGTAAAAAAAATATTTTATATAGTTTTTAACTCTTTAAAAAAACGGTACTTATATTTCTGAAGGGAGGGGTAGTTATTAAAAATAAATTAAATATATAATTAATTATAAAATATAATTTATTAACAAATCAGGTAAGAAATAAGACTAGTAGAGATATATAAACCCATCATGGGTAATTTATAGGGAGTATAATCTTTTGAATAACTGTACGACTGTACGCGCGCTTAATTATAAAAAAAGTCGGAAAATGAAAGAAATGGAAGGAGACGAAGAGTAGAGAAATCGATCTCACATGAGCACAATGAGATAGGAGGACTGCTGACGCTGCAGACGGATGGGAGCTTGAGGGCCTTGTTGGTATCAAACTCGATGCCGAGGGAGTTGTTTTTGGCGAGCAGCTCGCAGAGGCAATCCGGGCGGTTGCTCACCAAGCTCTTTATCTCCCCGCAGCAAGGCTTCTCCGGCACCGTCATGTTGCTCCCTGCCTCTATGTACGACAGGCAGTCCGCCGCCCCAAGCAACACCGTTGAGCAGTCATCCGCCGCCGGCCCTGGCGCTACTGGCGGTGGCTCAATCTGGGCCTCTGATAGCAGTGCCGCTAGCATAAAGGCAAGCGCCGCCGCTGCAATGGCGGTGGGGCTGAGGGAGGGTGCCATATTCATTAAATGTGAGGTCGATCTAAATTCTGGGGAGAGTTTGGAATGAATGGAGTTAGAGGAGAGGCGGGACTAACTAATCAATGCACGAACCCTACCTATCTAACACCTAACTTTTAATTCAATAATAATAATAATAATATACAGTACATATTAGCTGCATGGTTGCACACTTGCGCGCACTCATTGGCGGACCGGGGGATGGGTGGCGTCAGTAATTCTTAGAGCACGACCAACCATGGGTTTTACTTACTTGCTAAAAGGTAACCCCAGTTGTAGGCAAAACCTTAAGATAAAGAGAGAAAAGGGGTTATTTTGATGTGGAGAGGTAGGAAGTGCATTGGACCATGTGCAAAAACATGATGTTTTATTTATATTTATGTTTTTATATTTAACTAATAATATTATGATTGGTGGAAATCATATAGTGGTTATAAATAAATGGGAAAAAGAGAAGAATGAGGTAAACTCATGGTTGTAGAGTAAAAATATGAAAACCTTAAAGAAAGAGGTTGATAAAGTAGAAAATTATTTAAAAGAAAAAATAAATGAGATGTCAAAATATTATAGGGAGAGAGGAAAAAAATTAGATAAGAGGTAACCTTATGGTTGCGGATGGTCTTAGTCCAAAAGAAAATGGCAGAATTTTTTTTTTTGGATTTTTTTGGTGGTAAAATAAATGCCTTTTTGTGATTCTGCATGTTTTCTAGAGAGGTAAAATACTATAAAATATTTTTTTTAATCAATTTTTTTACGGAAATTTCACGAGGTACCCCTGAGATATCGCTTAATTCACGCCGTGACCAATTATTTTACTTCTTTCACGTGGTATCCCTGAGGTTTTGATTCCTTTCACCTCTCGTGCCCTTCTCCGTTTATTTTAACAGCTTCCTCCGTTAGTTCAAAATAAAAGAAAAAATCAATTGAATTGACAAAAGAAACACGAACCCCTCGAGCAGACGAAAGACACACAGATCGAGGCTAGTGGCCGGAGCTGCTGGTCGCCGGCGTTCTTCGTGTGGCTGCAGGCTTGTTCCAGACGTTGTTGTTCTTGCTTTTCTTCTTGGATTTCTTCCTATATATTCGTGTTCGAAACGTTTCCATCGGCGCTCTTTGGCTCCGACTGCTCGGCCTCGTCCCCACATTGTTTGATTTCAAATTGCTGATTACTCGCCGATGTGCGTGGGGTCGGTAGAGCGAGGTGTTTCTACTTCTTCGGTAGCGGCTCGTCCTCCTCCTCGTCGAAAAGCTTCACAGTGTCAAGCGATTTAAATTCATGATTCAGAGAGTTCTGGATCTTCGATGTCGGAGCTGAAGACGGCTCTTCGGGAGCGAAAGCTCGCTCCTTGCCACTCTTCAGGCTCTCCGAATTGATTTACGCTTCAATTCGAAATCTCGACAGGAAAATCCTCCATTACTGTATCGCGGGCATGTATCTTCACCGAATCAATGATGTTGACGGACGCGCTAGGGTTTTCGGCGATAAGTCTGACAGTTGCGTCTGTGAGATTAAAAGGAAATGGAATCGGCTCATTAACAGCCTCATGGATGACTCCCCCATTGTTGTTGTTATCTGCATGTCTGCCATATCCGGTGAGTTTAGGACCAGTAATTACATCATCCTCCCCACGGCAAATCTAATCCCAAACTGGGTGCCTGACTTGGATCCTTCGCAGGCAGCAACAAGTTCGAGTTCTGCCCGATCAGGACCTTCTCCCCGAGATCCTGCGTCCAAGCCCTGTAATCAATCCGATGTCGCTTATGTAGATTCTCAGAAGGCGCAGGCGAGAGGGCCGGGTTGCTAATTAATTAGGTTTCCGGTGACGGCATCACAACGGCGTTGAAGTCCCTATCAAAGACTTGGTCCCCATAGCGGCAGCAGAACAACTCAGCGCGGTCGACATCAACAGCGGTCTCGTGCCCCAGTGGCATCGAATCGGCGTGCACAGCGGCGTGGGACACTTGAGAGGCGGAAATCGTCGCCGTCTTCCGTCTGCTGAGGGTTCTTCGTGTTTCTTTTCTTCCCTCATTTCTTTTATCAATTCAATTGATTTTTTCTTTTATTTTGAACTAACGGAGGAAGCTGTTAAATTAAAGGGAGAAGGGCACGAGGTGAAAGCATTCAAAACCTCAGGGTACCACGTGAAAGATGTAAAACAATTGATAACCGCGTGAATTAAGCGATACCTCAAGGGTACCTCGTGAAATTTCGCTTTTTTTTTTATTAGGTAAGAATTCGGTTGGAAAACCTAACCGATAGCATCCCGACGGATGAGATCCAGAAGATCTGGGTGAGATTTCAGTGCCAACCCATTAACAAGGCGACCAAGGTGTGCAACCTTGTCAGACGCCTTGTTACCCTCACGGGGCACATGGGGAAAAGAAATATTTGTAAAGGATTGTAGCAGCCCTTTGATATCTCCCAATAAAAGTTCTATTTCCCAAGGACAATGACCATTATTCTTAAGATGGTTTATCAATATCTGAGAATCCCCTTCTATAATCAACTGTTGATACCTGTGTTCCTTAGCATATCGGATTCCTTCTCTCAAGGCTAACGATTCCGCTACAATGGGACTTTGATGACCTAAGTCCTTATAGCCTATTTTAATGACCTCTCCTACCCAGTTCCTTATTAAATAGCCAGCACTTGCTTCCCTTGAAGTACTAACTACTCCATCAAAATTCAGTTTTAGATACCCAGACTTTGGTTTCCACCATCTGACATTTTTCCTACTTATCCCCCGGGTTAGACAGGACTTTTGTCTAGTAGGTAAACTCTCTTCTTCCTGTTCTTCCAGCGCTGCCTTTTTCCACCCATTTTTTACATTCCTAATGAAGGCTTGTATCTCATTCGTGAATGGCCTCTTGAGACCTCTAAAGGCTACTTGGTTTCTGAAGTACGTACCATACTGACCAGCATGTTATTGCCATGTCTTCCTTTTCTACTTTATTCAAACAAGCTCCAATTTTGGTCATAATAGTTTTGCCATTTCTGTTCTCATTGGGTATGTCCTTTACCACTTCCAAACACTTACCCGTGTTTAGGAGAAAATGTTTACTAAAGCCACGGTCCATGAATAGATGAAATTCATCTTCTCCTTGTGAATCACAGAACTCACACTTACTCGGAATAGGTGTACCTCTTCTACTTCACCTATCCTTAGTAGGTAGTCCATTTTGCGAGATCTTCCATAGAAAATTTTTATTTTAGGCATCGTATTCACCTTCCAAATCCAACTAGTCGGATCATCGTTAAACAACTCTTGGTTAGACAACAGTTTGATAGCACTGGCTGTAGTGAACCAACCTTGTGCATCATATTTCCAATATAATCTATCCTCCATCTGGTGGATAGGAAGGGGCATGTCCATTATTACCTTTACCCAGTCCGAATCTAGAACAGATAGCAGTTTCTCTTCCCACCACTTTCCGTTCTGAATGAATGTAGCTGGCAATACCTGATCCGACCCGAGAAAACCGATCCGATTGATCCAACCCGAACCCATCCGAAACCCGAATAGTTTAAAAAAAAGTTTGGATCCGAGACCGACCGACCCAATTCGAGTTAAGCCCGAACCCGAAAGCAATCCAAACCCAGTAAGAACCCGAATCCGATTATATCCGAATGGACCGACCCGAAATCAACCCGAAACCCGAAATTGCCCGACCCGAGCATATCCGAAACCCAAAATTACCCGAACCTGATTATACCCGACACCCGAAATAACCCAAACCCGATTATATCCGAAATCAACAAAAATCTTAGCATTTTCCCTAAAATACTCAAAACAACCTAAGTATTTGATTACTTAATAATGGATGGTAATATTATCATGCATATAGTATAATTAAATATAATTTTGTACTCCATCCCTTAAAAAAAGTAACTTTTTAGCATTTTTCAAAACGCCCAAACTATATAAATATCAATTTTTTGTTATTTTATAATTTCGTAGTTATGAGTAATAAGTATGAAATTAATATTAAAAAAATAATGTTTTATATGATTTTGACTTTTTTAAAAAATATTATAAAAAGTTAGAAGACTTACATTTTTTTAACGAATGTAGTATTGATTAAGAATTGATAAATATTAGCTTAATCTATATAGAAGGATAAATATCTGATAGGTAAAAAAAAATTGATTTGTTTTATCTAATATGATTCTTGCGGGTTCGATTTGACTGAACTCAATTCAACCAAAACCATTGTGACCAAAACTCGATTCACCCGAACCTGTTTAGATCGACACCCGATTCACTCAAACTCGTTTAGACCGAAACCCGGTTTGCCCGAACCGAATAGGACCCGAAAACCCGATTGTATCCGATAAACTAATGTCCGAATAAACTCGACCCGAACCTGATTAGACCCGAATTGTCATCACACCCGATATCAACCCGAGTCCGATATGACCCGAAACCGAATAACCTGACCCGACTCGCCCGATTACCACCTCTAGATGTATGTACTGAACTTGTTATTGAATCTGTTCGCTTTGTTTATGCATATGGAGAATTTAGGATTTCATATATCGATGTTGAATTTGTTTTGTAATGTTATACGGAGTAATAATGTTTGCCTTAGTTCTGAAATGTTTTGTTTTGTCCGTGACTTTGGTTTTTGTTTTGCATTTGCCATTTTGTAGACTGCTAGTATTGATTTTAGTTTCTGTGGAGAATTAATGGACTTCTGTGAAGAAGATAAGCAACATTAGTGAACTTTTATTGTGAAATTCTAACTTTGATAATTCTGGACTTCTGATCGATTATTGTAAAAAGTGGCCAGAGTCTACCTTTTCTGTTAATAAAAACCGAAAAAAGAAATAAACATGTTAGCACTTAGCATTAGCATGGCTTTTGTTAATTGTATCAGCTCCCATTATGGGAACAGGGGGTCAAAGTGCAAGCCTTGGGGCAATTCCAACATTATACCTAAGCTATATAATACATATTATGTATAAAAATGAAATGAAATAATATATTCTATGCATTTAATGATGAAGCTTTATATACACATTATCCGTTCAAATGCGCCGGCACACTATGCAACGGTGGGATTTGATAAGAGTGATGACAATAATCTTATAAAAAAAAATTTAAAAATAAAGTTGTCACCGTTAAAAAAAAAATGTCACTACATGTGTGTCACTTACAGGGTCACCATTGATAAGGGGTGTTGACAGAAATCCCGTAAAAAATACTAAAAATAAAGTTGTCATAAAAATAAAGATATCACTAACAATGTGACCACTTATAACATTTGACAATTCTTTCACTTGATACAATGCTTGTCATGACACTTAGTACACTTGTGGTAAATTGATAAGGGTTGTGACAGCAGTGACCTTGTAAAAAATGTAAAAACAAAGTTGTCGCCCCAAAAAAGTTGTCACCACTTGTGTCGTCGCTAAGACAGTGACTCCGTAAAAAAAATCTAAAAATAAAGTTGTAACAAAAAAAAAATTGTAATCATATGTGTCACCACTGATAAAGGTAAGTTATCACTAAAAACGTTGTCACCACTGGTAAGGGTTGCTACAGTGATCCCCAAAAAAAAGTTGTCACCAAAAAATTTTCATGTCACCGTACATGTGTCACCAAAAGTTATTGTCCTTAGTTGCTAGTGCTGTGTGCTCTTGTCTACATTGCCTGGAGGGGTCGGAACAGGATGATTTTCATGGGTGAGCAATGCAGGCCCGCGGAATGTGCAATGGAAATTATAAAGGCATGCAGGAATAGACAGCAGATGGGAGATTATGCGACAGACAGAAGAAATCAAGATCATAGAAACAGATTTCGAAAAGGTTGAATTCAATCACATCTACAGAGAAGCGAACAAAGTTGCAGATTACATAGCCACTAGGGGTAACATTATTAATAGATCTACATTCCCTTTTAATATGGAACTTTGTACCATCATCCGTCAGGATGATCCCGGAGCGCGTTTACATTTTTTGTAATAGCTCCGAATGTTTGCCTACTGTAAAAAAAAAAGGCATGCAGAAATAGGATCTCCATCAAGTGCAAATGCAAGTCTAGAAGGGAAAAACTTTGGGTGAAGAGGCTAGTGAGCTAGTCGATAGTTTAGGGAGCTTTGAGGGCTGGATGTATAGGGATATGGGTGTTGATAGGTCGTTTTTTTGGAGTAGTTTTTTGGGGATTTTTGGGAGATATATGGGACATGTATTTTCCCACGGGACCCTTGGTTTGGTCCGCGTATTTTTGTAACTTGGTTACACCCATCTTATATATATTTACCAGTTCAGAAAAGTTATTGCCCTTGACCGATCAACGATCAATGATAAAGTCATTGCCCTTGACCGGTCAACGATCAATGATCAAATTAAAAAATGGGAAGGAATGAGAAAATTGTCCAGTTAGGACAATCATCTAAATCACTTATGAAAATGGACATGGAGTAAAAAATGGGAGCCCACCAAATTAGCTGATAAAAAATAATATCTAATACATACCGACAATAATAGAATTGGCGAGGTGACTCGATGTGAGGCTAGTTAGTTGATGAAACAATAGTGTGTAGACCTGTCAAACGGGTCATTCGGGTCGTGTTTGGGTCGGGACACTTCGAATCCCAGGTAATACGGGTTTCGGGTATTTTCGGGTTGACTCGAACCCGGGTTTCGGGTTATTTCGGGTCGATTTTGGATTGTTCAATTTTTTTCTTTTTTAAATAAAAAAAAATCATGATTTGATCATTTTGCGATAAATTAAAAATTCTAAAATTAAAGACGTTATTCATAAGTTTTAGTGCTTGTAACTATATACTATATCTGATCTAAAATATTTGATTTTCATTATTTCTCGTAATTTTAAATAAAATGTAATAATATATAAATTTAAATAATTTTTTAAAAATAATTTTATTAAAAATTTGATATTTTATATATTATTACATTTTATTAAAAAACATTTCGTTTTTATTATTTCTCATAATTTTTAATAAAATGTAATAATATATAAAATATCAAATTTTTTAAAAATAATTTCATACAATTAGTAATAAGCATAGAATTGTTTTAATATTTTAATATTTTTTATAATTTTTAACTTTTTAAAAAAGTTTGTTGAAAAATAAAAAATCAAATACTATCGATCGGATGAAGTATTACACAATACAAATAAATATAAAAGTTGATTTGAAAATGAAAGATAAAGTGATTGTAATTATAAAATGTAAGAAATTGGAATCTCCATAAAAAAATTTAATCATATATAATTATAAATCAATCGGGTCACTGTCGGAAAAAAATTTCTGGTCAAAATTCCCGAGTTCGGGTCGGAAATTTTTTGAGCGTTCGATCGGGTCGACCGGATCGGGTTGTGTTTTGATAGGTCTAATAATGTGCCATGCACCTCTTCTTGTTACAGCTAGACATGAAATTCTCAAAAATCGGAGACTGCAATTCAACTGTGAAATGTTGTATGCTGGGCTGTATTCACATCCTCAATTTGGGTTTGTTTTATATGGGCCAATAGTGGTTAAATGTTGAATATGGGTTAAAGGTGTTTGGAGTTTCTCACAATTTAGAATTTCTCTAAGCCTCGTCCAACTTGAATTGTCTAGACGCTCAGGCAATTCCTCAGCTTGATCGAGGCTTATAAATAGGCACACTCTTCACTATGGAAACCACCCAAAAACATCCCATCAAAGCTCTACAAATAAATTGTTTTTTTTTTTTTCCAAGTATCCTATTCAACTTTGTTTTAAAGAGAATCTTGTTCATTATCCCTTGTAAAAATTATAAGGTTCGTTGAATAGTGGATTCGTTGACTCTTACCATTCGTGAGTTTTCCTCACGATACTCAGGTTTTGGCCACAATAAATTATTGTGTTCTATCTTGCTTTATTTTTCTCTATTTGTTATTTTGTTCTTCCACTGTACGCTCTTATACTTGCCACTAATTCCTAACATAGTACTATACTCTATTATTGTGATGTGAAAAGATCACATAGAAAAACACAAAGAACTCAAGCCTTGCAGATAAATAAGTGGATTAATCTTTCTATTTTTAATCAGTTTTAGGATGGAATTTACCTCACTGGTTAGTGTATGATACGCTCATACAAACACGTGTAAACCCCATGTTATGAGATATGATCATCTACAACTTTGTGTGCACCATTTGGTGCAACACAAAATTAATTAATGTTAATATTTATGATAAACAAATTCAAAAAATTATCTTTATGTTATATATACAAAATCATACATATTTGTATAATTTTCTTATAAAAAGGCATATTTTTAAAAAAATATTAAAATTGAAAAAATGATTATTTGATGATAATAACTTGAATGTTTTTTAAATTATATTTTTTTATGAAAAAAATATACAAATACGTATGATTGTGTGTATATAATATAAAAACAATTTTTTGAAATTTTTTTTATCATAGATATTAACCATAATTAATTTTGTATTGATGATCCTATCTCCCTTTATAATGGCTCATCGAAATTTAATAGGGTATTTAAGCGGTTCAATATCTTAGTTCTCCTGGTCTAATTATGATTGGGCTAATCGGTAAGGCACGACATGGTATATAATTGAACAAGATAATCTTGTTCAAATTGAAGAGATCGATCGGCCCCTGTAACCCATCTTTCATGCCCTAATCTTAAAGGAAGAACTGTTTAAATTCTAGAAACGAGCAACAAATTTAAAACAAGGAGATAATGTAAAATAAGACAGCTTTTTTATGTGAAAATTTGATAGAATATACCTTTTTGAAGATTTATTTGGTTAAGTATATCCTTTGGTTTTTCTTTTTAGTAATTATACCTTTTTAGTGTGGATTTTACCTAAATACTCTCAAGATGAAATTTTTATCTTTTTTTAAATTAAAATAAAAGCAAATAGATAAGATTTTATCTTTTTAAAATTAAAATAAAAGTAAATAGATATAGATAAGATGGTTTAGATTGTTTTACGTTTTGAAAATGAAAATTATTCGGATTATTGATTTGCACGTACAAACGCTACTTCTTCCATTAGACGCTCAATTAATCATTTGGTGAATTGTCTAGGGTTACAGGTAATTCAATTTTATTTTACAAACTGTAACCAATTGTAACCATAGAGTACTACAAGAAACTTAATTATTGTAACTATTATTCTTGAAATCTTATTGTAACCGATATTATTGTCCCATCATGATTACTTATTATTGTAACTAATTTATTGTAACCGTACTTGTAATCAATATTATCACAGTATTGTAACGATAATTTATTGTAACCGTACTTGTAATCAATATTGTCACAGTATTGTAACTAATTTGTTGTATGTGTTTTGATTCTTGTAATTGATTATCTATACCTAGTTTGAAACGTAACTAACTTCATTGTTGATGTTTAAATAGGTTACAATAAATACACACAATAGATTGTAACTAATTTATTGTAATTGTACTTGTAATCAGTATTGTAACTAATTCGTTGTATTGTAACTAATTGGTGGTAGGTGTTTTGATTCTTGTAATTAATTACTTCTATTTAGTTTGTAGTAATTAACTTCATTGTTAAGAATTTAATAGGTTATAATAAATACACAATAGATTTCAGTAACCCACACAATGACATAACATATAGTTACAATAATAGCATTCTAAATACACAAAATAAAAGTGTCGATTCAATTGTATAATTGATTTTCAGTTACAACTGAATATATCAACAATTAACCTTGTCACGTCAAAATTGAAAAGATTCAATTTCAGTGCCCCTGAGGCCCCTAGCAACAGTAAACGATGAAATCTTGAGGCGTCATTTCATAATCATCCAACTGCATCGCCTGAATTATGATATAACATTCTTTCTATCTTGCGATGGGTAAAAACAAAATCCTGGTATCAACTGCTTGGCCTGAATTCGAGTAGTAATTCCAAATATCACCCTCATCGATCATTACGCCCGTGACATTCCTCCAATGCATAACATGCACGCCCTGAGATCGGCTACTACCTCATTCATTGTCGGCCTCTCGTTACCTGTTCGTTTCGTGCATTTCAAGGCAATCTCCAAAAACTTCCGTGCAGAATTGACGATCAAGTCGTCTCGTTGTATCCTTTTGTCAATTAGGGCCAACATATCTCCACTCTTAACCTTTGGCAACACCCAATCGGTGATGTGGTTTGTATTATTGATGAAGGTTGGTTGCCCTGTTAACAACTGCAGCAGTACAACTCCAATGGCGTAAACAACACTTTTCTTGCTCAATGCGTTAACCACCTGGTAATACCTGAACTTAGAGACCATGAAATCCGTGTGTTAAATCGCTAGCTATCATCGAAAAATCATAATCCATTGAACTATTCACTATTTTAGCTTACTCTGGATCAAGGTACCCTCGAGTGCCTGCAAGATCAGTCCACACAGTAGCACCGCTGTCGGTAGTGAAAAACCTAGAGAGCCCAAAATCGGCTATCTTGGCATGTCCCATCTTGTCTAATAGAATGTTTGCGGGTTTGATATCCCTATGGATAATTGGTGGTCTGCAACCACTATGTAAGTACTCCAATCCTACAATATCAATCAATTGAATTCCGGAACATACGTAAGTATGTAACTAGCTACAAAAATGTGTGAACTTGTTCATGAATGCGCAATCTGACCTTGTGCAGCATCAACTGAAATCCGAAGCCTTGCTTCCCAGGTTAGAGGATTTTTGTTTTTCTTTGCAAGGGCAATATAAAATTAAGAAACTTCGTTATATGACGTTTAAAATTAAAAACTATATTGATTTTTTCAAAAAAAAAAGAAAAAAGAGACCAAGGGGCATATACAAGCGTTACCTGACAATTGTGCGTGCAAATCACCACAAGACATGTACTCGTACACGAGTGCCATGTTCGTGTGTTAATCACAATACCCGATCAGTGTGACCAAGTTTACATGATGAATCCTCATCAATAGTTCAGCCTGTCAATTTATCAACCAATAACTAGTTTCAATTTGATTATCAACCAATAACTACTCCTATTAATTTTATAAAACTAAAATATTAATGAATTCATGATTTAAATTTGATTTACCTCGGTGCAAAATTGTTTAATGGTGATTGTTGACGTGTTGTTCAGTACCTTGACAGCCACAGGCACAGCGGTACCACTACTATTTTATCAAATATTTGTTATTTTAATTATATATATATTTTAAAATTTGATTTTTCAAGAAAAAAGTTTATAGACATATAAATATAAATGTATAGAATATAAATATAATTTTTAAAATTTTTTTAAAATAAAATTATACCCAAAATAATTTTGTGTTACACCGGGGGTCTCACGGAGGGGTGTAGAGAATCCTGACTCGACATCATGTGAATTAGGCAGGCCAGTCCTACATTTGTAGGGCCCTGCTCTAAAATTTATGTCTGGCTAATAATAAAAATATACTAACAAAAAAAAAAGTTAGCATATACTACCCCGTATCACAAAACTTGTAGTTTGACACGCTTTTTAAGAAGCGAAAAAATCTACAAAATATTATTTTTTTTCATAATTTTATAGATAATTATATTAAGTATGAAATTATTTTTGTAAATTAATAAAATCATTGATATTTTATATAGTTTTTATCGTTCTTAAAAAACGTGCCCAAACTAAAACAACAAGTATTTTGATACGGAGGGAGTATATTATAATAATCTGAATTCTTGTATATGACATATTAAAGACTTACTTAATTAAACAATTTACTTGAAATGCGTCATCCTTATAACAATTTTTAAAACAAAGTCTTTTATAAACTCTTCCTAATCAACAAACAATTGATTAATTGAAGATTTTTTTAATTACCGTCTTTTAGGCCGTGTTTGAAAGCAGTTTTTGTGAGGTTTTGTTAGGTTATTTTTTTTTGGCAACTGATTACGTGGTGTTTGGAAGCGTCTTCAGAGGTAGGTGTTGGAGTTTGAGTTGGAGTTTATTTTCACCAAATTCTGAAGCTAGGGGGGGCAAGCTTCCGGAGGTTATCTGATTAGGTTTTTAATTTTTGTTCATTTTTGCCCTTGAATCGCTGTTGGTCACCACCCGTCTCTCGCCTTCGTCAATCCTCGCAGCTGCTCAGATTCATCACCGGATCCGGTCATCCAACTCCGGCAGCCGAATCCATGAGCCACAAATCCATCGCTGCTGTCCAACTCCGTCGCTGCTGCCGAATCCATCGTCGCTGTTGTCCAACTCCGGCAGCCGAATCCAGCAACCACAAATCCAGCAGCCACAACTCCGGCTGTCCAACTCCGTCGCTGCTGCCACAAATCCATCGTCGTTGCTGCCCTTCACGATCCCTATGCAGCCACCAAATCCAGCGGCTGAAACGCAAACCCTCCAAGATCTGAACACCTAAACTTGAAGAGGAGGAAGAGGAGGAGGGCTTCAATCCAACACCCGAACTTCAATCGAACTGAACTTCAATCCGAAAATCATTACAATCGAACTTCAATCCAAGACCCCTTTTCATCGAAATCCAACACCCGAAATCCAAAATCTTGAAGAGGAGGAAGAGGATCTTGAAGAGGAGGAAGAGGAGGAGGCTTACCTGTACACCGATGTCGTTCTTCAGTTCTTCAATTAGGGTTGCGTCGTTCTTCAGTTCTGTAATTGAACGTGAAAGAAGATGAGGGTGGGTAGGGAGAGGGTAAATAATTAAGGGCATTTAGGTCATTTTCCTCCTAAATAAATCTTCTACACCTTATACCAACCAAACACCAATTAGTTTTTTTACAAGGTTATTTTTAAAATAAAACCTCCAACTCACACACCTCCATAATACCCAAAATAAACTCCAACCCCTAAAAAATACCCAACTCCTAAAAAAACCCCTTTTTGTCAAACACGGCCTTAATAAAGGATTAGGTTTAAAAAAAATTAAAGAACACAACTAAATATATGTATTTTATATATATATATATATATATATATATATATATATATATATATATATATAGGGAGTGGTTCCAGAGTGCACACCCCTTAGGGTGTACCTTGGGCACGAATCTTGGCCTTTGATTGAAAGAAATGGAAGGTCAGGATTAAATGAGTGTTACATTTTTTTTAAAATAGAAAAAATGGTGGAACCCACCTAAAAAGTCTGACGCGCTTCTTTTTTTTTCCGGATCTGATTTCGCTGTTTTGAAAAACTTGCCCATTCCACCGAATAATATTTCATATACTACCGAATAATGTTATATTTCGTTTTTCCATCCATTTCAAATCAAATTTTACCAATTATACTGAATAATCTGTCACATACTACCCAATAATGTTTGTTTTTTGTCAATCAATTTTAGTTTTAACTCCCGAGTTAATTTTTACGCATTCAGTTTTGAAATATTATTCGGTAGAATATTTATATTTTTTTGGGAAATAGAAACAACATTAGGAATGATTATTCGGCCGTATACAGGAGGTTTTGATGTTATTTGTCAAACCGAAAGCTCCCTATACCGACGAATAATAATCCAAATTTCACCGAATAATTAACAACTCTTTAACACTAAC
The DNA here is from genome assembly GCA_963922045.1 of Persicaria maculosa. NCBI lineage: Eukaryota > Viridiplantae > Streptophyta > Magnoliopsida > Caryophyllales > Polygonaceae > Persicaria > Persicaria maculosa. The sequence goes on from OY998253.1 coordinate 8,911,275, forward strand.
AACCAAAATTGAACTCATTTTTCTGAATAATTAACAAATAATGTTGATACAGAGGTCCAAATTATATCACGCCCACCACCCCCTCCACCCCTAAACCACCCACCCCAGGACACCCCCCGACCACCGGCCATAGCCTGGAAAGTCGATCCAGCACCACCCGGATCTGAGCCATAAGAGAGGAGGCGCCGCCCCTAGCACCGCCGGATCTGATACACAAGCAACAAAACCCTAATTTCAGTTGAAACCGGCAATTCAGATGCAATTCCACTAAACAGGCCAAAATTCAGGAAAAAGAAATGAAGAAGAAGGAAATTTCACAGTTTGAATTTCAGTATCTTAGTATCAATTTCAAAAATCTAACAAGAAATTCAGAAACTTACATTTTTCTTCTTCGTAGGCTCGTCCACGCCGCCGGAAGACTCCGCCGTCGTGGTGGTGCTGGAGGACAAATCCAACTTCCCCCTTGGCGTTCAGATTCACCGGTTGAAAGTAGGGCTTCGCCGGACCGTCTCCTCCTCCCCTTGCCGTTCAGATGCGGCCGCCGCCAAGCCCTCACACTCGTCTCCTCCTCCCCCATATGCGCCGCCGCCATCTTCTTGGAGTTCAGATTCGGCCGCCGCCAAGCCCGCAACCCCGTCCATCTCCTCCTCACCCAATTGCGCCGCCGCCATCGCCCTGGCGTTCAACTTCGGCCTCCTCCAAGCTCGCACCCCTGTCTCCTCCTCTCCCGTCTGCGCCGCCGCCAGCGCCTCCGAAGACGAAGCCCTAACCGCTCACCTCTCATCTTCAACCTCTTCTTCGCCTCTCTCCTCTTTGTCGTCACCTTTGTAGGGTTTTAAACAATTATTGTCACGCGCTTCACATTCTAAGGGGTGGGCTTGGGCTTGTTTTTCAGTTTTTTATTTAAATCAACCCAATGACGTGGCATCATCCCAACCATCAATTTCATATAGATCAACGATCCACAATTGTGCACAAAGTACACCCTAAGGGGTGTGCACAAGTTACCCAATCTCTCTCTCTCTCTATATATATATGTGTGTATATATATATATATATATATATATATATATATATATATATATATATATATATATATATATATATATATATATATATATATATATATATATATATATATATATATATATATATATCAGACCAACCCAATATTATGGGCCCTAAAAATTTGGGGGCCTTGTGCAATCGACCCACTTGTGCCATCCTAGCTAGGGTCGGGCCTGAATTGGGGTCGCTAAGAGTTAAGGGTTGGAAGAGTCAAGGTTAGGATCGGATTAGGTCGTATATTTATATAACCTCACTAATCCGACACGTCAACTCGCTAGATCATCTTTATTGAAAAAAAGGCGAAATTACAAGAAACTACTCTTTAAATACGGTAGTTTACAGGAAATCACCCTTTAAATTTAATTTTGCGGCAAATCGATCACTCTTTAAAATACGTATATTCATTTTAAAAACACTACCCATCAACACTTTTCCATGCTCTATCGACGAATAATTTCATTATTTATACGATATATTCATTCGCACCACACCCACCTTATGAATAATTTTTCATATATCGACGAATAATTGCTCATATATCAATGAATAATTGTGTTATCGATACGAACAACTCTTCATCTATCGAACTATCGAAGAATAATTTGACATATTAACGAACAATTCTTCTTATATCGATGAACAATTTCGTTATTTATACGAATAATTTCCCCGATATAGACGAACTCCGAGTTTGTATTTTGCTTGAATGTTTAAATAATGTCTATAAATAATTCCTCATATATCGACGAATAATTATTATTTATATATCGATGAACGTACAATTCCATTTTTTATACAAATAATCTATTCTTTTCCATATCTTAAACATGAGGAGGAGATTCACCGGTTGATGTGTAGTGGCGATTGTAGGTTTTGAAAATCATCATTGGGTACTTGATTTTTTTTTTATCATATACGTTGTAGGGTTGGAAACAAAAAATTGAGTAGCTTTCGATCGAACAATTGGATTCAGTTAGGCATCTCACGCGCTTTGTTTGCTTCTCTTCCTTCTTTTTCCATGTATTTTAATTAAAATATTATTTTCCTTCGTGTTGTCTGAGCCCTATTATGATATTTCTTTCTCTCATGAAAAATTGTTTTATCCGTTGTATTTGAGACAAAAGAACGTAACACTTCCTTATGGTGTTTACCCCCTAACCCGAATTTCGACCCTCGAACAAGTTGTTGATTTTATGAAGAAGTAGTTTTCATAAAATCTGTTGCTGAAATTTTGAGCCCTGCTTCAACTGTGGCTATCCAGATAATACTTTGCTTTACTTGCTTTTGTTTCTTAGCCAGAACATATCCCTACCGGGTTTATATCCCTTAGGGGCAGTTACTATACAGGCCATATTTTTTGGCTATATTAGGAAATTGTCCCCCACCCTCTCCATATTAGCAAAATGTCCACCCCTAAAATAAAGTTGCTAAAATTTTTGTTTTCAGCAAAAAAAAAAAAATTCCCGCGAAATTTAGTTTTTTTTTTTCCGCGTTTCCAGAGTTGCTGAAACCTCTGTGCCACCATCTGTTTCAGCAGATTTTTTTTTCGCTTTTTTTTTCGTTTTTTTTTTGCGTTTCCAGAATTGCTGAAACCCATGTGCCACCCTCTGTTAATTTTTGCTGAAACCGTGTTACGAGATATAAAATTTAGCCTATGCGGGATTCGAACCCACGTATTTGTGCATAAGCACATTGCTCTACCATTGAGCTAAGAGGCTTTTAAAGGAGATTTAAAGCAAGTTCAACAACAACAATTTCAGCAAATTCTAATAAAAATTAATTTCAGCATTTCAGATCCCACAAAAAAAATTGCTGAAATTGCCAATATCCAAACTCTAACAAAGCAAACTCAATCACATAGCAAACTAACCACAAATTCACTTTTCATTACCAATAAAAATGCTTAAAACAATTTGTATTTCCATTTCAGTAGTTCCGCATTTTAGAAATTGTTGAACCAACGTTCGCATTTCAGCAATTGTTGAGATTATCAATATCCGAACTCAAATCATGTAAATGGAACATTGGTGAAAGGTAATTTACGCCCCCCCCCCCCCAAAAAAAAAAAAAAACTAAATTCGTCTTAACTCAGTACATCACATGGCAGTATTCCTGAAGAAAGAAAGATCAGAAGTTCATATGTTTGCTTTACCGCCAATTGTGCATTCATGAAAAACGGAACTTCTTAATTCAACAAAATGAACCAGCATATCATCAGCTATAATCAGTTACTAACAAGTCAAGCCATGAAATAAAACATCAAATTGTGGAATGATCAAAATGGTTACCTAAAACTGCAAGTACTCTCCACTCGACGAAAAGTCCTAGCAAATAAGCCAACATATTATAGTGACTGCAAGCTAACAACCGAGAAATAAAACGAAAAAACAAGCCAACATTATGCCTACTGAAATGCTGAAATTCATCAAACAAAGAGGAGCAATTAGGGAATACAAGCAAAAATCAACAAATGGAAGCTGTTTCATATCATCAACAAATCACTGTTGAAAAGCAAAAATCAAGACAAATGGAAGCTGTTTCCTCACCTCTACATTCCTGCCATCTCTTTCCAGATCGAGCGGAGCGAAAAAGGAGCGAGCGTGCCGACGCGGGAAGGGCGTGGCGGTGGTGGCGGTGGCGTTGAGGAGGAGGACCTCGTACGGGTCGGGGAGGGAGGTGGTTGCGAGAGCGCTCAGCCGAGCGAGATCTGGATCGATTTGGAGCTCCAGATCTGAATCAACAGGAGCTCAGCCAGGTCGAGAAGGCAGGAGGAGGAACTTGCACGGGTCGGGGAGGCGACGGAATCGTGGAGGAGCGGAGGCGACGGAATCGGCGAAGCTTTAAGATCTGAAATCTCAGATCGGTGGAATCGAGGAGGATGACCGGATACAGGACGCCGACGTTGAAGGAGCACACGACGGCGAGGCTGGTGACCGGCGGCGGCGAGGCGAGGGAGAGGCGATGGGAGGAGTTCCGGCGGTGAGGGTACGAAGAGGCGAGGCTGGTGAGGAGGGAGAGGAAGAGTGGGAGGAAGATCTGAAACGAGAGATATTTCGTCCATGATCCGGATTTGTGGTGTGCTGAAACGGCATTGAATATGTAAGATTAGGGGGGTAATTTTGTCCAGAAAATTTTAGGTGGACAAAACCCTAATTTTACAAGGGTGGGAGACACTCTCCAAATAGAGGCCCAAAAATGGGTCCGTTGGGCAAATTTTCTCATTATGATGCGAATCTGGGGTCTACGATGTTTAGATTCATTATTAGCATTTTTTTTGCATTACCGGGGTGGAAGGAAACAGGTCTGATGATTGTGATGTTGGACAGTTGATCAATAGCGTTGTTAAGCTATTAAGCAAAATCCTTTATGGAGAATTAAACAGTTGTGTTCAAACTAGTCTCGTTGATACGTTTTATGTGTCTTTTGTTGCTCCTCATGCTTCTTTTGTTGAATTTCATGGGTTTGAGCAGTTAGGTGTATATGACTTTCGTCCTTCTGCTCCAGTGTATTGCAATATTGATTCATGTGAATGGATAACATCATCCCTGCAGAAAGTATGCAAAAAAAAAAATCAAAACAATTGACCTAACTTACAACTTTACCAAGACTATTTGAAATTCATTGTTAGCCAAAACATATTTGTGTATTCATACTCAGCTAAAATTTTTCATTGGAAAAACAGTGTGGAGGAAACATATTTGTACTCTATGGAGTAGTTGTTGGCAGTGGCGGAGTCAGGATGAAATCCAGGGGTGTGCTAAAAAAATTTCGTAAAATATTTTTTTTCTTCACCTATAAAGAAGATTTTTACAAAAATATTGAAAAAAATATATGAAAATTGTGATTTATTTATGATATTTTTATTTAAATACTTGAGAGAAACAAAAGAATATAGGAAAAAAATCAAAAGAATTGCTTTTAAAATAATATTGAAGGAAAACATTAAATTTAAATATGACATTTTTTAATTGAAATAGTTTAGAGAAACTAAAAATATAGAAAAAAATCCCTAAATAATGATATAATAAAAAGAATAAAAAGTGGAGAGATTGAGATTTGAACCCATGACCATTAATTCACCTTCCTTCCCCTTTACCATTTGAGCTAGATAGCACTTCTATTTCAAATGTCACTTAAAAATGTTATATTACATTAAATATACTAAATATATGTAAAAAAAAAAAAAAATTGTATTTTTTTCCCGGCCCGGGGGTGCCAGCACCCTCAAGCTCCGCCCCTGGTTGTTGGCTTCAACTTTGTTTATCTTAGATTTGAAAACCAATTCTCAATTGTAACTCTGACGATTTGTCGTTGTTTGTGTATTCATGGTATCCAAGAATCAAGATTGTTGTTTGTGTGGTCCCCTTGTAAACTATCTCATTGTTGAAACAGGAAATATGTTATCCATATCCTCTCAGGATACATCTCTACATTTTTTTTTTATGTCTAGCTCCCTTCCTTGGTGGAAGAAATCTTGCAATTCTAATCTTATGGTCCCTTTTGAGATTAAGTTATCCAATATTGGAAACCCGATTATTGAAAATAGATTAAACTACCGGTATACCATGAACCCATTCATTATGTAGGCTATAGACCGACTAACACATCCTCCTCTACTGGCAAATCAAACAACCTTAATAACAATTCATTGTGTTACTTCTCCTATACCAAAATCAGTGACAAAAAAGATCCAAAATCTTAAAAAGAAACTAAAACTTAAAAAGAAACAAAATTTGTACATAACAATTTTAATACAAACCATCAAGATTCATTACACTACTCTTCATGCATTCAGAATATATGAAACATCCTTTATGTACATCTTTAATGCTACAACTTATAGAATACATCATTTGCATGGGGCTTAACCTTTTTGCCGTCATACCTTAGACAAATTATCATGATAATAAGCTATTGGAATTGTTGAGGTATGGGGAAAAAAACCTTCCGGACAAATATTATTCGTGGAGGCTCAATGAGGGGTTTAACCTACTTGCATTAGCAGAAACTAAATATGAAAACATATCGGATGAGACCGTATGGAGATCTGTTGGATTCACTGGCGCAGTTTGATCTCCGACCACAGAGTTATTTTCAAAGCACATTAGCCTCAAATTGGTTGTTCGTGGGTATATTTGAGGGTGTTAGGCACAATAATAGCCTCAAAATATTTCATATCTAATTGTCCGTGGCTATCAAAGCTTTTTCTTGTAGTGGCGGCATTGCGGTCATATGGAATACCTACCAACTAGGTGATGTCCTTGTATCGATTTAGATACATCTATCTAGCTAGAATTACCAGAGTAAGATAAATTAACAATACAGAGGCAATTAATTGGTTGATCAGCGCTTTGATTAACACTGCCTCAATAAGCACTGACCTTCCTTATAAAAAAAATCATTCTTAATGAGTCAGTTTGTACTAGTGTCGATCCAAAGGAGAAGCTAGACGTTTGATTTCTCTGTTAGAGTAGATGCATATATGGGGACGTGATAACGATCAATGTATATAATATATCTCATATCTCGTACAATCGCATTCCAAGTTATGTCACTCAACGTACAACCCTGACTAAAATGAGTTAAATATATGCAGGAACAAATTTGGCTTAATTAGGAAGTTGTTAGCAGTTTATCTAGTAAGATCAACCTGGTTCACGTTAAGAGATGTGAATGAGACCAAAAAGAGTCTCACATCGAAAGTTGAACATAATTCGCTTTAAAATATAAGTATGTGGGCTATTCCTTCTATCGCCAATGGTTTTGGAATAGAACCTAGCTCACTAGCTCGACTTGTGTACCAATCAGAGGTGGAGCAGGGCATGAGGGAGCACGTGCCCCCTCCCTCATCCGACAAATTACCTAGGTGTATTTTTCTCGTCGATAGCTTCATTTCGATATATAATACACCCTAATCCGACATCTGAGTAAAAAATTATGAATGTTTGAAAATTGTACGTAAGGTATATTAATCATATTAATTTTATTTCAATATATTATAATACTTTTATATTTTGCTTAAATTGATATTCACATGTTATAATTCATCTCGAGAGTTTCGAAACCATAAGTTATATTACTTATTTTGAGAATTTGGTAAGAAGCTTATGCAAGTTTAAATTTTTTATATCTAGTTATACACTATTACATGCATGTTAAGAATACAACAAGTTAAATATTGAATCAATGTTTATTTATTGTATTTTATATCCTTATTTTGTTACCTTTCTTTTCTTTGGCAATTTCATTCATTTATTTTTATATCTTTATTTTTAATGGGAAAAAATAACAGAGTTTTATTTATTTTGTGTCGGCTTGTGTGCTAAGCGCGCATGTGCCCCTGTGCACACGACCCTCATTCATCGATCTGAGTCGGACTTTGATAGGTGGGGTCAAAGACAAACTGGAGGGAGATCGTGTACGGGCCCATGCAGGGGTAACACGAACACCACATAAATCCAACGATTGACAATAAGAGGATTGAGTAGCTAGCCCACCAAGTTTATATGTTGTTCATGATATATATGTCCAGACCGATACTAGCCGAGATAAACCCAACGAGGTTCCATTTCAAAACCAATTGACAATAAAAGAAGTAACCCGCCAAACTTATATATTGTTCATAATATCTCAATCTTTTTAATGTGAGACAACTTCATATTCCAACAATGCTGAAAATTAAACGTACAGCACTTTCCGAAGCTGTGGTTCAACTTTTAAGACACTTACAATATAATTATATATTATTCCAAAGCTGGATAAATTTTTAAGACGCTTGAAATTATGATAATATTCTACTACGTATATTCCTGCATTGAGTAGATACAAAAGGCCTGAATTCATATAGTATAGTTCCCATCCATTAACGGTTTGTAAGGTCATAATCTGGCCACTGACGTAAACAAAAGCTTAAGTAGTATGTAAAGTTTCATCCTTCCTTTCATTTTTAGTGTTTTATAATTGATGTGGGAGAGCGGCGTCGCTCCCATACCAAATCACTAAACAACAATTAGAAATTGGGCAAGGAGGTTAGGTTAATTACCTTCCACCATTGCTGCACTATGCCATGGCGCAAGTTAGGCAACGAACATACTTAGGTTCGTTGCTAGAAACATGTTCAGGCAACGAACAAAGTATGTATCGTCGCCCCAAACAACCCCAAGACAACTTCTATTTTGGATGAGATTGAAGCAACGAACATAGAACAATGTTCGTTGCCTGAATCGACTCAGGCAACGGACATATTGAAAATGGTTACCTGAACAAATGTCGAGGGTTGACAAAAAATAGATAATACTCAGGCAACGAACATAGTGGAAATTTCCATTGCTGGAATGCTACTCAGGTAACGAACATATTGTAAATGGTTACCTAAAAAAATGTCGAACGTTGACCCAAAGTAGGAAGTATTCAGGCGACGAACAAGTTCCCAATGTTCGTTACTAGAACTTGATTACAAGAATTTTCTAATGGTTGTCTGTCAATCTTAATATTCAAGCAACGAACAAATGTAAAGTACGTTGCCTAAATGTAGAAGCTAGCTAACATGCACTTTACTCAGGCAATGAACAAACATTTATGTTTGTTGATTAAATTAAGGGTCCCACATGCGACATTTTAAATTGTGTTTGAGGCAACAGACTTTTCCTAGGTTCGTTGCCTGGATGAATGGGTCCTGTGTTCGTTTCCTGACTAATTGAGATTGTATTTGTGTTGAAAAATGAAATTCGTTTTTACAAAGTAGTTTAAGGTTATCAAATCCTAGAACCACCGCCTCTCTTGTCTCTCTTTTCCTCTCAAGCCCAGATCTTCCGCTTCAAGATCCCCCTCTTCCTCGAAGCACAACAGCAGCCCCCTGTCCGACAACCTCCCGAGCACCCTCTTCAACCACCTTATGCCGGTGCCTTTCGATGCTCTCCTCCAAGCAGCCCCAGTCCGGTCGGCGCACACATAGAGAGCACAACAACAGAGCACCTCCGCGCCTCCTTCGAGTACACTCTCTCGGTTCCCCTCTCCTCCGCCCTCCGTCGTTCGGAACCGCCGCCTCTTCATCTTCCTCCTTAACAGGTCTCTCTCTCATCCAAATCTGTAAAAAAACCTTGAACTCTTCTTGATTTCTTTTGTTCATTTTGCAGATGGACAAAGGTAGCTGTGCTGGAGCGGAGATAGCTAAAAGGTTTGTAGTCTGAGCTCTCAATTTTGTTGATACTAATGGATTTCGTTTCAGATTCCTCACCTTTCCATATTCCCCTTTTAGGTTTTGAAATTAGGGATTTAATGATTTACTGTTGCTACTGTGAAATGGAAACTAGCTTGATTTCCACAGTTTTTGCGTTGCTTTTAGGTTTTGAAATTGAGGATTTCATTATCTTTATATGCATTTGTATTCTCACAGCTATTACCAAAAAGAAGGGACTCATTATTTTTTTATGAATTAATTGGTGATATCACAACATACAGCTTTGAATTCATCTTCATAGATGAAACAACGGATTGACTGACTATGGTCTTCTCTGAATCTCCTTGCACTTGTTCCATGAAATCCCAAAAACTGTACCCATCTTTGATAAGGAGATTAAGAGCCTTAAAAAATGATATATCTTTGTCAATCTGAAAAAGGACATGAATTTGTAGGTTGTACACTAATTCTAGTCTAACTGTTTATGAAGTTAAAGATGTTTTATGTCTTTATTTTTGTTTTGGAATCTCATGCCCCCATTATTTGCCTTACTTTGACTGTATTTGGCTGATGTTAGTCTAATGTATTAAAAAATCATGAAGTAGAATGTGAAAAAACACTTATGATCTTTTTTCCTAGCTGTGTTCAATTAAAGGACATTCTTGAACATCTTTGGAGGCCGAGGTCAGTGTTTGAACCTCAATTTGTTCTTGTGATTTTAACTATCTTTTTGTTTCTTGTGTGATTTGATTTGAACTTCCGTCCTTCCATATTTGTTTTGTTTTATAGCATTCTTGGTATATCTTTACACCTCTCTTTTGTTTTCTGATGTAACTTGTCATAAATTTTTTCTATGCAGTAGCTCCTGGCCTGCATTTACTTCCTCAGCCCCTTCGGTTAGTTTCTACTTCCTTAATTTGGTGATAAATTGATAATCTGGGTTTTTGGTTATTTTTATCGACTTTGGTGGTTAAGGATGGTGTTTCCTTCTTGATTAGTTATTAATGCGTGTGTTAAAGCAGCTTTTTAATGTCAAATTTTGCGTTGAGAATTTAAGTTGATACTTGAAGATTCACTTTGTGTTTATGGATGTATGTTTATAGTTATAAGTTGACGAGCTAATGTTGATTTCTACTCCAAGGAGGCTAATCTGGCTCCTTAACAAAGGGTCTAACCTTATTTGGACTCTTGATTTGTTGATAATTATACTTCATTCTAATTTCAGGTATAATGAATGAGTAATTTATGATGTTTGTGACTCTAAATTAAAAATCAGTATGAGATTGTCTTACTATATCTTTTCCCATGGGGTTGTTCTTCATCTTAGTTGTTCATTGTGTCTAAAGATTTTTCATTTCCATCAAATGCATACCAGCTCAGGAATAAGATAAGGATCTGCACAACTCCACTATGGAGTCACCTAGAGCAAGTGCAAGTGTTGTACAGAGGACGGAGTGGGGGGGGGGGGGGGGGCAAAAGCGAAGAAGGCTGAGGAGGAAGCGAGGAGAGCCAACGCCACTGCTTTAGAGTGCATCGCTGCGTGGGAGGAGCTCGTGCAACAGATGACATTCAGTGCAACTCGCAGGATCCCCAACCAACCAACCAGGTTAATAACACTCCTCATGTTGATGATACTCATGTTAATGACACCCCTAGCAACTCTTGAACTTGTGTATAGATCTTGTGTTTGTGAATCTGAAACGAAATTGTGAACTGATTGTGAATATGTGTAAGGGCAGGCTTTGCTAACTGAATGTGTATTTGCACTTTGTGCATGAATATAAGTGCTGAATTTGTCAAATGTGAAAGTGAGCAGATGTGTTTGTGATTGAATGTGGCAACTTGGTTGAATGTGCTTGAATATAAGCAGGTCTGAATGTGCTTGAATATTGTAAATACATATTTTTTTACCATAAAATTTATGAGGTAACGAACATAGCATATAACAATTGCTTGAATTTAAATAAAAAAAATCCAAAATTGATTCAGGTGACGAACAAACTAGTCGGTTGAACTTGAATATCCGTTGCCACAATGTTCAGGCAACGAACATGATGTATTTGTCGCCTGAAAATTCGGATATTTGACAATATCCATATGATTTCAGGCGACGAACTTTTCTCGTCATTCGAATAGCAAAAGTTCGTCACCCGAATGGCTAAAAATCCGGTTCCTAGCACGTTGACCATATTCAGGCAACGAATGGTTGTTTCGTTGCCTGAACCGTCTCAGGCAACGAAAAAACGTTTGTTCGTTGCCTGAGTATTGGGGGAACGAGCTTGAAGCAACCACCATTCAGGCAACGACATGTTCGTTGCCTGAATGTTCAGGCAACGTGATGGGCATTCAGGCAACGACATATGTCCGTTGCCTGAATTGTGCCATGGCATAGTGCTGGTGCAGTGGTGCTCTTACATACCAATATGATTATATGATCCAATCTACATCAAAAACCATTGCAACAATTTGTATGCAAATTTCTCACTGTACGTAGCATCTTTACATATCAATATCATATACACCAAATTCAGCTCATTGATATGATAAAGCTAGGCAGGTCGACGTGTCCTTGGCCTACTTGTTTCAGCTTTTAGTTTCTCCGGCGAGATGTTGCCTTCTAAAACTTGAACTACCTGACTCATTCTTGGTCTATGATCTGGGAAACGATGAACACATATCGCTGCACAAGTTACCATCCGATTCATTTCTTTGTGATCATAATTATCTGTCAACTTTGGATCAATAAGTTCGGTCTCAAATTTTCCGTCTTCCATTGCTTGATCAAGCAATGTGCTTGCCTGCATCCAGTTCCCAAATCCGATCCTTACTTTAACACTTTAAAACCAAGTCCTATTCATCACAACAGCACATGCATTGAACTCAATTTTGTTACTGGTAAAGAAAAAACCTTACCCATTCTGTGAGATTGATCGGTTGTCGTCCTGTGATCAGTTCAAGAAGCACCACCCCGAAGGAGAAGACATCTGATTTCTCAGTCAATCTACCACTTGACCCGAATTCTGGAGCTAGGTACCTACATTTTTTTATTAAAAAAAAATTTAATTGGGCAATTGTTGCTGTATTCTTACAAGTTCTATTGATCATATATTCATACTATATATATTTAACAGGCCTTACCCAAAAGTTCCCATGATTCTGGTGGTAACATGAGTTTTGTCATCAGGAACAAACTTAGCAAGTCCAAAATCGGCAACCTGCATAAGTATTGCGTGTCAGACTTGATCGATGAAATATCTCTCTATGAAGAAATGTAATAATGGCAGCGCGATGAGTATAACATATACATACCTTTGGTTTGAAATTAGAGTCCAGAAGTATATTAGATGATTTGATGTCTCGGTGAATGATTCTCGGGTGACCTGTAAAAACAATTACTCACTCAAAAAGCGAAAGTAAAGGGTAGGGATCATTGTAATAACCAGAAATATAAAAAGGGAACCTACACTCCTCATGTAAATAAGCAATTCCTTTAGCAGCGCCCAAAGCTATACTCAATCTAGTCGCCCAATCCAACACTGGTGTTGCAGTCCCTGCATTTTCAATTCATTTCCATTCAATCATCGATCATGATTGACTTATATAAAGTAGATCATGAACCTGTAACATAATCTATCATACATATGATGTAGAAATTTCAAGAAATATAAAGTAAGATCATGAACCTGTAACAGAAAAGTTAGCACTCATATATTCAACTGTTAGAAGTTTAAATTTTATAAAAATTAATGGATTAATTACCATATATATGATAAATTGTCAAATTGATAATGAAGAACATAGAGCTTATTATCTAACAAGATTTAATGTTCAGCTGTGAGTCATTCTACTTTCTAACCTTTTCGATAAAAAAAAAAGACAGAAAAAAAGGCCTTCATTTTGGCTTAACAAGGCAAATGCAGTTGTGAAGAGATGAAAAGCAGTCAGCGGCAAAAAACAGGATAGATTAACCTTGCAAATGGAAAGCCAAGCTGTTGTTCTCCAAGTACTCGTAAACAAGCAGCCTCTCAGGGCCACTAATGCAGTACCCGACCAGCGAAACAAGATTCCTGTGATGCACACGGCTTATAACGTTGATCTCTGTAAGAAACTCCCTCTCCCCTTGGATGCTTCCGCCCTTGAGGTGCTTGATTGCAACCAGACCACCACCATCAAGGACTCCTCTTCCTCGGTAGACAGAGCCGAATCCACCTTGACCAAGAAAGTTGTCCTGGCTGAAGTCATTTGTCGCCTGCAATAGTTCTTGGTAGGTGAATGTCTTTATACCTACAGACACTATCTGCAGTTGCACTTGATCCCCAGTTGATACCGATGAAGAAGTTGAAGTAGTGCTGTGAATTTTAGAATGTGGTTGAGATTCGGGTAGCTGCAGAAATTCCAGCGAAGCTGGAGCCTTAGGAGCTTCCAAAGGGGACAACTTGAGCTCTCCTCTTGGAGTGGTATTTCCTGGCATTAATCAGGTTATGGTTTTATGCAAAATTACCTAACAAATTAGAGTAATTTGTTCAATTTACTCAAATTCTTCGGCAACATTTTTCTTCAAAGTTACAACATAAATAAAATGGCCGGTCATATATATAGTATGAATCATATCGGTTATCCAGTTATTTCTTCTTTGTATATATCGGGAATTTGTTGGATCCACCAGATACGATATTCAATCCTAGATATATATCAAATTAAAAGAAATTGGATGTAGGCTGATATATAACAAAACGCGCAGTACGTGATGGTAACAAAAATAAATAGCCAGCATTTATAGCAGCATTTAATTAAACAAATTAAGACAACAAACTACATCCCTGGGATATCTTGTGGATCATGTGAACATAAATTCAGGCGCTATTATATTAAAAAAGAAAATATATTTTCTTTTAGAAAACTTTTTTTTTTTTGAATAAAAACATTGCTACCTTCTTCTTCGTCTTTAATTATCTTCGATCCTGCCACCCTTGGGGATCCCTGTTTCTTATTGAGGAAAAACACACACATTTTCTCAGAAAGGGATCATCTGTAACATATATAATATTGTCTTACATAACACATATATAAGTTGATTGATGAATGAGTGATCGACAGAAAAAGTTACAAAGGCAAATTACCAAGAAAGGGGCTGGTGAAGATATCTGCAGAGTAGATGGATCCTCCACATCTCCCTCCCCTCCCCGCTGCCTCCGTCGTCGCCTAACCAAGAAGAATATCAACAAAGCTGCAACAGCTGCAACCAATACCACCGCACCAACTACCACTCCGGGTATCAGTCCCACTGAACTCCCGGCTCTCAACGCTGGTCTTGATGAAATCGATGGCTCGGGACTCTCTCCTGGTTGTGCCTATGGTGATATTGTGGGTGGTGATGGCGATTTCACAGTCCTTGGCGGTGGCGGTGGCAATGGCCCTCCAAGGCCTAATGCCCTTGGTGGCTGTTGTGGATCAATTGGCTGAATTTGCGCAACGACCATTTTCGCGGCTTATGGGCGCTAAAATTAGAGAGCGGTAGCCACCTTTGTGCTTGATCCTGCCGATGGCCGATGTAATTTACCGCCACCGGCCGGTGGTTTTGAAAGGCTCTTTTCCTTTTTGTTTTGTTTTTCCCCCTAAACGACATTTTTCCTTTTTAATTTGGGATCATGGACCATTTAGGGTGTGTTTGGATTCCAAATTGCATTGTGTTTATAATACAAAATGATAAGACGGTGTTTGGTTAACAAGATTTTCAAGGTGTTTAAATTATGATGTTTTTGGATTCCACGCTATATTAATTAAAATGCAATTATTTTATCTCGATTTATGTGATTCTTTGGTTAAATTACGATTTTACCTTGGTTTTTATGAGATTTTTATTTTTACAACCAAACGGACACATAAAACGAGATAAAATAATTGCATTGTAATGAGAATGCAATGGAATCCAAACACACCCTTATTTAACTAAAATAATTAAATACATCATCTAGCTAAAACCATAAGTTCAAGGTTTTAAGTCAAAATAAAATAGTTAAATACATTTCCATTTGTCTTGATTCATTGGATTACAAAGCACAACACTATTTCTCTTCAATTGCGAAGTATTAGACGTTGAAACGTTAGAATTCTTTGAGGATGGTTAATCACCGCCACTCGATATGAGCTAAGTGACCAATGTCAATAACAAGTAACAACATAATTCATTAAATTCAATTTAATATTTTAAAGAATTGTGCACAATCACAATGAAAGCTCAATTCCAAATTTCCAATTACAAGAAGCAAAAAAACAATTCTGCAACTATGGAACACAATTCCAAGAGGCAACAAAATCACATATTCACAAACACAGAACAAAAGTCATTTACACACTTACACAAACACAGAACCCAAATTTTTACACACTTTCAAGAATTTTAGTATAAATTGATTAAATTCACAATCACAGATTCACCCTAATTCAAAAAAAAAAAAAACACAGATTCACAATGACAAATTGATGAGCATATCAGCAGCAGTTGAACATATCAACAACAGTCGAGCACTCGAGCATATCAGAGAGAAGAGAGTGCAAGAATAGATTGCCTGAAGGCTCGCGAGGACGGTGAGGAGTGATGGCTGAGGAGTCGACAGAAATTCATGAGCGGCGAGGGCGGTGACGATTAAGGAGTCTGATTCCCAATTTCAAAGGAAGAAGACGAGAGATTGAGAGAACATGCGTGAAAGAAGGAGGAGAAAAACAGTAGAAGATAACAGGACATACGATACGACTCATACCTTGGAAGGCTTGGACAAGAAGTCGGAGGAGGAAGTTAACAAGAGCATAGAGATGAAGAGGAGTTGTCGACCGGAGAACTGTCATCGACGGTGGTGTGAGAGACTGAGAGTAGAGAGACGAAGAGGAACGCCGAGTTGCCGATTGTGGGGAGCGGCCGAGGAAGTCGAAAACACGATATGAAATTGGAGAGCGTCCATTTGGGGGAAAAGTAAAGCCCTAGCTCGCCTAGGCGGCGCCTAGCCCGCCTAGCTTCCAACTCCGCGTAGATACCCGCCCAGAGTAAAAAATTCCGAGGACCCTCACCGCCTACCGCCTAGGCGGCGTCTAGGCGCGATTTTTAGAACACCGGCTCCCGCTTGCCCCACCTAGATTCGTCTATGTATAGTGTATTCTCTAATACTCCCTATATAAAATTTTATTTTAAAAAAATTCATTTTTTTAACAAACTATTTTGTTTTCTGTCCAAATTATTCATTTTTCACCGAGTTCCCGAACCACACCCAATGGCAGATTCAGGAATTTTCTTAAGGGGTGGCTAAAAATATTGTGAGAATTTTTTTGAATTTTTTTTAAAAATATATTAGAAAAAATATTAAATTTGTGATTTAAATAGTCATTTTTAGTAGGAAAAACAAAAATTATTAAAAAAATATATATTTTTATATTTATTTATAGAATATAATATTTTTTAAAAATATATTGGAGAAAATTTTAAATTTTTTATTTAATTATGCATTTTTTAGAAGAAAACTGAGAGAAACAAAGATTATAAAAAATTTGAGGCTAAAAGTGTTTAAACTTTAAACCCATGATCTCCAAGGTAATAAATACCTCTTCTTACCGAGTCCAGATCCTCTACAACACTCGGTGCACCACGAAATTATTTTGGGTATAATTTTACTTTAAAAAAAATTAGAAAAATATATTTAAATTCCACATACTTATATTTATATGCTTATAAACTTTTATTTTTGGAAAAATCATGTTTTAAAAAAACATAAAATTTATTTTCTAATATAATTGATTTTCTAATATAATTGATCTTTTAATTTTATAAAATTTTTAAAATGAATTTTTTTTAATAAAAGCTTATAAACATATAAATATAAGTATGTGGAATGTAAATATATTTTCAATTTTTTTTAAAGTAAAATTATACCCGAAATAATTTCGTGGTGCACCGGGGGTTGTAGATGATCACTAGAAATGACTTGCGGGTAGTACCCAAAGGTACCTAGTTCGAACCCCGGATATGACCGCTCTTTATTTACAAATTCAAGGATCATGACTCCTTACCAACTAAGTCATACTATTTTTTTGATTCTCTACCCCTTTTACATTCTTTTATCCATAAAATTAGTAAAAACTATAAAAAAAAATCAATTTTTTTTTTACGTTTTTCTTTCAATCTAAGAGCATTCACAATGGGGGTTTCTTAAGCCCAAAAATAAGGAATCAATTAATAAAAAATTGAAAAAGATGGGGAGGGGTTTAGGAACGATTTGACATGTTTTTTACTAAGAAACCTTTAAAAACCGAGAGAGAGAAAGAAAAAGGAGAGAAGGTGGGCCAGCAGGAGGAGAGAGAGTAAGAGGAAAAAAAGAGTTAAGGAATCCGGGTGAGTTTTAGGGATGTGGGTAAAAAATTGTATTGAGTTTTTGTAAGGAGAAAGAAATATAAAAAGTGGAGTTAAGGAATCCGAGTGAGTTCCACGAATGCGGATGCTCTAAGGAGGCTTCAGTCATACCAAGTCCCAAGTATCCGCCACTGACACTGACAATAACCGATTTTTTTGATAGGTTAGGTAGTCGCCAGAGAGGTGACTAGGTCAAGGTGTGAGGCTAGTTAGTTGATGAAACAAAAGTGTGCCATCCACGTCTTTTTACAGCTAGACAAATTTACAAAAATCGGAGACTGCAATTCAACTGCGAAATGTTTAGTATATTGGGTTGTATTCACGTCCTTATGGCCAATAGTGGTTAACGGTTGAATTTGGGTTAAAGATGGTTGAACTTTCCTATGCTTGTTTCTCTTTTCTCACAATTTAGAATTTTTTCAAAGCCTGCCTCATCCAACTTGAATTGTCTAGACCCTTTTCAGGCCATTCTTCCTTAGCTTGAGGCTTATAAATAGGCACACCCCTCACTAAGCAAACACCAAACAAACATCGTCCAATCAAAGCTCCACACATAAATTAGTTTTTCTTCAAGTATCCTATTCCACTTTATTTTAAAGAGAATCTTGCTCACTATCCCTTATAATTTAAACACAGTTCGTTGGATAGTAGATTTTTTGGCTCTTACCATTCGTGGGTTTTCCTCACTATACTATAGGTTTTGACCACTTTAAATCATTGTGTTTTATTTTGCTTTATTAATTTTTCTCTATTTGTGATTTCGTTCTTCCACTGCAAACTCGCTATTCTTACCACTAATTCCTAAGATAGTACTATGTGAAATGATCACACAGAAAAACACAAAGAACTCAAGTTTTGCATATAAACTGATAGACTACTCTTCCTATTGCTAATCGATTTTTAAGGATGGAATTAACCTCACTGATTTTATATGCTCATACAAATGTGTAGAACCCATGTTAGAATGGCTCATCGGAATTTAATATGATATCTAAGCGGTTCAATCTTAGAGCATGATCAATGGAGAGCCCGGACCCTGGGCCCTTAAGTTATTTTTACTATGCCACGTCAGCTTAAGGGTCTCATTCCATCTTTTTATTATTTGCACCCTCATTCGAGGGCCTGACTCGCGGGCCCTTAAATTACTTTTTGTTATTTACCTTTTTAATCTACTCGATTATTATTATTATTATTATTATTATTATTATTATTATTATTATTATTATTATTATTATTATTATTATTATTATTATTAACAAATTGTGAGAAGGAAAAAAAAACTATTTATGTGGTAAAAACAACAGTATATGAGTATTGTTGGCAAAATATTTTTATAAAAAAAAATCTATGTAAAATGAGTGTCTATGAGTAGATAAAATTAATTCAAACTTGAATATAAATTTTATTTTATTTTTTATTTAGAGAGAATACCCAAAAATCGATTTTTAGGGGGTTAATCAATTTTTAGAGGGCTTTCTTTTTCCTTTCTTGGGCAATTGCCTCCAAACTCAACTGTTTGTCCTCGAATGGTGTGCTAAGGGCCTTTCTTTTTTGGTCTCCTACTTAAGGGCCTCTTTGGTTGGGCTATTACCTCTTTTGATTGTTCTTTTTCTTTTTTTGCTTATTTGGCAATGGTAAGGGCCTTTGGCCCTCTATTGATCATGCTCTAAGTTCTCCTGGTCTAATTAAAAGTGGGGTAGTCGGTAAGGCACGACGTGGTATATAATTGAACAAGATCAACTTGTTCAAATTAAAGATATCTACCCTGTAACCCATCTTCCATGCCTAATCTTAAAGGAAGAATTGTTTAAATTCTAGAAACGTGCAACAAATATACAACAAGGAGATCGATAATGTAAAATAAGACAGCTTTTGCAATCCAAACAAGGCGTGCTTAATCTTCAAATTATGATAATATTCTTTCTATCTTGCGATGGGTAAAGACACAATGCTGGTATCAACTGCGTGGCCTGAATTCGAGTAGTAATTCAAACTATCACCATCATCATTACGCTCGCGACATTCCTCCAATGCATAACACGCCTTGAGATCAGCGACTACCTCGCTCATTATCGGCCTCTCATTACCTGTTCGTTTCACGCATTCCATGGCAATCTCCAAAAACTTCCATGCAGAGTTGAGGATCAAGTCTCCTTGTAGCCTTTTGTCAATTAGGACCAAGATGTCTCCACTTTCAACCTTTGGCAACACCCAATCGACGATAAGAATCACATTAAGGTCATTTCCGTTGTCTTGGTTTGTATTCTTGATGAGGGCTGGTTGCCCTGTTAACAATTGCAACAATACAACTCCAAATGCGTAAACATCACTTTTCTCACTCAATGCGTTGATCGGGTGGTAATATCTGAACTCAAAGACCATGAAATTTGTCTATTAAGTTGCTAGCTAACATCTACAAATCATAATCCATTGAACTATTTACTCACTAGCAAGAATCAATCTTTAGCTTACTCTGGATCAAGGTACCCCCGAGTGCCTGCAAGATCAGTCCACACGGCAGCACCCTGGCTGTCAGTATTGAAAAATCTAGAGAGCCCGAAATCGGCTATCTTGGCATGTCTCATCTCATCCAATAGAATATTTGCGGGTTTGATATCCCTATGGATGATTGGTGGTCTGCAACCGCTGTGTAAGTACTCCAAACCTACAATGTCAATCAACTGAAATCCGGAACATTCATAACTAGCTACAAAATGTGTGAACTCGTTCATGAATGTGCAATCTGACCTTGTGCTGCATCGACTGAAATCCGAAGCCTTGCTTCCCAGGTTAGAGGATTTTTGTTTTTCTCTGTGGGGACAATATAAAAAAAACTTCATTATATGACGTTTACAAACTATAGGACTAGTAATAGCGGTGAGGAAAAAGTAAAGCAAGGGACATATATATACAAGTGTTACCTGATAATTGTGCGTGCAAGTCACCACAAGACATGTACTCGTACACGAGTGCCATGTTCGCGTGTTCATCACAATACCCAATCAGTGTGACCAAGTTTACATGATGAATCCTCATCAATAGTTCAGCCTGTCAATTTATCAACCAATAACATACTAGTATCAATTTAGTTAACCACCTATTAATTTTATAGAACTCAATTAATCAATTCATGAGTTAAATTTGACTTGCCTCGGCGCAAAATTGCTTAAGGGAGATTGTAGACGACGTGTTGTTTAGTACCTTGACAGCCACAACGGTACCATCCTGCAAGATACCATAATAAACAGTTCCGAATCCTCCTTTTCCAATCACTTTGCTGAAATTGTCAGTGATTCGGGCAATGTCCGAAGAGTTGAACCGCTTGTTTTTTGGTTGAATAGCTCCATCTAACAAACCTTCTATTGATCCAATGGTATTGGCGTCCCGCTCTTTTGCACGCTGCCGCCGGCGCATAACCAAGAAACCTGCAAGAGTAGACCCCCCCACCAACACCACCAGGCCAGCCACCAGGCCAGTCAACAGTGCCATGAGTATTGACTGCGCCCCACGTGGCGACATCGATGTAAATGTTGGTGGTGCTGGCGCTGGTGCTGGTGCTGGTGCTGCCGCAGATGACGGAGACAGGACATTTGGTGACAGAGCTACCGATTCCAGAAAATTCGGAGACAGTTGTTGCGGCCGATGTCTAATTCCTACAGGCGCAGGTGGATCCATCGGTATCGATATGATCAATCGATCTACCTCGACCCTAGTCTTTTGATGGTGGTGCAGGTACTTATAGATCTGTTCTTCAGATTGATATATGTATATAACCTGACCATGTTGAAATGTTCATATAACACAGCACATCCTTTTCAATGGAGTAGCTAAATTCATTGTTGACCTTGATTTATTAATTTGAATTTAACAATACTTCAATAAGAAAACAGGAAGGTTATTGTCAACCTATGTACGTGACAAATTACAAATAATTAGGACCATTAGGTGAGACGAATGTAACTAGGAAGGAACTTTTAGAGATCACACAATTATTATTTAATTCAATTAAACTTACTAATCCAATAACGATAACATGGAAAAATAATCAATTGGTCACAAGCAGTTTGATCCATCTAGATTTGTATCTTTAGAATTTTAAGATTTTATGTACGATTTATATATAGAGGATATCTGAACCGGATCGAGGGATAGGGTTTTACATTTTTACCCCTCAGTTTGTTTTTAAGTAAGGCAAGGTAATGTTACCCTTCCGAATCTAGTCCATTTTTAATTTAAGATTAATTTATCATTATTCTAATAAATACCATCCTTCCCTCATTTACATACAAATTCTATTTCCTTTCCTCTCATTTGATTACCTATTTTGAGCATAGGGTAACCATATCCCCTAGGATGCTCTACGTCTACGGCCTCTACCTATTACCCTTTCCCCTTCTCTCGACTCACAAAGTTGATCATACAAATTTTCCATATAAAATTTAATTCATTTCCCTTCCATTCATTTCTACTCAAACAAACAAGGCCTAATGTGTAACTAAGAACATCATCTTGGCTCCAGTATAGTAATGTCTGAAGTGGTGAATACACTAGCAACTTGCCCTTGGTTACTCCCTGATGTACTAGTGTTCGGCCCCGAAACCAAATCAGTAGGAGCTAAGAAATTTGGTGGCATTGGTGAGTGAAGGTTGATGGTTTCTCCTCCAAGTGCAGACACCCCTGTTCTCATGCTAGGCCGCCTACCAGCATTTTCTTGGATGCACAACAAACCGACATGGATACACTTCATCATATCTTCCCCTGAATAATTTTCTCCTAACGTCTCATCTACCAAGTTCAGCGCTTCACCTTCAGTCCAAAGTCTCCACGCCTTTCAGGAAAATCGGAATTAGTTTCAAAGGCTTTGACAAACAGTTTGTGTCAAAGGTCTTGAAGCTAACAACTGTGTTGATGAAACACAAAACCTGTACTTTATTATATTATGTCCGAATATTATATTATGTTATTATATGCTTCCATATTATTATATATTCACTAACCTTTCAGGAAGCTATTTGAACTATATCTCCTTCCTTAAGTGTTCAAAGCTGAGAAAGATCAAATCGAGATCATGGCTTCCGAAGTTTCCAAAGATAGAAGATTGCGCTCAAGCCATGATCCTCTCTTAGCCATTGGAGAAGATTCCTTCCTCAAGTGGCGCCGATGATCTTCACTATATAAAGGAGAAGAAGAAGAGAGAGAGGACTGACGCACTTCAAGAATATCATTGCACAATCAGCCCTCAAGTTTACGTTCTCTCTTCAGCGTGTTCTCTCTGCTTGTTCTTAAGAGTCTTATATTTTGTTTCAAAGCATTTGAGAGATACACAGTGAGCTTATAGGATATATTTCGAGAGAGTGTTATACTCGAGAGTTTATAACTCAGGAAGTGGGCACTAGGCTATTGATTCTCGAGAGTAAGAGGATTGTACTAGATAACTGAGAGAGGTGGGGCTCTTCTAGATTGGTCTAGGACTCCAAGGGAACGTGAGTTGACTAGATTGCAATTGTATAGGAGAGAGGCTTCTCGGTGAGCTATTAGGATCCTAAGCTTTGTGAATCAATAAAGCCTGTTGAATCATAGGGTTGTGGAAGAACCCTAGGCGGGGACGTAGGCCAAGTTCGTGCCGAACCTCGTTAACAATTCGTTGCGTCCTTTATTTACTGCTTTACCTTATTTCCGCACTTGGTTCGAATTGTTTAACTTTGTGATTCAGGTTTTCTTAAAGGGTTTGGCACGTGCTTCAAAAGTCTTGAGAATATCTGCGAAAAACGGGCATACTCTATTCAACCCCCCTTCTAGAGTATTTCTATATTACTTTGTTTTACATTATCGAACCTTCATTTGGTATCAGAGCTTTACTCACTGTTTTCGATCTAACAATCTTGTGAGTTTTCGATCATGTCTGGTGAAGCAAGCGGAGGATTTGCACAGGGAAGGTCCACAAGCAGACCGCCACTCTTTGTAGGAAACAACTTTGTCCACTGGAGATCTTTGATGAAGATGTTCATCATAGACCAAGATCTAGAGCTTTGGAACATTATAGAGAATGGTCCGAAGATTCCAGAGAAAGATGGACCAAACGATACCAAAGTTGCAAAGAAAGAGTCTGAATACAACCAAGCAGATCTTGAAATCATCTCCAAAAACTACAGGGCTATTAACTTACTTTATTGTGGTCTTAGCACTGATGAGTTTAACCGTATTTCATCTTGTAGGTCAGCTAAAGAGATTTGGGACAAGTTGGTCATCACCTATGAAGGAACAAGCCAAGTGAAAGACACCAAGATCAGCATCTTTCTTCGAAAGTATGGGCTCTTCAAGATGAAGTCTGATGAGTCAATCAAGGCCATGTTCACACGATTCACAGAAATCACCAACAACCTTGATTCTCTCGGCAAGAGCTTTACCAACATTGAGAAAGTGAGGAAGATAATGAGGTGCCTTCCAAAGGAGAAATGGGGTCCAAAAGTAACAGCTATAGAGAAAGCCCAGGACCTCACCACTCTACCCCTTGATGACCTTCTTGGGAAGCTGATCACACATGAGATGATCCTTAATGAAGACGATGGAGAACTTCCAGCTAGCACTAAGAACTTGGCACTCAAGTCTAAGAAGGATGAGCCCAAGGATGGATCTGATTCCGAAGATGAGGATGACGATGAGGATGATCCTTTTGCTCTCATCACAAGAGGACTTGCTAGAATTCTCAAAATGAAAAAGCAATTCAACAACAAGGATGGATCAGAGTCTTCAAAATCTCGAGGTAAGCCTCAATACAACAAGTATGAAAAGAAGACTACGCCGTTGTCTTGTTTTAAATGTGGTGAAACAGATCATCTTGTGAAGGACTGTCCTCAAAAGACAAAGAGTCAGCCTAAGAAAGGTGACAAATGGAAGAAGAAAGCCATGGTGGCAACTTGGAGTGATTCCGACTCTGACTCAGACGATGAGAAGGCCAACATTTGTCTTATGGCCTGAGAAGATGAATCCCACGATGAAAAGCTTGAAGCTACTGTAAGAGAACTTATGGAAAGTCCAAAAGAGGTATTATCGGAATTCCTTTCCAATATGATTGCCAATGAAGAGAAGCTTATTGCCCAAACTAACATTCTTATTAAGAGAACTGTGGACCAGGAAAGAACTATTGAGGATCTGTCTATGAGGGTCAAAGGTCTTGAAACTTCTTATTCAGGTCTTGACATTAAAGTCAAGACGCTTGACTCAGAGAAATCTGAACTCAAGCAAGATCTCTCCTCTCTAAAAAATGAGCATCATGACTTAGAGAACGAGAAGATCTCCCTGAATAATAAGATTCTAGACCAACAGACAGCCCTCATAAGTTTTACCAAATCCAAAGGCACTCTTGATAGGATGTTGGGTGAGCAACAAAGCTCTCTAAACAAAAGTGGTATTGGTTACAATCCAAAGTTTTTAAAGAAGCAACATATTACCACTTTTGTAAAGGCAAAAGGAAGCAGAACCTCTCCTATATGTCACCATTGTGCTAGAAAGGGACATGTAAAAGAGACCTGCCCCTATAGAAGAAAGGATCCTTATATTATTCGCAATACATTTCCTGTTCATTTGAGAAAAGAACGGATAACACAAGTTTGGGTTCCAAAAGGCACTATTTTACCAAATATGGTTTATCCCAATAAAGGATCTAAATTTGCTCACTGGTCTAGCCACAAAGGTTGATGTTTGTTTTGCAGGAGATCACCAAGGTGAAAGAGCACAAATGGATTATTGATAGTGGATGCTCGAGGCATATGAGTGGGAAGAGCTCTCTCTTTCATGATCTAAAGGAGCAATCCACGGGAACAATCACTCTTGGTGACAAAGGAAAATGTGACATCGTTGGTATTGGTAGTGTTGGAAGTGATTCCAGCCATAGTATTAAAAATGTCTATCTTGTTAATGGTTTAAAGTATAATTTGCTTAGTGTCTCTCAATTATGTGATAGTGGTAACAATGTCAGATTTAACAAGAAAAGATGTATAGTGTGCAGAGATGATACAGGTGAAGTTATATTGACTGCATACCGTTACAACAACATATACGCCGTAAATGCTGATCAAGTGGCACAAGGAAGCTTAACCTGTCTAAAGGCTTTGACGGACGATCCAAAGCTCTGGCACAGGAGACTCGGTCATGTGAGTCCACATACGCTACAGAAGCTTGTGTCCAAAGGGCTTGTAAGAGGGCTACCTGAAATGGACTTCAAAGGTATTGACATGTGCAATGCATTCACACGAGGTAAACAAACACGTAGCTCTTTCAAACCCAAAAAGGTTGTAAGTTCTTCTAGACCCCTTGAACTTTTACATATGGATTTATGTGGTCCTATGCGAGTCAAATCTCCCAATGGTAAAAAGTACATGCTAGTTGTTGTCGATGACTTTTCAAGATATACTTGGGTTGCATTTTTTAAAGAAAAATAAGAGGCCTTATTTGAGTTTTCAAAACTTTGTAAGGAGTTGCAAACTTTAAGAAACGAGCCCATAGTGTCAATTCGGAGTGATCATGGTAGGGAGTTTGATCAACTTCAGTTTGATTTGTTTTGTGCTAAATATGGCATCTCCCACAACTTTTCTGCTCCTCGAACACCTCAACAAAACGGGGTTGTGGAACGCAAGAACCGCACCTTATAGGATATGGCCAGGACTATGCTTTTAGAAAATGCATTACCTAAAACCTATTGGGCTGAAGCTGTTAACACAGCTAACTATATTTTGAATCGTTGTCTTATTCGTTCCATCTTAAAGAAAACTCCTTATGAACTTTTCAAAGGCCGCAAACCTCTTATATCTTACTTTAAACCCTTTGGCTGTACTTGTTTTGTTCATAACAATGGAAAAGATAACCTTGGGAAATTTGATGCGCGTAGTGATGAAGGTATATTTCTTGGCTATTCCACGAGTAGCAAAGCTTATAGAATCTTCAATAAAAGGACCCAGGTAGTTGAAGAAAGTATACATGTTATTTTTGATGAATGCAATGACGGTGCTTTGAGTGAAAGTGTTGCAGATATAGATCTTAACATCCATGAAGAGAACGAGGAAGGTGATGATACTGCTGCCAAGAACACGGAAAAGAGGAACATGCAGGAACCGATTCTTAACACTGAAGAATTGGCCCAAGGTGTTGAAGATTCGTCCAAAGCCCTTGGTGTCCAATCCAACAGTGTTGAGACTTCAGAAACTGCTGTAACTGAACCTAACAGGACCACGGAGTCAGATGTACTACAAGTCAATCCTACCAGTGTGACGAATCAAGGAGCTGAGACTAGCAAAAGGAAATTCAAATACTCCTCATCACACTCATTAAAGGATATCATTTCTGACCCTACTTCTAGTGTTCAAACTCGTTCTAAACTTAAAGATCTTTGTGCTTTTCACGCGTTTGTTTCTCTTATTGAGCCAAAGAAGGTAGATGAGGCACTTCAGGAGCCAGACTGGATCATTGCCATGCAAAGTGAGCTTAACGAATTTGAAAGAAACAAAGTCTGGACCTTGAAGCCTAGGCCAAAGCATTAATCAGTCATTGGCACACGATGGGTATTTCGAAACAAGCTAGATGAGAATGATTTTGCAGGCTATAAGGTGGATAGGAAGAGCACATCAGGATGTTGCCAATTCTTAGGAGCATCTTTGATCAGTTGGCACTCAAAGAAGCAAAACTCAGTTGCTCTATCCACTGCAGAAGCCGAATACATTGCAGCTGGAGCCCGTTGCTCTCAAATCCTTTGGATAGCTCAACAAATGCGAGATCTTGGCATCAACCTCAAAGGCATTCCCATTAAGTGTGACAATACAAGTGCCATATTAATCACAAAGAATCATGTTCAGCATTCAAGGACCAAACATATTAATGTGAGACATCATTTCATTAGAGGCCATGTCGAAAAAAGGTGATGTGTCCATATCTTTTATTTCAACTGATTATCAATGGGCTGACATTTTTACTAAGCTTTTGGCAGAGGACAGGTTCACCTTCATTAGACGTGAGATCGGAATGCTTAACAGGGATCGATGCACTTTCGTAGGGGGAGCTTTCCCTTTACGAAAGATAAATTCTACTCGGTGTCAAGATCCTTGAACCTCATTTCAAAGGTTGTGAACTGAACAGTAGAGTACATATGACGGATCAGATATTTGGTTGGTATCTCTTTAGATATTTGATCAAATATTGCTTTAATGGATTTTAACCTTCTCTATATTTTACCTATTTTATTTTTTCGGGAAAATCTTTATTATTGCATGTTATCCGATTATATTTTTTATTTGTGGAAATCTTTTAAATCGGATAAACATCTCTTGCCTTAATCGTTTAGATTCGAACGACTCTTGGTTTAATTTTTGAAATTGTTTTGGTGACTATTTTCACGCTCCTCCCTTTGTTGAAAGACAAAAAAGGGGAAATGGTTTGATGGCTTAGACTTTAAAACTGTTGTGAACCAAGGGTCTTGGAAGACCTTGTTTTGTTTTGTTGGATGTTTCTCTTTGGCTTTGAAAACTTATGATCCAACATTCGTCTAACCCATGTAGGTACTTAGTCTGATTTTGCTTATGATATATCTGTTTGACTAAGTTGCAGGGATGCACAGGTTTTGTCGTTCATCAAGGGGGAGATTGATAACTCCACTCCCTTTGATGAAAATCGGAATTAGTTTCAAAGGCTTTGACAAACAGTTTGTGTCAAAGGTCTTGAAGCTAACAACTGTGTTGATGAAACACAAAACCTGTACTTTATTATATTATGTCCGAATATTATATTATGTTATTATATGCTTCCATATTATTATATATTCACTAACCTTTCAGGAAGCTATTTGAATTATATCTCCTTCCTTAAGTGTTCAAAGCTGAGAAAGATCAAATCGAGATCATGGCTTCCGAAGTTTCCAAAGATAGAAGATTGCGCTCAAGCCATGATCCTCTCTTAGCCGTTGGAGAAGATTCCTTCCTCAAGTGGCGCCGATGATCTTCACTATATAAAGGAGAAGAAGAAGAGAGAGAGGACTAACGCACTTCAAGAATATCATTGCACAATCAGCCCTCAAGTTTACGTTCTCTCTTCAGCGTGTTCTCTCTGCTTATTCTTAAGAGTCTTATATTTTGTTTCAAAGCATTTGAGAGATACACAGTGAGCTTATAGGATATATTTCGAGAGAGTGATATACTCGAGAGTTTATAACTCAGGAAGTGGGCACTAGGCTATTGATTCTCGAGAGTAAGAGGATTGTACTAGATAGCTGAGAGAGGTGGGGCTCTTCTAGATTGGTCTAGGACTCCAAGGGAACGTGAGTTGACTAGATTGCAATTGTATAGGAGAGAGGCTTCTCGGTGAGCTATTAGGATCCTAAGCTTTGTGAATCAATAAAGCCTGTTGAATCCTAGGGTTGTGGAAGAACCCTAGGCGGGGACGTAGGCCAAGTTCGTGCCGAACCTCGTTAACAATTCGTTGCGTCCTTTATTTACTGTTTTACCTTATTTCCGCACTTGGTTCGAATTATTTAACTTTGTGATTCAGGTTTTCTCAAAGGGTTTGGCACGTGCTTCAAAAGTCTTGAGAATATCTGCGAAAAACGGGCATACTCTATTCAACCCCCCTTCTAGAGTATTTCTATATTACTTTGTTTTACATTATCGAACCTTCATGTTAAAAAAGTGTTGATTAAGTATAGATTTTTTTATTAACAAATTAAATAAAATTAAAATTTTCGTTTAAACAAAAGAATTATCAAATAAAAATAAGGACCTTAACAAAAAGGCGGCATCTAATCTACCTGATGAAATAGGAGGAGCTCCATCTTGTACTGGACCTGTACATTTTATTTTACACAAATCAGTAACTTAATTTCATCTTATTAGAAAAATTGTATCTAATATACCCAAAAAAATTATATTTGCAAATATGTATCACCATTTCAGAAAAATTGAAAAAAAAATGATATAACCAATCAATATTTGTATAAATAACTATTCCTCAAAAATCACAGAAATCACTCAACTTGATCAAGAGAGATCAAACTGAAATCGAAAAATGGAGGAGATAAAGAACACAAAGTGTTCTGTTTGATCTGTTTCATTCTTTCAAATTCGGTTACAGCTAACCCATGCTATTTATAATAGCTGGCATGTACAAGGACCATATTGCCCTTACATTTTCACCCAATTTTCATATAATACCCAAGCCTATACAATGTATATTCTATTACCCCCGTCAAGTTGGACTGGCAGATGAAACCAGGCCTAACTTGCCAGTAAGCAATTGATGTTGAACCTCACCCAGAGGCTTGGTAAACAAATCGACAAGCTCATCATGAGAATGGACAAAAGAGGGGATAAGGAAACCAAATTGAAGTTGCATGCTCTTGAACATGACAATTCAACTTCAAATGCTTCAATGCTTGGTACGTTTATGGAAAATTGGGTTTTCGGCAATATGAATTGCGAACTTGTTATCACAATGAAGATGAATCGGTTTGGGCACATTGCACCTGAGATCACTGAGAATCGAGTCAAGCCACACAAGCTCACTGGAGGTCTTGGACATACTACAATACTCGGACTCAGCCGAAGATTTGAAAATCGTGAGTTGTTTCTTCGTCTTCCATGAAACTAGAGCTGTGCCCAAGAAAACACAGAACCCAGTGACAAAACGGCCAGAGAACAAACAATTCCCCCTATCAGCATCATAAAACCCATTCAAAGTAATGCTATTATTAGCTGGATACATCAACCCCAAATCAGATGATCCACGAAGATAATTAACGCACAACGTGATCGAAATGTTGTCTACCAATATGAGGCAATCGAGGGGAGCTCATAAACTGGCTGAGATGGTTGAAACGAGTAAGAAATATCTGTCCTAGTCATGTTGAGAAACAACAAACAACCCACCAGTACTTCTCAGGGTCTTCTAACAACTCCACTTTGTCAATTGACAATTTGAGACCTTGAGGCAAAGGAAAGGGAGATGATTTACAATCACACATGCTTGTGTCATGAAGAATATCCAAGACGTATTTCCATTGATTCAACAAGGTGCCAATTGATGATCTCGCACTCTCTAAATCCAGAAAGTAACAAGCTTCACCAAGATCCTTGATGGTGAAGGCTCGATGAAAAGATTGTTTCGCACATCAGTGATTTCATCCAAACAACCCCTGTGATAAGAAGGTCATCGATATACACAAGGATTGCAATAAGACCTGAAGACCCCTACCTTGTAAACAATGAATAATCATACACAGATTGAACAAATCCCAGTGACAGCAAGAACCGTGTAAGCTCTACATTCAGCTAGCGAGAGATGTCTATTTTAACCCTTATAAGGAACACTTCAATCTGCATACCTAAGATGTCATAGCTTTGGTATAGCCCTCTGGAATTTTCATATACACCTTCCTCATCAAGAAACCCATGAAAAAATGCATTATTCGCGTCTAACTGATGCAAAGGCCATTGTTTATGAGTGGCTAAGGCAATAAGCAATCGAATAGAGGTGAATTTGGCAATGGGGGAGAAGGTATGCTTGTAGTCTTTGCCCTTGATTTGATTATATCCTTTTGTGAGATTCCGAGAAATCCCGGTCGGGTCATATCAAATCGGGAGTCGTGTCGGGTTTATTTTTATTTTTGTTTATAAGGTCAGGATCCACCACTTTACACAAAAGCTTAAGCCATTGTGTAGGGGTTTTCCCCTTCCTTATATTTTGGTTTGGTTTTCACCTTATTTTTCAATGTGGGACTCTACCCACAACCCCAACACGCCCCCTCAAGTGCGAACCGCCTGGATCGGGTCGACACTTGAAATCTTTTTTTTTTTCTTTTCCAGGATCGAGACTCTCAATCTCTTTATAGCCCGTCCGGTTTTTTGGTTTTTCGACGGGTTTTAGCTGTACCCGAAGCCAGGAAAACCGACCCAACTCGGACCTGCTCTGATACCATGTGAGATTCCGAGAAATCCTGGTCGGGTCGTATCAAATCGGGAGTCGTGTCGGGTTTATTTTTATTTTTGTTTATAAGGTCGGGATCCACCACTTTACACAAAAGCTTAAGTCATTGTGTAGGGGCTTTCCCCTTATGTTTTGGTTTGGTTTTCACCTTGTTTTTCAATGTGTGACTCTACCCACAAACCCCGACACCTTTAGCCACCAACTGAGCTTTGTAACCCTCCACACTACCATCGGGTTTGAATCTGATTTTGTACTCCCATTTGGATCCAATGGGTGAATGATCAGGAGGTAAAGTTGTAAGCTCCCAAGTACAGTTGGATTCCAATGCCTGCAGCTCACCATTCATGGCATCAACCCATAAAGGATCTTGCTTGGCTTGGTTATATGTAATCGGTTCATGAAGAGCAAGAACATGTGCCAAGGAAGAAACATATTCCGGTGGATAATACGAAGGATTAGAAACTAAAGTGGCTAGGAAAATATTTGAGGTAAAATTGGAAATTTTGGAAGGGCCAAAAAAATCCTTTAGGTGAGCAAGCAATCTGGTTTGTCTAGTGGACCTCCATACAGGAGGAATTAGATAAGGTATAGGAGCAAGGTTTGTAGGATGTGAACCAGACAACTCATAGGAATCAACTAGAGAGTGTTATGTAGAACTAGAAGATAAGTTTGAGTTTGAAGAAACCGGTTGATTAGTGTTTAAGTCAGGAGGATGTGTAACTGATGGTCAGTCATCACCGTCCTCCAAACAAACAAGAGGTGGAGGTGATGTAGAAACATATGAATGAGGTAGGGTGGATGAAGATTGAAAAGGGAAGAAATCCTCTTGGAACACCACATCTCTACTGATGAGAAATATGTAGGTAGCCAATTCATACAACCTATATCCTTTTTGTCCTTGAGGAAACCCCAACAAAATGCACTTTCTTGCCTTAGGAGCAAATTTGTCTTTGGATCCCCCTCTGATCAGAGCAAAGCACAGACAACCACCACCTTGAGATGGGAATAATCAGGAGGTTTGTTGTACAACCTTTCATAAAGAGTAACCCAGTTTAACATAGAAGATGGGAGCAGATTGATGATATGAGTGGCTACCAAAACACAATCTCATCAAAACTCACTACTAGAATTCTGTTCATAGACATCGGGTATAAACCGATGTTAATCAAAAAAAAATTCAACGTGTTAGTGGGTGGTGTTAAAAATCCAAACTTTACCACATCGGTTTATAGCCGATGTCTATAATGATTTATAACATTGTTTTTATTGTTGATAACGATTTAAGTACGTTGATATAATGACGTTTTGGTTGATGAACCTAATGTTAAACCATTATTATTTTGCATTTCTAGCCATTTGAAGGTTCGTAGGAAAACCCAAAACATCACATTAACATCACTATTTTTTATAAACATGATGTTTTACATTAATAAACACATCGGTTAGGAATTATTTAATTTGTGCATAATCTTTTTTCATGTTTAATTTTTTATATTATTTTATATAAATATAATGAACCACATTTAATATTTTAAAAGTCGATGTTATTTATATATTTTCAAATCATTTTTTATATGAAAAACGATGTTTTGGTATTTTATCACATCGTTTTATATTACAATTTTGACATATACGGGGTTTTAGAAATCGATTTGTATACCTATGATCGACGTATCCATAAAGATAGACATCGTTTTTCTCTCTGGAGTCCGATGTTTTTCATTGAATACACTAATCATCCAATACCCCTGTTGATCTATAATGTGATCCTGTTTTGGCTAATAGAAACTTAAACATTCTGAAAGACCAACACATGCATTAAATAATAAAAAATAAACAGTGTTCTTGATTGCAATAACCCGTCTAAATGTCTAGTATACATTGGTGTCATAAGTCCCTTATGAGAGCTTTGTAATTACACGTTCACATGTCTCCTCCAAGATCTTCATAGCTTTGGTGAAGAGCACCTCCAGCAAATGAATCAATGACAGCAAAAAAACCTATTAACCAACAAATATTCAAGAAAAGAATATGTGCGTTATAATAATATGTGCGTTATAATTAAAGAAAAGAATGTGTGTTATAATTAAAGAAGCCAAACCTATTAACCAATCCATCTCTAACTAAATGCCTAAATAACCGGGCTTAAATTAACCACAAAATGGGCCACAACCAAACCAAGTTATAGCCCAGCCCATGCCCAAAATTAAATCCCCTAGATTTTAGCCGATTTCCTATAGCAAAGAACACGAAATATTCACCAGCAAGTGAATCAATGACAGCAAAAAAACCTGCTAACTTCAGCTTCACAGATCGAACAGCTTCTCAGCACAATGCCAATGCAATACAAAGTGGAAACATTAATTCCACAAATAATGTTCATTGAGGAAGTATAGTTAAGAGTTCATAGAAATCAAGCATATGAAAGAAAGAAGCAGCGAAAAGTCATGAAGTGAGCTTACCAGGGCAGCCTGATTTTTCAAATCTGCCAAGTTAAAATCCCAGGCACTTACCCCTCGCATGTACTCTTGCTGGGATAAACAAAAAAAAAACTATAAGGTGTGAATCCAAAAGAAACAAACAAACTAATGGGAGGATAGTGTAAATTTTCCCCTAAGATATAGCAAAATCCACAAATAAGGGCAGAA
This sequence comes from Persicaria maculosa, assembly GCA_963922045.1. Taxonomy (NCBI): domain Eukaryota; kingdom Viridiplantae; phylum Streptophyta; class Magnoliopsida; order Caryophyllales; family Polygonaceae; genus Persicaria; species Persicaria maculosa. The sequence continues at coordinate 8,945,530 of OY998253.1, forward strand.
ATATTTACACAGGTGACTGACGACATATGCTAAAAAAAACAGTTACATGTACCTAGAGACATGTTCCAGAGGCCTTGAATCATTTAGAAATAGTGACATATGTGAAGCACTGGACAGGGGCAACTATAAACAATAAAAGAGAAGCATATTCCAAGAAAGCTTTGTTTGTGCGGTGAAACATCTGCCTAGATATTTCATCAATAATTAAAAGGAAAAACATAGATTCATGGAGGAAAAAAAAAAGAGAATGTAACAAAAACCCTCTTGATAGCATTTGCTTTGGCTTTTCCCTCTTATTTTTCTACTGAGAATTAATTATGACCAATTCTTGCAAGTAAGTTAACAAAGTAATTAAAGACATTAAAAAATACCTTAAAATATTTATCAACTTGAAAACCTGAATCAGTGAACTTATTTTAGTAAAAAATCTCTACCAAAAAGAGTCCTATAAATATCAAACCATAAACTTGCACTTGTTCTAGATAATGTTCAGATTATTTGTCATGTTTTAGAAGAGTTCTCACAACCCTATAAAGCACAATTTCGTTTCTTTTTAGAGTAAGTGGAAGAACTATCCCACACTATTCTATTAATTTCATTCCATTTGGATGGAACATGCAAACTTGTTTTCGGGCAAACAAGTATATCTTACTGCCAGCAATTGCACAGGTTAAGCCAATATGGTTTTGGAGTTTAGAGTAGAGGAGCTTCACAAAAATCGGCTTATTTGAAAGGACTGAGGAGACACAACTCACTTCATTTAGGTTATCATCAACTGATATGACTCAGCTTATAGGCAATCCAAGGGGGGTTCTCCTTTGGCAACAGCTGCCTGCCTGGAAGAGAGAACACAAGAAATACAATTTAATGGATATAAATAGATGAAAAGAAAATGAGAAAAAGAAGTAAGATCCAAACCATAGTAAAGAAGTTTATAGATAAGTTTAAAGTATAATGGATATTAACATAAAAACTACTCTAAACACTATGAAACCATCTTATCTCTAGCAACAGGAGCATATTTAAATAAGAGGCTGATTATAAAGATTTAGGTGAAAGAGAGCAGAGGCTGATTGATATTTGATCGGAAACCTGAATTATGAAGACACCTTTTCAGGCTTCAAAATTACTAGTACTTACTATTCTGATAGACATGCCTTCACCAATAGAAGAAATATATTTCCAAGAGTGATTGAAGCTTAACCTTCGAACTGTCCAACTGAAAAATAAATTGACAAACTGTCATTCCTAAATGGAACTCAAATAACATTCAGTTCAGATAACACATCAAGATCTTAAGAAAACACCTCAGAAAACAAAAGGAAAACACTAGCAAAATCAAGAGTATATGAGGATATAGCAGAAAGTTTAGGATCACAATGAAAAATAATAGACACCATAGGAGATTGCTTCAACTAGCTAGCATAGGAGATTGCTTCAACTAGCATAGGAGATTTATACAATGAAAAGAATATGGGTATCAGGTTTCCAACTATTCCTCATTATGCATCAACCAAATAGGAATGAGTTTGATTCAAATGAACCATCAACCATTAAATGGTCAAAAGGAGGATCAATTGTTAAAGCTATGCAAGATGGGTAAGTTAGTTACCGGTTCTGAGCAGTTTGAAAATCTGGAGGCTGCTTAGTCTCAATGTTCAGACTCCTATCTCCCTTCAATTTAGTTCCTTGCCAAAATGGTAGTTTAGTGACAAAAACAAATATGTTTTTCAATTTAGTTCCTTACACCTTCAATGTTCAGACTGCTATCTCCCTTTTAAAACTTATACCATTACTAAGGTTTTTCAGGGACATAGCAAACAAAACATTGAAATAGAGATTAAATTACATACAATGAATATACATAAGCATCGAAAAAACTTATATAACCATCTTAAGGGAGATAGATCTCAATGGATTTGAAAGCCTCATTCATCCTGAAAACCTAATTTTCATGTAACCTCAATGGATTAATTCAGCGTTGATTCAAACATAAACTGGGAATTAGAGCATGAAATCAGACCACGAGAACCCTAGATCTGACTATTCGAGTAGCAATCGAGGTCTTGAGGACACAAGGTAGAGAAAGAGAGGAATGAAGGGCATGTACTTCAGTACTTACCAGAGAAGATGACCGACGATCGAGGGAGGAGGAGGGCAGAGCAGCGAGGAAGGCGGTCATCACCAAGGGAGGCCATCACGCACAGTCGACAGAGACTGGTCATCCTCCTCTCATTCGCATCGATGAACACTAGTCCTCCGGCTATCGGTGTCGCGAGGCTCCATGAGAGAGAACTTGAAGGAAAGGGCAAGTGAATCGAGACGAATAATCGAAATTGAAGTTGAAATTGTGGTCTTTGAGGTGTACAGATGACCTGAGAAACAGATCTGGAATCGGAGAGGGTGGCAGATGACAGGCAGTGGCGGTGACGACGGTGGTGTTGATATTGTCTCCGGCGAGCGACACCTTCTCAATCAGATCTGGAGAGTGGGAGGGAGGGATAGGCGGGGGATTTGGGGGAGGGTTGGTATATCTAGTGGTGGCAAAGATCCCGACGATGGAGGAGGAGGAGGAAGCGCTCTAGCATGGCGGCGAGGGTCTTGAGAGAGGGAGGGTTAGAGGCTAGGGCATGCGTTCAAAGAAGGAGCCTTAGGGTTCGTATGGGACGGGGTTAATAAACCGACTAAAATTATAAACAGGGTAAAAATTTATAAACTGTTGGTAAAAGTAGTTAAAAATTTATGAAAAAATATAAACTCCGTATGGGACGAAAAACAGTTTATTTGTAAAAAGTGGAGTTTATTTGGTTGTTATTAGGGGTATTGTGGTACTTTCAAACCAAATAAACTATTAAAACCACAAAAAAGCTTCCAAAACAAGCTTTTAAAATAAGCTTCCATTTCAATCAAAATCTCCTAAAAATTGTACCCCATACACAATTTAAGTTTTTAACCGGTTGAAAATTAAATTTTCAACCGATTCAAATTGCCCCCATACATGGCCTTAATGTTTCCAAAAGTATTTCTGGATACAGGGAGCGGGTTTTAAAAAAATTTACAAGTGTTGGGAAATTTGGGATACCGCCCTTATTTGAGATGAGCGGGATTTGATTTAGTTTAGATTTCAATTCCGCGCCTTACTTTTTTTTTCGAAAAAACACTTCTCACATCGGTCAATGAAATAGGGCGATGTCTATTTTGTTTTCAACATCATAAATTTACAAACCGATGTTAAAAACCTATTTAACATCATGCGTTTTTTTTACCGATGTTAATCATCCGATGTCTATGAACACAATTCTAGTAGTGACTATACAGACAAATGAGCATGAAATCTGATAGCTCTAGCAGTTTCAATGATGTGTCTATGCTTTCTCTCAACTCAGCCATTTTGTTGAGGAACAAAAGGCACAAATTTTTGGTGAAGAATCCCCTTATCAAGGAATAGATGTCTACACTTGAACAATTCAGTCCCATTATCACTTCTTATCTTCTTTAGTCTAGTGGCAAATTGAGTTTCCACAAAGGTGAGAAATGAAGCAACAACACCAGGAACCTATGTTTTATCAAGGACCAAGAAGGTACAAACAGCTCGACTAAAATCATCTAAAATTGTGAAAAAGTACTTTGCCCCTGATAAGCTTGGTACTCTATAAGGCCCCCACAAGTCAATGTGGACCAATTCAAAACAAGAAGAAGCAATTGATTTACTCACAGGAAATGGTAAAGCATGGTGCTTTGCCAAAACACAAGGTTCACATAAACTGTCAACATCATCAACTGATTACAACCTTCAATGGATTTCATCTTGGAAAAGGAGGAATGACCCAACCTAGCATGTAAAACTGACTTACTAGGCCAAGACATAGCTTTATTACAGGGTCCTTTATTCACTAACTTGTCAAGAACATCTTGAAGTATATTGGCAAAAGCCCCATGATCTCCTGAGACATCAACTCAAAACAAACGTCCTTGCACTGCCCTTGCAAACAGAAAAATGCTTTCATTCTTAAGGTCCTGAAACAGACATTGTGTTTTATGAAACCTTACATCAACATCACTATCATCAATCGATTTGCCAACTGACAACAAATTTATCTTGAACTCAAGAATCAACATAACATCATGCAGAGTGAACCTAGGCAACTGAACATCCCCCACTGCCAGAACTCTCTTAATTGTCCCATTAGCTAGGTAACACATTAATCGGTTGCTTAGGTTTCCTCTTCCAATTTAACAGATCAACATTGAAAGTCATATGATTTGTCACCCCACTATCAATTATCCAGGAATTTGAGCTACCATGTAAATTTCTAGATAAACTGAGAGCGAGAGCAAGGTAATTACGTGCAAAGTTGAACGACGCAAGGTGTACATGTTCCTTTCCCTTCATGGTCCGTAAAACCTCTTGACACACCACATTCATCAGATATGAGTCAAACTCAACATTGTTAGCTCCCACCATCTCTTCATGTGGAGACTTCTCTGCATCTACAGCAGACGCCATGGACTTCCCTTGACTCTTTCCTTTCGTATTTTTGAATCAGTCAGGGTCACTTGGTGTCACCCACCCATAATTCATCCATTCATATAACCTTACATTATATAAGATTAACCATACTTTTTTTTAAAATACAATTTCATCCATTCATATATATAACTAAACTATTTCTTTCAGGAATCCTATGGACGAAGTCTAACGCAACGATTTCATCCATTCATATATTAATTCTTATATTTGTTAACATAATTCACTATTTGTATTTTATTCATTTTTTTCATCATTATAATAGATATTTTATATTTTTTTTCATTGTGCACGCACCATGATTCACTATTTGTATTTAATTCTTATATCTGTTAACATAATTCACTATTTGTACTAGTTAGTATTTAACCTACATTGTTCATATAAAAAAAATGTATTTAACTATATATATTTATTTAGCACAAATATTAAATAGTCGTCATATTTTTTTATTAGAAATATGATTTTTTTTCACTTGTTATTTGGTAATCTTTTTTTTTTTTTTACTAGGAAAGAATTCGGATAGGGCAACCCCTATCCAAGAGCATCCTTAATTTGTTATTTGGTATTTGATAATCTATGTTTATTACTATTTCTGTGTACATCATAAATAAATATCATATCTTAATTTTTTCTTAAGTTATGGGATGTATACAAATAAGTTTTGGCGCTCGATGATCCGATTTAAAGGCAATTTTATTTTGCTCCTTAAATAGGTAAATAAAGAGCGGACACAATTTTATTTTGCTCCGCAAATGAGAGAAACTCATAGTAATATATGCGTGCAAGGCAGGAATATAACCTGGTGAAAGTAGTGAGGAAGGATCTGATCCTGATGAGGGAGGAGGAGGAGGAGCTCCAATCCCATACCGTGCTGCATTCATATTTAATTTTACATAAATTTAATTACCAACTGATCTTGATTAGAAATTAAACATAAATTGTGAAGCACACTAATTAAATAAACAGTAAATGCATGTACGTACTCAAAAGGTAACCATACCATAATGCAAACTGAATATATAACAATAGTATATAATATACTCCGTATGTCTAGCGCCTAACGAGTAACGACCAACGTACACAAGATGTACATTTATGACTAGCTAGATTTTTTTAAAAATATTTGTTAAAAAATAAAAAATTAACAATATATTTATCGGTCAATAATAATTTATTATCGAGGTATTCATTTTTTTATTATCAAAGAACACAAAAAAATACGATTTTAAACCACGTTTTATTTACAACCTCAATGAAATAGAAATTGAAGTTAAAAAAGAAATCCTTGACACAAATCCCATTTTCATACTGTTGAGAATGTGAAGAGACAAAGAGTCCCACATTGATTATACAAACAAAGAAGCCATAGTATATAAGCTAGTGAGTTACCCCACCTAACGCCAATTGGTTTTAGGATGAAACCCCACTCGGCTTATGTACTAGGCTATTAGCGCATGGGTGCAGACGTGCACACGACCCCTCGATCTCGAGTCCCAACGGACTTCAGTATGGTATCAGAGCGGAAAAGCCAAACGGCCCGACTCTCGATCCTGGGCTAGCTAAAAAGAGAATGAGATGCTAGACCCGTTGTCCAAGTGTCAACTAGATGCGAAATACGACCCTAGTTGCACTTGCGGGGGCGTGTTGAGAATGTGAAGAGACAAAGAGTCCCACATTGATTATACAAACAAAGAAGCCATAGTATATAAGCTAGTGGGTTACCCCACCTAACGCCAATTGGTTTTAGGATGGAACCTCACTCGGCTTATGTACTAGGCTATTAGCGCATGGGCGCAGACGTGCACACGACCCATCGATCCCGAGTCCCAACGGACTTCAGTACATACGAATCAACTGAGGTTTCTTGGAATTTCGTATGGTATTTGAGCAGATCCGAGACGATCGATTTCCTGCCTTCGGATTAGGCTAAAAAGAGATTGAAAATGTTGAAATTTGTCGTAAAAATATACGGGAAAGTTAAGGAAGACCTCTACATATAATGAATAAACGATTGTGTCCCTGTCGGGGTGTGGTGTGGAGTAAGAGGGAGTAATGAGTTTTCATGTTCGATCCCTACCTTCGCCTCTTTTCTTAGATAAAAATCCAAGATTAGTCTTGTTCTCTACTTGTGGGGCGAGTCGGTCAACACAAGTCGATTTAGCTGGTGCTTGGCTCATGAAGGCGGGGTCATATTTCCAGAATTTGCCATCAAAGGTGGGTTTTCTCATCATTACAAAAAATCTCTCGTTTTCATGCGATCTGATCATCATATCTCGGAAATTCAAGAAAACAACCCATTAAGAGAGCAACTTGTTTAACATCGCCAATTCAATCGAAAATTGTTGAGAATCCGGTAATAAATAGGATGGATTAATGCTCATAGCCACCTTTGACTTGAGCTAGATTGAAATTTAACTAGTTACCAATCTCCACGAACGCCTTTGCGCATTTTTTTATAAATAAATTATAAAATAGTAGTTATAAAATCTATCATTTTATCTATCTTTAATTATTTTATCTATAGCCGATATAATTATATTAAATCTAATGGATTTTATGATATATTTATAATGTTCTTTATTTTATCATAAGTAATTAGATTTAGGGTTCGTTTGGTTGGCAATGGAAAAACCCAGGAAGTACAAAAACCTAGGAAGTAGCTAAAATATACGTCTTTGGTTGAATTTTTTTCCGCAGAAAAACCCAGGAAGTTAAATTCCCAGGAATTTCAATTCCTCCATTTCAAAGGAATTTAACTTACCTACTCCTCCCTAGGTAAGTTGCAATTCCCCCATTTTCTATTTAAAAATTTTCAATTCCCCTATTTAATCCTCCAAACTTAAAAGTTAACCAAACATATTTTCACAATTCCCGTGAATTAGACTTCCTGGGAATTCAATTCCCATGAAATAACTTCCCGGGAATTCAATTCCCATGAAATAACTTCCCGGGAATTTCAATTCCCACATTGAACCTAACGAGCCCTTATTCAAATAAATTATAAAATATTATCAAAAAATAACTAATTTAGTAATTTATGACTTTTGATAGTGTATCAAATAATTTAGCTATATATATAATAGAAAATGTATGATTGGATTTAATTTAGAAAAAATTTGCAAAATAGGCACTTTATTTGGACGTATTTGCAAAATAGTCGTGTTTTTGGACAATTTAGCAAAATGCCCACTATATAACCCTAATATCTCTATCCTGCTCATCCCCTCTCTTTCCAGATTAATTTCTCGCCTCCTCTCCTCTCTTTCCATAATTTTTGAGACCGTCATCGTCCGAATTGGAGTTCCTTCTTCGACAGATCTGAGATTGCGCCGGATTGGAGGTCTCGATCTATGGCGGCGAAGCCAGACAGTGCGGCGTCTCTCTTCCTCATCCGGCGAGATTCGGCGAGATCCGGTGCGAATTTGACAGATCCGGCGAGATTCCTCATTCGGTGAGATTCCGGATCGTTCCTCTGCTGTCTCTTCAACTCCGATCGAGGATTGCGGTGTGTTGGTCTTCCTCCGATCGTCTTCCTCCAGATCTGAAGTGGCTCGAGCGAGCGAGTCCAGATCTGAAGTGGCTCGAGTGAGTGAGTCCGAGCGAGGTCGAGCGAGGCGGCGGCGCGAACGAGCGAGGCGGCGGTCCGAGCGAGGTCGAGGGAGGCGGCGGCGCGAGCGAGCGAGGCGGTGACCGGAGCTAGATCTCCTCCGAAGTCCGAACGCTGTGTTCGTGGATTTCACAAGATTGAAGATGTAGTTTTTGTTAAATTACAAAACTGACCCTATAAATATGGAAATTATAAAAAACATCTATATTTTATTATAAAAATCACCCTATGAATATGAGAAAGTAAAAAAAACTATAAAATATGTGATTAATAAATATGATAAAGTAAAAAGATCTCAAAATCGATTCATGTCTCCAGCTTCAGATCTCGAAATCGATCCATGAGCAGCGCCGATGGAACAATTGTCATCGTCCGAATATAATAATAATAATAATAATAATAATAATAATAATAATAATAATAATAATAATAATAATAATAATAATAATAATAATAAAATGTTGTGCAAAATGTTATATTTGCACAACATACGATTATATTTGCACATCGTACTCTTATATTTGCACGACAAAAATGTAAAAAAATAATTAAAAAAAAACTAGATTTGGGTCATATTTGCACAACTTACGGTTTAATTTGCACAACGTACTCTTATATTTGCACGACAAAATGTTGAAAAAAAAACAAAAAAAAAGACTAGACTTGGGTCATATTTGCTCAACATACGGTTATATTTGCACATCGTACTCTAATATTTGCATGAAAAAATGGTAAAAAAAATTATTTCTCTTATTGTTGCTCAACAACATCTTATTTTTGCTCAACTATTTGTTATTTTTTGCACAACCATCGAACCTTGTGAATTTATTCTCAACATGATCGTATTTTATCTCAATATAATTTCATACTTTCTCAATAAATTATTGTTCAACATGCTCTTATTTTTGCTCATCAATACTTTATTTTTTCACAACATTCGAGACTTGTGAAATTGTGTCTCAACATGCTCTTATTTTTGCTCAACTATATGTTATTTTTGCATGACTCTGTTTTAAAAGTTGCACGACTCTGTTTTAAGAGTTGCACGACTCTGTTTAAGAGTTGCACGACTCTTGTTGTAAGAGTTGCACGACTCTTGTTTTAAGAGTTGCACGACTCTCTTGCAAGATTTGCACGACTCTGATTTAAGAGTTGCACGACTCTGTTGTAAGAGTTGCACGACTCTGTTTTAAGAGTTGCACACGACAATCGAGACTTGTGAATTTATTCTCAACATGATCTTATTTTATCTCGATATAATTTCATACTTTCTCAATAAACTGTAAGCGATCCATAATCTATATTTTTTTATTTCTTTAACATTTTATCGTGCAAATATAAGAGTATGTTATAACTGTATGTTGTGCTTGTGCAAATATAACATTTTTTAATTTTATTTTACATTTTATTGTGCAAATATAACATTTTATTGTGTAAAAATAAAAATAAAAATATAGATTAGGGATCACATAATAAAATATAGATATTTTTTAATTTCCCGTATTTTTAGATTGATTTTTGTAATAAAATATAGATTTTTTTTGTAATTCTCATATTTACGGGGTCAATTTTGTAATTAAACCAAAACTTCACCCTCAACCCCCGTCCCCGAATGAAATCCACCGGCCTCCGCCGAATGTTCGCTCCCCTCCAGATCCGGCGGCCTTCGCCGCTCGCTCGCCCCCGATCTGGAATCAAATCTGGCGGCCTCCGCCGCTATCTCCCTCCCTCGCTCGCTCGATCCCTCGATCTCGCAACCAGACAACGACTCCGGCCTCCGCCGCTCCCTCGCTCAGCTGCTTGCTCCGTCGATCTCGCCAGCAGACAGCGGCTCCGGCCTCCGGCGCTCGCTCGCTCAGCCGCTCGCTCCCTCCCTCGCTCCCTCGATTTCGCGCACCAGACATCGGATCTGGCACCACGCTCCTTCGATCTCGCTCGATTTCTCCTCTATAGATTTATCGAGATCGAGATCTCGCCGCCATAGATCGAGATTGAGATCGCCACCAGACAGCGGAGCAACGAGGAGGTGATCGGCGGCGGAGATGGAGGAAGATGGAAGATCCCCGATTCCAATTGAAGTTCCTGTTGAGCGAACGGAGGAGACAGTTTCTGATGCGGGACCATCCAAGACACCTTCGGATGATGTGCTTCTCAAGAGGAAGAAGAAGGCTCCACCATGGGAGAAGGTCCAAAGGTGCAAGCTCGTTTGAATGACGTTTTAGACTCTCGTTCAGAAGTTTGACAGCTTTTCGACGTCTCTATAAAATGGGTCGTACGGATTCAATATTGATCGGATTAAGGCATGCCAAACCTTGTTGGAACGAGGACGAAGAGATCTACAACTTTTCTGTTGAAGGTTTTTCCAGATTCGTCCTATAGCTTGGCCGAAATCCACATTCTATGAGCTGCTTCTGGTTTTGACGGGATTTTGTTAAGTTTTGGAACATTATATTTATTTCCTATTTAGTATTTCTTTTACTTAAGTTATTTTAGGAAACTTTAAGGTTATTTTTATTATTTCCATTAGATGTTAGTTTTATCTTATTTTATCATCTAACTCGGCCCAACAGCCCTGCGTGGCCTATATATTCCGAGTTCTCCTATTGTAATTCGATTAGAACATTATGAATAGAATTTAGATCTCTCAAATTGTGTGAAACACATGGAGTGTCTTGTTGATCCAACTAGAGCTGTGCTCGTTGATCATCGAATTGGTTTGTTTTAGCTTGGTTTGCTTTGCCGTTCATCAACTTCGCAAGACTTGGTGAATCTAGTATCCACAAGCCCCCTCCTTGTGCCTTCAAGTTGTCCGCTTGATTGTGTAGGGTTATAGAGGCGGGTTGTGTAGTCATTGGTATTGGTTCCTACCCTCTGAGGAGGCCTGGGGTCTTTATCTTGTTCTGCATAGATCGACTCAGTCCATATTAGGTCGCGTCTTTCCATTCTTGTTCTTGAATTTCGAGTCTTGCATCCTTCTTTAGAGTCTTTATTGCGTTCTTTAACTTCTTGATCGATCTTGCTTGTTTCTTGATCGATTCTTTAAGTTTCTTTGCTGCGTCAGTTTGAGTTCTTGAGTCTTTCTTGAGTTTCTTGCTTGTTGTCGAAGATCGGACCATCACACGGCTAACCCCGTATCAGTTTCCAATTTGATTGAATTATGAAGAAAGATTAGTATATATTGTGACCATTTTGCTAAATTGTCCCAAAACGCAGCTATTTCACAAAATAGGACGGATTTCGTGGCCATTTCGCAAAATGCCCCATTAATTTATATATTTAGTCATGTACATGTTGTTGCACTCTTTGTAGAAATTATGGAGTAATAGATGACTTTTAATTATTAAATTATAAATAATGATGAATTTTTAATTATATATTTGTATCTTATCAGTACAAATTTTAACACTTAGATAATCTAAAAAATGGATCAACGAACAAAGGAATATTAATAGAGTATCTTGAAAATTAAATATAATTAAATAGATAAATTAATAAAATTAAAAACTTTTATTATTAATGTAGACAAAAGGACAAATATTTTATTCAAGGAAAAGGTACTCAAAAAGTCAGTTATACTGATATGAAGGGGTATTAAATTGTGAAATTTAAATATTTATCTAATTGGGCACAGATATACTCCTATATAGACATAAATAATAATATTAATTATATCTTTTAACCACTTTAATTAATATACGTCTATCTTTGTTTTTTTAATATAAACTAATTTATTTTACCAGTAGGTTAGATTAACCAAATTTACTTTTTAACCTAATCAATTAATTTCACATAATATTTTTAATATTTCAATATAATTGCTTTTTCTGCTAGAAAACTTTCATAGAAAATTTTCAAATAAACTATTTTATGTTTGTTATTCAACACATTTTTTAAGGATAAAATATAAGTTTTAGTTATTAAAAATGAATTAAATATATAATTATAAAATATAATTTATTAACCAATTGTGTAAGACTAGGAGCGATATATACCCATGGGTAATTTAGACGGTTTTGACCAGTTATAATTTTCTTTTTTCTCTTTAATCATCTTTTTTTTAATTCTCCTTTTTTCTTCTTTTTCTTTTAATTCTTTTTTTTTCTTTCATTCTATTAACTATTGGGCTTAATTCAAAACATTGAATTCAATCTAATATACTTATTTGACTTAACTCAAATTCATTTACTAACTATCTATATCTATATATTATATTAATTTATGTCACATGTTCAAAGTTATTTGTGGAAATATTATTTACATGATATAATTTTATTATGGTAACTATATTTTATAATATATTTTTTTAAAATATTCTAATATTAATTACTCAATATTATTTGATGTTATATTTTTTAATCAATGGGATTAATTCAAAACTTTTATCTTTCACTATTTATTATTTATTTTTCTCTTTATCTCTTTAATCCAAGTGTATTTTTTCTATTATTTTAACAAATTTACTAATCAATGGGTTTAATTAAAAATATTGAATTAAATCTAATATCTATGATTTATCTATTTCTAAATATTATTTATAAAAAAATCGCGCCAAAGCGCGGGGATCGTACTAGTTTGCTTATTAAACATATAAATATAAATCTTTTTTTTTTTTTTTTTTGATTAGGAAAGATTTCGGGTGAGCAGGCTCTACCCGAAGGCATCCTTTCGGATGAGGTCAAGAAGACCGGGATTTTTTAGAATATCAATCCCCCAGGCAGAGTGGCAAAGGTGTGCAACCTTGTCAGCCACTCTATTGCCTATACGGGGAATATGGAGGAAAGTCACACTTTCCAGATTTGTTAGCATAAGTTTGATATCAGAAATAATGAGTTCGATTTCCCACGGGTATATCGTCCCTTTGTTTAGGTGGTCTATTATTATACGGGAGTCACCTTCAATGTGAATTCTGGTAAGTTGTAAATGTAATGCGTGTTGCACACCAAGTTTTAGAGCTAGAGCTTCTGCTTTTAGCGGACTTTGAGTACCGAGTTGTTTGTACCCAATGTTAATTGGGCGTCCTTCCCAGTCACGAATAATGGTTCCAGCTGTACTAGTTTTGTCAATAAGTGAAGACCCATCAAAATTCAGTTTGAAAACCCCTTTTGGCGGTTTACGCCACCTAATGATGGCTTGTTTATTCTTCTGCCGCGTGTGATTGCCTTTTTGTGAATGTATGTGGCCGTCTTCTTCGAAGCAGGCATCAAGACGAGATGTTCTGCACCAGTTCTCCTCATGTGTTTTAATGATGTGTAGACATGAATCACTACTTGGGATAGGATTAGATTTGAAGATATATTGATTTCGAATGTACCACATGGTCCACCAAGAGAAAGCTAGCTTAGCTTTGGATATATTGTTAATGTTTTCTCCAATGTAAGACATAACAGGTTTAATATCTCTAGATTGGTTGAGCATGGATGAAATATGTGATTTGATATGATTCGGGAGCAGTAGGAGAGAGGTAGCATACTGGCATTCAAAGAAAATGTGAGCCTCATCTTCATCAGCGCAATTGCAGAAGCAACAAGTGGATGGTACGGAAACACCACGTTGTGCAAGCCTTAAAGCCGTAGGAAGACCATCCTGACATACTTTCCATAGAAAGTTTTTCACCTTTGGTGGGGTGTCCAGGCTCCAGATCCAAGTATTTGGGTCCAAACGTCGCGAGGCCTGTCCAGACACCAGTTTGTACGCACTTGAGGTGGTGAACCAACCCTCCCTATCAGGCCACCAGTACAGTCTGTCTTCAAAGGGAGCGACAGGCAGAGGGATATCCGAGATTTCATTTACAATATCAATTGGTAGCACCCGGCAGAGCTTCTCTGACCACCATTTTCCTCCGAGTATATAATCACTAACAGATTCTTCAATATTAGTTATCGGTGGGCAATCACCCCTTGATTGTAATGAGCAAGACGAGACCCAGTTATCCGTCCAAAATTTGATTGACTTTCCATTTCCAACAGACCAGATCAGTCCAGTTTTAAAAGTGTCGATGAGAGTTGTTAATTTGGCCCATTGCCAAGATAGATCGCCCTTTTTTTTATATTCCAAGAGGTTGGACGAACGAAGGTACTTATGTTTGATAACTGAGACCCAGACATTGTTTGGTTCTGCTAATATTTTCCATAGAAGTTTCATTTGAAGTGCCTCATTCATGTCTTTTGATTTTCGTATTCCAAGGCCACCATAATTTTTGGGTCTGCAAATTCTATCCCAGCCGATAAGGGGGCGGTGTTGGATATCCTTGTTCCAGAAGAAACGTCGGTTTACTTGGTCTAGTTCTTTATGTATTGACGCTGGTAGTAGGAAATTTTGCATTGCATATAGCGGCTTGGTTGCTAGATTAGTGTTGATTAGGATGGCACGCCCATGTTGTGACAGAGCACTAGCACGCCACTGACTGAGTTGCGCTTTGGATTTGCAAATGATGTCTTCAAAGGTGTCTTTGTTAACTCTACCATTGATAATAGGGCAACCCAAGTATTTTTCCAAGGAGGAGACATTTGAAATATTTAGGCAGTTACTAAGCTCGGAGATTCGTGAGTTTGAGATTCCTTTGATAGCTTGGAAGCTAGATTTCTGGTAATTAACTTTTTGACCGGACACTTTACAGTAAGCGTCAATGATTTTCCTAACTTTGTACCCCCCCTCGGTACTAACTTTGGAGAAAATAATTATGTCGTCTGCGAATGAGAGGAACGGGATTTTCGGACCTCCACTACCAAAGGAAAAGCCAATTGGACTTCTATCCGGGCTAGACTCCGCCGTTAGGCTCCGTGCTAGAATTTCAGCTCCGAGGATGAACAAAAAAGGGGAAAGGGGGTCCCCTTGTCGAACGCCCCGAGAGGGGAAGAATAATTCCGTCGGGCCATTGTTTACAAGTACTGAGAAGGAAACACTCGAGATGCATTCCATAACCCAAGAAACGAAGGTTGAGTGGAACCCGAATTTCTGGAGGACATTTTTAGTGAAGTTCCAGTCTACTCTATCGTAAGCTTTTTCTATGTCAAGCTTAATCGCCAGCCAACCCTCACGACCCTTGCGGGATCTGAAAGAGTGGAAAATTTCGTGGGCTATTAGAACGTTGTCTTGTATGGCCCGATCTGACACAAAGGCGCCCTGAAGCGGGTGGATTAGTTTTCCAATAATACATTTGATCCTTTCAGTAAGGATCTTAGAGATGATTTTGTAAATTGTGGAACATAAACTGATTGGCCGGTAATGATTGGTAGCAGTCGGGTTATCAATTTTTGGTAAAAGGGAAATGAAAGTATGGTTAATTTGTTTAAGAATCTTTCCAGAGAGAAAAAAACCTTTAACCGCACGGATGATAGAAATGCCAACTACATCCCAGTATTTTTTGTAGAACTCGGCTGTAAATCCATCAGGGCCCGGGGATTTATTTTTTCCAAGGTTAAACACCGCAGATTTTATTTCTTTGTTAGTCGGGTGCCGAATAAGGAATTCATTTTCCTCCACCGTAATAGACGGCTGAATTAGGGTAAGCATTTCATCTAATAAAGTTTCATCAGTTGGCTCCTTTTTGAAGCGTTTCTCGAAATCGCTTTTAATTTCATTTCTGACATTTTCTTCCCCGATTATTAAAGTGCCGCTGCCTGAAAGAATGTTACGGATTTGTTTTCGGTGTCTACGTCCCGAGGCCACGCGGTGGAAATAGGAAGTGTTTGAATCTGATAGCTTAAGGTGTTTAGTTTTCGCCCTTTGGTTCCAGAACGTCTTTTGGAAAAGGAGAAGCTTATCCTTTTTTTTTAATAAGGCAGTTTCTTTGTTGTTTGGCCCAATCGCACCCCCCAGAGTTGTAGAAGATTGGATCTCGAGCAATTCGTTTTCTACATCCTGTAATTGTCTAAAAATGTTTCCAAAAGTAAACTTATTCCAAGTTTTTGCTTTTTGCTTTAGGATTTTTTGTTTGAACATTAATTGGAACATAGCCGATCCAGGGCAAGTCGCTCTCCACGATTGTTTGACAATATTACGGAAGTCTTTCCGTTGAAGCCAAGCGTTCTCAAATTTAAATGGGGGGGGGGGGGGGGGCTTTGAAAGCAACACTGTTCTCAAGTGTAATTGAGATAGGGCAGTGATCCGACGTAGAGAATGCCCCATTTTTAGTAATAATGTTGGGAAATTCGTGTAGGATTTGATGATGGACCAATACTCGGTCAAGTTTTTCGTAGATGTTATAATTACCGTCGGTTCCCTTACGCCAAGTGAATGGATTCCCAAAACAAGGGAGATCATTGAGGGAACAGATGTTTTTAAATTGAGCTAGGCGAGTAAACCGAGAAGGACGAGTGATTGCACCACCAAGCTTGTCTTCACTGCAATCAATTTCATTTAAGTCCCCCATAATAATGCAAGGGATAGAGGCGTTACACACTATCGTGGTTAAGGTATCCCAGAACGCATCTTTGTCCCGCGGATCAGAGGGAGCATAAACGAAGAGGATAAGAACCAATTTTTGGTCGTTTTGGTTTTCATATTTCAACCCAACGATACGCGGTAAGTGGATTTCGACAGTTAACAATTCATTTATCAGCTGGTGTGTTTTCCTTAAAATCCCAATTCCCCCCGAACGCCCCTCACTAGGAGACCAAATAGCCTTGTCAAAGCCAATATTCTTCCATACGTTGGCATCCGGAATGGTTTCTGTTTTTGTTTCAGCTAGCGCCAGAATTTGTAAGTGTTCATTTTTACATAGAGTATCAGCTTCTATCCAAAAAGTCCTCTTACCGATCCCTCTACAGTTCCAGTAACAGACTTGCATTTAAACCAATTTATGTGGTAAGATAGGGGTAAAAATTTACTGACCCCATCCACTTGGTACGAGATTTGCCAATTAAGAGCATTTTTGTATGGATGATTTGGTAAGATAGGGGCGAGAATACGTAGTTTCAGTTTGGTATGGATGATTTGTTTTTTCTTCCAATTTTTGAGAGCATTTTGGATTAGAAAATGCCACCTTGATAATTCAAAGAGACAAATCCACCAATGTCTAATAGGATTACATACGGAGTTTAAATGGAAATGCCCAAATGGACCACACCCACAATCAAACCGACTTAACATGAAAGAGAGTGAAAGGGAACCATTACAAGCAGAGCGTAAAACCTTTGTACAACTGAGTTCGGGTAAATTTGGAAGCTGTCTACCGGAGCAAACATCAGAAATATATGGCAAGTAAGAGAGTATCATTAATTTGGGTGTGGCAAAAAAATGTTTATAATCAGTGTGGAGGTGAAACCTCAGTAGATAACCCACCAACCAGTCGGGCGGATAGTCGATATTTAGAGTTGGAAAACACCCTTTAAACACACTGCCAATAAATATAAATCTTTTGAATAACCGTAGGACTGCGCGCTTAATTATTAAAAAAAAATCGGAAAATAAAAGAAATGGAAGGAGACGATTAAAGAGGAGAGAAACCGATCTCACCAGAGCACCACAAGGAGATAGGACCAGGGTTGACGTCGCAGATGGAGCACAACTTCAGGGCCCTCTTGGTATCAAACTCGATGCCGAGGGAGTTGTTGTTGGTGAGCATCTCACAGAGGCAGTCGGGGCGGCTCATCTCCAGGATTTGTATCTCCCCGCAGCACGGCTTCTCCGGCACTGTCTCGTTGCTCCCTGCCTCCAGGTACGATATGCAGTCCGCCGCCCCGAGCAGCACCGTCATGCAGTCAACCAGCACCAGCCCCGGCGCTCCAGCAGTTGGCGGGGGCTCAATCTGCGCCTCTGATAGCAGCGCTGCTAGTATAAAGGCAAGCGCCGCCGCTGCAATGGGAGTGGGGCTGTGGGAGGGTGCCATATTCATTAAATGTGAGTCGATCTAAATTTTGGGCAGGGCCGGACCTGAGATTTTTAATGCCCGAGGTGAGATTTTAAAATAGAGCCCTCTACTATTTTCAATACTAACAAGGCGAGATGGGGTGGAAGAAAAATCATGGTTGCTTGGATGAGAGAGGAGAATTAAGAAGGGATTTGGTTTTTTATCTGGAAGGAAATCATGATCTTTTACACATAATAACAAACACTAGTAGAAATGTAGTCATCAACGGCGTTGGAAAAACGCCATGGAAGACATTCTATGGCGTTTTTAAACGCCATCCCCAAACGCCGTCTATACGGATGTCATGCTTTCTAATATTATTTAACGGCGTTTTTAGAAACGCCATGAAAAATATATTCTATGGCGTTTATCAAACGCCATGTATAAGGATTAGTAAGCCAAAAAACACTTGTTTAATGGCGTTTTTAAAACGCCATTAATACGAATACATTTAATGGCGTTTATAAAACGCCATGGTTTGTTTCAATAATATTAAAAAAAAAACATATTCACATAATCCATGGCGTTTTTCAAACGCCATGGAAAGTTACTTATTTAAAAAAAAATATTGAATTCAAAATACAATTATTGTGGCTCTCAAAGCCAAGAGCTTTCTAAATACAAAAGTTTAGTTCTATTCTACTAACTAAGCAAAAATAATGTAAATATTGGCGTCCTCTGATAGGCAAAATCTCATTAGTCGCACCTGAATTTTTCGATCAGGCTTGGCTACTGATCGACACGACCTTGTTCTTGAATTCTTGTGCTTTTTGACCAGCAACCTCTTCACATCTACTGTTGTCCATTTGGTAAACTTGCCAGGAAAAATGGAAGAAGCAAATAAGTTTGATATACTCCACACTTGAGCTCGCTTTAGCTAGCCTTTAGAACACAATAATTAAAGCCAAGGGATTTTAGAGATTCTAACCTTATAGACATTAGCAAATCCACCTTTGATTTTATTTTCAACTGAGAAGTTGTTCATTGTAGCTTCAAGTGTTTCAAAGTCATAAGACAAGGAGTCCTCAGCGGATAAATCACGAATTGCCCCAAATAGATAACGATCGACCCTGAAAAAGACCATGATCAACAAACATACATTATTTTGTGATTCAAAGATGGATCCTATAATTTTCTGAATTCGATCATTGTTTTAGGAAGTTGATTAAGGTGGCTGATAAAATAGCTAACTTAAGTTCATAATCGAATGCAGGAGGATGGTCTAAACCTCGTATGAATTATCTTAACTACTTGCCATTATAGAAAGGAAAAAAATAAAGAAACATGATGTACATGTAGATTAGCCATTTGACAGACAAGCATTGCATTTGAGGCTAACAAGCCCAAATTCACAACACTGCCAAAAAAGAGCTTAATTAATATATATGCAGAATGTAAACAGAATTTAGTTGAGCAGAAAACTGACTAAAAACAGCCAAATTAACAAAATATGCAATAAAGATTCTCCTTCCTTGTTTTTGCAAATCCTCAGGTGGTTTCATAAATGTAAGCATGACAATCAGTTGATCGATAAGCCTTTTATAGCAAAAAAGATCAAGTTATAGAGAAAAAGACTTACATTCCCATCATGATAACTGCAAGAAATACCTTAAGCTCAACAATTATGAGCAAGGATCTGGATTTACTCACTTGAATCCAAGGTGTCTGCAAAAATGTACAATTGCATTATATAAATATGGTATAATGCTATAATCAGCATGGATATGCATAGACGGTATATAAAGACGATATATCATAGATTGATAAAAAAAAAAATGAGTAAATTCAACCATCAAACCAAGCAACCTAAAAAGGGTTTGTTAACTGCCATGAACTTGTGCTTATGAGCAAGTCATGATTTCATTATAAAGTTAGGCAGTTAAATATCTAAATAATTGAATGATATATATAGGAATGTTGTATATAGATAGGAACCTTTTCCTACTTTCGGTTTCGTTCATACTTCTCTCTCAATTGCCCAGTGTATTAGTCAAATATCCGCCTAAGGATAACCTCATCACCAATAGACCTACAAATGACAGAACAAAGTTTTAATAAAAACCTTGGAGAATGAGACAATATGAAAAAATCTTATTGGACATTCCAAGCTATATGTTTTTCATTACTCATGCCATCAATTTTGTTGTCTTCATTTTTATGCACTTTATAGTTAGTTCCTTCAATTTCCTATACCACCACTTCCTAGTTTTCTCTTTCTAGTATAAAAAGAGCAGCTGCATCTTTTATTCATTCAGTTGAGAATTTGAATGAAATTACACATTTTGGGTTTTGGTAATTGCCTGAAATGTGAGATATATGCCTTTAGTTTTCTATCCCTTTATTTCTTTGTTTGGTGTCTCATTTAACACAAAGAAATTATATTCAGAACTTCTATTCAGAACCCAAAACTCAATCAAAGTCCCCAATTGAAATAAATCGGTAAAAACTCAATGAAAAAACCCAAAACATCTACACAAATTAACCTTAGAAACCCTAAATCTGTATAATGAAAAAATTCCCCTAATTCTTGACCCACAATTGCAATCATCAAACCTTAATCTGTAAGATGATAAACCACAAACAAAATATGTCCTAATCTAGGAAAAAATCGACTTACCGGGTAGGCAACATATGAGTCCACCAAGCCATAAAGATCAATCAAAGTATGAATTAATTCCTACAACTTGGAAAAACAAATTGTAACGCCGAATTTAGAAATACTCAAGTGAACTTGTTTCTAGTCCCTAAAAATAAAATTAAAACAACAAAAAGAACCTACTAATATCAACTTATAGAGTACGTTCTAGGTCTTTTCATAAATTCAGCACCTACATTTGTTTGCATATATTTGATGAGTTTAGTGCAATTAAGCCTTAAGGCCTGAAATACCTGGAGTTGAGACCACCTTGCTTCAATGGAAGAAAAGATGAGAAGCTGTCATTTTGCCTGCAATTCCAATTGCACCCAAAATCAAAGTTCACAACAGACACAGGAAAAATAAAATACAAATTAAACACAACAGACACTAGAATTAAAAACCTAAAAAAATAATGAATTTGGGGAAAAATTAGAGACCCAACTCGGAAAGATGAAGAAGAGGTGAGGTGGGGGTTTGGGGATGTTAGAGGAGAACTTGGAGCACCTACTGTGTGGGCAGCAGTGAGTTGAGCCCTCAAACCTTTAACCGAAACAACGAATCGAGCCCTACATGCACCACCGAAAGCAATTAGAGAGAGAGAAGGTAGGAGCAGGACCTGACGGAAGCGAGTCTTGACGGAGAAGGGAGGAGCAGGACATGACAGAAGCGAGTCTTGGCGGAGAAGGGAGGAGCAAGACATGACGAGGTGGCGGACTTCTTTGGCGGTTCGTGTTTGGGCGAGGTCGCCATGGCATGGAATGGAAGACAGGAAGAGCGTGCCTGAGAAAGAGAGAGGGGCTAGATCGCCTTGGGTTTTCTGAGAGAAAGAGGTGAGGCACGGATCTGAATGAAAAGGGGTGAAGTTAGGGTTTGCCGCTCTAATTTTTGTCTAAATTTTCGGAACGGAAATTTCGCGAGGTACCCTTGTGGTATAGCAATTTTCACCAGGTATACAAAAGTTTGACAAATTTCGCGTGGTACCCCTGACATTTGGGTAGATTTCGCCTCGCGCCCTTAAGGGTTAAATTTAACAGGTGTGTCCGTTAGATTTGAATAAAAAAAACAAAGAAAGAAAGAAAGGAAGGAAGACGAATGGCTGTCAGAGCGAGGGAACTGAGAGGCGAGTGAACGGAGGAGGACGAAGGCAAGAGGAGGACGAAGTGGCCGGTGTCTGCATCTTCTCGACACCGGCGAATGCAGCCCTTCGACTGAGCATATGGGTGTCAAAGGTACTTCTCCCTCCTTACCTTTTTCGAAAATTAAGGTATAGTTCATGCGTAGGTTTCTATGAATTGGGGCTTCGAGTTCCTGCTTAGGTTTCTATGAATTGGAATTTGTTTTCATTGTGGAATCATTCTTCATCGTTGGATGCAAGTGATGACTAATTTAGGGTTCGAATTGGGGCTTCGAATTTAGGGTTCAAATCGGGGCTTCAAATTGGGGCTTCGAATGTATTGTTTATTGAGTTGTCAATGCAGATGATGTTCTTGTTTGTGGTTAAAATTCGAGATTTGAATTCGTATTGAAACTTCTCTGGATCCAGCTGATGTTCTTGGTTAGTCATACATGGAAAAAATTGGTTTGTGTATGAGTTTATCTGCAATGAACCTTGGTTTGTGTATAAGTTTGAGTTTTTGTGCTTAAAAGGCTTGAGAGTTATCAATGGCAATCGAAAGTTATGTGAATTAATCATTTTGCGGGTTCTGTAATAATTCTCATGAATTGTTGTCATGGACAAGCTACTGTACTATCAGTATTGGGTCATCTGTGGTGTAATATGTGACCTTATCAATGTTGTAGACAAGATAACTCTGTGTATTAGCCCCACTTGCTTTTTTCTTCCATAAACTTGTTAGAAGATTAACCTGTTAAGCATCAGTATACTAATCTTTCCAGCTAAACTATGCCATTGCAATAAGTGTCAATGTTTTATCTAGTAGAAGAAGATGTTTAATGCTCCTTCATTGTAAAAATTTCCAAACTTGCTGTTGAATATATGCATGAGATGGTCTCTTAACATTTTCTTATGATAAAAAAGAAGATATTGTTGGATTTGTTAGAGGCAAATAATGTTACTGTTTCAAGATGTACACATAATTTAGTCAGTGCCTGAGTTGCTTCTTAAGAAGGATAATATGATCATAAACATTAAGTTGTTGCTGCACTCGTTTGATTTTGGTATTGGAATGGATGATTTGGGAGATTTAGGAATGATTCTTTAATCCTCGACTAATTGGGTGAGACTGTGAGAGTTTGTTCATTGTTAACAAAAATAGGTTTATCTTTTGTCATTGGACATCTTTAGCCTATTAGCTCAAATGGGAGAGCAATGTGCTCATGCACAAAGAAGTGGGTTCGAATCCCACATAGGCTTATTGAATTGAATTCATGAACCATTTAAGTAATTTAAGACCATGTCCAAGTTCGAATTTTCCTTTATGGCTCATGTAGCTTACGGTTCAAGCCTTTGCTTCTGATGTAGCATTTGCAGTTTGAAATTGCATCCTTCAACTCCTCTAGGCACTCTGCATTGCAATCGACAAATGATGTCCAGTCACAAAATTACAGTAGTAGTACTAATAATGCTATTGAATTTTACCATTAAAAACCCAATATTCAAAGATATAAATTAGATGATCTTTGATTGTTTAACTAGTGTTCTGCAGCCCGGCAGCAACTCACAATCAGAAAATCCATATCTAGTGTATTAAAACTGATTTGCTATGAGATTAGCCTATGTGGGATTTGAACCCACATCTTTGTGCATGCACACATTGCTCTACCGGTTGAGCTAATAGGCTTTAATTTTGTTATCTTAGACATGCTCTCAATTCAAGGTTAGATTGAAGCAAAGAGCAAGATGAATAGCTCGACGTTTCAAACACTGGATATGAAGAGGCAAATGATTGTTTGCAAGGCGCCAATTTGATTTGGCAATGACTGCATGAATCATCTCATGCAAATAAAGAAGATATCAATAATCCTTTATTTCTTAAACTAATATGCAACAAACAATACCAACACAACAATGGCATACAAAAGAGTTAGCAGCACAAAACACCACACGCAGCTGCACAGGAAACCTCCATTTCCAACAGCAACAAGACGTAGCAGCACAAATTTCACAAACACCATACATCAGCAACAATATACAGTAGCTCAAACAGCTCACGCAAACAACACAATTACACAAACCCCATTCCCTGCAGCGATAACACACAACTGCAACAATTGCCTACGCAACTACCAAGAACAACAATACGCACCAACTCAAACAGCTCACGCAAACAACACAAGACAGCTCAAGCAATAGCAGAAAATCGTGATGAAAAATTGAAAGGCTTGTTTCTCAAGATCATTCCACAGACTTGCATACAAAAGAGCAACGGTAATTAAATCAATTTGAGAGCTTATAAGATCTCTAGGAAATTTATGTAACATTATATCAGAATCAAACATACTCAATATCAGAATCAAACATACTCAATAATGAAACGATTTTAGACAAAAGCCCCAACGGAGCCCTAATTTTCAGCAAGACAAAACTTCAATTCGAACCCTAAACCCTAATTTTAATAAAATCCCAAATTGGAAATCTCATACCCTCAAATTCAAACAAAAGACACCCTAGGCAAGTTTGAACCATCAGAAAAAAGAGAAGTTCACATACCTGATTGGTTCATCTTTGCTATCAAAGCACCTATTCGCACCCCACAACCTTGTTCATCGATTATCGACTAGAACCGCCGCACAACCTCCAAATCAGGCCTCTTTTAGCATTTGTATTCGGCCTCCCTCCATCGACAGTTGCTGATTTGAACTTATCGATCTTCGGCCTTCCACCATCGGCCTCCCTCCGCCCAAGCTTCGTCTCGATGCGTTGTTTTAATTTGTTGGATTTTTATTTTTTAAAACAGCAAACGGAGCACGTTAAAATAAACGGAATTGGCTATTTCGCGAAATTTACCCAAAACTTAAGGGTACCACGCGAAATATATCAAACTCTTGTACACCCCGTGAAATACCCTTTACCACAGGGGTACCTCGCGAAATTTCCGTTTTCGGAATTAAAAAATTGCCCCCATTTTCATGACGTTTTATAAACGCCGTGAATTTTATGACATTTTGAAAACGCCATAAAATATTTCATAAATTTGACAGTTGAAAAACACGGTGTTTTATAAACGCCATAAATTTTATGGCGTTTGTAAAACGTCGTGAATAAATTATATTCTAAAAAATTATGGCATTTTTGTATTTAAACGCCATAAAAAATGTTTTTAATGGCATTTTATGAAAAACGTCATCTTTTAAATGTCATCAATAACTATATATGTACTAGTGAAATAAACAAAGCGATAAAAGTTTTGAATTAATGCACTCCTTCAATGGTTTCAGAATTGGATGACAGTGTTGTATGACCCTTCAATACTAGAGCCTAGTGTGGATTTCCTCTACATGAGTGTTTGGCATGCTTATTTCTGAAGTTCATATGGGAAATGAAACATTGGGAGTGGGATTAAAGTGGCTTGATAAGTAGAATTTCTATAAATACAAATGTTCAACTATGATTTTCTGTAATTGTTGGCTATTCCGTTGTTTTGCATCATTCAATTCATGTTGATTTGTGTTGGCTTTCTTTCAATTTAAACATGTGCACTTTAGCATCAGTATTCAGTTATTTACACATTCATTGGGAACATTATCGTTTTTGCGTGGATGAGGTCAGTCGAAGTGGAGCTTGCGGCGGTGGGTCACTGAAATAAAGTGGGGTGATGTTCAAAAACAAAAAAACAGACAAAAGTGGTTGGGATAGAATTTGAACCTGGGTTGTCTACAAATCCCATTAAAAAGCTCCGTATCTTTACCATTGAGCTGAAGCAGCCTTTCAAATCATAATCCACTTCAGTTTGATCTATTATAAAAATTTCCGATGGGCCCCTAGACTAATTGGGCCCGAGGCAAAGGCCTGTTGGGTCTCTCCTCAGTTCCGGCCCTGATTTTGGGGAGAATATGGAATGAGTGGAGTTGGAAGAGAGGCGGGACTAATTAATCAATGCACGAACCCTACCTAACACCTAACTTTTAATTCAATAATAATAATAATAATAATAATATATTAGCTGCATGATTACACACTTGCACACTTGCGCGCACTCATTGGCGGACCGGGAACTTGGGTGGCGTCAATCCTTCCTAATTCGGAAGAAAATAGCAGAATTTTTTGTTTGGATTTTTTTTTTGGGTAATTTTTATTATTTTTGGGATAAAAGAACGTAATTAGTTGATGAAACACAAGTGTGCCATCCACATCTTCATGTTATAGCAAAGAAATGGAGGCATAGATGTGGTGCACCCTGAGGGGTAGGTATGTGACTCAAGAGGAGTAGGGTGTGATTCAAGAGGCGTAGATGTGGTGCATATAGTAAAATTTATAGGTGTAAATATTATCACCCCATAGAAAAGCACAAAGAACTAAACTCTTGCATATAAATCAGTGGATTACTCTTCCTATTTTTAATCGGTGGATTTACTTTTCCATGTGGGATACTATCGCGCTAACCAAGTCGAGCACACAAGTCGAGTGGAGTTTCATCATAAAACTAATTAGTATTAGGAGGAGTAGCCCACTCACTTATGAACAAGACTTGGATTCATTATATTTTCCAAACAGTAAGGCACAACCTGGTATATAATTGAACAAGATTAACTTGTTCAAATTAAAGAGATATACCCTGTAACCCACCTTCCATGCCCTGATCTTAAAGGAAGAATTGTTTAAATTATAAAATGAGGGGTGAGTGTTTTATTAAAACTTGTGCACAATCTTAAAATGAATTGAATTTTATGACAGAGGGAGTAATATTCTTTCTATCTTGCGCTGGGTAAAGACACAACGCTGGTATCAACTGCTTGGCCTGAATTCGAGTAGTAATTCCAATTATCACCATCGTCATTACGCTCGCGACATTCCTCCAATGCATAACACGCCTTGAGATCGGCCACTACCTCACTCATTATCGGCCTCTCGTTACCGGTTCGTTTCACACATTCCAAGGCAATCTCTAAAAACTTCCACGCCGAGTTAACAATCAAGTCTTTTTGTAGCCTCTTGTCAATTAGGGCCAAGATGTCTCCACTCTCAACCTTTGGCAACACCCAGTCGACGATGTGAATCACATCAATGTCATTTTCGTCGTCTTGGTTTGTATGCTTGATGAGGGCTGGTTGCCCTGTTAACAACTGCAACAGTACAACTCCAAATGCGTAAACATCACTTTTCTCGCTCAATGCGTTGATCGGGTGGTAATACCTGAACAAAGACCATGAAATTTGTCTATTAAATCGCTAGCTAACATCTACAAATCATAATCCATTGAACTATTTACTCACTAGGAAGAATCAATCTTTAGCTTACGTACTCTGGATCAAGGTACCCCCGAGTGCCGGCAAGATCAGTCCACACAACAGCACCCTGGCTATCCGTAGTGAAAAACCTAGAGAGCCTGAAATCGGCTATCTTGGCATGTCCCATCTCGTCCAATAGAATGTTTGCGGGTTTGATATCCCTATGGATGATTGGTGGTCTGCAACCACTATGTAAGTACTCCAATCCTACAATATCAATCAATTGAAATCCGGAACATGGGACATAACTAGCTACAAAAATGTGTGAACTCGTTCATGAATGCGCAATCTGACCTTGTGCAGCATCAACTGAAATCCGAAGCCTTGCTTCCCAGGTCAGAGGATTTTCATTTTTTTCTGTGATTGAGGACAATGTAAAAGAAACTTCTTTATAACTACTAATACAACTTGAGGAAAAATAAAAGCAAGGGGCATATATATATACAACCGTTACCTGATAATTGTGCGTGCAAGTCACCACAAGACATGTACTCGTACACGAGTGCCATGTTCGCGTGTTCATCACAATACCCGATCAGTGTGACCAAGTTTACATGATGAATCCTCATCAATAGTTCAGCCTGTCAATTTATCAACCAATAACTAGTTTCAATTTATCAACCAATAACTATCAATTTTATAGAATTAAAATATTAATGAATTGATCATAATTTAAATTTGACTTGCCTCGGCGCAAAATTGCTTAAGGGAGATTGTAGACGACGTGTTGTTTAGTACCTTGACAGCCACATCGGTACCATCCTGCAAGACACCATAGTAAACAGTTCCGAATCCTCCTTTTCCAAGCACTTTGCTGAATTTGTCAGTGATTCGGGCAATGTCGGAAGAGTTGAACCGCTTGTTTTTCGGTTGAATAGCTCCATCTAACAAACCTTCAATTGATCCAATGGTATTGGCGTCATGCTCTTTAGCACGCCGCCGCCAACGCATAACCAAGAATCCTGCCAAAGCAGATCCCACCACCAACACCACCAGACCAGCCACCAGGCCAGCTATCAGTGCCGTCAATATTGACCCCGGCCCAGGTGGCAATCCAGCAGGTGTACTTGATGGTGATGGTGCTGATGCTGGCGTAGATGACGGAGACAGTACTATTGGTGACAGAGCTACCGATTCCAGAAAATTTGGAGACAGTTGTTGCAACCGATATCTAATTCCTACAGGATCCATCGGTATCGATATGATGATATGAATCGATCTACCTCGACTATTGAGGGTTAGGACCCTAGTTAACTAGTGTAGCTTGTATGGTTAGTTTTGCACTTAACCGAGCTCTAGTTAGAAGGTTGTTAGAACCATAGTTTGATAGCTGTTAGCTCTCTTATAAATAGCCTTGTAATCACTTTTCCAATGTAAGTTTTTGCAATAGAAAATACACAGAAAATCTCTCAAAACTCTCTCTTCGTTTACAGCTAGAGCGAGGAAAGGTTGAGCACATCTGTGCTTGATCTTCGAGTGTAAAATCTCCAGATCTAGGAGATTTTATATGGTATCAGAGCTACTCTTGCTCAAATCCTGCAAACGAAGAATCTGATCATGGCGGAAGGCCAGGAAGAAACAAGCGCTCCGAATGGAAGCAGTGGAGGTCGGAATTTTGGCGCCAATCAACCTGATCCGCTGTTCTTGGCGAATTCTGACCATCCAGGTATGCAACTCGTTTCCGCGCAATTTACTGAAAAGATAGTTGGAAGAGAGGAATTAGAATGGCGTTAGGTGCCAAGATGAAACTTGGATTCATCAATGGACAGTGTGAAAAACCGCTTGAAATTGAAGAAGACTACGATCGCTGGTTGAGATGCGATTTTATGGTGATGAGTTGGATCATCAATTCTATGAGATCTGATTTGGCTGAGAACTTTCTCTATGTGAACTCTGCTCATGAATTGTGGAATGAGATTCAGGAGCAATTCGCTGAGTCGAATGCACCGTTAGTTTACCAGCTGAAGAAGGAGATAAGTGAAATAAAACAGGAGAACTTGAGTGTCGCCGATTACTTCGGCAAAAGGAAGAGAGCCTGGGAAGAACTTCAGGAGATCGAATCCTTTCCGATCTGCAGGTGTGGAGGCTTCAAGAACTGCTCGTGTGCTATCATGAAGAAATTGCTGGACAGAGAAGCGACGACTAAGCTGATGCAGTTTTTGATGGGGTTATCCGATGTTTATGAAGATGCCAGAAGCCACATCTTGTCTCTGGATCCATTGCCATCGGTAAACCGCGCCTTCCACATGGTGATGCAGATAGAGAGGCAGAAAGGAATCACCGGAGGAATACAGTCCAGTCATGAAGTCCTTGCTTCAAAGAGCTTTGGGGCAGGGACCTCATCTGGAAAAGGAGGAGATAATTCCAGATTCTCAAGCTCTGCTAGTGGATCTGGAGGCCATACTGGTGGATCTAGCAAGCAGATTGACTCAAAGAAGGATCTCAGAAAGGAAGAGCTTCGGAAAGCAAAAATGGAGATGGTATGCAGCTACTGCAAGGAACGTGGACACCTTAAGGAGAGTTGCTTTCAGCTTGTAGGCTTTCCTGACTGGTACACTGGATCGAAGCTGAAGCAAGGCAACCGTGTGGTTGCTACTGTGCAAGACATGATGCAGGTTGACACTCCTTTAACTATTGACCCTAGGTCTGACAACAATGAGGGCTATGGTGGCAGCAAAGCTACAGACACCAAACTCATCAACGCTGTCGTGGCAGAAGTGATGCGTGCTATGAAGGGGAAGGCTCCAATGGATGCTGATCCGGGAATTGGGGCCATCAACTTCGCAGGTACTCTTTCTGTATGTGCTGGAAGTAGTAACACTCTTGACAATTGCAGGGCTACCAACTGGATCATTGACTCAGGAGCTTCTGATCATATAGCTTGTGACAAGGAGTTGTTTGTCAACACTCATCGATTGTCCAAGCCGATTATGATTGGGTTTCCTAATGGAGTCACTCAATTGGTATCCTACTCTGGAACTGTCAAGCTGAATGAACAATTGACTTTGCAAGGGGTATTGTATATGCCGAGCTTCAAATACAATCTCCTATCAGTGTCAAAATTACTTGATGATGATCAATACCTGTTTGTTTTTTCTAAACACAAATACTGGTTACATGCCATTTCAACTAATGCACTCATTGCTTTGGGTACTCGCTGTGGGGGTCTCTACAAATTTGCTGGCTTCAATTGCGCACCCTTATAGACTGGAGTTAAGAGGATTGCTGAGATACCATCACCTGCTCATTCTGACAGGTTTACTCTTGTTGCTTCTTCTGTTTTCAATAAATCCAAACTGCTGCTAAACCATGCTCGGTTGGGACATGTTTCTTTGTCTAAGATGAAGTTCTTTGATTGGGGAAAGGGAGCGGATGCTCAAACCTTTGATTGTGATTCCTGCTTATTAGCTAAAATGCATCGATTGCCATTTCAAATCAGTGCTTCTTGTGTGTTTGAATTACTGCATATGGATGTATGGGGACCGTATGGGGTGCCTGCCTTATGTGGTTCAAGGTACTTCTTAACGATTGTTGACGACCATTCTAGATCAACTTGGACGTTTCTCATGAGAAACAAAGGCCAAGTTGGTACTGTGATAGCAGGTTTCCTCAACCTGATTGAGACACAGTTTGGCAAGAGAGCCAAAATTGTCAGAACCGACAATGGAACCGAGTTTGTAAACTCCCAATTGCAAGAGCAGTTTGCAAGGAGAGGGATCATTCACCAACGGTCTGTTCCCTATGTTCCACAGCAGAATGGACGAGTGGAGAGAAAACATCGCCATCTAATTGAGACTGCTCGGGCAATGCGACTTCATGCTTGTCTTCCAAGTCGATTTTGGGGAGAATGTGTGTTGGCTGCAACCTATGTAATCAACCTCCTTCCCTCTAAGGTGCTTCATGGTAAGTCACCCTATGAGATCCTGATGGGAAAGGAAGCAGATCACTCTCATCTGAGAGTTATAGGGTGCTTGTGCTATGCACATATACCAAAGGTGCACAGAGCTAAGCTTGATCCCTCAGCTCGTAAATGTGCACTCATTGGGTACCCACCTGGTCAGAAGGCATACAAATTGTATGACCTTGACACTCACAAGGTCTTAGTGAGTAGAGATGTCATCTTCAAGGAAACCAT
This sequence comes from Persicaria maculosa, assembly GCA_963922045.1. Classification (NCBI taxonomy): domain Eukaryota; kingdom Viridiplantae; phylum Streptophyta; class Magnoliopsida; order Caryophyllales; family Polygonaceae; genus Persicaria; species Persicaria maculosa. Next base: position 8,976,699 of record OY998253.1, read on the forward strand.
TTTTCCTTTTAAGACTGTCCATGACAGAGGCAACACTGATCCAGTTTCACAGTTGCCCTTGGTGTCTTTTGGGGATGACTCTATGCCTCCAATTTCTCAGTCTCTGCACCCAATTCAATCATCTTCCTTACCCTCTCCTGCTGAGACAAGTAGGGTGGACATCAATCTAGATGAAGGAGCTGCACACACAGATGAAAGGATCATTCCCAGTCCTAATCAGTCAGTTTCTCGAGAGAATGGAGAGCACATTTCTAATGATGATGCTAGCCAACATTGTGATCAATCTCCTCCTCCTAGACAGCCTCGTCGAATTGTGAGGCCTCCTTACCTCCAGGATTTCATTTGCAAAGATCTTCCCACCAGAAAAGGATCCAATTCCACTGAAAGTTCAGTGTCTCCTGCTTTCTCCATCATCAAACCTCAAGACTTGTGTCTGTATTCCCAAGATTACATATCTTCATTGTTCAGTGTTCTAGCTGAAGTAGAACCTGCCACCTTTGCTCAGGCCCAGAAAGATGAGAAATGGAGAGCTGCTATGAAATCAGAAATTGATGCACTGGAGATGAATCAGACATGGTCCCTAACCACATTGCCTCCTGGAAAACAGCCAATCGGTTGTAAGTGGATTTATCGCATTAAGTTCAGACCAGATGGCAAGGTTGAAAGGTATAAAGCTCGCTTGGTTGCAAAGGGTTTCAATCAAGTTAAAAACCGTGATTACAAGGAAACGTTTTCCCCAGTTGCAAAGTTCTCCACAGTTCGTATTTTGCTTGCACTAGCCTCTATCAAGCGCTGGAATCTACATCAATTGGATGTAAACAACGCGTTCTTACATGGTTATATTGATGAAGAGGTGTACATGAGTCCACCCCCGGGATACGATATGGCCCTGCCAGGACAAGTTTGTCGCTTGCACAGGTCGTTGTATGGCCTAAAACAGGCTAGTCGTCAGTGGAACTTGGAGCTCACTCGACATCTTACCAAGCTGGGATTTGTCCAATCCAAACACGATTACTCACTATTTGTTCATTCCAAAGCAGCTCAAATAACAGTCGATTTCGCTCCTTTTGGCTCCTCCGTCGATTTCGCTCTTCGACTCTTGGCCGGCTTCCAGCTTGGTCGACGCTCCTCCTCGGCTACGGGTGCGAACCCATGGATTCCCATCCGATCATTTCGTCCGAGGGCCAACTTTGTTGTGCTCCTTGGGGCACCAGTTTCACCTTCCGTCCTTGCGCCTACAAAGCTTTTTAGGTCTCCATCTATGGCTACGGTCTCTCTCGGCTCGGTTCTCTAGCCTCGCAGCTACATCTTGGTGGCTTAGGTGTACTGCATCTTCTCCTTCGCTGTTCTTTTTTGCCTTTCCGTCGTGGTCTCTATTGTTTCTTTTGATTTTTGTGGCTCGGATCCTCCCTTTCTTCTTGTGTTCTGCCTGCCTCACTTGTTCTGGTTGTTTTCCCACCGTCGATCCGTTGTTGGTGGTGTCTGCCTTGGTGGTGTCTGCCCTGTCGTAGTCGGACTCGCTAGGTCGTTGTTTCGCAGCTTCGAGAGTTTTCCTGTTGGGTACGATGCTTTCCTTCTTCTTTATGTTTTGATTTAGGGGTGTATCGGTGGCAGACTGGTTTGATTTCTAGTGCTTGGTTGAGGTGGTGTGGTTCGGGGGATGGAAGGGTGTGGTTTTGGGTTGCAATTTTCTATTTCTTTTGTGTTCTTGGGGCGGTTTGGTGGGTGGGTTGTGGCGTTGGTTTGTGATGTTGTTGACTACCTCGGTTTCTTCGGATGATTCGCGTTTGACCAAGACTCAGGCTTTCGTTGCTTTGTTTGAGCTCCTTGCCGTTTGTGTTTCACACGTTTCGGTGTTGCTGCTGCTCTGCTAGTCATCCCTTGCTCATTTAAGTTTGAGAGCTTCTGCCTCTTCTGTTGGCTTCTCATCTGGTTTATTTTATTGTTTGTTTTGCTTTTGTCTAGATTCCGGCTGTATCCCGATTTTATTTGTGTTTTTCCCCTTATGTCATTTGTTTCTGTTGGTTTTGGTTGTACATGATGGTTAGTCTATCCACCGGCTTATCCGGTCTCTCGTTTTCTCTATGCTTGTCTAGAGTAGCGAATTCTTATCTTGCTTCAAAAAAAAAAAAATGTTTAGTTTCATTATTTTTTCACTTACTCTAACTCTCATGTCTATTCCCTTCTCCTACGCCCTCTTTCCATAAAATACTTGAAAAAAAAATTATGAGGAAGTATCTTTTTATTCACTTCGCTCTCATATCTAACCTAACTCCTTCATACAACATATATCAAATTTATTGGATTTTTATAAGTTTATTTAGTGTAATGGATATTTAAAAGTATATATTTATCAAATTACTTGTAAGAGAGCCTATAACTAATTTCCCATTTTATATGGATATATAGGTCGATTATTTAATTACAAAGTTAATGTATTATCTATATACATATACTAAAACCGATGCATTGGTGCCTACGTGGCGGTGCGTGAGTACATCTGCATACGTGGCGACGCGTGAGTGCATCTCGCAAAGCTTTCCCCTGTCTAAAAGGAAATCTTATAAAAATAATTAGATAGTTCTAATCTATATAATTAAAAATAATTAAATAATTATTTTATAACCACTAACTCATATAGTTGGATAGAATCTTATAAAAGAGTAAATATTATATAAGGAAAAAACTATATCAATATAACACAATCTATCTGTGCATAAATATTTTAGTAAACTAACGTAATAAATATATACTACATACATTTTTATTAAAAAAAAAGAATATTAAAATATTTTTAAAAATCAACTATCTTTTTAATTACATGAAATTCAATTAATGATATATTAGGAAAAAAAACCTTTTACCTTATAAATATGAATTTTATTTATATTTCAAGAGAATTCAAATAAAAGATAATTAGATTATACTCCGTATATCATTTGTGGAACTAATTTTATTTATATCTATATTATTTTTTGGTGAAAAACATAATTTATATTTAGATTATTATTTTTATTGATTAGAATTTATCTAGATTATTTGTAATATTGTATTAACGTATTGTCCGTGCACGGAACGGGACCTACACTAATATATACTCCCTCTGTTCCAAAATAAAAGTCACTTTCATTTTCGGCAGCGTTTTAAGGAGGTAAAAACTCTATCAAATATTATTTTTTTAATGAATTTGTTTTTATAAGTTCATACTTAAGACTAACAAGTATGAAATTATTTAAAAAAATTAATTAAAAAAAATATTTTATTGTGTTTTTACCTCATTGAAAAACGTGCATTACATGAATGGTTTAAAAAAATTAATTAAAAAAAATATTTTATTGTGTTTTTACCTCGTTGAAAAACGTGCATTACATGAACGGAGAGAGTATATATAAGCAACGTACGCGTACGTAGCTGGTCTAGGTCCTCAAAATATATATACATCATTTTAAATTTTCAACAATATACACGGCAATTTAATACGATTGGATATGTCGAAATTCCTCGTTGATCGAGCCTTATGACAATAATAAGCTCAAAACGTGTACAAGAACAAACCGCTCATCCGTTTATAGCAGCTTTACATATCAGTTTCAATAGATTTGGGCCTATAGCCCACATCAGTATTAGAAGCTTTCAGCTTCTAACCCTGGTTTTAATCCGACCCAATCCATAGGTAATAGGTTCCTTTCGGATCCTTCAAGATGAAGCTCAGCCGTTTATAGCATCTTTACATATCAGTTTCAATAGATTTATCTCCTAATATCCTCATAGCTTGAATGTGTGTCACACACCCTAGAAACTTAGGATTAAAGGTTGTTATATGAACAAAACAGGTCGGGATCGGCTAAAAAAGGGTTCTACTCGAGCTCGTTCACTTACTTAAACAAGTCGAGCTTGAACAGAATTTTAAGCTCGGTTGAAAGCTCAGCTAATTCGATTTAAGCTCGAATAGCATGGATTTCATATGGAATTTGTAACATTTTCTTTAAGTTAATATGTTATGACTAAGTAGAACTGCTTAAAGCTCGAAAAAAGCTCGGTCCAAGTCGTTCATTTCCTAAACAGATCAAGCTTGATCGAAAAAATAAGCATGTTTTAAAATCTGGGTTCGGCTCACTTCAAGCTCGTTTAACAAACGATCCAAGCTTGAACATGCCAAAATTCTAATATTCTAATATTCTAATATTCTTATATATAGCCAAGCCACCCATGCCTGCCGGATAAATGAGTACGTGATTCTGGTCATGGCTCCAAAAACGGGGGTATATATATATATATATATATATATATAATTTCTTGATGGCTCGCAACCTCCCCCGAAGAAGACTATCACCGGCTTCAACACCACTTAGATCCCCAATCATGCGTTCTTAACTTGGGAACGCCGGGATCAGATACTTTATGGGCTCTCTTGGGCACAAACAACTTCGGTTGTCAATCTGGTGACTCAGTCCTGAAATTCCAAGGAGATTTGGGACAATCTTTGGCAGACCTATGCTACCGCTTCTCGTGGCCACAAGAAACAAATCAAGGCGAAACTAAAAAACCTTAAGAAGGGTTCCATGACTGTTGCTGAGTATATGCAATCAATGAAGGTGACAAGAGGGTTTCTCGACCAAATAAATTTATAATCAAGATCTCGCTATAGGATAGTGGAGTCAGGTTCGTCCTCATCAGAGAAGTCAGCGGTTCTAGGTTTAGTTGGTTTTGGGGTTCGGGAATAGGTGAAAAAGGTGACGAGGTTGTTGTCGACGTCGGCTAAGAGTTGGTCGATGTCGAGGGATGGAGAGGGAATGGTGGTTTGGTGTCGAGTGGTTGCGCAAAAACTTTAAAATAACAAAAATAGAATAATAAAAGAGCAAACTTCCAAGGTTAGGGATCACCGCAACAATAAATATATATACATATACATACATATATATATATATATATATATATATATATATATATATAGAGAGAGAGAGAGAGAGAGAGAGAGAGAGAGAGAGAGAGAGAGAGAGAGAGAGAGAGAGAGAGAGAGAGAGAGAGAGAGTATAAAGTGCACACCCCTTAGGGTGTATTTTGTGCATGATTTCTGACCATTGATTTGGGGTAAGTAGATGGCTGAGATTAAAAGGAATTTTTCATATTTTTTTAATTAAAAACAAGTGGGCCCCGCACACAATTGATGGAAACCGGCCCATACTCTCCTCATGTAAGCGCGTGTGTTGTGTGGAAACAAACCCTAAATCCCTATTTAATTTCTTCTTTCGTTTGAGCGGCCACAGAGATCCAAATCGGAATCCATGGATGGTGCTTCTTCAATCGACGGAACGGCGAGGAAGATGGCGATAGGGGGTGCCCGACGATGAGGAGAGCGGCGGCGGTTGCAGGAGAGATCGAGTTCGGAAGCGCGACGGCGGTTGCAGCGAGTTCGAGTGGACGACGAATTTGGGAAACCGGTGAGACGTAGTCCTGTTCTCCCCCTCCTTTTCGATTTCCATGGTTGTTTTCATCTTCTTTGTCATGTCCTCCGCCCAGATCTGAATATTGGGAAGCAGTTGAAGACGAGGAGGAGGTGAATCGAATCCATTCTTCGACTGGTTCGCAATTGCAGTTGGAGTTTGTGTCTGAATCATCGCCAATGGTCTTCGTCGCCTCCATCAGAGAAGGATCCTGGTCAGTCCAGTTGAAGGTCTTGACGGCGAATTCGAAAGAGGCGACGATGATGTGAAGCGGCGGCGGCGATGATTTCGCTGGCTTCGGCTCCTTCATCTGGCCGAGGGAGGCAAGGCTGGCCCTGACTCACTTGTTCATTCTCCCTTCCCTTCGATTCGAATCCGAGCACGGCGGCAGATCTCGTCGGTGGTGGCGATGGAGGCCGAGCATGACGGCAGATCTCGTCGGTGGTGGCGATGGAGGCGGACAGGCGGTGCTCGGACTCCCTGTTCTTCACTAACCATTCAATTTGAGTTTTAATTTTGGAATTAAGAATATTATTCAACTAATTTGCTCACATTGTTTTTTGTTAGATTATTCGGAGATATAAGGGTAATTTTTTCGAGTTTGTTAGATTATTCATTGTTTTTTTGTTAGATTATTCGGTAAAATCTTATTCATTATTCTTCTGAATATGGATAAGTATTCGGGTTGACAAACAACATAAAACAAAACATTATTCGATGAAATGTGAGACATTATTCGGTGAAATATGTGGAATTATTCGTGTTAATTGTAAGTATTGTTTAGAGATTTGGGGTTTCTTTTATTATTCGGTAGTATAAGATAAATTATTCAATGGAATTCGTAATTTTTTATATGAACTAAATGAAAAAAGATAATTGAAATTATTCGGTAGTATGCGGAACATTATTCGGTGAAATTGCCAAATTTTTAAATCGAATTAAATAAAGAATTTATTTTCCACCAAAAAAAAGCATTTTTATCACAAATATTTTAGATATTAAAAAAAATCGAATTAAATAAAGAATTTATTTTCCACCAAAAAAAAGCATTTTTATCACAAATATTTTAGATATTAAAAAAAAAAACATTGATGGAGGGTGAAGGCACGCACCAAATGAAAGGGGGTGGGTTTTGTTATGCCATGTGGGTCCCACTAATTTAAAAAGAAAAAATCAAAAATCCCTTTTAATCCTAGCCTTCCATCTTCTATCAATTAAAGGCCTAGATTTGTGCACAAGGTATAGTGTAAGGGATGTGCACAAGGGAACCACTCCCTATATATATATATATATATATATATATATATATATATATATATATATATATATATATTATAAATCACACAAAGATGCATGCTTTATATCAAATAACTTTCGTTATTAACGAATAGGAATATAGAGGCTTTCACGTAAACCCTAAGTGTTACTATCCCTTTTTCATAATTAATCCAAATTCATGATAAGACCACTTTCGCTTCGACATCATAAATAAGGATCACCTACTACTTTCGTAGAAGAATCATGCATATAGGATAGAAGATGATAAAGACATACAAATTCATAAATTCATAAATCAAACTCACATATCTATGTTGGGATCACCCCAATAATCCTATAAGAAAGAAATTAGAAACAAGACATAATAAAATAAACTAACTTCAACATTAAAAATAAAACTTAACTTACACAACCTTCCAATCTCTTCCTCGTCCTCTCCCACTCGTCTCTCTCTCTCTCTCTCTCTCTCTCTCTCTCTCTCTCTCTCTCTCTCTCTCTCTCTCTCTCTCCTTCCTACCTTATTGCATCCGAATTGACTTGAATGAATGAAAAAACCAGTCCTTAGGGGTTTATCTCTAGGGATCAATCCTTGCTAGCCAAGAAGAGCAATTCTATCTATCTCTATCTATGTATATCTAAAAGATAAAATTTCCATAATTAAATAAATAAAACAAATAAATTCCCCTTGGAAATTATGGGAATTACCAAAGAGGATAAAAAGTCTTCCAAAGATGGATAAAATATCTCTTTCTTCCAAGACAAGCAAATCACTCGGATTAGGACCCGAATTGGCGTCGGGTCGGTTTCTGGGTATCACTCGATATCGACCAGATGGGTCGATATCAACTCCTGTTGTTCTAGTTTCTGGTCTTGGCACTCGACGTCGGCTTCTGGAGTGCATTTCGAGTGGATGTTCACTCAATATCGAGTCATGGAACTCGATATCCACTCCTTCTTCAGTTGAAATGACTTGTGTTCTTCAGGGGACTCGATTCCTGATGAGGCTTCACTCGATATAAAGTGGTAGACTCGATATCGAGTCATATTGGTCGATTTCTGGTCATCTTGGTCCACTCGATTTCTAGTGATCTTGGTCGATTCCAGGTGCTTCAGTCGATATTGAGTGCTTTAGTCGAAATTGAGTGACTCGGTCGAAATTGAGTGACTAGACAACTTCTTTCCTTTTCTCCGAATTGTTCCAAAATGCTTCCTATTTATGGGAAATTAAACAGAAACTTGCGTAGACCTCCATATATTGCAAATAAACATAAACTGCACAAATCTCATGCTTTTCTAACCCAGAAGTATAAAATATGGACAAAAATCAAAGTAGATGTAAGAGAAAAACATGGCAAATTGAGCGCACATCAAAAGGCAAGTGTGGATCTTCTTGCCTCTCTTGGTGCGCCGGTCTCCCAGGAAGATCTGATGGATTATATACTATCGGGTCTTGACGATCTCTACAAACCAGTGATTGATTGCGTCAACATGCGAGATTCACCGATCTCATTTGAAGAGCTCCATGAAAATCTCCTCATCCAGGAGCTCACCATGAAGGAGCCCTGCCCTATGTCGCATACCAAGTCCAACAAGAATGGCAAAGGCTCTTCGACATCCATGTCTTGGCAGCCACAACAAAATCCGTCCAACCCACCCTCTCATTGGTATCCAAACCCACCCCCTTACCGCCTTCATCCCTCACAAAACAGTCTTACAGACCCACCGTCTTTCCCGACCAACCAACCTCAACCCAAGCCCTTTAAAGAGTGCTACCAGCCTGCCAGTGGTGCTGCACCGTTGGCCATGTCCTCACCCATTGCCCAGCCTTCAAACAAGTCTTCCTGACTGCAACTCTCCCATCCTCCAACCGCAAGCAAATATGGCCATGACGCACCCGTCCAGTCCGTGGATCGTCGACAACGACGCTTCCCATCATGTTACCAATGACCTTAACAACCTTGCTCTTCATTACCCATATCCAAGCCCGGATGAATTGTTCGTTGGCGACGGATCTGGTTTTCATATCTCTTACTCTGGCACTCTTTTGTTACCCGGCTCAAGTAAACCTTTTCCGATTTCAAACGTTTTGTGTGTTCCCAAAATGTCTAAAAATTTGATTTTTGGTGTAAAAGTTTTGTGCTAAAAATCATTGTGGCCTCTTTTTCTTACATGATCGTTTTTTCCTTAAGGAACTTTCAACGGGTCAAACAATCCTTGAAGGACCTTGCACTGATGGAGTCTACGTTTGGCCAAGTCGGAATCCGACCGTCAACACTGCGAGCCTCCACCCTTCTGCGGTCCTACATCACACACTTGGTCATCCCTCTTCGACGAGCATGGCATTTTTACAAAAGACTCTTAATTTTACCTCTTCTTTTAAACAACTTGATTGCACTGCTTGTCAAATAAGCAAGAGTCATTAACTCGCTTTCAAGGAGTCGACAATTGCATCTAGTTTTCATTTAGAAGTTGTGTTCTCGGATATTTGGACATCGCTAGTTCATCATTCTTTTGATGGTTTTAAATATTAATTATATCATTTTTGTTGATCATTTTTCAAGATATATTTGGTTGTATCCTCTAAAGAAAAAGTTGGACACCTATGCTATGTTTGTTAAATTTAAAGACCTTACTAAGACTAAGAATTACTTTAACACTAAAATTAAGATTTTGTACTCGGATAACGAAGGGGGGGGGGGGGGGGGGGGGAGTTTCTTGCTCTTTGCCTTTTTTCAGTCAACATGGAATCACTCGCTTAATAACTCCACCACGCACCCTATAACAATGGTTTTTCGAAACTGGACTCTCCTTGCTCAATTTTTCACACATCCCGCTTGAGTTCCTCATGCTCTTTTGACTATAGCCTATTTAATCAATCGTATGCCTACACCGATCTTACAAAATAAAACCCCATATTTAGTTCTTACCAAACTTGAGCAAAATTACACGAAATTAAAGAGTTTCAGATGTTTATGCTTTCCTTGGCTACCTCCCTACACCAATCATAAACTTCAAACTAGGTCCCTTCTATGTGTGTTCATTGATTACTCCAACACACAAAGTGCCTACTAATGCTTTGACCCTATCACACATAAAATCTATACCTCTCGGCATGTGCGCTTTCGTGAGATAGAGTTTCCTTATCCTACTCTTGTCACCTCCAAGGGGGAATCCCCTCCTCCATGTGATGACTGGAACTCCCTCCCCATACCTATTCTATTTGTCCCACATGCCCCCGCCCTTGTCAATCCAATCACACCAATCCCCTCGGATGTTGCCCCAGGCACTCCGATGACACCCAACTCAACCCCTCCTTCTGCTTCCGCCTCCAATGCCACCCCTACATATGCTGTGTCGACATCCCACAACCCCCTCTCCACAACCAGTTGCACCACCTCCCCCACCCCCTCCCCTGCCTATTACCGAGCCACCCACCCGTACCCATGGCATGATCACTCGTTCTCAAAACAACAAAACCAAACCCATTTAGAAACTAAACCTACACTCTCACCTAGCCCCATTGCAGGAACCTGAAAACATCACCCAAGCCTTAAAAGACCCTGACTGGTGGGCTGTTATGCAACAAGAGTTCGATGCATTATGCACAAATCGCACTTGGACATTGGTCTCACCAACACCCACTCAAAATTTGGTTATTGCAAGTGGGTTTTTCGCATCAAATACAAGCCAGATGGATCAGTTGAGCGCTACAAAGCCAGACTCGTTGCGAAGGGATTTCACCGGCGACCTGACCATGATTACACTGAAACATTCAGTTCTGTGATCAAGCCAGTTACAGTTAGGGTTCTCCTCTCTCCCCATTTCTAATGGTTGGCTATTGCATCAACCAGATTTTAACAATGCCTTTGTTCAAGGCACTCTGCACGAGGATATTGAAATACCCCAAAATATTTTTGGGTATTTCCGTTTTAATTTAAATAAAAATAAGGTTAATTTTTTGGATACAAAAGAAGTTGTAAGAATTTTGTTTTTTTTTGAAATATATATCTTATTATTCAGTTCTTATTATCTAGAACATAAAATTTGGTTTGACAATGTTATTCTAACTGTGAAACTGATTTTAACTAAAATAGACCCTTAGTATTATCATTATTATTATTATTATTATTAGTATTGCTTCTAAAATAACTAATTTTATAAATGTAAATGTTGTTTTGAATTCATTATTTTATTTGAAAAGTGTCTTACTTAAAGTATTTCAATAGTCAATGTGATGTCATTTTTCACAAAATGAAGACGACTTATGATTAAACGATTAGAGTGGAATTTTTATTCTAATGATATTCACTATAAAGTTTGGAAGTTATTCCTAGTAAATAATTATTTTATAAAATTTACTTTCAAATAATTATTTAAATAAAAGGACATATTTATTAAAAAGGGTATATATATGATTTATCTTATATTGTATTTATGGATTTTTATAGGTTAAATTTGGTGAATATCCATTTTTCATGTCAAAATTAAGTAAATGTCCACTTTTTTACATAATTAAGTAAATGTCCATTTTTTCTAAAAATACCCCTCCTTCCCCATTCCTAACCCTTCCTCCTTCCCCTTTGACCATTTTTAATTTTAACATTGACTAGTCAACATTGACCATTCCGGTCAACGCCTGCATTTGGTGACAATTTTTTGGTGACAGTTGAGTATATTTTTCTGGTGACAGTTAATTGTGACAATTATTTTGGTGACAATTGATTTTTTGTGACATTTTATTTTTTTCGGTGACAGTTAGGAGAAAATCTTTTCTAGTGACAATTGATTTTCTTTTTTTCTTGTGATAATTGTTGGTGACAAAAAAAATTTGGGTGACAATTGATTTTCTTCCAGTGACAGTTGTCTGATGACAATTTTTTGTGACAACTATTAATGACGAGGTTGATGACAATATATTGTCACCATGATATTGTAACCTTAAAAAAATTGTCACCATAACATTATAAATCACCAAGACTTTGTCACCAAATATTGTTTAATCAACCGTATTGTCACCAACTTATAAAAAAAACATTGTCACCAACCCTTTTTCAATAATCTATTGACACCAACAATAAAACAGTGTAACCAACCTATTTTCATCAAGCTTTGGTCAATAATCTACTGTCACCAATTACAAAACTTTGTAACCAATCTAGTGTCAACCACCTATTTTTAGAAATTAATTGTCATCAACGACAAACCAGTGCCACCAACCAATTGTCACCAACTACAAAGCACTTTCATCAAACTAAAATGTTTACAATGCTAATGCTATCACATTTGTCATCTAGTATTAACACGTTTTTGTTACAAAACTGAAACCCTAGAACAAGGGGATCATAGACCCAAGAGGGGCTAAACCTAAGCAGACAAAAATTTGATGTACAATATAGTTTAGGGTTTAGGGTTTAGTCTTTAGGGTTTAGGGCCAATGCCCTAAACCCTAAACCCTAAACCCTAAAATCCGGGTACAGTACCAATGTTATCAGATTTGTCATCTAATATTAACGCATTTTTGTTACGAAACTGAAACCCTAGAACTAGGGGAGCATAGACCCTAGAGGGGCTAAACTTGATCAAACGAATAATTCGATGTACAATACTATAATGACATCATATTTGTCACCTAATATTAACGCATTTTTGTTACGGTAATAACCCTAAGTAGATGAAATTTGATGTAAAGTTTAACTTTGTAATACTTAATTGTCAGACTACATCAACTTACAAAAATATCAAAACAAAGGGGAACAATTGAGACATTCATACTTAACATCCAAAACAGCAAGACCCTCTATAGCCATCCTCTCTGTCTACGCATCCATATACTTGTTTGAAATAGCTTCAATACCACCATGAAATGCAAGACCCTCGATATATTTGATGGTATACATACCACAACATTCGCTACAATTGAACAAAAGGATAATGAAAATTACATTATAGCTAAATGAGATATAAATTCCATTTGTCACCAAAACATAATATATAACTCTACCAATTGTCACCAAACTAAAAAAAACAACAAAATAACAACATAAATTCCATTTGTCACCAAAATAGAATATATAACTCTACCAATTGTCATCAATCTAAAAATAACAACATAAATTCCATTTGTCACCAAAACAGAATATATAACTCTACCAATTGTCACCAATCTAAAAATAACAACATAAATTCCATTTGTCACCAAAACAGAATATATAACTCTACCAATTGTCACCAATCTAAAAATAACAACATAAATTTCATTTGTCACCAAAACAGAATATATAACTCTACCAATTGTCACCAATCTAAAAAAAACAACAAAATAACAACATAAATTTCATTTGTCACCAAAACAGAATATATAACTCTACCAATTGTCACCAATCTAAAAAAAACAACAAAATAACAACATAAATTCCATTTGTCACCAAAATAGAATATATAACTCTACCAATTGTCACCGATCTAAAAAAAACAAAATAACAACATAAATTCGACTTAAAACCCATAAAAAACATAGTCAAACAAACAATAAATTCGACTCAAAATACATACCATTTGTCACCAAACAAACAATTTATCAAAATTAGCACAAAAAAACAATTTATCAAAATTCCTCAACGGAAAAAGGAGATAAATGCGGCGTTGATTCGGCGGGGGAGATAGGCGACATAGAGCCAGTCGGAGAAACGAGTGGAGATCCGCCTTGATAGTCTGGCGCCTTGACGACCATGATGCTCCTTGTCACTCTAATCGCGTAATGAGTTGATTCGTCTCATGCAGATCTCATAGTTCCACCATCGAATCTGCTCAACGAATCAACCGGATGAAAATCACTCAACGATGAACTCTAAAAAATCGTCCATCGATTAACATAAATCCAGTTAATTAGGTGGTATCCAGTTTTTTTTTTTGTGAAAAGGTGGTATCCAGTTAATTAGGTGGTATCTACAAAATTAGGCGGTCCATCGATTAACATAATTGTAATTGTTTCAGTTTCAAATTAGTGGTATATACAAAATTCCAATAATTAATTGATCGGCAAAAGAAGGGAGATAAGAGCGAGCGGTGAGCAGTGTGGGAATTTTATAACAGGGGTAAAGTTGGAATTACATAAAAATTATGGACACTTACTTAATATCCGTTTAAATATGGACATTTACTTAATTAGCTTTTCTAAATGGATATCCCACCAAAATTTCCCTTGTTTCAGTTTCAAATTAGTGGTATCTACAAAATTCAAATAATTAATTGATCGGCAAAAGAAGGGAGATAAGAGCGAGCGGTGAGCAGTGTGGAAATTTTATAACAGGGGTAAAGTTGGAATTACATAAAAATTATGGACACTTACTTAATATCCGTTTAAATATGGACATTTACTTAATTAGCTTTTCTAAATGGATATTCCACCCAAAATTTCCATTTTTATACTATGTTACATATATGTAAACATATATAAAACCCAAGCATTTTATAGCGTCGAACCGGTTAAACCGGACCAAACCGAAATAAATAAAATAAAAACTGGTTCAGGTGAATCTTTCTTCCACCTCCACTCTTCTCTCATGCGCACCCTCAACCTCACCTTCCATGGAGATTTATTAGATCTCGGCTTTAGTTTAACACGGTTTAAACCCCGAATCTTATCCCAAACTAATCTAGACGTTATCTTGGATTGATTGAGAGCATTAAATTGGACAATAGCATTCAAATCGATCCGAAGAATATTCCGCCACACTTACTCCGTTCTCACCCAAATCCGGTCATGGCCACGTCAGTTTTGATCCAATTGATGGATCGTATTGATTCCTGCAATGAATTTGATAATAATGGTATATTCAATTGTAAAAATAAGTTACGAAATGGACCCGATTACAAGAGGGGTCTTCAGTCGAGTTTAGAATGATAACTCACCATTGTCATAATCTCCGAGCTCCCAACCTATCCTAATTGGTTGTAAATCTCTCTAGAAACATTTTCATTCACAAATTTTTCGCAAAAACATATACAATCAGAAAGCCCCAAATTTCATTTGGGATTTCTCTCCGACACCGACTAGTCGCGCCGCTTCCACCCACCACCGTTCGACACCAGCAGCGGGTGTGCCTTCACAGGAAGAAGCCAAAGCCACCGGTAGTCGCCTCCATCGTCGTCACCATTGCCGCTGAGTGCTTGCCGACACCTTCGGTAAGTGCAAAAGTAAGGGGACGTTGAAGAAGACACGAGCAAGGCTCCTTTGGAGCCTAATTACGCCCTTTACCCATTCTTTAGTTAAATTTTCAATAAGAGCCCTCAATTTCCTTTGAATTAAGTTCTTATGCAAGTACACAATTTTTTGTAAATTGTGCAGCCTGTTTTCAATAAGCCCGAGCCACTCGATTCCGTTCGTCGATTGGAATTCACAAATAAGTTCGATATCGGTAAGATCTGATATCGTAATTGATTCAAGACATTTTCGAATCAAATTATTCGATTAAGAAAGACTATATCAATTTAGAGGGAATTGTTGGTGAATTATTTTGTAGGCTTGTGGATAGTTTGATTGGTTATCGCTAACTGTCTTGAAATCCATAGTTGGTATCGAAATCTAACAAGACGATAAGGCAAGTGATATTCCGAGCTTTCTATGCTCATTTGCATGCTTTCGTGTCTAGTTGTTTTCTACCGTTGAATCATGCCAAATTGCGTTAAATAAATTACAATCCATCCGTTTGTGTGATTTATTAAATTGATAATCTATTTTGGCATGTTAAATGGGTAATGTTATTTTTATAAGTTATTTAAGTTACATAAATGACATTATGTGCCCATATTCCATCAGCATGATTTATCATTTTCTCTTCATGCTAAGTTTAATTATGTGATATATCCGTTTTCATATCCGTAATTGTCGTTTATTCAATTCCTTTCCGGACTTGGTTGCATACTAGTTCGGTGTGGACTTAGGTTATCTTTTGAACCTAGTCCTTATAAAATATATAAATTTGTATACATAAGTTATGAATTTTGGAATCGTAGTTAAGTGTGTTATAGAATGTGAATATTATAAATTAAAGTTAAGGAAGATGAGCGCTTCCTAGTAAAGTATATAAATGATAATATAAATTAAATATGGAAGATGAGCGCTTCCTAGTCATATAAAATATATATTATTATAAATCAGGAAGATGAGCGCTTCCTACCCAGTTTCATGAAGCTGCGTTTCCGGACCCGGAAATGATCCACTGAGCGGACCCGTTCAGTGAATTTGATCGATAAAAAAATCTGAGCGGACCCGTTCGGTAGACTTGATACTAAAAGAAAATCCGAGCGGACCCGTTTGGTATACTTAATATTAAAATAGAATCTGAGTGGACCCGTTCAGTACATATTAAATATACAGATCTCATTATTAAAGGTCATTGGTTAAATACTAGTTGTAAGTTTAAAGTTATACAATTATTTATAAGACGGTGATCGTAAATAAGTTGGTCATAATTTCAGCGCTTAATTATATTCCAATCTCATTTCGGAATATAATTTCCTAGAGTGATTTATCACTCACATCCATTATTCTTTCTAACTTAAACAATCTCCAAGTGGAGTCAAGTGTATATTTTGTATTTCATAATTCACATTTAAATAATCTATATTACTCTCCTTTGGACTATTTGGTTCATACCGTTTTATGGTCAATGAATCTTTAGTGTAAAGTGGTCTTTTATTTCGTGCCGTCACTTGCTTGTTCTTAATTGAACTAACCACCCTATGTATTGTGGCGGCTGGTGCCTCTCGTTTGTATACGATGCATCAGACCTAAGTTGCAGGTATAGAGATCGTAGTGAAGAAGTTCTGGAGGCATTGGAGAACATCAAGGGTCATTTTAAATGTTTTGAACAAAAAGGAAAATTCCAAATGTGTTCAATTTGGCTAATTATTTATCCGGTATATTTAAAAGTCTTCCGCTGTACCAGTTTAACGATTGTAAATATTATTTAAAAATATAATTTCCTTTTGGCAAAAGTCTTTCGCTGCATTTATTTTAATGCATGTTATCATCTTGTTTATGGGAGCATGGTTGCATGTCCCTATAAGCCTAAGGTGGTTACGAAGACATTAAAGTCCAAGTAATCACTGGCGCTGCAACATTCCCTCGTTTACAGAAGGGGGTGTTACAGATATGTACCTCTCCCAACCACTAGGGTTTGTCAACAAGGATCTCCCTTCTCATGTCTCCAAGATCCAGAAAGCAATCTATGACCTTAATCAAGCACTGCGAGCTTGGTATAACGAGCTCCGTCAATATCTCCTCTGCCAGGGCTTCACGAATTCCATTGCCGACACATCCCTCTTTATCTAATGGCATAACTCCCATGTCCTCTTCCTGATCGTCTATGTTGACGACATTATTGTGACTGGCAGTAGCACTCGTAGGGTACACTCTCTGATACTTCAACTTGGTGTAAAGTTTTTCTTGAATGATCTTGGCCTTCTGTCATACTTCCTAGGTGTTGAGGGTCTCCCTAAACCAGATGGCTTGTTTCTTATCCAAAGAAAGTACATCCATGATCTCCTAGTCAAGGCAGGCATGTAGCTTGCCTCTCATATCTCCACGTCGTAGTCTACATCCACTGTGCTTCTTAAAGGCTCCGGTACCTTGCTACCACAGCCTACTGACTACAAAACTTTGGCTGGCAGTCTGCAATACTTGTGCATCACTCGTCTAGATATTGATTTCACCGTCAGTAAGCTTTCACAATTTATGCAGGCACAATGGATCTCGGTATTCATATCTCATCTACATCTCTTTTCCATCTTCATGTGTTTTTAGACGCCGACTGGGTCGGAGACAAAGATTATTACCTATCTACAACAAGGTACATTGTGTACCTTGGTCGAACACCGATCTCCTAGAGCTCTCGTAAGCAGTGGTCTATTGCCCGTTTTTCCATTGAAGCGGAGTACAAAGCACTTGCTGAAGCGGTTTCTGAGCTTATTTGGGTGACCTCCCTACTGCAAGAGTTAGGAACATCTCTCACTCAGCAGCCGACCTTATATTGTGACAGTCTTGGCGCCACATATCTTTGTGCCAATCCAGTTTTCCATTCTCGCATCAAACACATTGCACTTGCATATCATTTTGTTCGGGAACAGGTCTCTAGCGGGCATCTTCGTGTCACTCATGGCTCCACTGATGAACAGCTTGCAGATGTCCTTACCAAGCCGCTCGCCAAGCATCGGTTCCTCCTTCTCCGTACCAAGTTGGGTTCGTCTCAATGACGCCAATCTTGAAGGGGAATATTAGGATATATTTGGATATTATTGTTTACATATTATTTATTGATAAGATTATAAGATTCTATTTATCAATCTATTTAGAAAAGATATTGTTATCTAAGGTTAGATAGAGTTGGCTCTCTTGGGTTTACTCTTGTATATATTCACATCTTTTTCATCAATAAGATTATACAATTCATTGTATTCTTATATTAATTAACATAGGGAGTATTATTTAGGATCTGATTTTTTATTTATTGTGATTTTATTTAATATTGTTGGTTTAGATTTGAGTAATTTCGATTCAATCTCTCTTTGGGTCAGTCAAAAGTTTGCCGACTCAAATCAAAATACTAACTTCAAAAATGCAAAACATAGTTCATTTGCCCTTCTGACCGAAGCACTTAATTACCCATCAATACTGATCAACAACTTCACTCAGAATCACAAACACAGTAACCTAATTAATGAAATAGCCTAAATTTCTATAATAGTTTGTTTGCAAATCTGTCACCGTATGTAACATATTTGTCCAACAATTGTTCTCTGATCAACTTAGTTAGAGCGACGAGTCCTTGGCCTGCGAGCGTCTGCTTTTAATTTCTCTGGTGAGATATTGCCTTCCAAAGTTTGAACTACCTGTTTCATACATCAGGATTGATATTCAAATACAAGAACACAACAATCATCTTTATTATAAAGTTTAAAGTTGAAAAAATGTGATCATGTTTTGTTGAACTTAAATTAATACTTCAAAAAGTCTAGTAAAATGATGTCATTGTACCTGGCTCATTCGCGGTCTATAGTCAGGGAAACGATGAATGCAAACCGCTGCGCAAGTTACCATCCGATTCATTTCTTCATAATCATAATCATCCGCCAACGCCGGATCAACAAGTTCAGTGTCAAACTTGCCGTCTTCAAGTGCTTGATCAAGCAACATGTCCGCCTGCATCATATTCAATTCAAGAATTAATCCTCAATGAAAAAGATTTGAAAATTAGTCCCATTCATCACCAACTCACAACATCCAACTTGCATTACAGATAAATATTGAAGAAACATTACCCATTCAACCAAATTGACTGGTTGTCGCCCTGTGATCAACTCAAGAAGCACAACCCCGAAGGAGTACACATCTGATTTCACAGTTATTCTCCCACTTGACCCATATTCTGGAGCTAGATACCTACATTTTATGGCATTTTAACAAATTTTAGAGGTCAAGTGTACATGTATATATGTATTGTTTGTTAAGATTTAGTTTATATGATTCAAACTTTGTGTCAAAGGTTTAGTTGGCTTCAAGTTAGTTATGTTAGTTAGAGTCACTATTCATAGCAGCAGTTAGGTGTTTAGTCAGTTTTCGATTTCAATCAAAGCACTACCTAGGAGAATTGTTAGTGTTGGTAGTGGTAGTTACTTTGTTTATGCAGTTGAGTCTTACCTTGTTTATGTAATGGAAGGGTTTCCTTAATCAATCAAGTGGAGAAGTGGCATTTTACAGACAACCTCTTGCCAATGTTTTTTGTGTGGTTTTACTGTCATAGATTTTCAGGTTCATCTCCCTCCTTGCTCTTCCTCTGTTCTATGTCACTTATCACTCAAAAGTGTTGTGTTTATCTTGATTGTGATCCACTGATAGCATACATTTAGATGGCCATAATTGGTTGCATTTAATTTATTTATGATGCATATCATGCGTGGTTTAAGTACAATTTGCATATTTGCTCTTTATGTTGGTGGAGTCGGAATCTACACACTTTTATTTATTATTTCAGGTAATTGTGGATCCGAGGATGAGACATGGGTTGATGACGCATTAGATGAGGATGTCTAGTTGATCGAAGAAGCTTACATGAAAATCTAAAGAGGTTCTGAGAAGAAGAAGCGAGTCTAAACGAAGAACAAGTTTGCAGAACTTATCGCCAGACATGCTGAACTTGTTTTGCACTTTCTAGAGGCCTCGGTTGTTCGATTGACTATTATGACCATGCGTTGGACAGCTCTTTCAGAGAGCTACAACTTTCCTGTTGACGTCGAGAGCTGATTCAACGTAGATTTTTCGTAAAAGACCATTGCAGCGGGCGCAACACATATGCAGCGGCCGCAGCACATCAATGAAGCTGCGGCCGCAGCATTTACAGCGGCTGCCGCATTTGCCCAGAGTGACACGTTTCGGAGTTTAGCGACAGTTTTCTATTCAAAACCCTATTTATCTATCTTTTGTGTTTTGGCCGACTCGGACACAAAAAGAGCACGAAATCGGAGGAGATTAGAGATGGCTTAGCCCTAGATTTTCATTCATTCATTAGATTAGGATTCAAGACGATTTTAGTTGGAGATTGAGAGCGATTTTCGTCATGGGCGGCTAAACTTTTTTCGTTCTACTCGCAATTTGAAGTTTTATTTGGATTGATCATGAGTTTCTGAATCTTGTTCCTTATTTCCTATATTGAAAGTTTCAACTTCTTTGTGCTTATTGATTGATTGTTTTGTTCTTTCTTGTCTGGCCAACTTGTTAGATCAATTCAATTGTTAGGTGATAACTCCACTCTCTTGATGAAAATCGGAATTAGTTTCAAAGGCTTTGATACACAGTTTGTGTCAAAGGTCTTGAAGCTACAGCTGTGTTGATGAAACACAAAACCTGTACTTTATTATATTATGTCCGAATATTATTATATGTTATTATATGCTTCCATATATTATTATATATGCACTAACATTTCAAGAAGCTTTTCGAATTATATCTCCTTCCAAATACGAAAAGATTAGAAGATCAAATCAAAAAGATTGTGGCTTCAGAGTTTCCCAGTTTAGAAGATCTCAAAGATCCACCCGCAAGCCATAATCCAAGTTAGCCGTTGGAGAAGATTCATTCCTCAAATGGCGCCGATGATCTTCACTATATAAAAGAGATGAAGAAGAGAAGGAAGACTGACGAACTCTTACACATCAACGCTCTACATCGCACTCAGTCTTCAAGCATACTTCTCTCTTCTTCATGTTCTCTCTCTGCTTTTTCTTAAGAGTCTTATATTTTGTTTCAAAGCATTTGAGAGTTACACAGTGAGCTTATATGATATATTTCGAGAGAGTGTTATACTCGAGAGTTTGTAACTCAGGAATTGAACACTAGGCGATTGATTCACGAAGTGTAAGAGGATTGTACTAGATAGCTGAGAGAGGTGGGGCTCTTCTAGATTGGTCTAGGACTCCAAGGGAACGTGAGTTGACTAGATTGCAATTGTACAAGAGAGAGGCTTCTCGGTGAGCTATTAGGATCCTATGTCTTATGAATCAATAAAGCCGGTTGAATCCTAGGGTTGTGGAAGAACCCTAAGCGGGGACGTAGGCCAAGTTCGTGCCGAAACTCGTTAACAATTCGTTGCGTCCTTTTCTTATTGCTTTACCATATTTCCGCACTTTGTTCGAATTGTATAACTTGTTTGTAATTCAGGTTTTCAGAGATGATTAAGTCTAATCTCAAAGGGTTTTGCACGAGCTTCAAAAGTCTTGAGATTATCTACGAAAAAATCGGCATACTCTTTTCAACCCCCCTTCTAGAGTATCTTTATATTACTTTGTTATACATTATCAAACCTTCAATTGGCATCAGAGCTTTACTCACTGCTTTTGATCTAACAATCTTGTGAGTTTTTTTTTATCATGTCTGGTGAAGCAAGCGGAGGATTTTCACAAGGAAGGTCTACCATTAGACCACCACTCTTTGTAGGAAACAACTTCGTCCACTGGAGGTCCTTGATGAAAATGTTCATTATAGATCAAGATCTGGAACTTTGGAACATTATAGAGAATGGTCCGAAGATTCCAGTGAAAGACGGACCAAATGGAACCAATGTCGCGAAGACCGAGGCTGAATTCATCCAAGCGGATCTTGAACTCATCTCCAAAAACTATAGGGCTATTAACTTACTATATTGTGGTCTTAGCACTGATGAGTTTAACCGTATTTCATCTTGTAGGTCAGGTAAAGAGATTTGGGACAAGCTAGTTGTCACCTACGAAGGAACTAGCCAAGTGAAGGACACCAAGAACAGCATCTTCCTTCGAAAGTATGAACTTTTCAAAATGAAGCCTAATGAGTCTATTAAGGCAATGTTCACACGGTTCACAGAGATCACTCACAACCTTGACTCTCTCGTCAAGAGCATTAAGAACGTTGAAAAAGTGAGGAAGATATTGAGGTGTCTCCCAAAAGACCAATGGGACCCTAAAGTGACAGCCATAGAGGAAGCCCATGATCTCACCACTCTCCCCCTTGATGACTTGCTTGGGAAGCTGATCACACATGAGATGATTCTCAATGAAGACGATGGAGAACTTTCAGCAAGCACCAAGAACTTGGCGCTCAAGTCTAAGAAGGATGAGCCCAAAGATGTGTCTGATTCTGAAGATGAGGATGACGATGAGGATGATCCTTTTGCTCTTATCACAAGAGGTCTCTCTCGAATCCTCAAAATGAAGAAGCAATTCAACGACAAGGATGGATTAGAGTCTTCTAAATTTCGAGGTAAGTCTCAATACAACAAATATGACAAGAAGCTAAACCTTTGTCTTGTTTTGAATGTGGTGAAACAGACCATCTTGTGAAAGATTGCCCTCAAAAGACGAGAGCCAGTCCAAGAAAGGTGATAGATGGAAAAAGAAAGCCAAGGTGGCAACTTGGAGCGATTCTGACTCAGACTCCGATGATGAGAAGGCCAATGTTTGTCTTATGGCCTCGGGAGATGAATCCCACGATGAGAAGCTTGAGGTAACTGTAAGAGAACTTATGACAAGTCCAAAAGAGGTATTATCTGAATTCCTTTCTAATATGATTGCCAAGGAAGAAAAACTTATTGCCCAGACTAACACTCTTATTAAGAAAACTGTGGACCAGGAAAGAACTATTGAGGATCTGTCTATGAGGGTCAAAAGTCTTGAAGCTTCTTATTTAGGTCTTGACATTAAAGTCAAGACTCTTGACTCAGAGAAATCTGAACTCAAGCAAGATCTCTCCTCTCTAAGAAGTGAACATCATGACTTAGAGAATGAGAAGATCTCCCTGAATAATAAGATTCAAGACCAACAGACAGCCCTCATAAGTTTTACCAAATCCAAAGGCACTCTTGATAGGATGTTAGGTGAGCAACAAAGTTCTCTAAACAAAAGTGTTATTGGTTACAATCCAAGGTTTTTAAAGAAGCAGCACATTACCACTTTTGTAAAGGCAAAAGGAAGCAGAACCTCTCCTATATGTCACCACTGTGCGAGAAAGAGACATGTAAAAGAGACCTGCCCCTATAGAAGAAAGGATCCACACATTATTCGTAATACATTTCCTGTTCACTTGAGAAAAGAACAGATAACGCAAGTTTGGGTCCCCAAAGGCACTATTTTACCAAATATGGTTTATCCCAATAAAGGATCTAAATTTGCTCACTGGTCTAGCCACAAAGGTTGATTTTTGTTTTTCAGGAGATCACCAAGGTGAAATAGCAAAAATAGATTATTGATAGTGGATGCTCTAGACATATGAGTGGGAAGAGGTCTCTCTTCCATGAACTAAAGAAGCAATCCACTAGAACAATCACTCTTGGTGACAAAGGAAAGTGTGACATCGTTGGTATCGGTAGTGTTGGGAGTGATCCTAACCACTGTATTCAAAATGTTTATCTTGTTGATGGTTTGAAGTATAATTTGCTTAGTGTTTCTCAACTATTTGATAATGGTAATGATGTTGGATTTAACAAGAAAAGATGTTTAGTGCGCAAAGAAGATACAGGTGAAATAGTTCTAATTGCCTATTGTTATAACAACATCTATGCTGTGAATGCTGAGCAAGTGGCACAAGGAAGTTTAACCTGTCTAAAGGCTTTGACGGATGATCCAAAGCTATGGCACAGGAGACTCGGTCATGTGAGCCCATATACACTACAAAAGCTTGTGTCCAAAGGGCTTGTAAGAGGACTACCTGAGATGGACTTCAAAGGTATTGATATGTGCAAAGCATGCACACGAGGTAAACAAACACGTAGCTCTTTCAAACCCAAAAAGGTTGTAAGTACTTCTAGACCCCTTGAACTTTTACATATGGGATTATGTGGTCTTATGCGAGTCAAATCTCTCAATGGTAAAAAGTACATGCTTGTTGTCATATTTGATGAATGCAATGACGGTTCTTTGAGTGAAAGTGTTGCAGATTTAGATCTTAACATCCATATAGAGAACGAGGATGGTGATGATGCTGCTATCAAGAACACAGAGAAGAGGGACATGCAGGATCAGATTCTCAACACTGAAGAATTGGCCCAAGGTGTTGAAGATTCGTCCAAAGCCATCGGTGTCCAATCCAACAATGTTGAAACGTCAGAAACTGCTGTAACTGAACCTAACAGATCCATGGAGTCAGATGTACCACAAATCAATCCTGCTGGTGTGACGAATCAAGGAGCTGAGACTAGCAAAAGAAAATTCAAATACTCTTCATCACACTCATTAAAGGATATCATTTCTAACCCTACATCTAGTGTTCAAACTCATTCTAAATTTAAAGATCTTTGTGCTTTTCACGCGTTTGTTTCTCTTATAGAACCAAAGAAGGTGAATGAGGCCCTTCAAGAGCCAAACTGGATCATTGCCATGCAAAGTGAGCTTAACGAATTTGAAAGGAACAAAGTCTGGACCTTGAAGCCTAGGTCAAACCATCTTTTTAAAATTTGAATTTTTGGTGACTATCTTCTCGCTCTTCCCTTTGTTGAAAGACAAAAAGGGGGAGATGGTTTGATGGTTTAGACTTTGAAACTGCTGTGAACCAAGGGTCTTGGAAGACCTTGTTTTGTTTTTCTTTGTTGGATGTTCTTTGGCTTCGAAAAACTTATTATCCAACATTTGTCTAACCCATGCAGGTGCTTAGTCCGATTTTTCTTATGATATAATTGCTTGACTAAGTTGTAGGGATGCACAGGTTTTGTCTTTCATCAAGGGGGAGATTGATAACTCCCTCCCTTGATGAAAATCGGAATTAGTTTTAAAGGCTTTGATACATAGTTTGTGTCAACGGTCTTGAAGCTACAACTGTGTTGATGAAACACAAAACCTTTACTTTATTATATTATGTCCGAATAGTATTATATGTTATTATATGCTTCCAGATATTATTATATATGCACTAACATTTCAAGAAGCTTTTCGAATTATATCTCCTTCCAAAGACGAAAAGATTAGAAGATCAAATCGGAAAGATTGTGGCTTCAGAG
This sequence comes from Persicaria maculosa, assembly GCA_963922045.1. Taxonomy (NCBI): domain Eukaryota; kingdom Viridiplantae; phylum Streptophyta; class Magnoliopsida; order Caryophyllales; family Polygonaceae; genus Persicaria; species Persicaria maculosa. The sequence goes on from OY998253.1 coordinate 9,001,939, forward strand.
TTTCCCAGTTTAGAAGATCTCAACGATCCACCCGCAAGCCATAATCCAATTTAGCCGTTGGAGAAGATTCCTTCCTCAAATGGCGCCGATGATCTTCACTATATAAAGGAGATGAAGAAGAGAAGGAAGACAGACGAACTCTTACACATCAACGCTCTACATCGCACTCAGTCTTCAAGCATACTTCTATCTTCTTCGTGTTCTCTCTCTGCTTGTTCTTAAGAGTCTTATATTTTGTTTCAAAGCGTTTGAGAGTTACACAGTGAGCTTATATGATATATTTCGACTTTTGAGAGAGTGTTATACTCGAGAGTTTGTAACTCAGGAAGTGAACACTAGGCGATTGATTCACGAAGTGTAAGAGGATTGTACTAGATAACTGAGAGAGGTGGGGCTCTTCTAGATTGGTCTAGGACTCCAAGGGAACGTGAGTTGACTAGATTGCAATTGTATAGGAGAGAGGCTTCTCGGTGAGCTATTAGGATCCTAAGTCTTGTGAATCAATAAAGCTGGTTGAATCCTTGGGTTGTGGAAGAACCCTAGGCGGGGACGTAGGCCAAGTTTGTGTCGAACCTCGTTAACAATTCGTTGCGTCCTTTTCTTATTGCTTTACCATATTTCCGCACTTTGTTCGAATTGTATAACTTGTTTGTGATTCAGGTTTTCAGAGAAGATTAAGTCTAATCTCAAAGGGTTTTGCACGAGCTTCAAAAGTCTTGAGATTATCTACGAAAAATGGCATACTCTATTCAACCCCCCTTCTAGAGTATATTTATATTACTTTGTTATACATTATCGAACCTTCAGGGTTTTGTAGATTCCTGATTGCAAACCTTAACCCAAGTAGCAAACTTATCCTTTTAGGGCTGATTGAACTAATTGGATGGGTAGGAAGTTGGATGTGTTGTTAAATCCCTCTTTAGAGACTACAAATACCTTGGTTAATCTCTGAACTTAAAGCTATCAATTGGGTTAAATCCTTCTTTAGGGACTTTTCGATTAATAAGGGTTTCTAGGACTGATTGGACTAGTAACTATATTAGGTCGGGACAAGAGCATTCATAGGAAGACTAAAAGGACAAGATGAAGTTACAATATCAATTCAACCAAATAAAGTGGAAAGTTATAGATAGAGAGATCTTCTCTAAATTGTTTTTGCATCAATCTGTTTATAGTTTATTGTGTTCTTTCTTATTTCAATCAACCAAAACCCCCCTTTCTACTAATTGGTAAATACACATTGCTGGGAAATACTTGATTCTTTGTGGGATCGACCTCTAACTTACTTGTTATACTAGTTTGTAGGTTTGATTTTTATTTTGATACGGTTTACGCGACTAAAAATCGTCCATCATCCACCCTAGTCAATCTAACATTTGGTATCAGAGCTAAGAGTTGTGCTCATGCTGGGTTTCAATTTTGGGGCCGAGTGGTGTGAGAATTAAACACAGGGAAACATATTGAGGGAAATCATTGTTCAACAAGATGCAGAACAATGGACATGGTAACCCAAGCAATCCTCAATTGCATGTATTCAAGGGGGTAAATTACCATTTTTGGAGTCTGAAAATGACCACACTCTTCAAAAGCCAAGAGCTGCGGATCGAACCTGGTGGATCAAGGCTTTGAAGACACGGAATCTGCTGAGCCTGATCAACAACTAAGAGAGAAGAGAAAGAAAGACTCAAATGCCCTGTTCATGATACAAAGTGCCTTAGATGATGAGATCTTTCCAAGGATTGCTGCTTCCACAACTGCACATGATGTCTGGGAAGTGCTAAAACAGGAGTACATGAGAGATAAAAAGTGATCACAGTTAAGTTGCAATCACTAAGGAAAGACTTTGATACTCTAGTGATGCATGAGAAGGAGACAGTGCATGTGTTATTGTCTCGTGTATCAGGGATTGTAAACCATATGAGATCATATGGGGAGAATGTGAGCAATGAGACAATTGTGAGTAAGGTACTAAGGAGCCTTACAAAGATGTTTGACCATGTAGTTGCAGCCATTGAAGAATCAAAGAATCTGTCTATGTACATACATGAAGAGTTGACAAGCTCCTTGCAGGCTCATGAGGATAGATTGAGCAGAACAAGTGATCAAAAAGAAGAGAAGGTCTTCCAAGTTAAAGATAAGAACTCAAAGAGCAAGTATGAGGGATCATCTAGTAGAGGTGGCTTTAGGGGTGGCTACAGAGATAGAGGCAACTACTGATGAAGCCATAGAGGTCGGGGTGGAATAGGTTATGGCAGATGTCAGTCTAATGGCTCAGGAAGAGGTAATGGAAGTGAGCAAGGAAGAGATCAGTAGAAGGAGTCCAACTGAGGTCAAGGAAGTGACTCTAGATCTCACATATGGAACATCAAGTGCCATTACTGTAAGAAGTATGGGCATAAGGAAGCCTTTTGCTAGGAGAAACAGGAAAATGAGCAAATTACTTAGAGAAATTTGATCAAGAAGACGGGCTATTTATGGCAATATTATCAAGTGGAGAGAATAAGAGTGAGCTGTGGTATTTGGACAATGGCTGCTCAAATCATATGTCCAGTTAAAGGAAATTGTTCAAGCACCTAGATGAGTCTAAGAAGGAGAGAATTAGGCTTTGAGACAACAAGGTGCTACAGGTGGAAGGAAGAGGCACAATTGCAATCAATTATGTGCAAGGAGGTGTGAAGATGTTGTATGATGTGCAGCTTGTGCCCAGTCTTGCTCATAACTTGCTAAGTGTGGGGTAGTTACAAGGAACTGGATTTTCTCTCTTGTTTGATAAAGACAAGTATGTGATCACAGAGAAGAAAAGTGGTCATATTGTAGTTGATGTTTCTATGATTAAGAATAAGTTGTTTCCTCTTGATTTAACAGCAAATGTCAGCAAGGCAATGACAACAAAATCTGATGGTGATACCATGTTGTGGCACTTGAGATATGGACATCTCAACATGCAAAGCATGAAGATGTTGATGTCTGGAGACATACTAAAGATCGATGAGAGAGTTAGCCCTCAGGAAGCAAATGAGAGGTTCTTTTGCAACTAGAGAAGCATGGAGAGCAAGTGAGTGCTTGGAATTGTTGCATGCAGATTTATGTGGTCCAATGAAAACAGAATCCTTAGGAAGAAGTAAGTACTTCTTTCTTATTACTGATGATTACAGCCGTATGAGTTGGGTGTATTTCCTGAGATTCAAGTCAAAAGCATTTGATTGCTTTAAGAAGTGGGTGAGAGCTTTGAGAACTGATAGAGGATGTGAGTGTATGTCATTCGAGTTCATGATATTTTGTGAAGAGAATGACATAAGAAGGGAGTTAACTGCACCCTACACTCCTGAACAAAATGGGTAACAGAGAGGAAGAATACGATTGTTGTAGAGATGGCAAGAAGTATGTTGAAAGCCAAAAAAGTTCCAAATCAATTTTGGTGTGAGGCAGTTGCTACTACAGTGTATGTGTTGAACATTTCTCCTACAAAGGCAGTAATGAACATAACTCCTTTTGAAGTTTGTAGGGGAAAGAAACCTTATGTGAATCACTTGAGAGTATTTGGATGTGTGGCATATGCATTGGTGAATTCAAGATCAAAATTAGATGATAAGGATGAGAAGTGCATCTTCATTAGTTATGCAGCTCAATCAAAGGCCTATAAGGCGTATAATACTATGAGTAAGAAGACAATTGTGAACATGAATGTGGTGTTCAATGAGATAGCTAACTAGGATTGGGAGAACAAGAGCAGTAAATCATTGTCTGAGAGTGGTGTCTCAATTGATAGCTCAGTTGAAGAGGTTGGAGATGACACCAATGATGATGATGATGATGATCAAAATGTGCATTCTCTTGTAACTCCAGTACCACAGTACATTTCCTCAAGCAGTTAGAGCTCATCTCCGTCGAGTTCATCAAGCAACTCTCCTCCAAGGAAGTTTAGATATTTAGCTGAGATCTATGAGAACTATGAGTTTACCTTAGTAGCATCTGATCCAGAAAACTTTAAAGATGTTAAGTATGAGAGCAAGTGGCAAACAACTATGATAGAAGAGATGAAGGCAATTCAGAAGAATGAGACATGGAGTTTGGTTGAGCTTCCTAAGGATAAGTATGTCATAGGGTTGAAATGGGTGTTTAGAACCAAGTTCAACATAGATGGGAGCATACAGAAGCATAAAGTAAGATTGGCTACTAAGGGTTATGCTCAGTAAGAGGGTATGGACTTTGAAGAGACATTCTCACCACTTGTGAGAGTTGAAACATTGAGAGTGGTTTTGGCTCTTGCTGCACAGTGGAAGCTAAATGTGTATCAACTTGATTTTAAATCAGCTTTTTTGAATGGAGAATTAGAAGAGGAAGCGTATGTGGAACATCCTCAAGGCTTTGTGAGAAAGGGAGAAGAACGCAAAGTGTACAAACTAAGAAAAGCTCTCTATGGCTTAAAGCAAGCCCCTAGAGCATGGTATAACAGGATTGATTCCTTCTTTGTGAGCAAAGGCTTTGACATAAGTGAGAATGAGCCTACTTTGTATGTGAAGGGAAGAGGAAAGAAGGAATTCATTGTTGTATGCTTGTTTGTGGACAACGTCATCTATTTTAGCTCATCTCAGAGGATGTTAGATGAGTTTAAGAAGTCAATGATGGAAGAATTTGAGATGACAGATCTCAATCTCTTAAGGTATTTCTTGGGGTTAGAAGTGCATCAGAAGGAAGATGGGATCTTTGTATGTCAGGAGAAGTATGCAAAGGATCTACTCAAGAAATTTCACATGGAGGGATGTCATAGTGCAGATTTGTTTACCAATGATCAAGTTCATCTCCCTCCTTGTTCTTCCTTTGTTCCATGTCACAGATCACTCAAAAGTATTGTGTTTGTCTTGATTGTGATCTAGCCTAGTCAATCTAACATTATTCAATGCTAATTTACTTAATGATTGATTTTTGATGTATCAAAGGCGTTACCCAAAAGTTCCCATGATTCTGGTGCTAACAAAAGTAATGTCATCGGAAACGACCTTGGCAAGTCCAAAATCAGCAACCTACACATGTATATGTGAAACTTGATGTAAAATCTCTGAATGTATAGAATAACAACACAAGCACTTAGGATTCAAATGAGTTCTATACTATCATTGCTACAACAAATCACCATAAGTGTTACCTTTGCTTTGAAATTAGCATCAAGAAGTATATTAGTTGACTTAATGTCGCGATGAATGATTTTTGGATGACCTACAAAATCGAATATTTGTGTCTTGCATAAGTTCAAATCAAAGGCAAATTATCAAAAATACAATGTAACCCAAAATATTTGCTTCTAAAACTCGAGGAAAAATTCATGAATATAGTACTTAACACAGAAAAGGGAACGTACATTCCTCGTGTAAATAAGCAATTCCTTTAGCAGCACCCAAAGCTATACTCATTCTAGTTTCCCAATCCAGCAATGGCGTCTCTTTTCCTGTCGACAATACAATATAAATACAATATAAACCTTTTCTTGATTTTGATCTAAACATTCAATTAGCTTGAATCTCTTACAAAGACAATATATATTTGTGTTTTAACCACTAAAAGGCATTCGGAAAAAGATGAAGCATAGAACAACAAAGAGAGATATGTAGCCGACCTTGCAGATGGAAGGCCAAATTGTTGTTCTCAGCATACTCATAAACAAGCAACCTCTCAGGGCCACTAACACAGTACCCGACCAAATCGACGAGATTTCTATGATGAACTCGACTTATAACCTTGATCTCGGTTAGGAATTCACGCTCCCCTTGGAAGCTTTCAGCCTTGAGCTGCTTGATTGCAACAACAACACCGTCATCGGGAAGGACTCCTTTGTAGACAGAGCCAAATCCACCGCGACCAAGAAAGTTGTCCTGGTTAAACTCATTCGTTGCCATTGATAGCTCTTCATTTGTAAATGTCCTTACGCCTACATGCTCTATTGTCAGTTGAACATGATCACCAGTTGAGACGAAGGAAGAAGTTGTAGTAGTAGTGGTTTGAGTCTTAGAATACAATTGAGATTCTTGTTGCTGCTGAACTACATGTGAAGATGGAGTTGTTTGAGACTCCAATGGAGATGACTTGATCTTGTTTCCTGCACTCGCAAGGGAGATAGAACAATTGAGGTGTAGTGACGAAAGTAGAAATTTATGGGAGGAGGTCCACATTGTTATGTGTTTGTTGATTGGAAGTAAAACAATGTCGTTTTGGTCTAAAACGATATTTGTTTAGACTAAAATGTCATAGTTTTGGTCTGTTATAAAAAAAACAGTTTTGTTTAAGGGAATTTGAACAACGCAAAGTATGAATGAACCATTCAGTATATATAAGAAATGATTACAAAAATTATAGATAAATAAACAAAATAGTTTAGGGGAAAAACTAATAAGACAAGAATAGAAAAAAAAAATGATGGAAATCAAACTTAAGACTAGTCGTGCAATTCACCGAAAGGGTTAAAAACATATCGACTCAATATGTAACTTATTCTTTTAATATATTGATATAAAAACTTCAAATATGCATAAGTTCAAACCTAATTATCGAAATGAGTGATATTACTATTAATTATAACATCTCATTTCGGAATTCTTGGCCGAATTATTATATAGAATATCAAGTTAAGCAAAATATAAATCATTCTTGTATATTGAAAGACATAAAATGGTTACATGCTTCTAATCATTAAATATTCATAATGTTTCACTCAAATATTGGATTTAGGCCTATAATACATCCAAACGAAGATATTAATAGGAGGAACACGTTTAAAATGATCGCTTGAGGCAAGGGGAGCAACGACGCTCCAAATCTGCTATCTCTAATGGTGTGCCTCCCTCCTATCTCGAAACTCCCTTCCTCTCACAAACCTCATTAAAAAAATCAAAAATAAAATAAAATAAATAAAATTAATTTTAAAATTTTTGAAAAAAAATTTAAAAAAAATTGAGAGAGAGAGGATAAGGGGACCGGATAGGAGGGGGGATGGGAGATTTAGAATCGGTCAACGGATCCTCTTTGTGTCCTCCCTCATTTTTTTTGTTGTTATAGATTCTTCTTTAAAATCAGAAAACGATAAAAAAAAATAAAATTTCCTAAATTTAGAACATTATTTAAAATTTAAATAATTTTTCAAAATTTTGAAATGTGAAAACTATTAGAGTTGAAGTAAAAATAATTTAAAAAATATATATCATTACTATATAAAAGCCTAAGTTGGCCATTACTGTTCATCAAGTAGGATTACCAATATACCCTCCCTTACTTTCCCGTATGCTCGTTCAATTTAGGGTGTACTTGGTATTTTTCTTGTCTATTGATTGTTCCCCTTTACAAACACGCGTATTTCATTTTTCTTTCTCTCTTCCCCTTTGGATCTCCGACCGCCTTCTGTGCTCTATTTCTCTTCGCTCCCTCCCCCTTACATTTTCATCGTTGTCGGCGCATCGCCAATTTCAGTAGCCTCCTCGCCATCACCGCAAGCATCTACCCTTCTTGATTTGGGTTGCTATTAGTTTTTTCAGACTTGCGAAATCATGGCTGGGAGAAATTGCGACTCGCCGACTCGCACCCCGCAGGCCGCAGGCGACTCCTCTCCCGCCGACGCCGCCTTCGCACCAGTCACCACCATGTTGGATTCGCCCTCCCACTGGTTGTCGGATTCGGGCTGCTGCAGTGCACTGTGCACACCAAAGTGAAAGGCCGACCCTCCATTGTTGTTCATTCTTACCAAATCTCAAATCCGAATTTAAAAGGTCCGTATTTCATGCTTTATACTTTGTGAATTTGTGCTATAACTTATGATTTTTGAGATTCAATTTATAAGTAGGATATGAGAAGGATTTTGATATTGGAGAAACCAATTGGTGAAATTAGGGTTTGATTTTGAGAATCAATTTTATGAAATTTTGATCAGAGTTTGTGTGATTTTTGGAATCAGTTTTGACATTTAATTATTGTGTACATGTGATTTTGATAATGAAGTTTATGAATTTGCTAATCGAATTTAGGGTTTGTGAATTGAATTTTTGATTTAACCCATACCATCTTACAAGAAGGCAGTTACATGGCTTATTCATCACCAATTATTTCACCTTCCACTTACGGTTTAAAACACAATCAGTTGACAAACCTAACCTTTTAACAAAAGATAAACTAACCTATATTAAAAATCCATAGTATATAATCCTCACAACTATATGAAATACGCCTTTTTACTATGGGTTTGATATGGCCTTGAAGTGTCTGTAGGGGTTGATTTTAACTGTTTGTAATAATTCCTTAATTTTGGTGGCAGTTCATTGGTTAAGTGAAAGTGGCATCTTGCTTATTTTTATTCGGGATATTTAAGATTTGATACAAATAAGGTTAACATATGCATATTTCTGATTAATTTGTAGCTTATCAGAATGTGCTGATATGTGTAACTTGCTTGGTGACAGAGATGATGGGCCTTGACCAATATCACGTTCATGATATAATTATATATGCTTCCCTCTCATATGTATGTACATTTTTTATTGCCTCCAATTAATGTTTTGCACTACTTGCTAATTTTTTTGTGTTTAATTGAATGATATCTATATCTTTCTTCTTTATGAGTTGTTCGTTTGCGCATCAATTCTTCGTTAATTGATACTTATCCATAGATTTCCAACTGAATAAGAAAAATAGTTCCCAACTGATGCTCTTAGTTCTTTTATTCTTTTGTTATTCTTTCAACCAGGCGATGCCTCTTCCTATTGACATTTCATGGACATATATCATCTTAATCTTCTTTTTAAGGTCTTCTTTGTGAATTCTCTCAAATTATTCAGTTCCTATTGACAATTTATGCTTCTTACTTTAATTTCCACGCAGAATAGGATTTTCTATGTCTAATGTTGTTGAACACTGTATTTTTTTTTGCCGTTTCGACTCACGAGGGAAGATCTCCTGCTGAATTGAGCTCTTGTGTAGAGTCTATACTTCCTTATAGCACGATCACCGCCTCTGCATTGCATAATTCCTTGTATCGGCCTCACTTTGTTGATATGGTTGGAATCTTAAAGTTAATCTCTCTATGTTTGTGTTTGTGTGTGAATTTGAAGGATCATAATTTATAGGGTTGAGTCCTTGTTGACCTATACTTGATTGAAACTGAATGATAAAGTGGGCAATAACTCTCAAATCGCTTCTCTCGATCAAAGCTTTCTTGACTTGGGGTAAGAAATTGACTATGTATTTGCTGTCTGATCTGAAAAAATGTGATAGATATCGGTGAGCTATGACATGATGCCATAAGCTATGACAATGCTATATGCATGGCATCATGTCATCACGCATTAGTGGCAAAAAAAGCTCCAATCATTATCTCAAATTTCCAAAGTGTAGGCATTCTTGTATGCTAGAACTTCTGTCTCTTTGGTTATGAGTTCTAATGCCCTTGCTTGCAGGTTGACAATGTCTTCCATGAGTTTGGTCATGCGCTTCAGCATATGCTAACCAGGCAAGATGAAGGCCTTGTCGCTGGCATTCGAGGGGTAGGGTGGGATGCCGTTGAGCTTTCCTCTCAGTTTATGAAAAATTGGTGTTACCACAGGTAATATAGCTTTGTTTCCTTATAGTGGTCGAATATTCTCCTTTTTTTATTGCCTTCCTCTTCTTGTTAAACTACTACAAAGCAATTATTGAATGAGACCTTCACCGTTTACACTTTTGTTCACAATTTAGTTTTTTCTATTTGAGGAACACCAAAGTGATATTTTTTTTATTAAGGAAAGTGACATCTTTCATTGGAAAGAAAGTCTTCGTAGGAACTACTAAGCAAATGAAGCTGGATAAAGAGAGTGAACTGCGGATTGAAGTTTTTGGGAGTTTGCCTCTTCATCTTCGGCTGCTTACGGGTACAACTGAGATATATTTCAAGAACTTTGGATTACTTACCCCCCTCGTCTCAAATTTGCGGTAAAATTAATGCTGACCTCTCATTTATTACATGATCGAGACTTTTAGTAGCATAGTTCTTGACACAAGTAGCTTGTTCACAAATTCTCGATATGTAGTATAACCTACTGTTGCCTGGATGCCCATCTAACTTTTAGTTACATAATTCAGTGTGAGACTTTATGTGTTACTGTCGGGAGTGCGCATCCATAGAGCCTCTGTACTGTTCAACATTCTGTTACATTCTTATGGAGATTGCTTGATTTCCAGGTTTTTACTTGGTATGGATCCACCATAGAAATGGATACCAACACTGAAACCGATTATACTGGGTAATTGTATTGATTGACAAATGTGGTCTCTTGAAAAATGAGACAGTTGAAGGTATTTGGCTTCTAGGTTAGTTAAGACTATACATTTTCTCATAATCAAACCTAAACACCTACGATTTCAAGCACTAGGAAAACGTGCCCGACAACCAGAACTGTCCAATTTTATTATTGTCAGGATATTGGTGTAAATTGAACTTCTCAAACTCAGTGAATGAAACTATCCAACCGCTTGAGGTTCTTTTCGCTCTTCAATTCAAATTGAGGAGTTCAGTTAATAAAACATGTTAAAATTTTCATATATAGCTATCTATCCGAGTTCCATTCCCAGTTCTTTGGCTTTCATAATGAATGGAAAGCTTGACATTGAGTCTGAACTATCATCCTTGTCCTTACCGGTAAGATGTTTCCTTGGCGTTTCATTTTTATTCATGTGTTTAGTTGTGCTTTTGCTCGATGATTTGATGTTGCATTTCTCATTTTCCCTTTATTCTTTTTGGAATGTTTGGTGTGGGGAGTGGGAATTGAATTATGTTTTTTTTTTCTAAAATCTAATTCGATATTGAAAATTACGTTGGTTTGAATTACTATTTGGTGATGTTGTTCTTGCTGGTGGAAATGACATTAATGGTTGTCAAAACAAGTAGCAATCGCATGTCCATTTACTTTTGCAGGTGTGAAACGAACCCTCCTATTTCACATGAATATCCCAATTCTATTTGTTTATATTTTGTCTGTTGGAGATAGAAGTCCCCTATTCAGTTAGTTATACTCAATGAACTGAAGAATGATTTGTTTTTTAGTCACTTTCTTGTGCTTACCATGCTAATAGATTTTGTAATTTTTGTAGGGATTTTCAGTCATATGGATCGGTATTGAAGAATTTAGACAAGATATCCAAGTAGGGGCAACACCTAAAGGTATGTTGAGAGTGATGGGTGTAACTGGTTTGATCATTTATCATGTTAAAAGCCATTTGCAGTTTCAATATTTTAGGGATATCTATTATTTGTATATAGCATTAGAGCCTTAGCAATTATATTCCACACTGACTATCATCCGTCAACTTCCTACTTAGTTGGATTTCTTCTACATTGATCGAGGTAGAGGTTTTTTTCTTCATAACATTGCAATTTATTGAGTTGCATATTCATTACTTTTTTTGACCGAGTCTTTATTTGCATTACATTTCCATACTATTTTGTGTTTTTATCTTTGTGGAAGTAGAAATATTGCTTAGTATCTATCAGTCTCCAACAGATTGTATAAGTAAGCCACTTCCCTTTTTTCCCTCTCCATTCCGATTTGTTTTTTTCAATCTCCTACTGTAAACCCCATTAGAAACCAGCATATGCTTACGGTATTATTTGGCCTTGAAATTCTTCCAGATCTTGAGGGACTCCTTCTGTTGATCCCCCTAAGCTGAAGCTAAAGAACCCACACTTGAGGTTCTCCCACTGCCTATGAGTGACTCTGCCTCCACACTCGCCCTCCTCCTCAATCCCTTCCGGTGAGTTTCTCGTCAACCTCCCAATGTATGTAATAATTTTATATTGGGATTGTTGAGCTCTGACAGGAATGGATGAGGTGAGTTCCTATAATCTGTTTTTTATTTGGATGATGCATATCCAGGTTGGACTCGACGACAAGTCTTCTGATTACCAAGTTTCCTGCGGAGTTGCCTGTATTTTAGACTATGTATTTTTTTCTTAACGACTTTAAGACTTGCATTATTGTACATATTTACCCATTAAACTTGTAAAATTGTTTCTGTAAAGGAAACTTATAAAATTATTTTAGATTAACTAAAAGTGCATCCAACAACATCAATGCAGCGAACACATCATACGACAACAAAACATTGCGGAGAAAATCGCGCGCATCTGCGCGCGATTAATGACCTAGTTTTTATCAAATAATTCACCATACCCCAAATGGAGATGGAGGGGGAAAGTTTGTCCAAATCTATAGTATTTTTTGTTTTTAAAGAAAATTTTGTCACAAATTATATATTCCTTAAATCATCAAACTAGAGACTTTATTAGGGTTAGAATAAAAATAATTTGAATAAAATATGATTTTTATTTACAAATTAATGTTGAATTTTTTTTAAGAAAAGTATTAATTAGAGCCTGTTTGGTATTGACAACTTTTCAAAACTTGCAAAAGTGTGAGTCAATTTTGCAACTATTCGATAAGTTGATAGTAATTATTCGCTAAATTGATAGTAATTATTTCTTAAGTCGAAGACCAGCGAGGCAACCCATAAGGTGCGTGAATTTTGTCTATCAATGCTTGCCTGCTATCGGCTGGTCTTATAGGGTATCTGTGAAAATAATCGATTGGTTTTAATAAAACCAAAATTTTATTTTATTTGTCCGGTCCAACCCCTCATTTCCCTTTTTCCCATGAAACCAAAAATTATACCGAAATTTAGTACTGATTTGTAAACATTTGAAAGGTGAGGATATATATTTTTACCATACCTCAAAAGTGGAGTATTTTAATTAGTTTTCCCTATTTATAATTAGTAATATGTATGAAATTATATAAAAAATAATAAAATTTTGATATTTCATATAATTAGTAATTTAGTAATATGTATGAATATTTTAAAACGTTAGGGAGTAATTAATTTTCCTCATCGACCATATATATGGATCTTCCCACCAAAACGTTACCGTAATAATATACTATATATATTTTTATTAGCATAATAATATACTATATGTATAATGTATTGTTAATTACCTTCTTTTCCAATTTTCTCCATGGTAGATTCCGACACAGTTGGGCTTCCCTATTTGTTTTTTTTTCCCAAAAGAAAAGAGGGAAAAAGTTAGAGAGACGTACAGATCGCATAGAAATTAAATACTCCGATCGAAATAACAATGCAAGATAGGTAATTTTTTGTAGTTGAGACTTAAGAAAACGTGGAGTTGTAAAAATATAAATTACCGACGAAGGAAGGTCTTTCCCCTCCCGCCGCCTGCGCCAACTAAAGCAGCTGCCACCAACACCACCACACCAGCCGCCCACCAGTGCTGGCGACGGCGGTCCATGGCTGGATACCGGCGGAGATGATGAGTCCTCCACCAGATTCCGTGACAGTGGCAGCATAGGTGCAGGTGGAGAAGGTTCCATCGATCACTACCTATCGATTTATCTCAAGAGATCGATATATTAATTTGTGTTTATATGGTGCCTCTTTTTCTTTTTTTGGGATCTCCGGAAGCAAATTAAATTAAGCACCCTCTTCATCTGTTCTTGAGATGATACTCCGTATTTTATAACGTAACGGTTTCATATTCTTTTGTGGGGTCAAATTAAATTAATTAATGTTTTTGAACAAGTGGAGGTCGACTGTTTACGCGGTTAGATCAGCATTGGATCGATGCAGCTGCAGGCTGCCGTAGTAATCGAAATTAGTTGAATTAAATTAGTCAAATTAAATATCAAACGGTCACCCTCTTACTGCTGCTCGCTTCTTTCTCTCCGTCCCTCTAATTTAGTTGAATTTTTTTTATGCTGTCAACAGATTGTTGAGATTCTAACTTTATCAAAAAAAATTATGCTGTCAATGAACTGCTGAGATTCTAACTTCGTCGAAATTTTTATACTGATAACGTAAGGATCATATTCTAACATCGTCCAAATTTTTAGTTTGACAACGGACTGCTGAGATTCTAACTTCATCGAAATTTTTATGCTGATAACGGACCGTTGAGAATCTAACTTTATTGAATTTTTTAACATCACTCTCTCTATCTCAGCTAAAGTGACGAAAATTAAGCATCTTAACATCACGCTTTCTTTCAACTAAAGTTAAGAAAATCCAGCATCTCAACATCACTCGCCCTATCTCAGCTAAAGTGAAAAAAATTCAGTATCTCTTATGACTAAAAAAATTCAGAATTCAGCATCTCTATGACAAAAAAAAAATTCAACATAAAGTACATCTTCTTTTTATTAGGTAATAATTCGAGGATCAGACAAACCTGACATATCGAAAGGCTGACAAAAGTCAGCAGCTAGCGAACTGTCAAATATACAACGTAATTAAAATTAAAATAGCTCAATACAAAAAGCGGCAAACCAATAGTCCCAGTCGAATAAACGAGTCTAACTCAAAAATACTGAGGACAACATAGACTAAACCCGTGTGAAGAGTGCACCTTCCTTCTGTAATGCTGTCCAACACAGCTATATCAAGAGCAAAATAAATGCTCTTCCCTGCACCTGAACATTCAATGAAGCATCAAGCAAGATAAGAGCCAAAAACGGCTGTGCTAAAGGCTGCTTTGTTGATCCCCAAAACCCTACATCATATCAGGTGACAGCAAGGCCTTATATAATACCTTGATGTCACTGATCACGTGAGTGTCATGCCTTGCAGGCTTATTACAAACCAATCCGAAATGGGGCAACAAATTACAGTAGTGGCAATGAGCTAGAAGACAAAAGAAGGTAAAGGAAAGAAGCTGTAAAACAGCTGTAATAGGACAGTGAAAAAGGTTGATCACAAAGGTGAAAAACCAGCTTAGAGGGTACTAGCTGCTCATGAGGAATGCATCATCTCTTATTCTTCATATCCCCTCCTCAAGTTGGGCATGTATCAAAGCCTACCAAGCCCAACTTGCAAGAGAAAAAGAGGTGAGGCTTTTCACCAAGGGGTTTAGTGAATATATCTGCCAATTGAACACCTGTCCTCACATGTTGAGGAGTAATAAATCCTGTCACCAGATACTGTCTAATGAAGTGGCAATCAATTTTAAGGTGTTTAGTCCTCTCATGAAACACTGGGTTCTCAGCAATATGAATTGCTGCCTTGTTATCACAGTACAAGGGTATAGGCAATGGAACAGTAATTTTCAATGTGCAAAGTACTCCTTCAATCCAAATGAGCTCACTGGTGGTAGCAGACATACTTCTATACTCGGCCTCTGCAAATGATTTGGATACTGTAGTCTGCTTCTTAGTTTTCCAAGATACCAAGGCATCGCCCACAAAAGCACAATATCCAGTCAATGATTTGGCACTGAATTGACATGCACCCCAATCAGCATCACAGTAAGCTAACACTGTAAGATTGGAAATAATTGGATAGTGAAGACCAACACCAATTGTCCCCTTTAAGTACTTTACAACATGTAGTGCAGCATCATAATGTGGTTGTCTTGGCTCAGACATAAACTAACTCAAATGTTGCACTGCATATGATATATCAGGTCTAGTGAGATTCAAGAATAGTAACCTCCCAACTAGCCTCCTGTAACCTTCAGCATCATTCATTAATTCTCCTGTGTCAACAGATAATTTCAATCCCCTTTGCATTGGAAAGGGAGCACTCTTACAATCAGACATACCACAATCAGTGATGATGTCCAAGACATACTTTCTTTGATGCAAATGTGTTCCTGTTGCATCCCTCAATATCTCAAGGCCAAGAAAGTATCTTGCCAATCCCAGGTCCTTGATGGTGAATTTCTCATTCAATGCCCTCTTAGTCTCATCAATTATCTGATCATCATCCCCAGTTAACAAAACATCATCAACATACACAAGAGCAACCACAATCCCACCATTCACATGTCTGACAAACAATGAATAATCTTCTATGCTTTGTTCATATCCCATACTGATCAAAAACCTGCACAGTTCAATATTCCATTGCCTTGATGCCTGTTTGAGACCATAAATGGACTTGCTTAGCTTACAAACTTTACCAGAATTTCCTTTATTATACCCTTCTGGCGGTTTCATGTAAACTTCTTCTTCTAAATGACCATGCAAAAATGCATTATTCACATCCAACTGATGCAGTGGCCATTGTTTAGCAATAGCAATAGCAAGGAGAACTCTTACAGTACTGAACTTTGCTACTGGAGAAAAGGTATGTTTATAGTCCTTTCCTTTTATCTGATTATATCCCTTAGCAACCAATCTTGCTTTGAACTTCTCAACTGTTCCATCTGGCCTGTACTTTACCTTGTACACCCACTTACTCCCAATTGCTTTCTTTCCTGGTGGCAATTCAGTCATTTCCCATGTTCTGTTATCTTCCAAAGCCTTCAATTCCTGTTCCATTGCCTCAATCCAGTGATCATGCTTAACAGCCTGACCATAATGTGAAGGTTCATAAACCTTTGCCATACAAACAAAGAAGTTCACATATCCAGGTTCCAGTTTGGTATGATCTAGACAAGTGACTAAAAATGACCGTGACATAGAATTGTTTCTCCTTTGCTCAGGCAAAGCAAAGTCATTCAACCTTCTTGGTTGTACTATCTGTCTAGTGGATCTCCTTAAGGGAGGAAATTCATCCTGGTCATCAAGCCTTACCTGAGGTACTCCTTGAGTCCTACTAGATTGACTCTCTGTAAAGGAGTCATTCACAAAATCATTGCTGTCAGCATTAACATCTGCATTTTCTGCTTGGACACTCTCAGTCTGATGGCTGGTGTCCTGTGATCTGGGGATCAATTGTTGTACTGATCTTTCATCATGAGCTGGATTTACAAGAGGCAATCTATAGACAACTTCATCTCTGCATCTGTCACTTTCTGTTTCTGAATCCTTAAAGGGAAACACATTCTCATTGAATGTTACATCTCTACTCACAAATGATTTCTTTCCATCAATGTCCCACAACCTGTAGGCCTTTTGGCCATGTGGATAGCTAAGCAATACACACCTTCTGGCTTTCACTTTCATCTTGTCCCTCTCTGAATGAGCTACTGGAGCATAACATAAGCAACCTATAACCTTTAATTCATCATAAAAGGTTTGCTTATTAAATAATTTCTCAAAGGGTGTTTTCCAACCCAAGGTTTCAGTAGGCAACTTGTTTATCACATGTGTTGCTGCCAATATGCATTCACCTCAAAATCTCATAGGAAGGGATGCATGAACTCTCATAGACCTTGCAGTCTCAACCAAGTGTCTATGCTTTCTCTCCACTCTCCCATTTTGCTGTGGAGTATATGGGACACACTTGTGATGGATGATGCCCCTCTCTACAAAGTATTCTTCACATTCTCTAGAAGTAAACTCTGTCCCATTGTCTGTTCTTACATACTTGATTCTTGCACCAAACTGATTCTCAACATACATCACAAAATCTGTAATGGTTTTATACACATGTGATTTAATTTTAATCAAAAAGGTCCATGTTACTCTAGTGCAATCATCAAGCACAGTCAAGAAGTAACTGAACCCATTGTAAGTTGGAGTCCTGTAGGGGCCCCAAAGATCCATATGTATTAAATCAAAAGGCCTATCAGCCATGCTAAGACTCCTTTCAAAAGGCAATCTATGATGCTTGCATAAAGCACAAGTTTCACATTCAAAATTATTGAAATCTGTCTCATTCAAAACACATAAGTGCTTCATCTTCGAAATAGAACTGTGACCAAGTCTGGCATGAGTAAGATTCAAATTACTACTAGCTTTATTACAATAAACTACAGGAAATAAGGCTCTATTCTGATCTTCACTTCTGGTTCTCCAGTTCTTCCAGTCTCTAGCTTGCTCATCTGTAAGTATCTTGTATAACCCATGCCTTCTTCTACCAGCCAGCAACACTCTCTTAGTTCCAGGGTCCTGGATACAACATGTGGAGTGTGTAAAAACAGCTATTAGCTTATCATTATCATCAAGAAGCTTCCCAACTGACAGTAAATTGTGTTTAAATCCTGGCACCAGAAGCACATTACTTAAACAGACATCTGTTGTTAGCTGCATTTTTCCCATTTCATTAACAGTTTTCACTGAACCATCAGGCAACCCTATCAAAACTGGCTTGTCAAGTCTGATCTTATCAAACAAATTATAGTCACAAGATACCATATGGTCACTTGCTCCTGTATCAACTATCCACTCAAGGTCTGTTTCTTTTCTGCTATTTAAATCATGAAGAGATGTAGTTACTTTACCTGCAAAGTTGGCATATGCATTCTCACTGGAACTCTTGCCCTTCATTCTCTTCATAACTTCCTGAAATACTGCATTAACCATAACACTGTCTATCTGTCCCTCAGTCCCATTTTTGTCACTGCTTTCTTGATCATCAAGAGGAGTCCCCATCATGGAGCTCCCAACAGATCCTGTTGCATTAGCTGATCCTCTTCCAGTCATTGAGCCTCTCATACCAGCATTCCCTTTCTGACCATCCTTCAATTCTTTAAACCAATCTGGAACCCCATGTAACTTGAAACATTGATCTGCAATATGGCCTCTATAGTTGCAGTGTGTACATTTCTGTTCATATTTCAGCCTCTTTAATTCCTTCCAATCCTTCTTCTGAGACTGAGCACCTGGTGGTCCTGAAGGTGTGTAAGACTGAGTCCTGTAACAGCCCTTGGATGCAGCAAAAGCACTTGCATCCATGGTATTTCCTTGAGTAACTCCAATCGCATCTGATCCTCTCTCAACTTGTTGCAAGATGAAATAAGTCTTGTTTATGCTCGGAAGAGGATCCATAGCCAATATCTGATTTCTAGCCCCTTCATAGCTCTCATTGAGACTTGTCAGAAGCTGCATAACCTTGTTCCTAGAATCCATCTCTACTATGCTCCTCTTCAGATCACAAGTGCACTGTTTCATTGCCCCACAAGAGCACTCTGGTGTCCTTTCCAACACCTGCAACTCATCCCAGAGCTTCTTCAGGGCATTATAGACCTCTCCCAAGGTCATATTTCCTTGATGAACATTGTTCATTTTCTTCCTGATCTGGAAAATCAAAGGAGCATTAGTCTGCCCATATCTTTCAACCACTTCATCCCACAACTGCTTTGTGGATTCCATGAACATGAAGCCCTCTGCTATGTTCTTGTTCATGGAATTAACAATCCAGCATCTCACCATGTAATCCACCCTTATCCATCTCTGCAGATCAGCATGATCATCACTTGGCCTTGCACATGTGCCATTGATGAATCCCAGTTTACATTTAGCCCCTAAGGCCATAGTAATTCCCCTAGTCCATGTCATATAGTTGGTTCCATCAAATGGAATCCCAACCAACTGTGCTCCTAGATGATCTGAATGTGATAAATAAAGAGGATCATTAAGGTTAACTTGATTGACTGTCTCAGTCCCCGAGTTCTCAGTGTTGTTAACCTCATTAGACATCCTTGAAAACTTCCTTGCAGCAGCAATAAATCACCAGATCTGAACCTGTCGCTCTGATACCATGTGAAGAGTGCACCTTCCTTCTGTAATGCTGTCCAACACAGCTATATCAAGAGCAAAATAAATGCTCTTCCCTGCACCTGAACATTCAATGAAGCATCAAGCAAGATAAGAGCCAAAAACGGTTGTGCTAAAGGCTGCTTTGTTGATCCCCAAAACCCTACATCATATCAGGTGACAGCAAGGCCTTATATAGTACCTTGATGTCACTGATCACGTGAGTGTCATGCCTTGCAGGCTTATTACAAACCAATCCGAAATGGGGCAACAAATTACAGTAGTGGCAATGAGCTAGAAGACAAAAGAAGGTAAAGGAAAGAAGCTGTAAAACAGCTGTAATAGGACAGTGAAAAAGGTTGATCACAAAGGTTAAAAACCAGCTTAGAGGGCACTAGCTGCTCATGAGGAATGCATCATCTCTTATTCTTCATAATCCGGAGGGAAGTGTCAAGCATAAAGTACATCCTGCTAGATGGAGTTGCGATGGATGAGTGTATTTTTTCAGATGGAGTTGCGACGGATGAGTGTATTTTTTTTTTTAATGTGGAAATTGGAATAAAATCTGAATCAAAGTTGTGGAGATCGATGAAGGTTAGAAGGTAGACATACTTTCTCTATATTATACAATTACTACACTACGTTATTTTTTTTTTAACTCTATCAAACAAAAAAAAAAACACAATCAATTAAACATTAGTCTTTTACTTTTTCTTTCACCAAAGTAATGAATTTTTTTACTTTCACTACCTTCAACCAAACGGCCAACTTTAGTCACTAGTGTATCAACTAGACTTTTCCATTCTTTTTATATATAAAAAAATATATATATAGATCGACAACTGCGTGTCACACTCATACTAAAATAATGCATGGAGTCCAATCCACATGTAGTAAATAAACATTAAATAAATTAATGAAGCAAATTAATATGTCACACAAAAAAATATTAATCCAACAATGATAAAGGAAGATTCATATGTATAAATCAAAAGAGGTGTTGATCGAAAGAGTCATACAAACATATATAGTAGTATAGAATTTATCAAATGGAAAATTAGGTAAATATATCTGTTTTAGTTTTTTTATGAGAGTAAATATATATTTTTTAGATGTTGAAGTGATGTAGATCGACTGGCTGCATGAATAGAGGAAGACCATGATCGGCAGAAGGTACGGTCTCGGCAATGATATCGAGTGTCCGGTGTCGGATTCCCTATTATGATACCTTTTCGGATAGGTATATCGAATCGCGTCACAGTTCAAACTCCCCGCTTTGCTGTGATGTATGGCCTTTTAAGGGCATCGGAGATCGCTTCGGGGCTTAAATTTGGACTTTTATGTTTTTTCGGCAATTTCAGTAATTTCCGTTATTTTATTTTATTCGTTTGGTAACTAGGGTTTCTTTCCATCTTTCCTATTTAATAACATGTAGCCCTGAGGATGATTATTCAATTATTCTATTTCCAATTATTCAGAGAAATATTTTCTCTTCCCTGGTGGATTCCAGTTTATCGGTTCTAGGGTTTCGTCGCTTGCGAAGCCTACCTTAGGAATCTCGTGTTTGCGGGATTTTAGGCTTCCGTTCTACGTCAAGAAGGTCCTATTCGAAATTGGATGTTGTTGCAGTTGGATGTGCTGATTGGAAAATTCATGTTTTGAATTATGCAATTCGAGCAACAAATTGCATTAGTAAACTGAAAACAAAGGAAATCGGAAAACCTCCATTGGAGGATCTGAGATTGCAAGCTGTGTAAAATGAGAGTTTGTTACAACCTCTTCTAACAGATTTCCCGCCTTATAAAGGCAGCTACAAATGACGATGAAAAGACGAAACTACCCCTGCAGTATGTCGCTTACATTCGAGTTCAGAGCACACACTTAGGCCCTTTGATCTCTCATGTCTTATCTCACACATACACACTCATACATGTGCATAAAATCCACTATGATTAAGAGTTTGTCTCTTTTACACATGTTGCCTGAGGTGCAGTCATGGCCTTATCATTCAGTACATGTAAAGATTTTGTGGGTACTGTATCTTGCAATAAGCAAGCTAGAAAAGTTCAGGTCACAAAAATTGTAAATATCATGATTCATGGAATATCATGATTCCAAGTGAAGGTTGCAATTCCTTATTAAATGTAGCTAACTTGAATAATAAGCCTAGTATTTATGAAAGGACAGCCACCCTGTTAGATTTAACTTATTCACAGCCGGCGGCATAAAAGTTTTGAGGTGAGGAACTGCATATTTATTTTTTCTGATTATGTTTACACTTCAGCTTGATAATGAGGTTGCGATCTGCATCTTGGTTCTTGAACGTAGTCCTTGGCTTTGTGACACATACCCATGGTTCATCTTTGTTATTGCTGTTAAGCATTTGAGTCTGTTAATTGGTTGATTCATCTTTGTTATTGCTGTTAACAGCTCAGGGCAACTCCCCATGGTTCATTGTGATTTCTTCAGTGAGAAATCACAATGAATTACCAAATCTGAAGAAGAAATACTGACAAACAAGCAGCTGGTTCAATACATTTGAATTTCAAAATTAAATGAGAAGGGGGAAAATGACATAAAAGATTTAGACATCAATTGATGATAAAAACACATCTTCTGTATTACTTAGTCAAAAGGCCAGGGTCAAACCATGATGCATGCAGCCACTGACTAAATGTATGAAACTTTCTCACAGAACATGTCACATTGCATCATCAACACAAATTGCTAGATTTGGTTTGTAGTGATATATCATTGAGTTTTAAAAGTGTCAACTTTCCAAATAATAATATTACATATTCGTATATTTTTATATTAATTAATAAGGAATTGACTCCGGTGAAAACCTCAAATTGTGATAAAAACTGTAGAATTAGGTATTATGTGAAGCGTGCTCTTTTCATTAGGTAAAGGTATGTACTTATACAAGAGAATTAGGGTAAATCTATCTAAGGAAAGAGATAAGTTACAATATAAACCGAAATATATTCACAAAGATATGATATCTTCAATACTCCCCCTCAAGTTGGAGCGTGGAGATCTCGAATGCCCAACTTGCGAAAAAGAGTGTGGAACTGTGACTGTCCAAGTGCCTTGGTAAGAATGTCTGCCAGTTGAAGAGCGGAGCGAATGTGAGCAGTAACAATAGTACCGGCTTGGACATGATCACGGATAAGATGACAGTCGACCTCTATATGTTTCGTGCGCTCGTGAAAGACCGGATTAGAGGCGATATGGAGAGCGGCCTGATTGTCGCACCAGAGCCGCATTGGCTGCCGAGGGAAGCGAGAAGGGACTTGAGCCAGACGAGCTCACAAGTGGTGGCGGCCATGGCCCGATATTCTGCTTCGGCTGAAGAGCGAGAGACGATAGACTGCTTCTTGGTCTTCCATGAAACTGGGGATTCACCAACCATAATGAAAAATCTAGTGAGGGATCGGCGGGTAAGCGGACATGTAGCATAGTCCGAGTCGCAGTAGGCGTTAAGACGAAGAGCACTGGACCGAGACAGAAAAATACCCTGACCCGGGCAACCCTTCAAATAGCGAACCACTCGCAAGGCAGCTTGCCACTGATTGGTGGTGGGAGATGCCATAAACTGAGCAAGAATGTGTACCGAGTAGCTGAGTTCGGGCCTAGTAATGGTAATGTAGATCAGACGGCCAACCAACCTGCGATATTGTTCAGGATTAGCGCAAGGAGAACTAGTGTCCAATGCGAGTTGATGATTCTGCTCGATGGGGAAAGCTGCAGGCTTGGAGCCCAGAAGACCAGTTTCGGTTAAAATATCCAGCGCATATTTTCGTTGAGACAAGAAAATGCCAGCTGAGGAGCGACTGATTTCGATCCCAAGAAAGTACTTCAAACTTTCAAGATCTTTCATATGGAAGCGAGAGTGCATGAATGCCTTGAACCGACCAATGGTGGCTGAGTCGTTCCCCACAATAATGAGGTCGTCGACATAAATAAGCACATGTATAACGATCCCTGAGCGCATATAGGAGAACAACGAGTAATCAGCATAAGATTGACTGAAGCCAAAGTGTCTTAGAGCATCGGCCAATTTGAAGAACCAATTTCTGGGAGCCTGACGAAGACCATATAGAGATTTGCGAAGGTGACAGACCTTGGATGAACCCGGAATAGTGAACCCCGGGGGCATTGTCATGTAGACATCCTCGTGTAAATCACCATGGAGAAAGGCGTTGTGGACATCCATTTGATGGAGTTCCCAATCACGAATTGCAGCCACGGCGAGGAAGACCTTAACAGAAACCATCTTAGCAACGGGAGCGAAAGTTTCAGAATAGTCAGTGCCTTCCACCTGTTGGTTCCCAAGAACAACCAAGCGCGCTTTATAGCGTTCAATGCTCCCATCAGCCTTGTACTTCACCCGAAAAACCCATTTGCAGCCGATAGGGGTTTTATTCGCAGGCAGCTCGACGATGTCCCATGTCCCATTTCGATACAAGGCATCAATCTCCAGGCGCATAGCATCACGCCAATGCTTGTGACGAACAGCCTCGCGGAAGGAGGAAGGCTCCGGAGTGGCAGCAACAGCTGCGAGATATGTGCAATGGGACGACGACAAAGCATTATAGCTAACAAAATCAGCCAAGGGATAAACCGTACCTGAAGACGAGTCCGGAGAGGGATCGGCCGAGATAGGGTGTTGTTGGCGGGAAGTGTTGCAAACAAAGTCACGGAGACGAGTACTGGGCTGCAAGGAGCGGCCACTTCGATGAGGCGGCGGAGGAGGCGGGCTCCCCCTGACGACAGGAGTAGGGGTAGGGGCGAGAGCATCGTCGTCGTGGGATAGAGAAGTGGGATGAGTAGGAGTCGGAGGTGATTCGGTTGGTGGGGAAGGTGTTTGGTAGGGGAAGGTGTGTTCATGGAAGGACACATCTCGAGAGGTGAACAAAACATGGGTCTCCAAATCATATAAGCGCCATCCCTTTTGACCGAAGGGGTACCCAAGAAAGAGGCACTTGCGACCACGGGCGGCAAACTTGTTTAAGCTTTTAGGAAGTTGGGTAGAATAACAAAGACAACCAAAGACTCGAATGGGAGAGTAATCAGGCGGTTTTTGAAAGAGAAGTTCATAGGGTGTTTTACCTTGAAGAAGAGGAGTCGGGGTGCGATTGATAAGGTAGAAAGCGGTGAGCACACACTCACCCCAAAACTTAATTGGTAGTGAGGCTTGAAACACGAGGGCACGAGAGACATTAAGAATGTGACGATGCTTCCGTTCAACCCGGCCATTTTGTTGAGGGGTGCTTACACAAGATGATTCAAATAGAATGCCAGCGGATCGAAGAAAGGGCTTAAGAGCAATGAACTCAGAGCCATTGTCACTACGAAAACACTTGATAGATTTGTGGAATTGTGTTTGAACCATTGAGCAAAAATTGCGAATTAAAATTGCAACTTCAGATTTGTGAGCCATAAGATAAACCCAAGTAGTACGAGAATAATCATCAATTAAAGTTAAAAAATAGGAAGCACCACAAGTAGAAGGGGTACGATAGGGCCCCTAAATGTCACAATGAAGCAAATCAAAACAAGAAACAGCACGAGACTGACTAATTGGAAAAGAAAGACGTGTTTGCTTGGCCCTATGACAAACATCACAAGGAGCCAGTTTATTTGAACTAGAAGCTGAAATAGGAATACCCGAGACTGGCAACACCAACGAGCGAGACGGATGCCCAAGGCGTTGATGCCACAACACAGACGACTCGATTGCAGGAACATGACAGATACAACTTTGAGAGGATGGCGGTGGAGTGAGCCATCGTAGCCAGGACACCCTATCCCGAGTTTCACCCGCTCCAATCAGCGTCCTCGAAGTGCAGTCATGTAACACAAATAGTTTGTCAGACGAGATGACCAGGCAAGAAAGTTCAGCAGACAAACACGCAGATGATAACAAGTGACAGTCTAGTCCTGGAACAAGTAACACATTCGGAAGAGTGACCCCGGGACACAAAGCTAGACTGCCAGCCTGAGTAGCAACCGAGATTGATGCATTCGGAAGTTTGATATGGCAGGGCAGCACCTCCACAACATCATGAAGCAAGCTATAATCACTGGTCATATGAAAGGATGCCCCAAAGTCGAGGATCCAAGGGATAGTGCTGATACCTGACATTCGATTAGAAGAGGATTTGGTATGGAAATCCTTGAATTTGGCAAAGAGCGTGGCCCAATCATTGTCGGAGACAATCGAACCAAAGGCGTCCCTGTCAGCAGGAGTGAGAGACTGCGAACCTGAGGAAGAGGCAGCGTTGGCGACCGCTGCGTGCATTGCAGAGCCACGAGTGACGCCGTTGGTGGAGCCTGGAGCAGGAGGCGGAGTGCCCCGACCACGGCCAGCAGCAGGAGGAGCACCAGTCAGTGGATCAGCGACACCCTTGCCATGATTCCACTAGTCCGGGAATCCGATCAATTTGAAACAAGAGGAGGAATCGTGACCAGTGCGGCCACAGTGAGTACAGAGAAGACCACTCTTGTCCGACTTGTCTGATTTTCCAGAAGAAGAGCAAGCAGGAGGTCTCGCCGCCATAGCAAATGAATCGGTACGGGATTCCCGATCCTTGGCGATTGTCTGTAAGCGCTCTTCTTGAACAGCAAGCGAATAGATCCGATTGAGAGGAGGTAAGGGGTCCTGAGCGACAATCGTGGACCGAATAGTGGAGAAGGAGGCGTCATCAAGACCCATCAGAAATTGATGAGCCCGTTCGACCTCCCGCTCCTTGAGAGCATTGCCGCAGGTACACGCCGTTGCAGTGGTGTAAGTGGCAAGTTCATCCCAAAGCTTCTTGAGACGTCCGAAATAGGCAGCGACCGACTGTCCCTCTTGACGACAACGGGCAATCTCAGAGCGGATCTGGAGAATGCGAGGACCATTGCCGACAGAGAAGCGTTGATCTAGATCGTCCCAGAGTTCCTTGGCCGTGGCAAAGTAGGTGATGCTAGATCGGAGGGATGGCTCAAGAGATTGAGCGATCCAACTGATAAGCATCGAATTCACCCGCTTCCAGTAAGCGGCATCAGTAGAATCAGCGGCCGGTGCTTTGATAGAGCCATCAAGGAACCCATCCTTGAACTTGGCAGAGAAGGCGTTCATCATAGCGGTTTTCCATTCAGGAAAATTTTCACCACGCAGGATCACGGGGCAGATAGCCAAGCCAGGGTGATCGGAAGGGTGAAGGTAGTAGGGTGAGGCCGGAGTGAGAACTGCAGGAGGGACGGCAGCCATGGTAGGGTAGGTGTTTTAGGTGTTTAGGATTAGAGGATCGGAAAGCCTGATACCATGTAGAATTAGGTATTCTGTGAAGCGTGCTCTTTTCATTAGGTAAAGGTATGTACTTATACAAGAGAATTAGGGTAAATCTATCTAAGGAAAGAGATAAGTTACAATATAAACCGAAATATATTCACAAAGATATGATATCTTCAATAAAAACCGTGAGGACTACTTTATAGCTTGGATTATTTGAAATCTATGCTAAAAACATCAATCACACGGTGACTTTACAACTTGGTTCAATCTAAAAACCGTGCTAAAAACTCTAGTTTTAAAATAACACATGACTTTATAGTTCGGTCAAGCCTAAAAATCGTGCTAAAAAACTCATGTTTTAAAGTTCTATAGTGACTTTATAGTTCGGTTTTATTCAGAACCGGGCTAAAATTTGTGACTTTATAGATCGATTCTATTCATAATCGGGCTATAAAGCAAGTGAACCGGGCTAAAAAACCGGTCCTCACAGGTTTTTACCCCAATTTTGATTTTCACCTTTGGGTACCCCAATTAATGGAATAATATTTATTATGCATTTATAATAATTTTATATAAAGTTTCACTTAACATATTTAACTTAAATATGATAAGTATTTGTTCTTTTTTAATATAAATACATTATCAATAAATACATAAAATAATTTATAAATCCCGTGTGTAGCGCGAGTACGTACTACACTAGTTTCCAATAAAAGCACAACGCAAACCCCATCCAAGCTGGCATTTTTTGTCGGTTTGTTACTCGATGGTTGACCTATTATAAAATTTTATGGTCTTCATTTTATGTAGAGTATTGAACAATTTGAACAGATCAATCCATATATAAAACAATTTGAACATATTGGACCTATAGATTATTGAACAATTTGAACAGATAAATCCATAAAACAATTTGAACCGCAAAAATTAGGATTTAGGAATCTTCTTAAAGCATTTCAAGTAATTAATTTCTTCACAAATAAGGGTATTCATTATTCAACTATTCATGATAAGGATAAATCAAGTAGATAATATCTCATTTATGCTAATTAGGAGATTTGTGTAAATCAGTTTGTTCCGGTACTTATCTAGTTAGTTAGCAAGAATGTCTCCTATAACTGATAAATATAAATATATATATATATTTGTAATCTATTTAACTGGTGTTCTCCCAGTCAATAATAAATATCATCACAATTCAAAACCAGTCTGTCTACTGCCATCACACATACAGAATGAGAGAAGAAGGAACGAACCAAGTGCCGAGCAATTAATATTTTCACAGGTTGGGAATAAGTAACTCACTTGACTACCGGAGAGAGGAAGGAGACGAGCCCAGAGGGAGGATGTGAATATTTCGTCGAGATGATGGAGCCCAGGGAGTGGAGGGAGGAACTGCAAAGGAAGGAGATGAACTCTGATCAGTTGATATGGGTGACCACCATTGAAGCCGAAGGTTCAAGGTTTTCAACTTTAAAAAAAAACTAGATGGGATTATTTGATTGAGTTTCAAGGGCAAAGTTTTTTTTCTTTAATTTCCCTAATTGCGTTTTACATAAAAACTTATAAATTAAAAAAAAATAAAAAATAAAACTAAATATATATTGGTAGGAATTAGTTAGTATCAAATTATCACTCTTACCGATCAATTTCAAATCGGTTGGTAATGACAATACCAACTTTTCAGTTTTGATTACCGTTATCGTACTAAGTTTTAGAACTTGGTTTGGTATACCGAACCAACTATATTGGTAATCAATTAAGGGATGGTTTGCAAACTACACAAATAAGGTGGCCAAATTAGCAAACTATACAAAGTTTGGGAAAAATTAGCAAACTATACATCCCTTGTGCCCCTTGTGTGCCCCCCTCCCCACGTGCCCCCCTGTGCCCCCCTCCACGCCAGGTTTTTTTTTTTCGCGCGCCAGTGCTGACGCCGGCGTCGGGAATGCTGACGCCGTTTAACGGATGCTGACGCCAACTCTTTTTTTTTTTCCCGGGAATGCTGACGCCGTTTACAGAATGCTGACGCCAACGTCTTTTTTTTTCCGCGCATTAGTGCTGATGTTGTTTACGAGGATGTTGACGCCAACGTCGAAAATGCTGACATCAGCATTGTTGACGTTGTCTACGAGGATGTTGACGCCGATGGTGATGACATCGGAGATCAATATATTTGATGTATTAAGTCATTACCAATGATTTGAATTTCACAACTCAAATAACATTAGAAATTTTATATAAGATATAAAAGGGGGAGAGAAAAGAAACAAAGGAATGTTCTACCAAAATAAAGAAACAAATATTGTATTTTGTTTTTGGTAGTGAGAAACAAAGAATAACGATGAGCAATTAAAACAATGAATTTTCCGACGCTGACGATGCTGATTTCCTTCCTCCTCCATCTCTTATATTGCAAAAACGATGTCAACAAATATATATCTACATAAAAATATGTATAAAAATGATGTCAGCGCTAAAAAATACACATAAAAACGATGTCAGCGCTAAAAAATACACATAAAAACGATGTCAGCATTAAAAAATATGCATAAAAATGATGTCAGCACTAAAAAATATGCATAAAAACGATGTCAACACTAAAAAACAAACCAATTTTTAATGATTAAAGCATATAAATATACCTACATATATAATATCCAACTAAAATTGATGTCAACACTAAAAAATACGCATAAAAACGATGTTAGCACTAAAAAACAAACCATATTTTAATGACTCAAGCATACATATATACCTAAAGAGCAACCTAAACAAGGTAATAAAGACCATGTTAGCATGAGGACATACCTTCAATCTGATGATGTACTCCTCTTCTTTCTCGACAAAGACCATGCCACCGAATCGCTCAAAATCACTGTACATCCTTCCTTCTTCATCTCTAATATATATTGCAAAAGCGATGTCAGCACATATATACCTACATAAAAACGATGTCAGCAGTAAATAATAAGCATAAAAACGATGTCAGCACTAAAAATTAAACCAATTTTTAAGGACTCAAGCATACATATATATACTTACATATATAATATCAAATTAAAAACAATGTCAACACTTAAAAATACGCATAAAAACGATGTCATCACTAAAAATACACATAAAAATGATGTCAGCACTAAAAAATACTCATAAAAACGACGTCAGCACTAAAAAACAACCCAATTTCTAAGGACTCAAGCATACATATATACACAATGATGATTGCAATCTGATTTTGTGAATGAAAAATCAGATTTACATTAAGTAGTAATTGAAGGTGACTGTTTGGAAGTAATCAAAGAAATCAACGATAATGCAAGGCCCAGATGGGAGATACACTGGCAAGTCGAGCTTATCAAGAAGATGCAATTGGAATTTGAGCACATAGAGTTTAAATATTGTTTTCGTGGAGCCAACGGAGCAGCAGATTTCATAGCTACATCTAATGACATTTGTAATATGGATACTCTTCCTTTGAATAGGGAATTCTGTAACATCATCCGAAAGGATGATCAGGGTTGTGTTCTGTCTTAGGAACCGCCCCCTTTTCGCCTATTAAAAAAAATTAAGTAGTTATGGGAGATGACATAGTACTGCTCATTATAAGTTTAATAAACTCAATACTAAATTAATCCAACTATGATTTTGTAGCATCAACAACTACAATTGTAGCATCAGCAACTAAGGGTACTACTTGTAGAAAATATGGAATTATCAAATACCACAGTTCTCATAAAACTAAAGTCACCATAACAGAGAAAGAAATTGATCCCACAAAACATAAAAAAAACTCTACTCATCCTCAACGCGAGCGGATTCATGATCACAACCTTGGATGAATGGGAGGATTCATGATCACAACCTTGCAAGAACTAAAAATTGGATGAATGGGAGGATTCAGAACACCATGTCAGGAATCCATGGAACACAATTAATGAATAAACGCATAAACCAATTACAAGAGGAGCAAGGACATTAGAACATGAAACGCAAGCGGAGAATTGAGAGTTGAGAGTGGCACCTTCAATCTTGATCCAGGAGGATGCAGAGGATTCGAATCTTAATCCAAAGTCATTTTCCTTCTCCATCGATTCACATAGAGTGTAGAGAGCAACACATCCACGCCTCCCGCATCAATCCACCGCCTCACCTCCCGCGTCGATTCACATGCCGAGGGTTCAGAACACCATGTCAGCAATCCTGCTCCCACGATCGACTGCGAGATTCAATTGAACGAAACAACTGATCAATTAACAACTCTGAAAACAATCGCACAACTCCAATTTCAAATCAAAAACAAAAAAACGACGATAGGAGAGATTAAAAGCTATCAGTACATAGAAGGAGCCAATCGAAATCCCTAGATTGATCTGGACCAAGTGATGGAGGTTTTCAACGCTCGTAGGCTCTTCATCTCTCGACATCTCTCGATCTCAGATCTCAGATCTGAGAATCAAAAACACAATCCAAATCGCACACAGATCGGGATGAAGCTTCGCACCTTCGTTGTCTTCAATCTCCTCAATCAAGATCCATCCATAGGCTGTCAGCAATGGCGTTCTCCGCCGATTGTGAGCTCCCATTCCCAGTCCGACCTCCGTCGAAGCTTCGCCGCCAGATCCGGCGTTGAGATCTGAAACAAAGGAGTCTACCCCTCCGTGTATAGTTCCCTAATTTGGCCGAATTTTTTTTACCAAAACGTGTATAGTTCCTTAATTTGGCGAAGGCGCAAATTTTCTCATCAATTAAAGTGCTTACCAATTTAATTGGCTCAATTGATACGCATGGCCAGCTCTTGGGGTAAGCCAAAGAGTCGGTCGCCTAGGGCCCCATCTATCGAGTAGGGTCCGGGAAAAAAAATTATGTTATATATATATAATTAGGGTATTGTGTATTATTATATTTACATGTAATAAAAGATTTACTAGAATTTATATGTCAAAAAAACTCATTTGTGGTATGACTTATTATTTTATTCAATATTTCGAATCACGACAAAGAGTGTAAAAAAGTCTTCGTCTTTCAAGTTTTGCTATAAATGCAAAAATGGGTGGTTTTCAAGTAACAATTCTTTAATAAATATATTTAAATGATCATAGTATTTTTTTGGATAAATTTGCGAAATAACAATATGTATTTTTAATTGTTTAATCATACGGTTTTACATTCATGGGAAAAAATTGAATATTAAAAAAATATTTTTTCACCTTTATTTCTCACTAGAAAATTAACGTATTTTAATCGGATTTGTAAGGAAATATAATAAAATTTTGTGAATAAGTATATTTTTAAATTAAAAAATCGCAGTATTTTGTTGTGTTACACACTTATACGTACCGAGAGATTGTCGCATTACTCATACTCATATACTACTTTATAAATTGTCCTTTTAGTGATAATGGTTAAATAAATTAAAATTTTGCATTGTTATACATACCGAAAGATTGTCGAATTAGTCATACTCATATACTAGTCTTATTACCTACATCGTACGCGGTTTTCTTTCATAAATTTAATTTATATATAATAATTTTTATTGATTTAAATAAATTAATAAATTATTTTTTATAATATAATTTTTATTTACACGTAAAGTACTCATATTTCATTTTTATATGTAAAGGAGTTTTCCCTATTTTATCAAAATCGCAAAGTCATAAAGTTATTTTTTCATAAAGATATTGTAACCAGTGAATTTATGTAAATTGTTGTATATTGTGATAGAATCTCATGAAATAAAATATGATTTAAAAAAAACGATTAATGTACTATAAACAATTATAATTTATAAATTATAAAGAGGTTTTTCTAATTAATCTATGATCTGGCCAGATCAAATTTATAATGGTAAATTTAATTAGTATTTACTCATTCTTAAATAGACACTATGTTTATATTAATCAATTATAAACAATTATAAATATTAATCATTAGTATTCCACTATGCGTGTATTTGAATTCTAATGCATTCTTAAATAGAATCGTTCAACTATATTTGAATCTTTTTTCGGTCAAATCTATCTTTGAATTGTAGGATTGTTAGAATTATATAATCGGAACAAACTACGGTATACTAATAAATACAAATGATTATTATTTGAATAAAATATATTCAAATAAGTCATAAAATTTTATCAAAATATAACTAACAAAAATATGATAATATTTTATTATTAATATTGTTATATGATCTTGGCTCCATTAATCTCTTTTCGCCTTATAACTCTATAGTTACTTTTGTTTATTTTTCTTTTTGAAACTACCGTCAAAACACGTACAAACTCTCTTAGGAATTTCCGATCTTATTTGCCCCAAAGTGTTAAAGTAAAAAATTAAAATTTTAAATGTAATATTCGAAAATTCCTCACATCAAATAGACTTAAAAAATTATTATTTATAATATGTTAACTAAGTTATTATATTAAATTATATTTTTAAGAAACTTAACTAAGATATGAAGTATTAACAGATTGTAGAAAATAATCAAAGGTAAAATAATTTTAATTGGATAAACAAAAATGATAGGTTTTATAACTAATTTAAAAAATGATTTGTTAAATATTTAATTTTAATCATCAATTATAGTGGACACAAAGTATGTCACGTGGGTAATTAGATTGAATTGTTGTATGACGCGGCTTAAATATATTGGATAATCATTAATTGACGTGTCAAAAAATCGGGGCAGATTGCACCAGAGTACAACGACACATAACAAAATCGACCAGAGCCCGCCACATAGAATTTTCAAGTCTCTGTTTGATTGATATTGATTATATTATAAATTTTTCTTTTAGTGATAAAAATCAAATCCGAATTTAATAATAGTTAAATAAATTAAAATTTTACATTGTTTAATTTTAGAGCAACTAAAACCGAATTCAATTTCACACAATCAAGCAAATTCAATTCAAGAAGAAGAAGCAACAAGGGAGGTTCCACATTTCAACATCTCGCTCTTTTGTGTTTGTTATGTTCGACTGAATTGCCGCATAACCACCTCCTAACTACAATATAAACTGGCAACAGAAAGACCAAAATACCCCTCTAATCACTACCTCATATGACCCACATATCCTACATACCCCTCTCAAGCTAGACTTGGGTAGGAGACATAAGGCCAAGCTTGGAACAAAGGAACTTGTGTTGATGAGCACCCAAAGCTTTCGTCGGACATGAGAAGTCTGAATGAAGCCTTGTTGGACCATCTCTCGGATGAAATGAGAGTCGATACGAACGCATTTAGTCCGTTCATAGAAAACCGGATTCAAAGCCAAGCATTGAGCAGCCCGATTGTCACAATGTAACTTGATAGGCAACTGAACATCAATACGAAGATCAGTGAGCAAACCCTGCATCCAAACCAGTTCACTGGCAGCAGATGATAGCTGCGATATTCACTTTCTGTTGATGATTTAGAAAGTACCTTCTGTTTCTTAGTCTTCCATGACGCCAAAGAAGAACCTAAGAATACGCAGTAACCTCACAATGATCGCCCAGTGTCAATGCAATTGCCCCAATCAGCATCACTGTATGTTGTAAGAGTAAGAATTGTGACTGTTGAGTATGAAAAAGCCATGTGAAAACTTCCCTTCAAATACCTAAGAAGATATAGAGCAGCATTCCAGTGAGGCTTGAGAGGGTGTTGAATAAACTGGCTTAGTTGTTGCAATGTGTATGCAATTTCAAGATGAGTTAGAGTTAAGTAAAGCAGCCGTCCAATCAACCTTCTGTAACTTTCTGGATGCTCAAAAGGATCACTAACATCGACAGACAATTTGACCCCATGTTGCATTGGAAAAGCAGCAAGCTTGCAGGATTCCATTTGAGCATCTTTCAGGATATCAAGTATGTACATTTCCTTTGGTTTAAAAGAATACCTGAAGAGGAACGAGAAATCTCCATTCCAAGGAAATAGTGTGCCACTCCCAAATCCTTGATAGAGAAGGCAGAATGAAGAGATGATTTAGTACTAGCAATTTCAGAACCTAAGTTACCCAGCAGCAACATATCATCCACATATATCAAGGTAATTATGAAATCAGATCCAACTGCCTTGACAAAAAGAGAGTAATCATGCTTTGATTGAGAATATCCCAAACGAATTAAGAACTTAGTCAACTCATGGTTCCATTGCCTGCTTAAGACCATAGAGATATCTATTAAGTTTGCACACATGGCCAGGCTTAATCTCATAACCATCAGGAGTCTGCATATACACTTCCTCTTCTAAAAAAACCATGACGAAATGTATTATTTACATCCAGTTGATGTAAAACCCACCCTTTAACTGCATCAAGTGCAAGTATCACTCTAACTGTTGCTAACTTGGCCACCGATGAAAAAGTTTGCTTGTAATCTTTGTCTTTAACTTGATTGTAACATTTAGCAACCAACCTTGCTTTGTACCTCTCTATACTTCCATCCTGCCTATATTTGATTTTAAAAATCAACTTAGAGCCAATAGCTTTCTTGCCTACAGGAAGTTGTGTAACAGTCCAGGTGTGGTTTTTCTCAAGTGCTGCTCACTCAGCCTGCATAGCATTTTCCCACTGAAGAATGCCTTTGGCTTGATTGTAAGAACAAGGCTCAAAGGTAGCACAAACATTAACAAAGGAATTGATGAAATCATGAGACAAAGGGGCCAAATGATGAACAGAAAACACAGCAAAAGTTGACTCTCATAATCTGAACTTGGTCCTGGCAATCTGGTTGAAAGCCCTGAACAAATGTAGTCATTCAACCTAGCAGACCTATGAATCTCTCTTTTAGAAACCATAGGGATATGCACATCAAAGGCTGAAGGAATAGCAACAGGAGAGGAAGTATCAGAACCAGGAGGAGTGACAGAACTAGATGAAGAACCTGAATGTTCATCAATACTAGAGTCATCAATGACCATATTCTCTGGTTGACCATGAGACTCACCATTCTCATCAGGGAATTTACTGATAATAGGAGAGAGATCCCGCATAATATTAGAATCATCACTAGGCAAAGACATATCATGACGAGAGGAAGGAAAACCATTTGACACTGTATTCTTTCTGAATGGAAAATCATGCTCAACAAACTAAACATGTCTACTTACTATAACAGTTTGTTTCTGAACATCAAATAACTTGAAGGCCTTTTGGCCAGGAGGATAACCAAGGAAGACACACTTTCTAGAAATAAGACCAAGCTTATCTCTGTAATCATTGGGTTGTAAAGCATAACAAAGGCAACCCACAGTTTTGAGATTGTCCAATGTAGGAGGAGTGTTGTACAAAATCTCAAAAGGTGACTTCCACTGAAGTACACTAGATGGCATCTTGTTAATCAAATATGTGGCACTCAAAACACAATCCCCCCAAAATTGAATAGGTAAACAAGCATGATGCCTAATAGCTCTGGCAGTTTTCATTAAATGCATATGCTTCCTTTCAACTTTGCCATTTTGCTCATGAACACTAGGTGCAGACTTCTGATGAACAATACCTCGAGCCAACAACAAATCTGAACATCCTTTCTCAATAAATTCAATCCTATTGTCAGTTCTCAAAATCTTAACCTTCAACTGAAACTGTGTCACAACAAAATTCAAGAAATTCTTGAGTACTGTAAGCACCTACATCTTATCTTGTATAAGATACACCCAGGTAGTCCTAGAAAAATCATCTAGGATAGTTAAGAAGTACTTAGCACCACACAAAGCTGGAGTTCTGTTGGGACCCCATAAATCCATGTGAACCAACTGAAAAATGCCATCAGACACTGACTTACTTCTAGAAAAAGGCAATTTGTGAAACTTAGTCAATTCACATGTATCACAAACGAAATCCTTCAAATCAACAGAAGAACACTCAGATAAGTGTTTCATTTTTTAAACAGAAAGATGTCCAAGTCGGGCATGTAAAGTATGTAAATTCACTACTTTATTGCAATCATGGGAGATATGATCAATCCCATTCAAAGTACAGCAACTAACACCATCAGTGCTCACTCTCATCAACTCTTGGGAGTTCAAAATGTAGAGACCTCCTTCTTCACTCCCTTGAGCAATCATTCTCCTAGTTATAAGGTCCTTTAACCAACATGATTCCTCATTAAACCGAAATTCCATATTTTGATAATGTAACACCTTTGACACAGGCATCAAATTATCCCTAAACTGTGGAACAAATAGCACATTCTGCAATAAAAAATCATGTGTAACTTGCATAGACCCTGACTGACTCACAACAATACTAGTACCATCAGGCAAACCAAGATTGATGACACTTTGCAAATTCCTCAAACTCATAAACACATATTTATCAAAAGCAATGTTATTTGTAGCACCAGAATCAACTATTCATTTATTCTTATCAGCTTTATTAGCACCAATGAGAAATGAAACACTCAAGGTACCTGCAAAATGAACCATTGCTTGATTTGCTGAACCATCGTATTGCTCCATCTTGGTCTTTCCTTTCATCATCTTTGATGATTTCATTAAAAACTACATTCACGTACCATAGCAGGATCTGGCCTTGACTCACCATGTCCATCCAGTGGACTTTCAAACTGAGGTGTCTCAAGATGTGCGGCAAACTTCCCACCTTGCTTGGGTCTCTCTTCTTCACGAGGTCCCTTATACCATTCAAGATAACCTACTAGCTTAAAGCAGTAATCCTTAGTGTGACCTTCTTTGTTACAGTAATCACATTTTCTATCAAACCTTGGTTTCTTAAACTCCTTCTTTCCTTGATCACCAACTTTATACTAATCTTGCCTTGACTGTGAATACCTATTCACATCATTTGCTTCATAATCCACATTGCTGCTTTGACCAACAACTAACACATTAGAATCTCCTTGTTCAATAGAGGCCGCTCCTTTGGACCTTTCCAGTTGCACGTCCATCTGAAATGCTCTATTCAATCCTGGCATCATATCTTTTGACAATACATTACTTTTGAGAGGCTCATACACCTCGTTGAGCCCCATCAAGAATTGCATGACTTTTGCCTTTTCTTCCCTCTCAATCACACGCTTCACTAAAGCACAAGAACAATGACTCACAACACCACATGTGCAGCCAAGAACAGCACCAAGAAGTAATAATTCATCCCATATTTTCTTCAGCTTACCAAACTAGGCCCCAACCGATAAGTTTTTTTGCTTTAAATTGCACATATCCCTTCGCAATTATTTAAAGATCAAGGGATCATTTGTTTCATGAAATCTTTCCTTGATTTCCTGCCACAATTCCCTGGAAGATTGCACATACATGAACGACTCAGCAACATCACTTGTCATCGAATTAATAAGCCAACAACGCACCATATAATATGCTCGTATCCACTTCTCGAAATCTTCACTGTTCTCAGCCAGTTGAACACAACTACCTGTGATAAAACCAAGTTTGGCCTTGGCACCCAAAGCCATGAGAATTCCGTGACTCCAACTCACAAAATTTATTCCATTGAACGGTGTGGATACCAGTTGCATCCCAGGGTGATCAGAATTTGACAGAAATAGAGGATTGTAATGAATATTACCTAGATTCTGCGCAAAATCCCCAAACTGAAATCCATGAATTGCTCCCATAGCAAAGCCTCTGCCAGCAGCTCCTGGCGCCGGAGGTGTGACGAAGGTACCTCTACCTCTGTCGACATCTAATCCCTGACTATGAGGACTTACATTCGGATTCCCTCTTCCAGCCATCGTCGAGACAATCGAATCAATCAAACAACAAAATCAACCGAATTTAGAGAAACGGACAACGACGAAACTCGACGAAGCTCAACGAAGCTATGATACAATTTAGAGTAACTAAAACCGAATTCAATTTCACACAATCAAGCAAATTCAATTCAAGAAGAAGAAGCAACAATGGAGGTTCCACATTTCAACCTCTCGCTCTCCCTCTCTCTGTGTTTGTTTATGTTCAACTGAATTGCCGCCTAACCACCTCCTAACTACAATATAAACTGGCAGCAGAAAGAACAAAATACCCCTCTAATCACTACCTTATATGACCCACATATCCTACATTATTAATTTTTTAAAAATAATTATAAATATATTTATTGATTAAAAAAACTCGTATTTTACCTTGTCTCGTACCCTAAAAATCTCAAGGAATGTTGAAATGTTCAAATAACACGGAACATCTTTTTCAATGGAGTAGCTAATTATTGAATTTAATTTTTATTAATTTCAATTTAACACTACGTACTTCGATCAATAAGAAAATGTGAAGGTTATAATTGTCAACGTACGTATATTGGTAATAATTAGAACACGTCAGGTCAAACGTAAGGTGAGAACTGAGAAGAATTTGCAACTAGC
Source organism: Persicaria maculosa (assembly GCA_963922045.1). Taxonomy (NCBI): domain Eukaryota; kingdom Viridiplantae; phylum Streptophyta; class Magnoliopsida; order Caryophyllales; family Polygonaceae; genus Persicaria; species Persicaria maculosa. Next base: position 9,040,987 of record OY998253.1, read on the forward strand.
TAGGAAGGAACTTTTAGAGATCACACGATTATTATTTAATTCAAACTTAATTACTAATCCAATAATGATATATAAGTATATAACATGCAAAAATAATCTTTAACCTTGGTCACAAGCAGTCTGTTCCAAGGACATCGAGTGGAAGAAGGTATATATGCTCGATGTGCTTCAATTCACTCGACGTCTTGACTGATCTAGCTAGTCGATGTTGAGTGACTCTTTAGTACTCCGTCCTTGGCTCCATTGTTGTTGATCTTACACCTATATGTGTCAGAAGATAAAAACCAAACCAAAACAAAACAAAACGAAAAGAAGTCCAAAACAAAGTTCAAAACAAAAACCAAATATCCAAAACCCTAAAAACAATAGTCTATATACATGCTCTAAATTTTAGAGTCGCTAGGCCGACTTTTTCTCTTGCGATCAAGGGGACATCTACAGGGCCCACGTGGCTCGGGCCTCGAACAGGACTCCATCTTTGTTGTTAAGATGCATTCCTCTAGGGTGGATCTTGTATACCTTGAATGGTCCCACCTTCTTTTCCCTGAACTTGCCAGGGAACCAATGACTCTTTGATTTGGAGACATACATCGTATCCTACTTCGTACTCCTTTGGATCGTCATTGCAAACCCTGCAAAGTCTAACATACCAAGACATACATCTTCCATTTGTAATAGATAGATCATGGATTGAAATAGAGGAAGAGAGATCCATACCTTTGGTTGCCTTTTCTTCGTTCTGTGGATCCAGTCGATGTCGAGTGAGTTCACTCGATATCGAGTCAGTTCTGCTCTCTAGAGGTGTTGTCAACGGAGTAAATGTGTGTGACTTGATCGGTCTAAAACTAACCCCCCGCAAGCGTACGGTGCCAATTGTAGTAATCGAGTGTCGAATCTCAGGGAACGTGTGAATACTAATTGCAGAACCTCAACTAGTTTACTTAAGCCAAATAGAAGAATTGATTTTTGAAGGAATCGGAAAATAGGAAGAAGAAAAATAACAAATTGCAAGTTTTTGTGAATATATGATAAGAAACATTCCAGAGTTAGGGTTCACTGCAACAATGCATCCTCGATAGACTAGATAATTTTCATGTCTGAACAAATTGAAAAGAGATATTTGAAGGTAAACTATCTAAATTCATCATTGCTCAGCCTACGCATGTTGCAATAACTATGTCCGTTTCAATAAATTACCACTTAGCTTACGCTTGTTGTAGAATAAATCAAGTTGGGCCGCTCATTAAGCACTTAGACCCTAGAGAGAAAATCGACCAAACCATCGCGTGCGCGATCTGCAAAATCAATTCAAACCTAGGTTGTCTACGATAGTTTATTATCCTCAAAAGAATTAAATAGATTGCTCATAAACAATTCTCCAATTCAATCCATGTTTTCCAATAAAATTAACAACTTTATCTATATATCCAATCTCAATTTGTAGCCGGCGCATATTGAACATCAAAAGGATTCCAAACAATCATAGAATTAATCGGATTAAACACTCATGGGTTAAATCAAATAAATAATAGAATTCATTCAAGCAATCATCACACACATGTCTATCTCAACATCGTTGGGATCACCTCTACCCCAGAACAAGGAAATTAGCCAGACATAGATTCAGACACAATCAAAGAAATCATGATGAAAGAATATAAAACTAGATTGAAAGAACTTATCTTGAATCCAACAAAACAATCATTCAAGAAGAAATCCCTGAAAAGCCTAAACTCTCAATGTCTGCAACTCGGGTTTGCGGAATGAAAATTGTACGTCTTATTATCCAACCCTAATTCTCCATCTATAGCCCTAAAAAAAAGTCTAAAAATAATCCTAAAATAATAATAAAACATACCAAAAACTCGTCCAACAAAATATAAAATCGAATAAAAAATCCCGATGAAATAATGCCGAAGAACAGTATCGACTCAATACTCATGGGTAGCGACCCGATATTTCGCTACTATAAAGCTTTCTTTCACTCGGAAGGTTCATGTATCGAGTCGATAGTTGCAAGTATCGAATCGATATGTCGTGATTTCCTCTCTGCTCGTTGTATCGACTCGATATGTCTAGGTCCTGAGTCCGAGTCCGCTTTGCTTCTTTAATTTTGACCTTGAAAACTCTCTTGCCTTGACTCATGGCTCTCGAATGCTCTCTATGGGCATACTCTGACTTCAATGACCATCCTCGAACATGACTCATTCCTTGCTCATTTTCCTTGGCTCGTGAAATATTCCAAAATATGCACCGAAACACCTGAAATTTTACACACACCAAGTGCAGATCTCTATACTCGAAATAACACATAAATCACATAAAAACACATATAAAGTAACACTTAATAGACATAAAACCTACTCATAAGACACCTAAAATCACATAAAATGAGATAATATCATGACTCGATGTCGGGTAGGATGATGGCTCTACCCTATACTTAGCTTTTGGCACAGGTTCTGGCTCCTCAGGTGCAGCCGATGTCAAGTAGAGTGAGTCGACGTCGACTAGATGATCAGTGTATTGGCTCCAGATTGCCATAATTTCCTCTAATTGGGACTCCATAGCCCTCTCCTCTAGTTCCTTTGAAGTCATATTCCTCATTTTTGGTTCCTCACAAGGGATATAGCTTCCCTTAATAAGTAATGACTTCACCTCCACCTAGACCTGTCAAACGGGTCATTCCGGTCGGGTTCGGGTCGGGTCACTCCGGGTCTCGGGTAAAACGGGTCCCGGGTAAAACGGGTTCCGGGTTTTTCGAGTTGACTAGAACCCGGGTTTGACCGGGTTTTGGGCGGGTTCGGGTCGATTTCGGGTTTGTCAATTTTTTCTTTTTTAAATTAAAAAAAATCATAATTTGATAATTTTGCGATAAATTTTAATTAAATATAAAAAAATTTAATTATATTTAATTATAAATCAACCGGGTCACCGGGTCAATCGGGTAAATCGGGTCAAAATTACCGGGTCAATCGGGTCACCGGGTCGAAACCCAGATTACCCGGAAAATTTCCGGGTTTTCGGGTTCGGGTCGAAAAAAATTTCCGGGTCTTGACCCAAAAAATTTCGGTCGGTCGGGTCGGGTCACCGGGTCGGGTTGTGTTTTGACAGGTCTACCTCCACCCTATCCAGCTTCTCCATGGTTTTGTTGAAAGAGAACTCGATAACCTCATCACTAATGGTAAAAGTGAGCATCCCCTTTCTCACGCTGATGTTGGCGTCTACAGTGGCTATGAATGGCCTACCAAGGATGATAGGGCATGTAGGATCCTAGGCCATATCAAGCACAATGAAGTCCGTGGGCACAAAGAACTTCCCCACCTTGACAGGGACATCATCAATAACTCTAGTGGGTGTGATGTAGTTGTTGTCGGCCATGTATAGCTTCATATCCACATGCTCTAAAGCTCCGATGTTCACCTTCGACCAAATAGATAAAGGCATGAGGCTCACACTAGCCCCTAGGTAGCAGAGAGCCTTGTAGCGATCTTGACCTAGCCCGATGGTGATTGCGAATCTCCTTGGATCCGCTCTCTTCTTCGGAAACTCTATCTTGTTGCACCCTTCTGCGATCTCAGCCTTCGATCGCTTCTTGCTTAAGATGTCTTTGAGGAACCTCACATAGGATGGCATCACGTGAAGAGCTTCGGTGAAGGGTATGGTGACATAAAGCCCTTGAAGCATCTTCACAAAACGCTGAAATTTCTTGTCGGCGGGGTCCTTCAAAGATTTGGAGAGGTAGGGGAGCGTATTCTTCTTCTTTTCAGCTGCTGGAGTCGAGTCAGATGACTCTACATCGATTGGATGAGAGTCAACATCGAGTGAAGTAGCTGGCTTTTGGAGATGTTGTGCAGATGGCTCGACGTCGACAGGGGATGCCTCAACGTCGAGTGGAACTGAGTCGACATTGACTGGATGTGACTCGACGTTGACTAAAATTCTAGTAGCTTCGTCCTACAATGTTTGTTCAAGCGTTCGTAGTTGTCACTCACTCCTTAGATTTACAGAAGTCATATGTCCAGTTGATTTTCCCTTAGGGTTGGGCTCAGATTACCCATGGAGTGATCCGGACGGTTTGGGAGTCCGCACAACCAATTGACCCTCTTGGGTCTCAATGTTCTTCCTCTAGACATCGATCTCTCCAAGTCGCGAATTGATGTCGTGCAGCTGAGTTTGTGGACGGAATTGTTGGCTTGCTTGAACTCAGCATGATTCCTCCTCAACTCATCAAGAATGAGTTGCATGTCATCCTTCTTTGACTCCCTCTCAAGGTGTCCAGTAGCTCTGTATGGTGGGGGGTCTCTTTGATATTGAGGTTGACGGTATCCTCAATTCTGTTGTTGTCCTCCATAGTTAGGACCCCCCTGTAGCTTGCCTTCTCGTGTGTCTCTGCAAGCTGGACTTGCTCGGAATATGGGTAGGCGGTGGTGTTATGCGTGACGGACCCACACTCCAAACAAGGTTGGTTGTTGGTGAGGAACTTGGCTTGCTTCTGCAGCCGTCGCACTTGGTCCTTTGTGAATTGATCCCTCACGCCAGGATTAATCTCCTTGGATGGATTATAGAGTGGCATAGATGGGGCAGGCCTCGTGTTGGAGACCTCAGGAGTCCCATAAGTGTTGTCGAACTCAACTAACCTCTCAAGGGTGTCCCAAGCACGTTGTGGTGTGTACTCGAGATACTTATAAGAGGTATAGGTGTTGATTATCTCCTTAGTAGGCACATCCAAGGAGTTGTAGGTGATCTCCAGGATAACATATGGCGTCTGCCCATGCGTAGGGCAAGACTTCAACATGTGTTTGCAGCGCTCCCAGACTTGTGCTAGTGACCTTCTGTCTGAGTTGTGTCGTCTTTGCTGGTGGGAAGAACTTGTTAAGGAACAAGTCCTCAACCTCTCCCCACATGCGGATGGATTATGGGGCCAAGCTCTCCAACCATTGTAAAGTCTTACCTGCAAGCGACCAACGAAAAGCCTTAAGTTTTACATACTCTAGATTAGGGCCGTCAACAATAGTTTCGCATAAATCTAAATATGTAGTTATGTGAGCCATAGGGCATTTATTAGTATTTCCCCTATAAGTATGCCTCCTAATTTCAAAATTAAAAGTGGGCTTAATTTCAAAAGAAATGTGAGGAAGAACAATAGGAGATTCTGGCACTGCCAAAGTAGGGTGCATGTATTTTTTCGCATTTTGAGGGATGTGCTGCAGTCACTCCTCGACTTCTCTTCTGGCTTGGGCGTCGTGATCCGCCCTTGCCTCCCACCTTTACTGATTCCTGGCTTATTCAGCCTCTCTTTGATTGAATTTCGTCTGCCTGGTGGTGAGGTCCTCCACTTGCTTGCGGAGCTTTTCAAGCTCCTGCTCCGTAGTAAGAACTGTCTCCTGTTGGTTGGACATGATCTTCTTTAGCCTTTCTTGTAGACGAAGGAAGCGTTTTGGTTCTTTTAATCCATGAAACTCCGGTGTGCGATCTGCACGTCGCATACACCTATAAAGACAACACTAAAGGAAAGCGTAAAAGAGACTAAAAAGAGCGCGATTGATGGCTTCCCTGACAACGGCTCCAAAATTTATTAGGAGGAAGAATTGATTAAACAAATATAACAATAAAATCAAACCAATCCCTATCCACACAAATAAATTACAAGACTTTCTCCCGTTGTAGTGGTAGGAATCAGGATCGATCCACGAGAAAGTGTGTCAGCGCTTGCCTAATTAGTCTCGAAAACAGCCCTCTTATGTCGACTAGAAGTCACTCGATATCGACTGAAATCCAATCGATGTCGGCTGAGTGGCAGTCGATCTCTTGTGCAATTTAGGAGAAAAAAACCAAGCGATCGGCATCAAGAGATGTGACTCGACGTCGAGTTAGGACAACTCGATATTGACTGAAGTGAGTTGATGTCATGTCAAATAATAGAAAACGGAAATAAAAGCATCGGAAAAGAACGTCCGAAGAAAGAAAGGATGAATAAGAAAGATGAACAGGATCAGCAAAGAGATTTTTGGATATCAATATTCTAAAAGACTTCCAAGGAAAGGGAATTACCACAATGATAACCATGCAAGTAATATACTCAACTCATGAAAGATGCATGTTTTTCATCAAATAACTTTCCCTATTAATAAATAGGAATATAGAGGCTCACGCATAAATCATAATTGTTACTATCATTTTCCATAATTATGGTTTACCAACTCTCGTAAGCAAAACCTAATTACTATCCAAATTCATACTAACTCCGTTCGGCAAAACATGTTACTTTACTATTCACGCACTCTTTTTTAGGAGATAAAAACTATATAAAATATCTAGTTATTTTAATAATTTTTAACAATTTCGTAGTTATTATTAATAAGTACAAACTTGTTAAAAAAAATTTTTAAAAAAATATTTTATATAGTTTTTATCATTCTAAAGAAGCATGCGTGAATAGTAAACGACATGTTTTGTCGAACGGAGGGAGTAATATATTCACTCTCACTTCAATATCATAAACATGGAATCGTCCACTACTTTCGCAGCGGATTAAGCACATAGATAGATAGATGAAAATCACATCAAAATTAAACCATAACTTTGAGCATACTTACATGGCTATCGTCAGGCTCACCCCAACCCTAGAAGTAGGACGACTACTCACGTCTCATCATCGCAAACATCTTCATCATTGACATAAAAAACTAGCTTTGAATTGAAATAAAGAGTAAGTTAAGAGTACAACTGCAAACCGCTCTCCAAATCGCCTCTCTCGGCCTCCCTCTCTTCTTTTTGCTATCTGCTCTAAACTTGATTGTTCAAGTGCTTGGATAGAATGCCTAAAACCTAGCCCACAAGGGCTTTATTTATAGTAGATCAGTCCTTACTAGTCAAGGAAAGAAATATCTATCCTACTTATTAAAGATAAAACTTCCTAATAAAATAAAATAAAATAAATAAAAGTTCCCCAGGGTAAAAATGAATTAACCCATAAGAATAGATGTATCTAAGGAAGGATAAAAGATCTTTGACTTCATGTGTAAGCAATCCTCCTCAAATCTGGACTCCTCAAAACGTGTCTTCGACGGTTAGGGTTCCAGTCGATATCAAGTGAGGGTCACTCGACATCGAGTGGTCTTGTGGTCTCGAGTGGTCTCCTTTCTTCTGGCTCGAAGTGTGGCAGTATCTCACTAGACGTCGAGTGGCTCCAATAGACGTCGAGTGGATCATCAGCAACTTGCCTCGTCCAACACTTATCCAAATTCTGACTTCACTCGAGTAGATGTCGAGTGGGTTCAGTAGACATCGAGTGAAAATCCAGCTCGGTTCCTTCTTCTCCAAATTACTCGAAAATGTTCCGATTTTTGCGAAATTCAACCAAAACTTATATAGACCTCTATATATTGCAAATAAACATAAACTACACAAATGTCATACTTTTCCAACCCAAAAGCATAAAATATAGACAAAAATTAAAATAAAAGTAGATGCAAAACATGGCAAAATAGGCGCACATCAAAACCCCATACTTAAGGTTGTGGTGCTAAATCCGGGAAAAACTTCTCAAACTTTCTTTCTTGCACTTTGATGCACTTTAATGCACTTTCTCCCATCATATGATATTTTAACATCCCTCATCCTCTCATAATACACTCCTTGCTTTTTTCACTAATATGCTTTTACCTCTCTAACATTAGCACTGCCTTCTCGCGTGTCGGAAACACGGGTGTCATGAATGAAACCATTAGGTTCAGTAGACTCCAATGATACCTTTCGTGACAGTACTTCTGCCCCTAGGATGAACAAGAATGGTGAGTGGGGAAAATTAGGGCTGGATCAGTACGGTACCGTGGGAAAATTTGGATTACCGCGTACCGTATGGATACCATTCCGTATGTATTTTTCGCTACCACCTACCAACCGAAATTGGTGGTAACCGACATTATTGGTACCGAAATTATATGTAAATCGGTACGTAATACCAATAATTTCTTTTTAATTAAAACGTAAACAAATCTTATCTATATATATTTACTTTTTTAATTTTTAAAAAGATAAAAATTCTACTTCAATAATATATAGGTAAAATCTACCCTAAAATGTACAATTACTAAAAATAAAAACTCAATGCATGGTACAATTAAAAAAAAACCTTGAAAAAAGGTACATTCTCATATGTATGTTTATATATTCTATATTAATAATTTGATAGAACTAGGCTTTTAATTCAAGAATTATATGATTAATATGTTAGAAATCTCAGCTATCTCTCGCTCCTTTAAGGTCTTCGCTCATCCATGTGAACTAGGCTTTTGATAAAGTTTCAATACGAGTTAATTCAATCACGCTTTGTTTTAGTTCAGATTTTGCCAACTCAAATCAAAATACTCAAACTTTAGAATTTAGAAATGCAACACATAGTTTCTTTAATTTGCCCTTCTGACCGATCGAAGCACTTACTGATCAACAACTTCACTCAAAATCACAAACACAATAACCTAATTAATGTAACAGCCTAAATTTCTATCACAGCTTGTTTTCAAATCTGTCACCGTATGTATCATCTTGTCCAACAATCGCTCACTGATCAACTTAGCTGGAGCGACGAGTTCTTGGCCTGCGAGTGTCTGCTTTTAGTTTCTCCGGTGAGATATTGCCTTCCAAAGCTTGAACTACCTGTTTCATACATCAGGATTGATGTTCAAATATGTACAAGACCATAGCAAAATCATCTTTATCATAAAGTTAAGGTTTAAAAAATGCGACCATGAAAGTTCAGTAAAATGTTGTCACTGTACCTGGCTCATTCGCGGTCTATAGTCAGGGAAACGATGAACGCAAACCGCTACACAAGTTACCATCCGATTCATTTCTTCATAATCATAATTATCTGCCAACGCTGGATCAACAAGTTCAGTGTCAAACTTGCCATCTTCAAGTGCTTGATCAAGCAACAAGCTCGCCTGCATCATATTCAGCTCAAGAATCGTCAATGAAAAAGATTTAAAATCAGTCCCATTCATCACCAACTCACAACATCCAGCTTGCATTTACAGATAAATATTGAAGAAACAGAAACCGTACCCATTCAACCAGATTGATTGGCTGCCGCCCGGTGATCAACTCAAGAAGTACAACCCCGAAGGAGTACACATCTGATTTCACAGTCAGTCTCCCACTTGACCCATATTCCGGAGCTAGGTACCTGCGCGCATTTTATGTTGTTTTAACAAATTTTAGAGGTCAAGTGTACATTTATTAGGTATATATGTATTGTTCTATGCTAATTTACTTAATGACTGATATCTGATGTATCAAAGGTGTTACCCGAAAGTTCCCATGATTCTGGTGCTAACATAAGTTATGTCATCAGAAACGACCTTGGCAAGTCCAAAATCAGCAACCTGCACATATATGTTAAAATTGATGTCTATACAATAACAACACCAGCACCTAGGATTCAAATGAGTTATATACTATCACTGCTACAACAAATCACCATAAGTGATACCTTTGCTTTGAAATTAGCATCAAGAAGTATATTAGTTGACTTAATGTCGCGATGAATGATTTTTGGATGACCTGCAAAATAGAATATTTGTGCCTTTCATAAGTTCAAAATAAAGGCAAATTATCAAAAATACAATGTAACCCAAAATATTTGCTTATAAAACTCGAGGGAAAATTCATGAATATAGTACTTAACACGGAAAAGGGAACGTACATTCCCCGTGTAAATAAGCAATTCCTTTAGCAGCACCCAAAGCTATACTCATTCTAGTTTCCCAATCCAGCAATGGTGTCTCTTTTCCTGTCGACAGTACAGTATAAATACAGTATAAACCTTTTCTTGATTTTGATCTAACAATTGAATTAGCTTGAATCTCTTACAAAGACAATATATATATATATTTATGTTTTAACAACTAAAAGGCATTAGGAAAAAAAGATGAAGCATAGAACAACAAAGAGAGATATGTGGCTTACCTTGCAGATGGAAGGCCAAGTTGTTGTTCTCGGCATACTCATAAACAAGCAACCTCTCAGGGCCACTAATGCAGTACCCGACCAAAGTGACGAGATTTCTATGATGAACACGACTTATAACATTGATCTCGGTTAGGAATTCACGCTCCCCTTGGAAGGTTTCAGCCTTGAGTTGCTTGATTGCAACACCAACACCGTCACCAGGAAGGACTCCTTTGTAGACAGAGCCAAATCCACCGTGGCCAAGAAAGTTGTCCTTGCTAAACTCGTTCGTTGCCATCGATAGCTCTTCATTTGTAAATGTCCTTACGCCTACATGCTCTATTGTCAGTTGAACATGATCACCGGTTGAGATGGATGAAGAAGTTGTAGTAGTACTGGTTTGAGTCTTAGAATGCAATTGAGATTCTTGTTGCTGCAGAACTACATGTGAAGATGGAGTTGTTTGAGACTGCAGCGAAGATGACTTGAGCTTGTTTCCTGCATTTAATGTCAGTTTCAATAGAGGTGTAGGGACGGAAGTAAAAATTTATGGAAGGAGGTCCACATTTTTATGCATGCGTTTGTTGATAGGAAGTAAACAATGTCGTTTTGATCTAAAACGATATTTGTTTAGACTAAAATGTCGTAGTTTTGGTCTGTTAAAAAAAAAAGATATGTTGAGGGGCATTTGAAAAACGCAAAGTATATATGAATGAACCATTTAGTAATAAGAAATCATTACAAAAATTAGATAAATAAACGAAATAGCTTAGGAGGAAAACTAATAAGACAAGAATAGCAAAAAAAAAATGATGGACATCGAACTCGAGACTAGTCGTGCAATTCACCGAAAGGGTGAAACATATCTGTAAATTATTCTTTTGATATATAAATATAAAAACTTCAAACATGCACAAGTTCAAACTTAATTATCAAAATGAGTAATATTACTATTATAACATCTCATCTCGAAATTCTTGGGCCGAATTATTGTATAGAATATCAAGTTAAGTAAAATATAAATCATTCTTGTATATTGAAAGACATAAAATGATTACATGCTTCTAATCTTTAAATATTCATAACGTTTCACTCGAATACTGGATGTAGGCCTATAATACATCAAAATGAAGATATTAATAGAAGGAAAACGTTTAATCTCCTATCTCCAATGGTGTGCCTCTCTCCTATCTCCAAACTAGCTCCCTCCCTCTCACAAACCTCATTTAAAAAATCAAAAATAAAATAAAACAAACAAAATTTATTAAATTTTTTTTAAAAAAAAAGTGTGAGAGAGGATATATAAGGGGAGGGGATAGGTAGGGGTGTTATGTGAATAAGAGTATCTCGAATTCGATTCGTACTCGCTCGATAAAAACTCGGCTCGAGCTCGTTCATTTTCTAAACGAGCCGAGTATGAGCATATTTTTTAGCTCGGTCCAAAGCTCGAGTCATTCGAATTAAGCTCGAATAGCTCGAATTTTATGGGATTTCTAAAATTTTCTTTAAGTTACTGTATAATGAAAAAGTAGAACTGCTTAGAGCTCGAAAAAAGCTAGGCTCGAGCTCGTTCATTTCCTAAACGAACCGAGTATATATGAGCACATTTTTAAGGTCGAGTTAAAATTTAGGCTCGGCTCGAGGTCATTCGTATCCTAAATGAACTGAATATGAACAAACAATATTCGACTCGTTCGGCTCAAATATCCGCCTAGAGATAGGAGGGGAAATATGAGATTTAGAACCGGTCAACCGACCCTCTTTGTGTCCGCCCCCGGATGTGTAGGCCATTCGAAGAAACGATTTTTTTTGGGCAGTTGAAATCTCCTGTAACACATTATTTCGGGTATAAATTTATATTAAAAAATTATATTTATACCCTATATACTTATATTAACATGTCTATAAATTTTTATTTTAAAAATATATGTTTTATTAAAATATAAAAAATGTTTTCTAAAATAATCAATCTTTTAATTATCCATAATTTTTAATAATAATTTTTCATAATAAAATTTTATAAACATGTTAATATAAGTGCATTAAATATAAATATAATTTTTTTTAATATAAATTTATACATAAAATAATTAAGTGTAACACCGAGTGTAATACCCCGGTGTTACAGGGGATTCTCACTTTTTTTTGGGGGGTCTTTGAGGATTTTGAAATTTTCAGAAAAGCTACATTTTTCATCTCATTCTTTAAAATGAGAAAGCAATAAAAAAAAATTCCTAAATCTGAAACATTATTTAAAATAAATAATTTTTCAAAATTTTGAAATGTGAAAACTATTGGAATTGAAGTAAAAATAATTTAAAAAATATTTATTTTATCAAATGATTCACCATACCTCAAATTGAGATGGAGGGGGGAAATTTTGTCCAAATCTGTAGTATTTTTTTTTTTTAAGAAAATTTTGTCACCAATTATTCCTTAAATCATCAAACTAGAGAAGTTATTAGGGCTAGAATAAAAATAATTTGAATAAAATATGATCTTTATTTACAAATGTTGAAATTTTTTTAGGAAAAGTATTGGAGATGCTCATCAAGCCAAACCAAAATGCAAACTTTAGGGTACATATAAAGATAGATGATATGGTTCAGGTGGGCCAACGTACTCTTGAAGTGAAAAGATGAAAATAATGAATATTTTGAAATATTAATACAATTATTCTTTATTGCCAAACTTTAAAATTGATTAATATCATAACATTATATCGAGTATTATGTGAATATAAATATTTTGTGATACATTAATTAGAGTTAAACATTTTTTAAAGTTTAATTGAAAATAATAAATAAAAAATATATTGTTCACATGATATACACACAAAATAATTACAGTACATCATATGAATAATCTTGATGTTACATAAGAATAATCAATATGTTCATAGTTTACATACTATAACATGTGTTTACGTTGAATTTATCTCTGTTGTTGATGTAACACAATGCTTTCTCCATTAAAAAAATTCTTTTAACTTTTTAGCACATTTTTAAGGGGTAAAAGGCTATATAAAATATTATTATTTTTATTAATCTTTTTACATAAATTTATACAATATTTATAATTAGTAATTTATATAATATTTATAATTAGTAATATGTATGAAATTATATATATGTGTATATATATATATATAATAAATTGAAAAGTTAAATGAATATTTTAAAACTGAGGGAGTATTAATTTTTCTCATCGACCATATGGATATTCCCACCAAAACATTACCATAATAATATACTATATGTATAATGTATTGTTAAATACAGTACCTTCTTTTCCAATTTTCTCCGGTGTAGATACCGATACAGTTGGGCTTCCCTATTTTTTATTTTTTTTTTTAAAGAAGAGGGGAAAAGTTAGAGAAACGTACAGATCTCATCATGGAAATTAAATACGCCGATCGAAAATAACAATGCAAGATAGGTAATTTTTTTGTAGTTGAGATTGAGAAAATTAAATTTGGAGTCGTAAAAATATAAATTACCGACAAAAGAAGGTCTTTCCCCTCCCGCCGGCGCCGCCTGCGCTTAAGCAGGAAATACAGCAAAGCAGCCGCCACCAACACCGCCACACCAGCCGCCACCAAGCCGCCCACCAGTGCCGCCGATCCTTTACTCGTACTCGCAGGCTGCGAAACTGAAACTTCTGATCCTGGCGGCGGCGGTGCATAGCTGGATGCCGGCGGAGTTGAGTACTCCTCCAGATTCCGTGACGACAGTGGCAGCAGCATTGGTGGCAGAGCTACGTTTTCCAAATTCGGCAAGAGTAGCGATTCCGATGACTCCGGAGTAACTGCAATTCCTACAGGTGCAGGTGGACAAGGTTCCATCGCTACCTATCGATTTATCTCAAGATTTAATTATATGGTGCCTCTTTTTCCTTTTTGGGGATCTCCGGAGAAGCAAATTAAGCACGCTCTTCATCTGTTCTTGATCGAGATGATATTTTATAACGGCTTCATATTCTTTGGTGGGGTCGAATGAAATTAGTTAATGTTTTTGAACAAGTGGAGGTCGACTGTTTACGCCGTTCGAGTATTATTGGATCGATGGCTGCCATCATGGTAGTCAAGCTAGATATATAAATGAGGGTAAAGCCAATAATATATTATGTAGGAAGTTAAAACATGGAGGGAAAAAAGTGAGTAAATGTTTGTCTAATAAGCTCTAATTAATTAAATATTCACTATTTAAGATTTATTAATTAAATATCTACCGATTATTCATTAACTGCTGCTAGTTGAATTTTTTATGTTGATTGTTGACAAATGAACTGATGAGATTCGAACTAATATCTTAGCTAATACCGTGTACATGACATCGGATGTGTCGATTCGGATTCGGATTCGAATTCGAATGAGGCTGTTGGTGGGAGTTCACTTGGGGAACCGGTGATCTCTAGGGCTACTTCTTTTGACATGGTTAGATTAAATTACCTACTAATTATATGGATCTCCAACGTTATTAGACATTTAAGCTGACATTATTTTTTGTCGGTTTGTTACTCGATGTTGACCTATTATAAAATTTTATGTTCTTCACTTTGCCAATGACCAACTTACATTCCTATAGAGAGTATTGAAAAATTTGAACAGATCAATCCATAAAACAATTTGAACCGCAGACATTGGACCTACTGAGGATTGATCGAACAATGTGAACAAATAAATCTATAAAACAGTTTGAACCATAGAAATTAGGATTTATCTTCATACAGCATTTCAAGTAATCTCTTCACAAATAGGGTATTCATTATTCAACTATTCACGCCTTCACAGACAGCATGAGAGAGGAAGGACCCAACCAAAAGTTCCGATCAATATTTCACAGGCTGTGAATAAGTAACTCACAAAGGACACGAGCTCAGAGGGATCGAGGATGCGAATACGTTGTCGAGAGGATGGAGCCCGGAATGAAGTGCAGGAAGGAACTACGAATTAAGGAGATGAACTCTCGGATTATTTGGGTGACCGCCATTAAAGCAGAAGGTTCAAGGTTTTCAACTTCTCAAAGTTTTTTAAAATAACTAGATCTGACCATTTGATTGAGTTTCAAGGATGGAGTTTTTTTTTTTTTTTTTTTTAATTTCCCTAATGTGTTTTACATAAAAACTTGAAAGAATTTAAAATAAATTTTATAAAAATTTTAAATACATATTGGTAGAATTTGATTGATATACACTTACCAACCAATTTCAAATTGGTTCGGTAATAACAATACCAAGTTTTCAGTTTTGATTACGGTACCGTTACCATATCAAGTTTCGGAACTTGATTTGGCATGCCGAACTAACTATATTGATAATCAATTAAATTGATTACTAATTTAACTGTCGATTAATACGTGAGCGGTTTGTCTTTGTACGTTTTGGTCAGCCCTAAGTTTTTCGTTATTGTTTCCTTCACTTGATTCTTATCCCCCATTCATAGCTAGTCTCTTGCCGTACAAAACAACACTTTAACAGCGGTTGTTTTGTAGTGGTATATTAATCATAGCCCTAATTTTTTTTGGTTCATAGGTAGGCACTTAGGCCATTACAATATGGAGGAGAGGGGATTCGAACTCATGACCTATTGGTCACTACACTAATTAACAATACGATAAAAGCAATATTTGAACGAGAATTATATTTGGCTTTGGGTGAAATTGTCCTTTTATGCTCAATTGATCACAATGACTAAATAAGAAATTGGCCGCCACGACCTTATTGACTATAAATTAGTGTGACCATTTTTTTAGCTCGGTTCATTTAAAAAGAAAAATTCTAGAGCCATGTCTCTCTCTAATCTCACAGTCTCCCCTCCCCCTGCGCGCGCTCTCTTTCTCTGTCTTATCTCCTCCTCCTTTTTTATCTCTACAGACGCCAGATCTCTCTCCCTTGGAGCACTCATTAACATAGGGTGGAGGTAGCATGAGCACCACATCCCATGCAATCACCGAAAGAAAACGAAGCCCAATCCAGAAGACGATGTCGGGCTGATTGTAAAGTGTTGCATGTTAGAGCCGATCCTATAGAAGATATTGGCCGGTTGTATCTTCGCAAAATTGGAGAAGAGATGAAGTTCAGGACCAGTGCGCAACGTTTTGATATGCTTACTGTCACTACAAAAAACACATGAAATAACCGCGAATAGGCCACGAAAGATCGTGGCTAAACGGTTTAGCGATGGGCATAGCAACGATTTTTACGTTCATGTCCATTCGTGGCTATATGCCTCGTCGCTAAATGTCAGATTTCCAACATCCGTGGCTAACAGCCACGAACTGACAATGTCGTGGCTACATTCGTGGCTATATGCCTCGTCGCTAAATGTCAGATTTCCAACTCGAGGAATTTATGGCTAATAGATACGAATTCAGCCACGGTATGGTCGTGGCTGATGTCGTAGCCACACACGTGCGAGTCTCCATTGAGGCTCAACGACTGTCGTGGCTGATCTCGTGGCTAAATTCAACCAGTGGCTATATCCGTGGCTAATAGCCACGGATATAGCCACGGCATATGTTTCGTGGCAAATGGCCACGAAGGAAGGGTACGTGCCTCATCTCCTTAGCCACGGGTACAGCCACGGCGTTTTCATTCGTGGCCAGAGGCCACGAAAGGAAGGCATGCTTGTCATTTTCATAGCCACAGGTACAGCCACGGGGTGTCAATTGTGGCTAACGTCGTGGCTAACAGCCATGAATTTAGCCACGCCAGTACTGCTCATGGCTAAAATCCATGATTTTTTTCCGCGAATTTATGTCAGTACCACCAACCACGGATTTAGCCACGAAATACTTCTCTCCCCGCCTAAATAGCGATGACATGTCAGGTCGTGGCTAATGTCGTGGCTGATAGCCACAACACTATGACGTGGCTAAAAAATCCGTGGCTATTTCCTGTGTTTTTGGTAGTGTGTTATGTTTTGTAATCCTTGTAATAAGTTGCAATCAAGACATTGGTTTATTTGGTTTGTAAGATGCACTAGCTACTAGGACAGGTTCACTAGGGTTCAACATAACCTAGCCATTGCCATGGTCAAGGAAAAGCACATTGGACCCATGGTTGCACCATGTTAGGGACCAATGGCTAGCCTTGACCCATAAGGTGAAGCTAGAGTGTGTGTGACACCTTAGTGTTTATTGTTGGGTCCTTTGTGTTTGATGTTTGCAGGACTGAGCTCATATAGATTTGGGCCTATTCCATCTGGCCCAAATCTGAGCCCATATCTCTCGGCTTCTTTCCGAACGTTGTAACCCTAGCCTTTATAAACTCTCTTTGGACACCTATGAGAACAGTAGCATCGCTCTCATTCTCTCTGGTAAGCCAAGGGGCAACTTGGTTAGGGTTTGGGAGGAAAAATACTAGGGTTCGGCTTTCTGGCCACCCGACGCCGGCGATTCTCTTCAAGGGTGCTCTTCTGGGTTGATGCTACCTGAGTGCCTGCTCGTCTGACGAAGAAGAAGAAGAATGGAGGGTTCTGCAAGGAGAAATCTCCCCTGAGATTTCTCGGTGTCCTTCACGGACGATTTCTAACCCTATTCCTTGTTTATCTTCTTTGTCCTTGTTCAGTTAGAATCGCGTCTTAGTGCTAGTTCATCTGAAACCTTTGTAATCTGTCTTTGAACCTTTGGATGCTTAGTGAAATTGGGTGAACCTCCCCTCCTGAGGTTCCGCGGATGTAGGGAAACCGAACCGCGTAAACAAAGTCTTGTGTCTCTCGTTTATGCATGTTATCACTTTACTTGAGTTTATCGCGAGTTATTCGAAGATAGAAACCCTAGATCGAACAAATTGGTATCAGAGCCTTGGCTTGACCCTCTTTCGCCTTCGAAAAAGGGTTGAACCAGCCTTGATTCTTTGAGCTTCCGCTGGATCTAGGGTTTATTGTCATCGTTTAGCTTTCGTTTGTGCTTTCTGTTCTACAATAACAAGAAAAACCAAAAATATCTTTGTTTACTTTAGGGTTTCCTAGATCTAGCCTTCCTTGCTTTAGATCCTCTGTATTAAGTTTTTCCTTAACTTATATTTGTGTTTTTTCTATGGAAGAGAACACAGTAAGGATGAAGCCCTTTGATGGGACTACTGACTTTGCCATGTGGCAAGTCAAAATGAAGGCTGTGTTGATCAAGGAGAAGTGCTGGAAGGCTGTGACAGAAGCCTATCCTCCTAGCACTACAGACACATCCAAGGCTGAAATGGATGAGCAAGCTCATTCAGAAATAATGATAAGGTTAGCTGACGACGTAGCTCATCAGGTGGTGAGCAAAACTTCTGCTAAATCTCTCTGGGATGCTCTTGAGTCTCTTTATTTGACTAAGTCCTTGCCTAGAAAGATATCTTTGTTGTGTCGTTTGTTCACTTTTAAAATGGATGTTAACCTGTCATTAAATGAAAACTTGGATAAATTTCTTAGGCTTACTCAAGAGCTTGAAAGATGTGATGATAAGGTTAAGGATACTCATCAAGCTGTGTTGTTATTAAACTCTCTGCCTTCACAATTTGACACTTTTAAGGATGTGATTCAATTCAGTAATGATGACTTGAGTAAAGAAAAAATTCTTGAGTCTATTATTGAGAAAAATGAGATCATGAAAGTGTTCAAAACCAAAAATGAGAAGAAAACTGAAAACAATAACAAATCTGAGGTTCTCTTTACAAAGGCTAAGAGTAAGAACAATAACAAGAAGTCTAAGAAGAAAGATAAGGAAAAGGATGAGTCTAACTCTTCTGGGGAAGGTAACAGTAATAGAAACTGCCATTATTGTGACGAACCTGGCATTTCATTAAAGACTGTTATAAAAAGAAAAAGGTTGATGAAAACAAGAAGAAAAAAGAAACTGTTGTTGTGCTTGAACAACAAACTGATTATTCTCATCAACTGCTTGTGTGTTCTTCTGATGTGCCTTCTAATACATGGATTTTAGACTCTGGTTGCACCATTCATGCTACTCCTGATAAATCTATGTTTAGCTCTTTTTCTGAGTATGATGGTGGTGATGTTTTGCTTGGTGATGACACTGCATTGTCTATTAAGGGTATTGGAAATGTGCCTATTAGAATGTTTGATGGGAAAATCAGGGTTCTCCAAAAGGTCAGGTGGGTGCCTGATCTTAAGAGAAATTTAATGTCTGAATCTATTTTGGATGATTCCAAGTATCACATTAACACTTACAGTGGTATTAAGGAAGTCTCTAAAAATGGGACTATACTTATACGCATTATCAAGAAAAGAGGACTATACTGTGTTATAGGAACTCTTGAACTGAACTGTACCACTGTTAAGGATGGTGTGGCACTTGATCAGACCAAACTTTGGCACACTAGACTTGGTCATATTGGCATTAATGGTTTGAATCATTTGTTTAAATCTGGCATGATTAATTCTAAACCTGTTGATCTGAAACTGTGGGAGGGTTGCATTTATGGTAAGAAATCTAAGCATGCTTTTCCTAAGTCTTCTTATGTTGCAGTTAAACCTCTTGAGTATGTGCATTCTGATTTGTGGGGTCCTGCTCAGATTGATACTATAGGGGGTAGAAAATATTTCATATCTTTTATAGATCATTATTCAAGAAAAGTGTGGGTTTACTTTGCTTAAATAAAAAACTGAAGCTTTTGATGTGTTTAAGACTTGGAAGTTGCTTGTTGAAAATGAATCTGACCATAAGCTGAAATGTTTAAGGACTGACAATGGTTTAGAATTCTGTAATCATGCATTTAATGATTTCTGTAAGCATCATGGTGTTAAAAGGCATTTCACAGTCCCTGGCACACCTCAGCAAAATGGTATAGCTGAGAGAATGAAGAGAACTTTGCTTGAGAAAGCAAGATCCATGTTATTCAGTGCTTGGATGAAACCTTATTTATAGGGTGAAGCTGTTAACACAGCTGCATACCTCATAAATAGGTGCCCTTCTTTTGTTGTGGAGTTTAAGACTCCACAAGAGTTGTGGTCTGGGAAAAAGCCTGACTTGACACACCTTAGGCCCTTTGGATGCACTGCCTACACACATGTGTCTCAAGGCAAGCTGCAACCAAGGGCCCAAAAGGCAGTCATGTTAGAATATCTTGAGGGCACTAAGGGTTACGAGTTATTACTGATACAGCCTCATGGCTTTAAAGTAATAACCTCAAGAAATGTGACTTTTGATGAGGATGCTTACCATTATAAAGCTGAACTGACAAGTTCTGATGACTGTGCAGGTACCCCTAAAGCAGCTGAGGATATCCCTACCTTCTTCTTACCTCATGAGGCTTTTCAACCTCCAGATGATGAGGATGTGCCCTTCCCTGAAGATGTCTCCTCTCATGGTGGGGAGCATGACTCAGAGCTTCCTTCAAACCAAGATGAAGAGGGTCATTCAAATGACCACAGTGATCAAGGAGATTACCCTGATGATCTAAATGAAAGGCATTCACCCCACCAATCTTGTGGGGAAGTAAGTTCATCTTCCTCTCTATCTAACTCTTAGTCTGGAGAGTCCTCTGTGAATGATACTTCTGTGCATCATGTGCCTGATTACAGTGATTATCAACTCACTAGAGATAGAGAACCTAGAGCTATTAAACCTAACAGATGGTATATTAATTTTGCTGAATTGGAAGATATTGATCTGGTGGAGTTTGCCTTCATTTCTGCTGAACTTGTTAGATCCTATACTCCTGAGTCTTTTGATCAAGCTATGAAAAATTCAAATTCTAAGTATTGGTTGAAGGCTATGCAAGATGCGTTACATTCTATGCTTGTCAACAAAACCTGGGTGTTGGTTCCTAAACCTAAAAATGCTAGGATCATAGATTGTAAATGGATCTACAAGTTAAAAGAAAGTGTAAAACCTCATGAACCACCTAGATACAAAGCTAGGCTTGTGGCTAAGGGTTTTACTTAGAAAGAGGGAATTGATTACAATGACATCTTTGCACCTGTGGTTAAGTACAAAACACTGAGGTTAATGCTTGTTGTTGCCACTGTTTATGACTGGGACTTAGAGCAAATGGATGTTAAAACTGCTTTTCTTCATGGTGACTTGCATGAAATCATTTATATGGAGCCCGCCAAAAGGATTTGTTAATGCTAAGAAACCTGATCATGTTTGTCTTCTTAAGAAATAAATATATGGTTTAAAGCAAAGTCCTAGGCAATGGAACTTGAAATTTGATTCTTGCATGAAGAAACTTGGCTTCCTGAAAAGTAGTTATGACACTTGCTTGTATTTTAAAGGTGTTAAGTCTAAGTCTCCTTTGTTTGTGCTCCTCTATGTGGATGACTTGAAACTGCATTTTGATATGAAAGACTTAGGAGCTGCTAAAAGAATACTTGGCATCAATATCACTAGAGATAGGAAAAAGAAACTGATGTGGCTTTCTCAAAGTGATTATGTTTATAAGGTGCTTGATAAATTCAACATGAATTGCTCTAGACCTACAAGTATTCCCTTAGGAGGGCATTTAGACTTAACTAAGAAACATTGTCCCACTAAAGATGCTGAAAAACAAAAGATGTCTAAAATTCCCTATGATGTTGATGTTGGGTCTGTTATGTATGCCATGTTATGCACAAGACCTGACCTTGCATTTGCTATAAGTGTTCTTAGCCGATTTATGTCTAACCCTAGCAATGTTCACTGGGATGGCATGAAGTATTTGCTCAGATACCTCTGTGGAACCAAAAATTATTGCCTTGTGTTTGGTGAACATGCTTCAAAGCATGATTTGCATGGGTTTGTTGATTCTGATTATGCAGGAAATAAAGATGGTAGAAAATCAACCTCTGCCTATGTCTACACTTGGGCTGGTAATTGCATATCATGGAAGTCACAGCTACAGTCCATTGTAGCTCTGTCATCTACAGAGGCTGAGTATGTTGCTGCAACTGAGACAGCTAAAGAAGCTTCCTGGCTGGCTGGAATACTTGGTGAAATCTTCCATATGACTTTCTTACCTGTTTTACATATGGATAGTCAAAGTGCCTTGTACTTGTGTAAGGATCCTGTCTATCATGAAAGGACCAAACACATTGATGTGAGGCACCATTACATCCGTGTTCAGGTTGAAAAGAATCTTATAGATGTGAAGAAGATTAAGGGGGACCTTAATCCTGCTGACTTTGGTACCAAAATTGTCACAGCTGACAAATTCTCATTTTGCAGGAACATCCTGCATATATGGGAATGTACCTGAGTGCCTTAGCTGTTCATGAACCGACAACGGACTGGAGGGGATCCCAACTGCCTACTGGTGACCAAAGGAGAACTTTATCACAAGGATTAGGAGGGCATTTGTTATGTTTTGTAATCCTTGTAATAAGTTGCAATCAAGACACCGGTTTATTTGGTTTGTAAGATGCACTAGTTACTAGGACAGGTTCACTAAGGGTTCAACATAACCTAGCCATTGCCAAGGTCAAGGAAAAGCACATTGGACCCATGTTTGCACCATGTTAGGGACCAATGGCTAGCCTTGACCCATAAGGTGAAGCTAGAGTACGTGTGTGTGACGCCTAAGTGTTTATTGTTGGGTCCTTTGTGTTTGATGTTTGCAGGACTGAGCTCATACAGATTTGGGCCTATTCCATCTGGCCCAAATCTGAGCCCATATCTCTCGGCTTCTTTCCGAACGTTGTAACCCTAGCCTTTATAAACCCTCTTTGGACACCTCTGAGAACGGTAGCATCACTCTCATTAACTCTGGTAAGCCAAGGGGCAACTGGGTTAGGGTTTGGGAGGAAAAATACTAGGGTTCGGCTTTCTGGCCACCCGACGCCGGCGATTCTCTTCAAGGGTGCTCTTTTGGGTTGATGCTACCTGAGTGCCTGCTCGTCTGACGAAGAAGAAGAAGAAGAAGAATGGAGGGTTCTGCAAGGAGAAATCTCCCATGAGATTTCTCGGTGTGCTTCACGGACGATTTATATCCCTCTTCCTTGATTATCTTCTTTGTCCTTGTTCAGTTAGAATCGCGTCTTAGTGCTAGTGCATCTGAAAACTTTGTAATCTGTCTTTGAACCTTTGGATGCTTAGTGAAATTGGGTGAACCTCCCCTCCTAAGGTTCCGCGGATGTAGGGAAACCGAACCGCGTAAACAAAGTCTTATATCTCTCGTTTATGCATGTTTATTGCTTTACTTGAGTTTATCGCGAGTTATTCGAAGGTAGGAACCTAGATCGAACACTTACCTAAGAATTAGAATTTTAAATTCAACATTGCGTACGTTTTATCGTTTCGGTAAGCACGGTCAGTAGAAATAAGCAAGGTTCCAAATATCGGGTATCGGGGTCGTATCGGTTAGGAGTAAAAATGATATATCGGAGATATATCGGGATATATCGGATTTATCGATTTTCTAATTTCTATTATAAATATTATATTAATACTTCAAAATGTAAAAATACACTTGAAAAATGAATATTTAAAATACAAAATTACCAAATAAACTTCACAAAATGAAAACAACTTCATTCATAGAGGCTAAAGTTACCCTATCAAAGTTGGCAATTCTAAATATCCCCGATATATCGCCGATATTAACCCGATATATCGGGTCATAAAGGCTAAAGTTGCCTTATAAAAGTTCACAATTCTAAATATCCCCGATATATCACCGATATTGACCCGATATATCGGCGCTGACCCGATATATCGCCGTTGACCCGATATATCGCCGATATTGACCCGATATATCACGTTGACCGATATTTTCACCCGATATGCCGATATCGTATCTGATTCTAAATATCCCCGATATATCGGCCGATATATCCGATATTTAGAACACTGGAAATAAGTGAGAACTATGAGGACACGTGTCATAGCTTAGAACCTCACATTTATACGTTTAAATAAATAGTTTGGGGTAAATCCAATTACTATTTTTTCAATAGGGTAGTGATTTGGATTGTACGTAAATCCAATTATATCACAATAGCAAGCAATCAACAATCTGAGTTGGAATTTCACATGCACACTACTAAAGAAATTTTATTAGATAATGCAAAATTGAGTAAATTTATGATTGAATAATTCAACATGAAGATAAAAAAAAAAAATACCGAATCCAATTTTCTAACACAATGCAAAGAACATGAAGGCGAGACTCAAGTGTCAATTAAAATTTCAAATTGCACTTACAAAACTCTTAGGCTGTGTATGGCTGCCAAAATCAACCAGTTAAAATTATTAACTTTGTAGTTTTAACCGGTTAATATAGTTTAAGCTGTGTATGGCCACCAAGATGAGTCAAAAACCAGTTAAAAACAATGGTTTAAAAAAAAGCCGAATTTTGGAGCTTTTTTTTCAATAATTACTATTTTATCCCTTCTCTTTTATCTTATATGGTTTGAAAGTACCACAATACCCCTAATGAAAAACAAATAAACTCCACTTTTTACAAATAAACTGTTTTTCACCCCATACGGAGTTTATATTTTTTCATAAATTTTTAACTACTTTTACCAACAGTTTATAAATTTTACCTTGTTTATAATTTTAGTCAGTTTATTAACTCCGTCCCATACGAACCCTTAATTTCACAAAGCTCACATGACAATGCTTGATAGGAGCTAGGTGCGTCAGAGATCTGCATTTCACAAGTTGTTTTGGTTGAATTGTAGACAAAGTCAATTCCCATATTTAATACCGTAGTATGCAAATTATACTAAAATAGTTGCAAACATAAAAAAAATCCAAGTGCGGAACAAGAGGAGATTTTAAAAAAAAGAGGGTGATGCTAAAAATTTTACACCAATAAATAGGGTTGGCATGGTAATCGAAAATTACCATACCAACCGATTACCAACCGTATCAACAGGTCATTGGTATCAAGAAGTCGGTAACCGACTGAATCGGTAACCGAAGTCTCGGTACAAAGGATAGTCAGTACGGTAACGGTATGGGCAATCCAAATACCGTGGTACCGTTGGTACCGAATATATATTTATTTTTTTTAAAATAAAATAAAATATATATATTTTTTAAAAAATAAAATAAAATATATATTTTATTTTAAAAATAAAATAAAATACCGTGGTACCCTTTGGTACCAAGGATAGTCGGTTCGTTTTCAAGCATAATCTGTCATTGGTACCATCGGTACCATCGGTACCGTTGGTACCAGTGTATAAAACGAAAATCGAAGAATGAAAATAGTGGCTTCGGTTACCACGGTACCGACATTCGGTAACCGATACTTTTGGTACCAAGAGTTTCGGTACCGAAACTATTCGGTTGGTACGTGGTACATAAAATCCCATACCGAGGGGTATCGGTACGGTACGTGGTAATGAAAAATTTACCATGGTACCGTACCGTGCCAGCCCTACCAGTAAATGCGTAGCAAAATTTACAGTCTTTTTTTATTTGGTCGAAAAGACGAATTGGTATATTAAAATACCCCTGAGAGACAAATAGATATATTTAAAGCTGTTAGGGACAAATTAGTATATTTAAAGTGTTGTATAGGACAAATAACTCTATGAAAAAATTTGCAAAATAGGCATTTTATTTGGACGTTTTTGCAAAATGGACGCGTATTTGGACAATTTAGCAAAATGGTCACAATATAACCCTAATTAATTGTGTCTCTCTCCTTTCTCTCGTTCTTTCTCTCGCTCGCTCAGATCTCTCGCTCTCTCGATCTCTCCGACTACCTCGGTCTCTCCGGCCGCTTCCTCGAGCCCTCTCGCTCTCTCGTCCTCGCCCTCTCGCTCGTCGCCGGATCTGGAGGCGAAGCTTCTTCAGCGTCGGATCTGAAGAACTGGAATGGATCGTTCGGCAGCCATGGCAGCATTTGTTGCTTCGCCATCCGATGTCGGTCGCATCCGATGCCACCTTCGATTCTAGATCCGAGATCTCGAAATCGATTCATGTCTCCGGCTTCAGATCTCGAAATCGATCTATGAGTGGCGCCGAGGGAGCTGTTGCTCAGATTCGGCCGTCGAGCGAGGCGGAGCGAGCAGCGGCGAGGCGGAGGCAGAGCCGTATGCGGAGCAGAGCCGGAGGCGGCGACCGAGCGCCGGATCCGATCTGGAATCGGGGAGGGAGCACCGTATCCGATCTAGAATCGGGAAGGGAGGGAGGTGCCGAATCCGATTCCGATCTCTTCGACCTTTTCGACTCCGATTCATTCTGTTCCTCTTCGATTCCGATCGTTTTGTTCCTCTTCGACTCCGATCTGGCGCCGATCTTGAACGAGGAACTCCAATTGCGATCCGGCGCTGATCGACATGTTCCTCTTCGCTGATAATCCTATAATCGTAGGAAGAAGAAGGACTTTTGTGTCAAATTACAAAAATTACCCTATGAATATGAGAAATTAAAAAAACTATCTATATTTAATTATTTGATCCATAATCTACTATATTTTTTATTTTTGCACAACAAAATGTTATATATTTGCACAACTTATGGTTAAATTTGCATAACGTACTCTTATATTTGCATGAAAAAATGTTTTTTTTTAAAAAAAAACTAGATTTGGGTCATATTTGCACAACTTACGGTTATATTTGCACAACGTAATCTTATATTTGCACGACAAAATGTTTAAAAAATAATAAAACTAGACTTGGGTCATATTTGCACAACTTACGGTTAAATTTGCACAACATACTCTTATATTTGCACGAAAAAATGTTAAAAATAAAATAAAATAATAAAAAAACTAGACTTTGGTCATATTTGCACAACTTACGGTTATATTTGCAAACATACTCTTATATTTGCACGACAAAATGTTTTCAAAAAAAAAACTAAACTTGGGTCATATTTGCACAACTTACGGGTATATTTGCACATCGTACTCTTATATTTGCACGAAAAAATTTTAAAAAAAAAAATAAAAAAAAAAAACTAGACTTGGGTCATATTTGCACAACTTACGGTTAAATTTGCACAACATACTCTTATATTTGCACGACAAAATGTTAAAAATAAAATAAAAAAAAAAAAAACTAGACTTTGGTCATATTTGCACAACTTACGGTTATATTTGCAAACATACTCTTATATGTTTGCTCAACATCATCTTATTTTTGCTAAATAGTATATTATTTTTGCACAACAATCGAGACTTGTGAAATTATTCTCAACATGATTTTATTTGCTCTCAATATGTTTTCATACTTTCTCAATAGATTATTGCACAACATGCTATTATATATTTTTGCTCAATAATTCTTTAGTTTTGCACAACAATCGAGACTTGTGAAATTGTGTCTCCACATAATCTTATTTTTTTTCTAAATATAATTTTATACTTTTTTAATAGATTCTTGCACAACACGGTCTTATTTTTGCTCATCAATAGAGTAAAATTGCAAAACATGAGAGATTGGTGAAATTTTGCTCAACATCATCTTATTTTTGCTCAACAATAGGTTATTTTTGCACAACAATCGAGACTTGTGAAATTGTTCTCAACATGATTTTATTTTCTCTCAATATAATTTCATACTTTCTCAATAAATTATTGCACAACATCATATTATTTTTGCTCAACAATAGGTTATTTTTTCACAACAATCGAGACTTGTGAATTTGTTCTCAATATGATATTATTTTCTCTCAATATAATTTGATACTTTCTCAATAAATTATTGCATAACATGCTCTTATTTTTGCTCATCGATACTTTATTTTTGCACAACATTCGATACTTGTGAAATTGTGTCTCAACATGATCTTACTTTTTGTAAATATAATTTTATACTTTTTTAATAAATTATTGCACAACATGATCTTATTTTTGCTCATCAATAGACAATAATTGCACAACATGGGGGATTGGTGAAATTTTGCTCAACATCATCTTATTTTTGCTCAGCTATAGGTTATTTTTGCACAACAATCGAGACTTTTGATTTTTTTCTCAACATGATCTTATTTTCTCTCAATATAATTTCATATTTTCTCAATAAAATATTGCACAACATGCTCTTATTTTTTCTCATCAATACTTTATTTTTGCACAACTAGTAGTGAAAATTAGTGCTGACACTGATATTAGTTACAATTAGTGCTGACACTGATATTAGTTACAATTAGTGCTGACACTGATATTAGTTACAATTAGTGGTGAAAATTTGCTCAACATGTTGAGAAATACGATGTTGAGAAGCAATACCATGTTGTTTCTCAACATGGTATTGTTTTTTTAAGTAAACAATAATGATAAAATCTAAAATTTGATGAGTACCGATGACAGAATTGTGCTGACATATAAAAAAGAATACACAAACTTGTCTTATTACATGATAAAACCGAAAATATTATTCTATAATATTGAATTAATGTTTAATATGGAACATAAATGTCTAAGATATAATCTTTCCTAGTTTTATATAATACCGATGACAGAATTGTGCTGACAACGTTATTTTGAATGTTGTATCCTTCTCTTGAACTCTCCTATTGAAATTATGCCGACTTAATCTCAATATCTCATTGCAAATTTGTAACTATCTTGCTCACTGCAACTTTACTTGACAGAGCTGCTTATGTTGTTGAGCTTGATTATGTTTGAGGTTCAGTCGTGCAACTTTAAGGTGCAGTCGTGCAACTTTAACGTGCAGTCGTGCAACTATAATTAAGGGTTGTGTCAGCATCTTTTTCAGAAATTAAGGGTTGTGTCAGTGGTGCTCGCAATTTTAGTGCTGACAGAGTTGTGAAATTGTGCTCAAAATAATCTTATTTTTTCTCAATATTATTTTATTGTTGCTCAATAGATTATTGCACAACATGGTCTTATTTTTGCTCATCAATAGAGTAAAATTGCACAACATGGCGGGATTGGTGAAAATTTGTTCAACATCATCTTATTTTTGCTCAACAATAGGTTATTTTTGCACAACAATCGAGACTTGTAAAATTGTTCTCAACATGATCTTATTTTCTCTCAATATAATTTCATACTTTCTCAATAAATTATTGCACAACATGCTCTTATTTTTGCTCATCAATACTTTATTTTTGCACAACATTCGAGACTTGTGAAATTGTGTCTCAACATGATCTTATTTTTTGTAAATATAATTTTATACTTTTTAATAAATTATTGCACAACATAGTCTTATTTTTGCTCATCAATAGACAATAATTACACAACATGGGAGATTGGTGAAATTTTCAGAGTTTCTCCATTGGTGAAATCATCAGATGCCAATGTCTTATTCTAGTCATAGTATTTTTTTGAAAAACAAAACAAAACGGACGTAGGTACAAGCATTACAGAAGATACTAAAAGAAACGAAAAAATAGTATATGTCTTGAGAATACATGTATATTTCAAGAGAATTCACATAACTGAAAGGTCGGAAAGCAAAGCAACAACACGATAAGTTATAACCATAACAATTATTGAATTTCGAGAGATTTCATGCAATATTTCATCTCAATCAAAAGAAGGTTTATTTGGGATATGCTCACACATACATACTGAAAGACCACTCAATAGTAACTAGCAAAAGCAACAGCCAACCATACACAGAATTTGTATTGAATCGATTATGCAATAGAAACAAAAACGAAGCTGATTGAAGGGACACATATCCCCGAGTCATAAAGAAGAGGCAGCCAGAAGTGTTGAGGAGAAGAAGGATTTTTCATCAACTACAAACAAAAATGAGAAGGTTTTAGTGATACACCACATATGAACTTGCACAGTGCAATATTACCGATGAACTATATCAATGAACTCATGACTGCAACATCATGCTAATAGCCATTAGGTGTTCAAGTAGATATGCAGTATGCACAAGCATGTAATGACTGGATTATACTGGTACACAGTATGCCAAAATAGACGTTGCATGTTCATGAGAATTCAGCCAAGATCTAGGACGATGAAGAACTCTTCGTCATCTTCCTGGATCTCAAACCCTGGCTTCTTGCTGGGGAAGTTGTTCACCTTGGCTGTGGATTGAACCGTGTTGTATGGTTGTGACATGCGAAGCTGTGGGACTTCAGCTGGGACCAAATCCTCATGTGGGGAATGTGGGATCTGCTCACCAAAGAGGCTGACATCCGACTTTGTGCCTCTTATTTTCGCCTTTTGCATATGCCGTGTAGATCCACTTCGTCGAGTTCGTCAATCGTCATTCGAAAATAGCATGTACAGAGAGGTGGGAGAATGGTTTAGAATGATTGCTAGTCCATTACCCGTGCTTTGTATGGGTTACTGATTCTAAAAATATTAAAGATCTTAGTGAAGATATAATAAATAAAAGTTTTTTTTTCTTATCTTTTTTGTACCAAAAAAAATCTATTGGACAAATTTCAACTTGAAGTCTAATTTTATTCAATTTAATTGTCATTCAAATTAAACGCATACACAATGATAATTATACCCATCATTAACCAATTTAAAATAAAATATAAGTGGGTAAAAAATTGACCCCGCTCACTAAATTTCATATAGCCATGTCAAAAATCACCAGAAACAAATCCAGCATTTTGTTAGTTAAAGATTTGCCCTTGTCTCAAATAATTTCTACCACATGCTTAATTTAAAATGTTGAAAACTAATCTCTGTCTAGCAAGGCTATTGGCCAAGTGAATCGTTTGGTTGCAATCCTGACAGAAGAGAGCTCTGTCTTCCACACAGAAAATAAAAGCAGCCTTCTCCTGAAAAAACCAGAAACATTCGGAACATATTTATTATGAAGAATAAATATAAACGGCAAAAAGTTTTGAGTCGTTTTTATTGAAGGAATGTACAATATGTTAGTGTCAACAACAGGCTCAAATATGCATCATCAGCCTGAACATGCTCAAATGCCTGAGAAGCAACAACATCTAAACCAGGAGAACAAAAAACTGAAGCTAAAATAACAACTGAAATCAGATGAGCAAATTTGCTCATGTAGGTTCAAACAACTGGTACCTGCATAAACCAGAGTTGGCAACAGTGTTTTTTTGACATATCTGTATTATAGCGATTGCACAACTTCATGAATTATATGTGAGGAAGATGCTAAGGCAGTTAGGGGAGTCAGAATTACTAAAAACTAAAATGCCATAGTTGAGCTCGTGAGCAATGCTACGAGCATCTGGCATTAGCAGACAGTATGCTCATTAACTTCAAAATGGAGTTCCACATTAACTTCAAAATTGGACAGAAATTAAGGCATAATCCCTAGGATCAAGATGAACTCTGTCAGCACTTTTCTTGAAGCAAATCCTTTTGCTTTAAATGTGCACTCGAGCCTTCATCCTCTTGTTTTAAATGTGTACATCTAGCAACACCTGCACTCAAATCGTTGTTTAAGTTGGTTTTTATGCTAGTCTCATCTCTTTAATTCTGGGATGCTTTACGTTTTCACTGTAAATTACAATTGTTGAAGCTCCAAACTTAAAAAGAGTTCATCCAATAAGCTGTGTTTCAGATAAATTGCACCTTCATTAGATATGACCAGCACCCGATGGAATGCTTTCTTGAAGAAATAGTAAGAAAATGAATGAATGAGACATTTTGGTTTTAGGAAAAAGTACCTCTATTCCATCCTAATTTATTTTAATCCACTGCTTCTTTTGAGCAATATAAGAGACTGTGTTGAACATGAAAACGATGTCCAGTGGCATCCGTAACAAAGAAAAAAAACTTCAATAAAGGAATCGACATCTTACCAACACCACAAGCTGCAAGGTAAAAGAGAGCTGATGAGCCTAAGCCTCCAGCGCCAACAACCAGCACTGAGGAATTCAGCAGGTTTGATTGCCCTGAAAAACGAAAAAACCATAACCAACAAGTAAAAGAGGCACTGAAAAATATGATTGAATGAAGATTATAAGTGTAACAATCATGACAAAGCAAAGAAGACTGCTTACTTACAGAAAGCAACATACAAATACAATCAGGAGCAAGGAAATCAGCATTAACTTCAAAGTAGAAGCCCTTAGAAGGTTCATAGTGTACAGGAAATGCAACAGCAAATATCTTAGGTGCAGAAACAACGTTAAAACTAGCAATTTGCAAATCAACTGAAAACTAAACAATCAAGTATCACTTCTGATTTCTTTATATTTATCTTCAAAAATCAGACATTTTGACAAACAGGTGGTGGGCTGGAAATCATCATCAAATTCACAATCAGTACTCAAACTAGCTTCCTGATTTCATATAAATCATCAAACCAGTTTTCAATATTCCAAACAAAATCAAAGTTTATATGTTGGAATCCTACTAGTAAATAGAGAAGGGGAATGAAACGTTTGATTCACATTCTGAACCTATACACAGTGAGCACAGAGATCACACAGATCAATTGAAGTAGCCAGTGGTGATGTTAAGTTGAAACTATACCGAGATCTGAGGTGATGAAGAAGAGCCGCTCCCTCGACCTCCGTCTGCTCGACCTTGCTCGCTCACTCGACCTCACTCGATCTCAGAGGATGCACTCACTCCAACGATCGATCGCTTCGGCTGCTCGACCTCCCTCGCTGACGCTCGCTCGCTCGACCTCCGAGTTCGCTCCTCCTCCGTCCATGGCGACTCTTCAATGGAAAAAGGAAGAATTTGTCAAATTGGGGAATAAAAAACCAAATTTGTGAAATTGCCAGTGAATTGGACAGATCTGATGCGAAAACCTCTAACGATTGATCTCCTCGTGGAGGAAGATGGACGGAGATCTCAGATCCAAAGCTGTCTCGCGCTCCTCGATCCGTCTGCCTGCTCGACCTCGCACACCGCCATGGCGGTAGATCTGAAACTTCGACGAAGTCGGAGCGCATCGCGAGGGCGAGGGCGACAGATGTGATTTTCGACCGGAGGAGCGGATTCGGATCCAGGAGCCGGAGCGCATCCGGCGCTCGCTCCGCCGCTCGCTCGAGAAACATCGTCGTCGTCGTTCAACTGCGCCTTCCAGCAACATCGTGGAGAGAGCGTACGAACTACGAAATTGTTTATATTTAGGACATTTTACAAAATTATCCCAAAACGTGGACATTTCGCAAAATAAATCCCTTTTTGTAGCTATTTTGCAAAATCCCCCTAACTCTATTTCCCTCGTTAAAGCTTGGTTCAAATACTAAATATTGGGATTTCATATGTTAAACCTATTTTGTTTTAAATCTTAATCGAACCAGGTCTCTTAATTAGTCTTAAATGCAATTGGCGATGAAAACGATTTTATTCATCTTCTTCCATCGCTACTGGCGAAGAGAGGGAAGGCTAAGAAATCCTCTAATGGTGAGTTGTCTTTTGAAGCCTCGAAATCTCAACCTTTTTTCTTCCGTTTGAATTTTTTTTTTCGGTTTAAATCTTCTGTTTGCAATTGGTGATTGAGCATTGCAATGCGTAAGAAGAAAATTGACCCGACCCCAAAGTACTACTTAGGAAAATTTTCCCCAAATTTCCCAAATTGAAAACCCTAATTTTGAATAGTAAATCAGGCTATCAGCCATGGAATAACTTTTTTGTGCCTCTTATTTTCGCCTTTTGCATATGCCGTGTAGATCCACTTCGTCGAGTTCGTCAATCGTCATTCGAAAATAGCATGTACAGAGAGGTGGGAGAATGGTTTAGAATGATTGCTAGTCCATTACCCGTGCTTTGTATGGGTTACTGATTCTAAAAATATTAAAGATCTTAGTGAAGATATAATAAATAAAAGTTTTTTTTTCTTATCTTTTTTGTACCAAAAAAAATCTATTGGACAAATTTCAACTTGAAGTCTAATTTTATTCAATTTAATTGTCATTCAAATTAAACGCATACACAATGATAATTATACCCATCATTAACCAATTTAAAATAAAATATAAGTGGGTAAAAAATTGACCCCGCTCACTAAATTTCATATAGCCATGTCAAAAATCACCAGAAACAAATCCAGCATTTTGTTAGTTAAAGATTTGCCCTTGTCTCAAATAATTTCTACCACATGCTTAATTTAAAATGTTGAAAACTAATCTCTGTCTAGCAAGGCTATTGGCCAAGTGAATCGTTTGGTTGCAATCCTGACAGAAGAGAGCTCTGTCTTCCACACAGAAAATAAAAGCAGCCTTCTCCTGAAAAAACCAGAAACATTCGGAACATATTTATTATGAAGAATAAATATAAACGGCAAAAAGTTTTGAGTCGTTTTTATTGAAGGAATGTACAATATGTTAGTGTCAACAACAGGCTCAAATATGCATCATCAGCCTGAACATGCTCAAATGCCTGAGAAGCAACAACATCTAAACCAGGAGAACAAAAAACTGAAGCTAAAATAACAACTGAAATCAGATGAGCAAATTTGCTCATGTAGGTTCAAACAACTGGTACCTGCATAAACCAGAGTTGGCAACAGTGTTTTTTTGACATATCTGTATTATAGCGATTGCACAACTTCATGAATTATATGTGAGGAAGATGCTAAGGCAGTTAGGGGAGTCAGAATTACTAAAAACTAAAATGCCATAGTTGAGCTCGTGAGCAATGCTACGAGCATCTGGCATTAGCAGACAGTATGCTCATTAACTTCAAAATGGAGTTCCACATTAACTTCAAAATTGGACAGAAATTAAGGCATAATCCCTAGGATCAAGATGAACTCTGTCAGCACTTTTCTTGAAGCAAATCCTTTTGCTTTAAATGTGCACTCGAGCCTTCATCCTCTTGTTTTAAATGTGTACATCTAGCAACACCTGCACTCAAATCGTTGTTTAAGTTGGTTTTTATGCTAGTCTCATCTCTTTAATTCTGGGATGCTTTACGTTTTCACTGTAAATTACAATTGTTGAAGCTCCAAACTTAAAAAGAGTTCATCCAATAAGCTGTGTTTCAGATAAATTGCACCTTCATTAGATATGACCAGCACCCGATGGAATGCTTTCTTGAAGAAATAGTAAGAAAATGAATGAATGAGACATTTTGGTTTTAGGAAAAAGTACCTCTATTCCATCCTAATTTATTTTAATCCACTGCTTCTTTTGAGCAATATAAGAGACTGTGTTGAACATGAAAACGATGTCCAGTGGCATCCGTAACAAAGAAAAAAAACTTCAATAAAGGAATCGACATCTTACCAACACCACAAGCTGCAAGGTAAAAGAGAGCTGATGAGCCTAAGCCTCCAGCGCCAACAACCAGCACTGAGGAATTCAGCAGGTTTGATTGCCCTGAAAAACGAAAAAACCATAACCAACAAGTAAAAGAGGCACTGAAAAATATGATTGAATGAAGATTATAAGTGTAACAATCATGACAAAGCAAAGAAGACTGCTTACTTACAGAAAGCAACATACAAATACAATCAGGAGCAAGGAAATCAGCATTAACTTCAAAGTAGAAGCCCTTAGAAGGTTCATAGTGTACAGGAAATGCAACAGCAAATATCTTAGGTGCAGAAACAACGTTAAAACTAGCAATTTGCAAATCAACTGAAAACTAAACAATCAAGTATCACTTCTGATTTCTTTATATTTATCTTCAAAAATCAGACATTTTGACAAACAGGTGGTGGGCTGGAAATCATCATCAAATTCACAATCAGTACTCAAACTAGCTTCCTGATTTCATATAAATCATCAAACCAGTTTTCAATATTCCAAACAAAATCAAAGTTTATATGTTGGAATCCTACTAGTAAATAGAGAAGGGGAATGAAACGTTTGATTCACATTCTGAACCTATACACAGTGAGCACAGAGATCACACAGATCAATTGAAGTAGCCAGTGGTGATGTTAAGTTGAAACTATACCGAGATCTGAGGTGATGAAGAAGAGCCGCTCCCTCGACCTCCGTCTGCTCGACCTTGCTCGCTCACTCGACCTCACTCGATCTCAGAGGATGCACTCACTCCAACGATCGATCGCTTCGGCTGCTCGACCTCCCTCGCTGACGCTCGCTCGCTCGACCTCCGAGTTCGCTCCTCCTCCGTCCATGGCGACTCTTCAATGGAAAAAGGAAGAATTTGTCAAATTGGGGAATAAAAAACCAAATTTGTGAAATTGCCAGTGAATTGGACAGATCTGATGCGAAAACCTCTAACGATTGATCTCCTCGTGGAGGAAGATGGACGGAGATCTCAGATCCAAAGCTGTCTCGCGCTCCTCGATCCGTCTGCCTGCTCGACCTCGCACACCGCCATGGCGGTAGATCTGAAACTTCGACGAAGTCGGAGCGCATCGCGAGGGCGAGGGCGACAGATGTGATTTTCGACCGGAGGAGCGGATTCGGATCCAGGAGCCGGAGCGCATCCGGCGCTCGCTCCGCCGCTCGCTCGAGAAACATCGTCGTCGTCGTTCAACTGCGCCTTCCAGCAACATCGTGGAGAGAGCGTACGAACTACGAAATTGTTTATATTTAGGACATTTTACAAAATTATCCCAAAACGTGGACATTTCGCAAAATAAATCCCTTTTTGTAGCTATTTTGCAAAATCCCCCTAACTCTATTTCCCTCGTTAAAGCTTGGTTCAAATACTAAATATTGGGATTTCATATGTTAAACCTATTTTGTTTTAAATCTTAATCGAACCAGGTCTCTTAATTAGTCTTAAATGCAATTGGCGATGAAAACGATTTTATTCATCTTCTTCCATCGCTACTGGCGAAGAGAGGGAAGGCTAAGAAATCCTCTAATGGTGAGTTGTCTTTTGAAGCCTCGAAATCTCAACCTTTTTTCTTCCGTTTGAATTTTTTTTTTCGGTTTAAATCTTCTGTTTGCAATTGGTGATTGAGCATTGCAATGCGTAAGAAGAAAATTGACCCGACCCCAAAGTACTACTTAGGAAAATTTTCCCCAAATTTCCCAAATTGAAAACCCTAATTTTGAATAGTAAATCAGGCTATCAGCCATGGAATAACTTTTTTGTGCCTCTTATTTTCGCCTTTTGCATATGCCGTGTAGATCCACTTCGTCGAGTTCGTCAATCGTCATTCGAAAATAGCATGTACAGAGAGGTGGGAGAATGGTTTAGAATGATTGCTAGTCCATTACCCGTGCTTTGTATGGGTTACTGATTCTAAAAATATTAAAGATCTTAGTGAAGATATAATAAATAAAAGTTTTTTTTTCTTATCTTTTTTGTACCAAAAAAAATCTATTGGACAAATTTCAACTTGAAGTCTAATTTTATTCAATTTAATTGTCATTCAAATTAAACGCATACACAATGATAATTATACCCATCATTAACCAATTTAAAATAAAATATAAGTGGGTAAAAAATTGACCCCGCTCACTAAATTTCATATAGCCATGTCAAAAATCACCAGAAACAAATCCAGCATTTTGTTAGTTAAAGATTTGCCCTTGTCTCAAATAATTTCTACCACATGCTTAATTTAAAATGTTGAAAACTAATCTCTGTCTAGCAAGGCTATTGGCCAAGTGAATCGTTTGGTTGCAATCCTGACAGAAGAGAGCTCTGTCTTCCACACAGAAAATAAAAGCAGCCTTCTCCTGAAAAAACCAGAAACATTCGGAACATATTTATTATGAAGAATAAATATAAACGGCAAAAAGTTTTGAGTCGTTTTTATTGAAGGAATGTACAATATGTTAGTGTCAACAACAGGCTCAAATATGCATCATCAGCCTGAACATGCTCAAATGCCTGAGAAGCAACAACATCTAAACCAGGAGAACAAAAAACTGAAGCTAAAATAACAACTGAAATCAGATGAGCAAATTTGCTCATGTAGGTTCAAACAACTGGTACCTGCATAAACCAGAGTTGGCAACAGTGTTTTTTTGACATATCTGTATTATAGCGATTGCACAACTTCATGAATTATATGTGAGGAAGATGCTAAGGCAGTTAGGGGAGTCAGAATTACTAAAAACTAAAATGCCATAGTTGAGCTCGTGAGCAATGCTACGAGCATCTGGCATTAGCAGACAGTATGCTCATTAACTTCAAAATGGAGTTCCACATTAACTTCAAAATTGGACAGAAATTAAGGCATAATCCCTAGGATCAAGATGAACTCTGTCAGCACTTTTCTTGAAGCAAATCCTTTTGCTTTAAATGTGCACTCGAGCCTTCATCCTCTTGTTTTAAATGTGTACATCTAGCAACACCTGCACTCAAATCGTTGTTTAAGTTGGTTTTTATGCTAGTCTCATCTCTTTAATTCTGGGATGCTTTACGTTTTCACTGTAAATTACAATTGTTGAAGCTCCAAACTTAAAAAGAGTTCATCCAATAAGCTGTGTTTCAGATAAATTGCACCTTCATTAGATATGACCAGCACCCGATGGAATGCTTTCTTGAAGAAATAGTAAGAAAATGAATGAATGAGACATTTTGGTTTTAGGAAAAAGTACCTCTATTCCATCCTAATTTATTTTAATCCACTGCTTCTTTTGAGCAATATAAGAGACTGTGTTGAACATGAAAACGATGTCCAGTGGCATCCGTAACAAAGAAAAAAAACTTCAATAAAGGAATCGACATCTTACCAACACCACAAGCTGCAAGGTAAAAGAGAGCTGATGAGCCTAAGCCTCCAGCGCCAACAACCAGCACTGAGGAATTCAGCAGGTTTGATTGCCCTGAAAAACGAAAAAACCATAACCAACAAGTAAAAGAGGCACTGAAAAATATGATTGAATGAAGATTATAAGTGTAACAATCATGACAAAGCAAAGAAGACTGCTTACTTACAGAAAGCAACATACAAATACAATCAGGAGCAAGGAAATCAGCATTAACTTCAAAGTAGAAGCCCTTAGAAGGTTCATAGTGTACAGGAAATGCAACAGCAAATATCTTAGGTGCAGAAACAACGTTAAAACTAGCAATTTGCAAATCAACTGAAAACTAAACAATCAAGTATCACTTCTGATTTCTTTATATTTATCTTCAAAAATCAGACATTTTGACAAACAGGTGGTGGGCTGGAAATCATCATCAAATTCACAATCAGTACTCAAACTAGCTTCCTGATTTCATATAAATCATCAAACCAGTTTTCAATATTCCAAACAAAATCAAAGTTTATATGTTGGAATCCTACTAGTAAATAGAGAAGGGGAATGAAACGTTTGATTCACATTCTGAACCTATACACAGTGAGCACAGAGATCACACAGATCAATTGAAGTAGCCAGTGGTGATGTTAAGTTGAAACTATACCGAGATCTGAGGTGATGAAGAAGAGCCGCTCCCTCGACCTCCGTCTGCTCGACCTTGCTCGCTCACTCGACCTCACTCGATCTCAGAGGATGCACTCACTCCAACGATCGATCGCTTCGGCTGCTCGACCTCCCTCGCTGACGCTCGCTCGCTCGACCTCCGAGTTCGCTCCTCCTCCGTCCATGGCGACTCTTCAATGGAAAAAGGAAGAATTTGTCAAATTGGGGAATAAAAAACCAAATTTGTGAAATTGCCAGTGAATTGGACAGATCTGATGCGAAAACCTCTAACGATTGATCTCCTCGTGGAGGAAGATGGACGGAGATCTCAGATCCAAAGCTGTCTCGCGCTCCTCGATCCGTCTGCCTGCTCGACCTCGCACACCGCCATGGCGGTAGATCTGAAACTTCGACGAAGTCGGAGCGCATCGCGAGGGCGAGGGCGACAGATGTGATTTTCGACCGGAGGAGCGGATTCGGATCCAGGAGCCGGAGCGCATCCGGCGCTCGCTCCGCCGCTCGCTCGAGAAACATCGTCGTCGTCGTTCAACTGCGCCTTCCAGCAACATCGTGGAGAGAGCGTACGAACTACGAAATTGTTTATATTTAGGACATTTTACAAAATTATCCCAAAACGTGGACATTTCGCAAAATAAATCCCTTTTTGTAGCTATTTTGCAAAATCCCCCTAACTCTATTTCCCTCGTTAAAGCTTGGTTCAAATACTAAATATTGGGATTTCATATGTTAAACCTATTTTGTTTTAAATCTTAATCGAACCAGGTCTCTTAATTAGTCTTAAATGCAATTGGCGATGAAAACGATTTTATTCATCTTCTTCCATCGCTACTGGCGAAGAGAGGGAAGGCTAAGAAATCCTCTAATGGTGAGTTGTCTTTTGAAGCCTCGAAATCTCAACCTTTTTTCTTCCGTTTGAATTTTTTTTTTCGGTTTAAATCTTCTGTTTGCAATTGGTGATTGAGCATTGCAATGCGTAAGAAGAAAATTGACCCGACCCCAAAGTACTACTTAGGAAAATTTTCCCCAAATTTCCCAAATTGAAAACCCTAATTTTGAATAGTAAATCAGGCTATCAGCCATGGAATAACTTTTTTGTGCCTCTTATTTTCGCCTTTTGCATATGCCGTGTAGATCCACTTCGTCGAGTTCGTCAATCGTCATTCGAAAATAGCATGTACAGAGAGGTGGGAGAATGGTTTAGAATGATTGCTAGTCCATTACCCGTGCTTTGTATGGGTTACTGATTCTAAAAATATTAAAGATCTTAGTGAAGATATAATAAATAAAAGTTTTTTTTTCTTATCTTTTTTGTACCAAAAAAAATCTATTGGACAAATTTCAACTTGAAGTCTAATTTTATTCAATTTAATTGTCATTCAAATTAAACGCATACACAATGATAATTATACCCATCATTAACCAATTTAAAATAAAATATAAGTGGGTAAAAAATTGACCCCGCTCACTAAATTTCATATAGCCATGTCAAAAATCACCAGAAACAAATCCAGCATTTTGTTAGTTAAAGATTTGCCCTTGTCTCAAATAATTTCTACCACATGCTTAATTTAAAATGTTGAAAACTAATCTCTGTCTAGCAAGGCTATTGGCCAAGTGAATCGTTTGGTTGCAATCCTGACAGAAGAGAGCTCTGTCTTCCACACAGAAAATAAAAGCAGCCTTCTCCTGAAAAAACCAGAAACATTCGGAACATATTTATTATGAAGAATAAATATAAACGGCAAAAAGTTTTGAGTCGTTTTTATTGAAGGAATGTACAATATGTTAGTGTCAACAACAGGCTCAAATATGCATCATCAGCCTGAACATGCTCAAATGCCTGAGAAGCAACAACATCTAAACCAGGAGAACAAAAAACTGAAGCTAAAATAACAACTGAAATCAGATGAGCAAATTTGCTCATGTAGGTTCAAACAACTGGTACCTGCATAAACCAGAGTTGGCAACAGTGTTTTTTTGACATATCTGTATTATAGCGATTGCACAACTTCATGAATTATATGTGAGGAAGATGCTAAGGCAGTTAGGGGAGTCAGAATTACTAAAAACTAAAATGCCATAGTTGAGCTCGTGAGCAATGCTACGAGCATCTGGCATTAGCAGACAGTATGCTCATTAACTTCAAAATGGAGTTCCACATTAACTTCAAAATTGGACAGAAATTAAGGCATAATCCCTAGGATCAAGATGAACTCTGTCAGCACTTTTCTTGAAGCAAATCCTTTTGCTTTAAATGTGCACTCGAGCCTTCATCCTCTTGTTTTAAATGTGTACATCTAGCAACACCTGCACTCAAATCGTTGTTTAAGTTGGTTTTTATGCTAGTCTCATCTCTTTAATTCTGGGATGCTTTACGTTTTCACTGTAAATTACAATTGTTGAAGCTCCAAACTTAAAAAGAGTTCATCCAATAAGCTGTGTTTCAGATAAATTGCACCTTCATTAGATATGACCAGCACCCGATGGAATGCTTTCTTGAAGAAATAGTAAGAAAATGAATGAATGAGACATTTTGGTTTTAGGAAAAAGTACCTCTATTCCATCCTAATTTATTTTAATCCACTGCTTCTTTTGAGCAATATAAGAGACTGTGTTGAACATGAAAACGATGTCCAGTGGCATCCGTAACAAAGAAAAAAAACTTCAATAAAGGAATCGACATCTTACCAACACCACAAGCTGCAAGGTAAAAGAGAGCTGATGAGCCTAAGCCTCCAGCGCCAACAACCAGCACTGAGGAATTCAGCAGGTTTGATTGCCCTGAAAAACGAAAAAACCATAACCAACAAGTAAAAGAGGCACTGAAAAATATGATTGAATGAAGATTATAAGTGTAACAATCATGACAAAGCAAAGAAGACTGCTTACTTACAGAAAGCAACATACAAATACAATCAGGAGCAAGGAAATCAGCATTAACTTCAAAGTAGAAGCCCTTAGAAGGTTCATAGTGTACAGGAAATGCAACAGCAAATATCTTAGGTGCAGAAACAACGTTAAAACTAGCAATTTGCAAATCAACTGAAAACTAAACAATCAAGTATCACTTCTGATTTCTTTATATTTATCTTCAAAAATCAGACATTTTGACAAACAGGTGGTGGGCTGGAAATCATCATCAAATTCACAATCAGTACTCAAACTAGCTTCCTGATTTCATATAAATCATCAAACCAGTTTTCAATATTCCAAACAAAATCAAAGTTTATATGTTGGAATCCTACTAGTAAATAGAGAAGGGGAATGAAACGTTTGATTCACATTCTGAACCTATACACAGTGAGCACAGAGATCACACAGATCAATTGAAGTAGCCAGTGGTGATGTTAAGTTGAAACTATACCGAGATCTGAGGTGATGAAGAAGAGCCGCTCCCTCGACCTCCGTCTGCTCGACCTTGCTCGCTCACTCGACCTCACTCGATCTCAGAGGATGCACTCACTCCAACGATCGATCGCTTCGGCTGCTCGACCTCCCTCGCTGACGCTCGCTCGCTCGACCTCCGAGTTCGCTCCTCCTCCGTCCATGGCGACTCTTCAATGGAAAAAGGAAGAATTTGTCAAATTGGGGAATAAAAAACCAAATTTGTGAAATTGCCAGTGAATTGGACAGATCTGATGCGAAAACCTCTAACGATTGATCTCCTCGTGGAGGAAGATGGACGGAGATCTCAGATCCAAAGCTGTCTCGCGCTCCTCGATCCGTCTGCCTGCTCGACCTCGCACACCGCCATGGCGGTAGATCTGAAACTTCGACGAAGTCGGAGCGCATCGCGAGGGCGAGGGCGACAGATGTGATTTTCGACCGGAGGAGCGGATTCGGATCCAGGAGCCGGAGCGCATCCGGCGCTCGCTCCGCCGCTCGCTCGAGAAACATCGTCGTCGTCGTTCAACTGCGCCTTCCAGCAACATCGTGGAGAGAGCGTACGAACTACGAAATTGTTTATATTTAGGACATTTTACAAAATTATCCCAAAACGTGGACATTTCGCAAAATAAATCCCTTTTTGTAGCTATTTTGCAAAATCCCCCTAACTCTATTTCCCTCGTTAAAGCTTGGTTCAAATACTAAATATTGGGATTTCATATGTTAAACCTATTTTGTTTTAAATCTTAATCGAACCAGGTCTCTTAATTAGTCTTAAATGCAATTGGCGATGAAAACGATTTTATTCATCTTCTTCCATCGCTACTGGCGAAGAGAGGGAAGGCTAAGAAATCCTCTAATGGTGAGTTGTCTTTTGAAGCCTCGAAATCTCAACCTTTTTTCTTCCGTTTGAATTTTTTTTTTCGGTTTAAATCTTCTGTTTGCAATTGGTGATTGAGCATTGCAATGCGTAAGAAGAAAATTGACCCGACCCCAAAGTACTACTTAGGAAAATTTTCCCCAAATTTCCCAAATTGAAAACCCTAATTTTGAATAGTAAATCAGGCTATCAGCCATGGAATAACTTTTTTGTGCCTCTTATTTTCGCCTTTTGCATATGCCGTGTAGATCCACTTCGTCGAGTTCGTCAATCGTCATTCGAAAATAGCATGTACAGAGAGGTGGGAGAATGGTTTAGAATGATTGCTAGTCCATTACCCGTGCTTTGTATGGGTTACTGATTCTAAAAATATTAAAGATCTTAGTGAAGATATAATAAATAAAAGTTTTTTTTTCTTATCTTTTTTGTACCAAAAAAAATCTATTGGACAAATTTCAACTTGAAGTCTAATTTTATTCAATTTAATTGTCATTCAAATTAAACGCATACACAATGATAATTATACCCATCATTAACCAATTTAAAATAAAATATAAGTGGGTAAAAAATTGACCCCGCTCACTAAATTTCATATAGCCATGTCAAAAATCACCAGAAACAAATCCAGCATTTTGTTAGTTAAAGATTTGCCCTTGTCTCAAATAATTTCTACCACATGCTTAATTTAAAATGTTGAAAACTAATCTCATGAAAAATTAGACAATGTACCCACTAATCTCATGTGTCTCACTTATCATTTAAAAAGAAAATGTACAATACACGGAGTAACAAAAGAAAATACATATTTTTATAATTACACTAACTTCAAATCAATCTATTGTTACTCCAACCAACTACAATTTTAAAAGTAAATATAAGATTATTATTATTTCTCATGATATAAAAACATGCATCAATTGATTAACCAACATTGTATTTGAAAATTGTTATGACCCTTCTCTTATATTACTAAGTTAGATGAAATTATATGGTTGAAATTTTACTCTTCCGTATATTACTAAGTTAATCTAATTACATGTTTAAAAATTATTTTATAATACAACTCATGACCCTCCTCTTATACAAATCCATGTATAGTAATATATATAATATGCATATCACGTATTATTATGTTGCGCGTGCCCGCGGGCTTTCCGCATGTACAATACCAAGCGAGTTTGGACGTGAACTCTAGACCATGAAGCGAGCTCAACCCGGCCCGCACCAAAACCATCAGGACTAATTTGGAAAAAAGTCCGGCTCGCGCTCACATTTACCCGAAAATAAACTTTATTCTAGGAGATTTGATCACTTAAATTTTTGTTCATGGAAAAATATTTCATAACTTTTTTATTGAAATTTTCAAATAATTAGGTAAATATATATATAGTATTCGATCGATAGATAATTAAAGAAATTACTTAAGAACTATAAATACACATATTGATAATTGACAAATAAAGAAT
Organism: Persicaria maculosa; assembly: GCA_963922045.1. Classification (NCBI taxonomy): domain Eukaryota; kingdom Viridiplantae; phylum Streptophyta; class Magnoliopsida; order Caryophyllales; family Polygonaceae; genus Persicaria; species Persicaria maculosa. Next base: position 9,085,752 of record OY998253.1, read on the forward strand.
GATATATTTACAAACAAAATTGAAATTAAATTGCAATATTCACCATATTGTGCGCCAAATTGGTGTTTATACATGTTGTATGTTGATATATGTGGAACTTTTCAAAAATAAATGAAATACTTTGATCTATATATAGTGTGCAGTTACAAATTTTAAAATATATGTACATAAAATATTTAAATAATGATAATTAGTACTGTAGAGAGGTAGACATTTTATATGAAACTCAATGAAACATATTATAGTATGACCTACACAAAGGAGGGAAAACTTTTCACCACAGTTGTATCAATCCGTAGAAATTGGATCATCAAATTTCGTCATGTGTTCAGAGAGGCAAACTCGGTGGCAGACTCTATCGCGAGTTTCGCTATCGATCTGCCCTTAGGCTGCCACGTTCTCAAGGATCCTCCGGGTTATATCGATCTGCACTTGTCTTCGGATGCGACGGGCACTGGTGCCCCTCGCAACTGTTGTCTGTAATTTACTTACCTTCGGAATTAGGATTCATAAAATCAATAATTCAATGAATCAATAATTCAATGAATCAATAATTCAATGAATCAAAGTATATCAAAAGGATACTTTTGCAAAAAAAAAAGATATATGAAATTTTTAATATTTTAAGTTTTTTAATGAGATAAATAAAACATTAAAATATGATAATTCTACGCAAAAAGAAAAAAAGTGGAATTATGGTTATAACAACAAAACCATTAAAATTTTGAATAAATGTAATGGACATTCCTTTAAATTATTAAATAACAGTCTAAAAAATAAAATAAAATTTAAAAAATATGGATATTGACTATTATAAAATAATGAATAAAAAATAATAATTAAATAAAATAGTGATAGATACTGAGTACGCAGATATGGTAATATCAAAATATGTGATACTTGCCAATTATATATGAATATCAAATAATTAATGATAATTAAGTGGATATATGTGGCATAATAATTGACAAATGACAGATTATGAGTGGTTAAGTTTTGAGCGGGAAAAAAATTCACCAGAAGTTAACATGTGGCAATTTCAGCTTCTGTTTTAGTATTGTTTAGGATCATACAAAATATAAGATAGGATAAGAAAATATTAAGATACATTTTTTTTAATCAATTATTAAAAAATATAATATAATTTTCAATAAAAAATTTAAATTGAACGTGGTCATCTTTGTAAAAAAAACACTTTACATGATTGACATTTTGCTAAAAAAATTATGATTGTGTTTATTACAAATTAAAAGGGTAAAATCCACCTATGGTCCCTGAGCTTTGATCAAATGTTCAAACGGGTCCCTAAACTTTATTTTTGTTCATTGAAGTCCTTGAACTTTGATATTTTGTACACATTTGGTCCCTCTATTAGTCAATTTGTTAAATATGTGTTAAATAATGATATAAAAACAATGTAATTTGGTATATTAATAGAATAAGTTAGGTTATACACATGTAATTGTTTGGTATTTGTTTTACTAAAGTAAAAAAAAGTATATTATATTAAAAATATATGTTTTAAAAAAATATTTTTTATAATAAAAAAACTTTCTATTTTCCAACTAAATGTTATAATTTTCCGATGATATTTTATTTTAAAGTATTTTGACCGGAAATTTCTTATTTAATTAAAAAAATTAAAATGTGTTTTGTTTAAAAAAAAATAAGCTCTACTTTTTCTATAAAAAATAAACTCTATTTTTAATTAAATAAGGAAATTTTAGTCATTAAAATACTTTAAAATAAACTATTATTGGAAAATTATAACATTTGGTAAAAAAATAGAAAGTGTATTTGATAAAAATATATTTTAAAATATGCTTTGTTTAAGAAAACTCTATTATGTATGATGACTTTTGAGAAGAAAAAAGCTTAATTTTTTACTTTAGTAAAACAAATACCGGGCAATTACAATTGTATAACCTAACTCATGTAATTAATACAAAAATACATTGATTCTCTATCATTACTTAACACATATTTAACAAATTTACTAACAGAGAGACCAAATGTGTACAAAGTATCAAAGTTCAGGGACTTTAATGAACAAAAATAAAGTTCAGGTACCCGTTTGAACATTTGATCAAAGTTCAGGGACTATAGGTGGATTTTACCCCAAATTAAAAATGAATTAAATTGCATAAAGTAAAATTAATATAATTGAAAAATTAAATAAGTGAATTATAATAGACTCATTACTTATTTCAAAATTATCTCAAAAAAGCTACCAATTATTATAAAAGATATGTATATAAAAATTATTAAAATAAAAGTTAAACATATGCATGAAATTACTTATTTTAAAATTATGGAAAAAAAGTTACCTACTATAAAAGAATATTAGAATAAGGAAGTGTATGTCAATAAAAAAATTATAATAATGTTATATAGAATATAATAAAAATAAAAAAATAGTACAAAATTACAAAATCAGCAATGAAATCACCATTAGCTAAAATAGGATAGATTGGAAAGTAATACTAAGTAGAAGATAAAACCAATATGGAAGTTATCTCAAATTCTCAATGGTATCTAAAAAAGGATAGAATCAACCATATAAACATGGGAAAAAAAAAATTGATAGACAAAATGGGCGGAAAATTTTTTAACCAGAGCGTGACACGTGTCCTAAGTAACTACTACTTTAGTATTGTTTAGGATAATTTAATTTTTAAGGGTTTACAATGCTTTGGCTTATAAAACTGGTCGAATATTTTTTTTCAAACCGGATTAAAATACGAAACCCAACTCTGATGAGGTAAAAAGATTTGTTTGTCTCTTGTAACACTTTTTATATATATACCAATTTGTTTCCGGAGAAACTAAATATACTACAAATCTGCACGTCGGAGGTAAAAAGATGTCGTTGGAATGGACGTGCGTTTAAGAAGGAGGAATTGCGGTGTATCTAACAACACCCATTTGTTTCTTGTGTTTTTAAATATACCAATCTGTCTTAAAAGGGTATTTTAATACTCCCTCCGTTGCAAAATATAAGTCCCTTTACTATTTGGCACGGTTTTTAATGAGTTAAAAACTCTATGAAATATTAAATTTTTATTAAATTTTTTACATAGTCTTATACATATTGTTAATATGTATAATACTATGTAAAAAAATTTAATAAAAAATTAATATTTCATGGAGTTTTTAGCTCATTAAAAAACGTGCCAAATAGTGAAAGACCTTATATTTTACAAAGGATGGAGTAAACTAATTTGTCTTTTTGGCCTTTTTTATTTCATGAAAAACTGTTTAATTTGCCTTAAATTTAATCTGTATTTTATATTTTTTGAGAAGTGGAAAAGTTGAGTAATGAGTACGTATAACAAGATTTCAGCCCCAAGTCTCCTTCAACGCTACTCTCCCTCAGGACCCACATCAAATCATCGTCACTCGACTCTCTTCCTTATCGGCAATCAATAGAGGACGCTGACAGCGTGAAAGTTGTGGTCACGACAGAGATCACTTTGATCGACGAAACCCGATGCCACACTCCATCTGTTGCATCCACCCCAACCTCCGCTCGCTTCCTCTCTCCCTCCCTTTCTGATAGTATACAAGTCCTATGAAGTTGGACTAGATCTATGGGATTGATTTTTTTTATTTTTTTTTTTTGTGAGAAACAGCTTAATAAATTTCAATTTGGGTATAGATTTGGAGATGATGTGTGTTTTTTTTTAAAAAAAATGCATGCATAACCGGTTCGAACAGTCTTTAAGGTCCGCAGACCGGAAAACCCGGGACTATATTTCTCGGTCCCGGTCCGGTCTGCGGTCCATGTCCCCCAAAACTCCGGTCCACCGGTCTTGGACTGGACCAAAATTTCCGGTCCAGACCGGAAGCCTAGCCCTAAGTAATAATAATATAGGAAAAACGCTTCACCTGCCATTCTTGAAAATGGTTGGGATTCATGATCCTTGAAATGATTTCATTGTTATTCTCAATCAATGCAAAGGAATTGACATCAATGATTATTCCGACTTGGTTTCAATAGATCAACAATCCTTAATAGATTAGCGATCACTTACATTCCATGAAATACAATATAGAACATGACTTACCAAAGTACATGGCCAATTAGCAATATCAAATCTCAATGCAATTAGAATGTCAAAAGGTTACAAATCTTTTAACCCTAATTCCATTGAAATCAATATTAAACCAACAGTCATTATCTTGCATAGTCCATGGATGCTTTCACGGGATCAATTACCTATCGCTTGCTACTATAGATACCAATCTCACGAAAGGAATCACTAACAAAGATGCATTTTCTGCCAAGATGATCAATCATAGAGAGAACATGTGCAAATTGTTTATAGATACCAAGAGGGATGGGGCGCGTCGAACTGTTGCGGCCGCCGCTGGGTGCTCCGGCCGCGGCCCCTGCCGCGGCCGGGGTTTCCTCTTGATCCCTGCTGCTGGTTGTAGTTTCGGCTAGGCTGTGGGGCAAAGGTTTCATCGATGTCGCTGGATGATACCAATGCCGTCTTGTCCTTGGCGGCGTCTGTGGTCTGACGTTGAAGGCGAGTCTCCTCCAGGATCAATTGGGAACGGGTCTTTTCGAATGTAGGGAGAGGTTCCGTCTGCTGAATATGAGTAGCAGCAGCGTTGTATTCAGAAGGGAGGTCCGATAGTACCTGGAGGACGAGGCGGGTGGCACTGGGTTTGGAGTCGACGACGTCGAGTTGATCAGCCAGGGTCTTGATGTGCTGACAATAGGCGGATATCGACGGGAAGGTGGAAAGCTTGCAACTTGAGAATTCATGCTCGAGATAGACAGCACGGGTGGACTTGTTGTCTTGGAAGAGATCCTGAAGCTTCTTCCAAGCAGCCAAGGCTTTGTCTTTGGGGTTGAGGATGGTGGTCAATAGATCTTTTGAGATGGTGTTGAAGATCCATTGAAGGACAATAGTGTCAAGTTGAGCGAAGAGATCGTCGTCTTCACTCTCAGGGCGATTGACGGAGGAGTCAATATGGTGGAGGACTTTATGAGCCTTAACATGGGTCGTGAAGAGGTGGGACCACATGGTGTAGGTGCTGGATTCATGATCAAGAATGATAGGGATGCAGTTCTTGATATTAGATATCGTGAGGGCGGAGTAGAAGTGCGGTTTGTTGGTGGTAGGGGGAGGGTCGGCCATTGTAACAGGGGAGAGAGAGAGAGCGAGGCGAGAGGGAGGGATGTGGTGTCGGTGGTGGCCGAGGAGAGGGGAGGGAGGCGCCGGCGGTAGGGGGCGGCAAGGGGGGGTGAGGGCGGCGGCTAGGGTTAGAATAAGGAGAGAGAGAGAAAATTTTGGGCCTTTGGATCTTAGGCTGTGATACCATGTGAGAGTATGAGATTGATTGTAATGTCCTCCTTAGGGTTTCCATTCATTGATATAAACATATATATAGGTTACAAAGGTATTGGGCCTTAACAGGCTTTTAGCCCACTATACAATAGAAGACCTATGTAATCTATCACAAATAATCAACAATAGAGAACAAGGATAATGAAATAACTTATGAATAACACTATGAAATCAAATTCTCACAATGCAAAAAACCATGTCTTCGAATCACATGCGAAACTATGAGTTTAGGCTGTTTAGCAATTCATAATCAACAAGTGTCTCTCTCTATTCTCTCTCAATTGTCGACCCACACTCAAAACGGTTGTAAATAATAGACTTAAAACCTAAAAGTGACGACTCAAAACCCTAGAAAATAAAATAATAATAAACTTAATTAAAATAGATCCGGACGAAATCGGGTTGCTGAAAACTGCGTAACCGGCGAACGCCGCTACTCTGGCTCCGCGATTCTTCTTTGTCTTCAACTTTAAACTCCTCATCTCTCTTGATGATCTTTCCTTGGTCACTTTTATGCTCCAAAACCAGCTCTTCCAGGTCTCTCAAGTCTCCTTTGAAGCTCGGATTGTAAAATTGCAGAATAAACACAAAATAGCGTAGATTCTGAACTTGAATACTAAAATGCAAAACAATAAAAATTAGACAAAATACGTGCAATATGAACACTCTAATGCAACTAAAACTAACTATAATGCCTATCTAAAATATGAAATATCACTTCGTCTTGAGCCTTGGAGGACGAGGGAGCGAGTAAAGGTCATCTTTTATGAGGTTTCAGGTGGAAAACAAAAGCGAAAAGAAATAGACCTTGACTTCCAACAAAAACAGGGGCAATGGGTTCACCGGTGTCGGTTTTGCTCGTTGGGGCTGGAATCAGGCTCCTCTCAACCTATGAAGGAGGGAAAATGAGTAAAGGCCTAGCTTTATGGAGGTTACAAGCTAATGGAAGAGAAACAAAGCCTTACCGCGAGAGAGACGAACAAGGGATGCTTGGTTGGGCTTCCTCGCGGCAGTGACTCCACAACGAGAGGGATCTGGCGGCTTCTAGTGTTGCTGGATGAGGACGAGAGTGAAGCTTGTGGGAGCTGATCACTCGAAGACGAAGATGGAGTGGTTGTGATGGTGATTTGGTTGTGTTTGGCTCAACAAAACAAAAGGTGGTAGTGGTGGTGGTGATGAGGGCTCAAGAACAAGGGTAGCAATGGGTTCTTTTGGGGCTGTTTGAATTCAAAAAGAGAGAGAAATGAGTGTTTGATGGTTTTCAGATTTTTGGATAAGGGTTTCGGGTTTTGGTGAGGTTCCATTTATAGGGGCAAAATGTGAGTGAGGGTGGTGTATGTGGGTTGTTTGGGTATGAAGAAGAAGACAAGGAAGTGAGGGAGAAACAAAAGAAAAAGAGAAAGAAAATAAAATAAAATGCAAGTGGTTCCAAGGTCCAAAATTCAAAATCCCAGGAAATCAAATCTCGAAACCCGTTCGCTCAACCCAGTTCCGACTCAATTGAAAATTTAAATCGAATTATCGAAGCCGAAGAAATAATTAAATCCAATTTATATTCTCAAATCTCAGAAATTGAAAGCAAAAATAAAATCTGTGTGAAAATCCGATTCAAAACGATGACGGAACTTGCTTCAAAAGATTTTAATAAAATAAATCGCTCGAGGATGAAAATTCTCAAAAATTTTCTAAATTTCAAAATGAAATGAATATTTTTAAATAAAATAATAATCCAAAATTTTCTGGTCTTTACCGATGTGTGAGTCTTTTTTTTTTCGGTAAACCATCTTGATTGATTTTCCACATTGAATTTTTCACTTTAAGTGGGATGTTCCCGATCTAGTCATTGGTATCTATTTCATCCATACATCGAGTCCTGAGAAATCTATAAGCAATTGTTGTAGTGAACCATCCTTTCTTTATTTGGCCACCGATAAAGTCTGTCTTCCAGTTGGTTGGTACGTAGGTGACGGGATTGTCATGATATCATTATCGATGCTTTGGGGGATCCTAGCTTGTAGTTTCTCAACCCACCATTTACCACCAATAATGTAGTCACTTACTTTTTCTTCTTTATGATATACGGACAATCTCCCCTTTCAGTTAGTGGTTGGGTTCTTTATGATACACCACCCGCACTCACATTTTGCCCCCCCTATAAATGGAACCTCACCAAAACCCGAAACCCTTATCCAAAAATCTGAAAACTATCAAACACTCATTTCTCTCTCTTTTTGAATTCAAACAGCCCCAAAAGAATCCATTGCTGCCCTTGTTCTTGAGCCCTCATCGCCCTTGTTGTGACAGAGTCGATGCTCGCCATTTTGATAGTTGGTCTTTTGATTTGCACATTGTGTCCTCAAACGTTATTTTATTTACTCTTCTGTTTATGATCGAACATCCAAGGTATTTTTCCAGGTTTTTTTCATTTGGGATGCCAAGGCATCGCTCTAGTTCGGTTATTCACCCTCTCGTAATGCCACTGGTGGTTTGAAAGGAGGATTTATGGTAGTTCACTTTTTGACCCGATATTTGGCAATATTCCTCTAAAATTACTTTAGCCTTCTGACAGGCTATTGAATAATGTTGTCTGCAAATGATAGAAATGGAACTTTTGGGTCTCTTCCAAATTGGAATCTAATGGCACCTATAGGTTCGAGCAGATTCCAGTGATAGCTTTCGTGACAATACTTTTGCCCCTAGGATGAACATGAATGGTGAGAGAGGATCTCCCTGTCGAAGTCCTTTAGATGGCCAAAGGCCCAAAACAGATATGTTGGTCCGTTGTTGACATGGATGGAGAATCATACCGTACGTAGATATACATTCCTGGATCCATTGGATGAATTTTTTTGTGGAAACCAATTTTTGCTAGAATTGTTGTTGTGAATTCCCAATTTACTCGGTTGTATACCTTTTCCGTTTATTATAACCTATTGAAACCTTAATAACAAAGTTAGTTACTATACAAATTAGATATAAGTAATTAGTTACAAGATTAAATTAAATCACGTTATTGTAGTTAACATAATGTGATGGAATTGATTACTATAATGCATAGAAAAGACTTAAGGACAGTTACACGGAGTATTTAGAATACAAATTATATGTAAATGGGTACGTAGTACCAATAACTTTTCTTTTTAACTAAAACGTAAACAAAACTCGTAAACAATCTTATTTATATCTATTTACTTTTTTTTAATTTTAAAAAGATAAAAAAAATCTACTTAAAGGGTATATAGGTAAATTCCACCCAAAATATACCTTACTAAAAATAAAAACTCGATGATATAGTTAAAAAAAACTGAAAAAAGGTACATTTCCTCAATTTTTCACATGTACGTTTATTCTATATTTGATAGAATTAGGCTTTTAGTTCAAGATTAATATGTTAATTAGAAATCTTAACCATCATATCATATCTCTCGCTCCTTTAAGCTATTCGCTCATCCACTAACATTAATTACCATGTGAACTAGGCCGAGCTCTAACCAGAAAGTTAACATATTTGGCCCGAAAAGAGTGAGGAATCCTCTCATCCAGTACTAACATTAATTACCATATGAACTACGCTTTTGATAAAGTTTCAATTCGATTTATTCAATAGATTTGTCAACTCTCCCCTTGTATGTGAACAACATCATCCTTATGGATGATCAAGAATGAATCATGCGTTGTCAGGACATTCTATTGTTTGCCTAATGTTAAAAAAAAAAAAAATTCGAGTTATTCGATCACACTTTGGGTTAGTTGAGATTTTGCCAACTCAAATCAAAATACTCAAACTTTAGAAATGCAAAACATAGTTTCTTTAATTTGCCTTTCTGGCCGATCGAAGCACTTACTCATCAATACTGATCAACAACTTCACTCAAAATCACAAACACAATAGCCTAATTAATGTAACAGCCTAAATTTCTATCACTGTATGTATCATCTTTGTCCAACAATCATTCACCGAGAAACTTAGCTGGAGCGACGGGTCCTTGGTCTGCGAGCATCTGCTTTTAGTTTCTCCGGTGAGATATTGCCTTCTAAAGCTTGAACTACCTGTTTCATACATCAGGAATCAGGATTGATGTTCAAATACAAGAACATAGCAATCATCTTTATCATAAAGTTTAAAGTTAAAAAAATGTGATCGTGTTTCGTTGAGCTTAGATAAATACTTCAAAAAGTCTGTCACTGTACCTGACTCATTTGCGGTCTATAGTCAGGGAAACGATGAATGCAAACCGCTGCGCAAGTTACCATCCGATTCATTTCTTCATAATCATAATTATCCGCCAACTCTGGATCAACAAGTTCAGTGTCAAACTTGCCGTCTTCAAGTGCTTGATCAAGCAACAAGCTTGCCTGCATCATATTCAATTCAAGAATATTAATCCTTAGCAAATAAGATTTAAAAATAAGTCTCATTCATCACCAACTAACAACATCCAACTTTCATTACACGTAAATATCAAAGAAACCTTACCCATTCAACCAGATTGATTGGTTGTCGCCCGGTGATCAACTCAAGAAGCACGACCCCGAAGGAGAACACATCTGATTTTAGTGTCAATCTCCCACTTGACCCATATTCCGGAGCTAGGTATCTGCATTTTATGTTGTTTAATTAAATTTAACAAATTTTAGAGGTCAATTGTACATGTATATATGTATTAACTGTTCTATGCTAATTTACTTGATGATTGATTTTTGATGTATCAAAGGAGTTACCCAAAAGTTCCCATGATTCTGGTGCTAACATAAGTTATGTCATCGGAAACGAACTTGGCAAGTCCAAAATCAGCAACCTACACACATATATGTTAAACTTGATGTAAAATCTCTGAATGTATAGAATAAAAACAAAATCATCATAAAGAGATACCTTTGCTTTGAAATTAGCATCAAGAAGTATATTAGTTGACTTAATGTCGCGATGAATGATTTTTGGATGACCTACAAAATCGAATATATGTGCCTTCCATAAGTTCAAAATAAAGGCAAATTACCAAAAATACAATGTAGCTCAAAATATTCACTTCTAAAACTCAGTAAAAATTAATTAATATAGTACTTGAGAGGGAAAAGGGAACGTACATTCCTCGTGTAAATAAGCAATTCCTTTAGCAGCACCCAAAGCAATACTCATTCTAGTTTCCCAATCCAGCAATGGTGTCTCTTTTCCTGCATGTTTAATTCCTTTTTAGTTCAATATGATCATGATTGAAATACAAAGGCGACATATATTGATTTACTTTGAATCTGCTATTGACCAGTAAAAATCAGGGTCTTAGGGCCCCCTGGCAAGGGGGTTGGGTTTATGGCTCAAAATCCGATTAGGGTGTCATTGAGTCGCTATATATACTCATGATGAAACGCCATATAATTATAATCAGTTCTGTTCTTAGCCTCCCTACTAAAGAATCCAGTTCCTCTGTCTGTGAACGTAGATAATACATTGCTATCGAACCATGTAAATCTTTTGTGTCTTTCTTTTAATATATTTTTGGAATGCAAGTAAAACCTTTTCTTGAATTTGATTTAGCAATTAGCTTGAATCCCTTACAAATACAATAAATATATATATAGGCAAGAGTTCCAGAGAAACAAAGAATACAATGAAACAAAGAATGAATATTGCGTGATATTAATATGAATATGGCACTGAATATATGAATATGATGTTATTCACTTTATATAATTATGTGAATATAAATAATAGCATATTCATATACCCATATTTAATTAAATCATATTCATATTGACACAACATAATATTCGTATAACATAATATTCATATGAATATGACCCAATATTCATTCTTTTCGCTGTTACACCGTATTATCCATTTCATTTGAACCCTATATTTGTGTTCTAATAAATATTTGTGTTCTAATAACTAAAAGGCATTTGGAAAAAGATAAAGATAAAGCACAAAACAGTAAAGATAGCTAGCATACCTTGTAGATGGAAGGCCAGGCTGTTGTTCTCGACATACTCATAAACAAGCAACCTCTCAGGGCCACTAATGCAGTACCCGACCAAAGTGACGAGATTTCTATGATGAACACGACTTATAACATTGATCTCGGTTATGAATTCACGCTCCCCTTGGAAGCTTCCGACCTTGAGCTGCTTGATTGCAACACCAATACCGTCAACAGGAAGGACTCCTTTGTAGACAGAGCCAAATCCACCACGACCAATAAAGTTGTCCTGGCTAAACTCGTTCGTGGCCATCGATAGCTCTTCTTTTGTAAATGTCCTTACACCTACCTGCTCTATTGTCAGTTGAACATAATCACCAGTTGAGACGGAGGAAGAAGTAGTGCTGGTTTGAGTCTTAGAATGCAAACGAGATTCTTGTAGCTGGAGAACTACATGTGAAGATGGAGTTGTTTGGGACTGCAATGACTTGTGCTTGTTTCCTGTATTTAATGTACATATTTGGGCAAGATATGGTGAGATTGACATATATACAACTGCAAGTGAAGTAGACATGCACTCTTAAGGGAGATAGAACAAGAGAGGCGTAGTGACAGATGCAGAAATTTGTGGAAGGGGGTCGGGTCTACCTTTAAGCATAAAAATTCAAACAATGTTGTTAGGAAGTAAAAAACAATGTCGTTTTCATTTAAAACGATAATTTTTTTAGTTTAAAAGGGAAAAAAATACAATATACCAAATTTTGATGTATCATTTAATTATTTCGAATACAAATTAAAGAAAAACTTAAAAAATTATAATGTGATTACCGGTTCGGATCACCTATAACCTACCGTGTAACCCTCTATATTACACGATTTCTATTCGTCCACCTATAATTAATTTATGAAATTTAAATTAAATAAACATATTTCAGAAAATCTTAATTTAAATATAATTCTTATTTCCTAAATTAAAAAGAAAATTAAAGATTTTCTCTTTATTCTTTTCCGTTCAGCATTAGGTCGATCAAATTTATCTGCATAATTTCAAATCACCGCCATGAGTACATCTCAGTTCAACAATCGGGTTGCATAGCTTTGTATATGCAATTAAAACATCAAGTCCCAACATGTCCGATGAAATTTTACCCCTCAATCTTGAAGAGGTACATGCTAATTAATTCGAATCAAATTCGTAGCCTAAATTGTTTATCGTATTCGTCATTGTCGGGCCTGATCTAGGTCGGACCTTCTTCTCCGTCTGGGCCTCCTTCGAATCAAATTTTTAGCCTGAATTGTTTACCATATTGTCGTTGTCGAGGTTGATCGAGGTCGAACCTTTGTTCTCTGTCTGGGTGTCCACTAGAATCAAGAAGGAGAAGGAGAAGGATATAGCTTATGCGGCTCAAGGAAGGTATTGAGACATCTTGGTGAACGGAGAATAAGAAAAAGCGTGGCCTTCTTCTCCGTCGGCGACACAATCAGAATGAAGAAGGAGAGGGTTTATGCGGCCAGATCTCGGATTGAAAAAGAATAAAGAGAAAATCTTTAATTTTCTTTTTAATTTAGAAAATAAGAATTATATTTTAATTAAGATTTTCTGAAATAAGTTTAGTAATTTAAATTGGATAAATTAATTATAGGTGAACCAATAGAAATCGTGTAACATAGAGGGTTACATGGTAGGTTATACTTATAGGTGATCCGGGCCGTGTTACTATATATATGACTTACGGGTCCGAATCTTCTGTCCCCGGTGATGTCCCCTTCCATTGTCCTCTCTCACAAAAAATAATTTTTTTTATTCTTTTAATCTACTTTTTTAATTTTAATTTATTTTTATTTTTCTTTTTATTTGAAGTTTGTGAGAGGATGGGGAGACAAACTAGGGGACAGAGGATTTGGAACCATGACTTACCCCGTGTATTCATTTCTCATCGGTATTGAATTTTTGGATAATTTTGGGTTTTTATCAAACGATTCACAATCCCTTGAAATAGAGATTAATGGTGGGGGAGAGGGGGACCGTGTTAGTTGAGGCGTAATGACGGATGCAGAAATTTGTAGAAGGAAGTCGGGTCTACCTTTACCTTTAAGCATAAAAATTCAAACAATGTTGTTAGGAAGTAAAAAAAAATGCCGTTTTTGTTTAAAACGATAATTTTTTTTAGTTTAAAAGGGAAAAAATACAATATAGCAAATTTTGATGTATCATTTAATTATTTTGAATACAAATTAAAGAAAAACTTAAAGAAATTATAATGTTATTATATATATGACTTACCCCGCGTATTCATTTCTCATCGGTCTTAGATTTTTTGATAATTTTGGGCTTTTATCAAACGATTGATGGGGGGGGGGGGGGGCATTTGTTCAAGCCTATAGTATTTTCTAAATTTAAGCCTATAGTATTTTCTAAATTTTTAAAGAAAATTTTGTCATAAATGATTTTCTAAATTTTTTAAATAGAGAATTTATCTGTTAAAATAAATATAATTTTAAGAAAATATAATTTTCATTTACAAATGTTAAAGAATTGTTTAGGAGAACTATTGGAGATACAATCAAGCAAAACCAAAATACAAATTTTAGGGTACGTACATATAAAGATAGATGATATGTTTCAATTGAGACTGATGAATTATTTGTGTTAAATATATGTTTAGGTTAGTACGGTGTTTGACTAACCTAGTTATTATGATAGCTGATGAAAATTTATGAATAGAAAACCAAAAGTTTCAAAAAAACTTAGGTGTTGTGCATTTTTGTGCCAAACAAAGTCAATATGGTTCCAGTGGGCAACCTCTTGAAGTGAAAAGGTGAGAATAATGAATATTTTGAAATATTAATATGAATATTATGTTATTCTTTATTACCAAACTTTAAAATTGATTATATCATAACATTATATTGATTAATATGTGAACATAAATATTTTGTCATATATTATTTAGAATTAAACATTTTTTAAAGTTTTTAAATTATAAATAAAATAATATGTGTTTGCTCCCAATAGCTTTATTTTCTAGAATTTTTTTCCTTTTAGAATTTTAAACTTAAAATAAATCTTTAAAATCACACATTTAATGTTTTTCTAATATATTCTTTAAAAATTTATTCTTATCATTTTAAAGTTAAAATAACTCTTCAAATCACACACTAATTTAATGTTTTTTCTAATAAAATTTTTAAAAAAATTATATCTCAAGTACGTATATATTTAAAAAAATCTGACAACAAGTTGAGCCCCTATAATATTTTCTGGCTCTGGCCTGTGTATAATGGGTGAAAATCGTCTAGTCCAACGTTATAGTTCTTTTTTATGGTCCCTTTAATTTCATTTGCCGGTAAACATTAAAATAAATTTTAAGATACAAACACTTATTTAAAAAAATAATTAGAAATTTCAATTTAACCAATGAGATAATTTAGACTACGATATGAATTACAATTGTGGACTAGACGATACTAGTTAGTGCTGTATAATTATTGTTACCTTCTTTTCCAATGTTCTCCATTGTAGATAATGACACAGCTCGGCTTTCCTTTTTTTTTTTTTTTTCAAAACAAAAGAAAAGAGGGAAAAAGTTAGAGACATACAGATCTCATAGAAATTTAATACTCTCCGGTCGAAAATATTTGATGTTTGACTTTTGTACACGTATTTTTATGAGCTAAAAATTATATAAAATCTTATTTATTTTGATTAATTTTTTTCATTGTTTAATATTTATTAATAACAAGTATTGAACCTGAAAAAAATTTAATTAAAAGATTAATATTTTATATAGTTTTTAGCTCTTCAAAATACGTGTATAGTTTTTAACTCCTTAAAATACGTGTAGAAAGTCAAAACATCAAATATTTCCGATCAGTACACGATAGTTGTTTTTTTTTTTTTTTTAATGTAATCCGATTGAAAATATCAATGCAAGATAGGTAATTTTTTGTAGTTGAGACTTTAGAAAATTTGGAGTCGTAAAAATATAAATTACCGACAAAAGACGGTCTTTCCCCTCCTGCCGGCGCCGCCTGCGCCTAAGCAGGAAATATACCAAAGCAGCTGCCACCAACACCACACCAGCGGCCACCAGGCCGCCCACCAGTGCCCCCGATCCTTTACTCGTACTCACAGACTGCGAAACTTCTGATCCTGGCGGCGGCGGTGCATAGCTGGATACTGGCAGTGCCCCCGATCCTTTACTCGCGTGATTAGGTGGCGATGCATCGCTGGATACTGGCGGTGCCCCCGATTCATTACTCGCAGGATTAGGTGGCGTTGCATCGCTGGGTGTCAATTGTGGCACCGGCGCCGACAGAGGTGACTCCTCCAGATTCCGTGACCGTAGCAGCATTGGGGGCGGAGCTTCCGATTCCAGATTCAGCGACAGTTGCGATTCCGGTGACGCCCGCCAGACTGTAATTCCGACAGGTGCAGGTGGACTCGGTGGATAATCCATCGCTACGTGTCGATTCATCTCAAGATCGAGATCGATAGATTTTATGTTTATGGTGCCTCTTTACTTTTCTTTAATTTTTTGGGATCTCCGGAAGCAATTTAATTAAGCACGCTCTTTTTTCACCTGTTCTTACTTCTTAAGATGAGATTTTATAAAGGTTTCATATTCTTTTCTGGGGCTGGGAGGGCTATCCCCCCCTCGTTCGTTCACCAAAAAAAAAAAAAAAATTCTTTTGTGGGGTCAAAATTAATTAGTTAATGTTTTTGAACAAGTCGATCGAAGTCGACTGATTAGGCGGTTCGAGCATTGGATCCATGGATGTCATCATGGTAGTCAATCTAGTCAAATGGGAGTAAGAATAACACTGAAAAAATGACTCAAAATAATACGAAATAACTCAAAATAATAGAACTATCGAGGATGATTAAAAAATAGTCGAACTTTAAAATTAAAAAATTCATATACAAACTATACCATAATAAACTAATACTAATTAGGGTAAATTGCAGCAAACCACCCTTAAAATATACCCCTTTGCACAAAACCACCCGTTAAATTAATAATTGCACCAAACCACCCGTTAAAGTATTTCTGTTAGCAAAGTCACACCCCACCAAAAATTCTGTCAAGTTTCTGTTAAATCTTTGAAATTACCATTTTACCCTTTATTTTTTAAATCAGACTTCGTGAGAAGAAATAATTCTAAAATACAAATTAAAAAATACCCACAATTTATTGTTTGACTTTGACCTTCATCCCCTTCCCTACCTCTGACTCTACCCAAAACTCCTAAATTCCTACTCACCAGTAAACGAATCTGGAGAACGAATCCGGATCCCCAGTAAACATGTTCGAGAATGAAATTGGAATTTTTTTATTAATCATTTATCATTTTCTTTTAAATTAAACATCACAAAAAGGATGATACATGATCCATAAACACTTTGCTGAAGAGATAAACAAGCAAAGGGAGCAACACCAGATCTAGATATAGTGGCTTCCACATAGCATAATCCATGAGCAAAATAAAAAAATTGATCGGGCATGGTCCATCTTCTCTAATCCATGAGCAAAATCAAAACTTAATCCATGAGCAAGATTATACAATTTATACAATTTAATTGGGTATTCTACATTGTCCATCCTCCCTAATCTGGCACCTCCTTCAACCTTCATTACTTCTTTACTCTCGCTCACTCCCTCTCAAACCTCCTCAATCAAACTCCAAATCACTACTCCAACCTCCAATATCAATCCCTCCCTTACTAAAACCCCCAACTCTGCACCAGATCTAAATAATTCTACCATCGGCAAACGAAAATGGCTTCCTCTCTAACTTGATTCGCCTCTCCCCTCCAGCTTTGACTCTGACTCCAACCCCGATTTTGATCTTCGACCACTTTTGACTGGTCCCTCCAGAAGCTCATCGCCCATGGCTACTTCCGCGGTGAGGTTGAACCAGATCCAAAACTTGGCTTAGATTTGGTCACCGCAATTACTGCCTTAGATATAGAAAATGATGAAACTCAAATTAGATCTAGGCTGGGTTTTAGAGAAACGGAACTTGTACATTTTGGGTGGTGTTTATTTTAGAATTATTTTTTTTAATTAAATTTTGATTAAAAAAAGAGAGTATATGGGTAAATTAAAGTAGATAATGGAATTCTGACGGAAAATTTGTGAGGGTGTGACTTTGCAAACAAAACAGGTTTAAAGGGTGGTTTACTGCAAATATGAATTTAACGGGTGGTTTTGTGCAAAGGAGCATATTTTAAGGGTGGTTTTCTGCAATTTTCCCTACTAATTAATACAATGGCTAGATTTCTCAACCCAAAAAGTAATGTAGACTCAAAATATAATTTAACCTCCAACCGATGAACGACAATAGTATCTCGGATAGAGAGGGGCAAGCCTCTTGACGATGATGAACAACTCAAGATGAATATATAGTAACTCTTAAAACTGTGGAACAAATTCCATACAACCAAAACCAGATGATAAACATATAGATAGGTTTTTTATTATTATTATGAAATAATTCGAGATCAGATATACCTGAATCTCGATGGTCGACAAGTCGGCAGACGGAAACCAGTCAATACATACGAACGAAAACGAAAATAAAAAGCGGAGCAATACAATACGAACAGGTTTTCAAACATTGCTTAATAATTTCAAACATGGTGTAAAAAATTAAAATAAAAAAAAGACTCTTTTGAAATTGACTGTAAACTATACACTACGAACAGGAACAGGTTTTTTGGAAGATGATGAACAATCTTCCCCTAAATTTTACAATATTTTACCCAACTTTCTTATTAATTATATTTTGAGTCTAAATTAGTTTTTGGGTTGAGCATTCTAGCAATTATATTAATATTGGGTTATTAGTTTAGTGTATAGTTTGTATATGAATTTGTAATTTTTAAAGTTCATATTATTTTTGTTTCACGATCGATAGTTCGTATTATTTTCAATCATTTTTTCGAATAACACGTAGTGACTAATAGGTCACGAGTTCAAATTCCCCTCGATCCCCATATTGTGGCCTGGCCCTAATTGCCACTAAAAAAACATTGTACCAATATTTTTTTGGTGTTATATGTACAATGTACCAACATTGTTTTTGGGCTAAAAGACTTGACATAACCCAAATAGACTAATAAAAAAATATATTTATGGAACATTATATATAAGACTAGTAAAAAAATCCATAATTAAGATATAATTAGATTTATTATTACTTTATTAGGGGAATTTCGCTTACAATTCTAATGAAATAATTTTTTAATTAATGTATTAGTCAAATAAAAAAAATATTTTAATTTAAAAAACTAACTAAAAACTTAATTAAAAAATACTGTTCAATTTACTTAAAATACAAATTTTGGAAAGATTTTTTTCAAAAGAAATGAAAAAATCATTGGGATTTTTCAAAAGCAACAATAATAAATGTAAAAAATTATATACTACCTCCGATCCAAAATACATGTCATTTGACTTTTCAACACGTATTTTAAGGAGCTAAAACCTATATAATATATTAACTTTTTTATTTTTTTATTTTACAATTTAATACTTATTACCAACAAATATTAAGTTGTAAAAAAATCATTTTAAAAAAGTTGATATTTTATATAGTTTTTAGATTCTTAAAATACGTGCTAAAAAGTCAAACGACATGTATTTTGGATCGGAGAGAGTATTATATTTTAACCATATGATAAATAAAATATAAAACTAAATATATAGTAAACTTAATCATTAATTCTATATCATTGAATATATAGAAATATTGATTATTATTATTATTAGTTTATTTCTAGTATTATATATTAGAATTATTGTATTTAATATTGTATTTTTAATAAATTTTATAAATAATAAATATTATTTTAATATATTCGTATAACAAAATTTAGACTATTATATAAAAAGTCTAGTGTACCAACTAGACTTTCCATTCTTTTTATATAAAAAAAAAAAATAGGCAAGTGTCTGTAAAACCCGACCCCTTGCTCTATTGATAAGAGAGAGGTATCCTTTACAAGAGATCAAGTGTTTAAATCTCATTATTTACTCGCTATATGTAATTAGGTTTGTGTCACACTCAAAGGCGGAGCTAGGGTGGGTTCTAGGTGGTCATGTGACCCCCTCCTCATCCAACAAGTTATCTAGGTGTATTCTCATCGTCGATAGCTTCGTTTTGATATATAATACGCCCTAATCCGAAATCTAAGTAAAAAAATTATAAATGTTTGAAAATTACAGCAGTATATCAATCACTTTAGTTTTATTTCAATATACTATAATATTTTAATTAGTTTAATATTTTACTTAAATTGATATTCACATATTATAATTCATCTCGAGAACTTCGAAACCATATGTTATATTACTTATTTTGAGAATATGGTAAGAAGTTACGCAAGTTTAAATTTTTTATATCTAGTTATACATTATTATTAGAGAAAATTTGTGCCGAAGGCACAAATTTTCGCTCTAATTTGTGGAGTATCCTAGCTTTTGTAAAAATTGCAAGAGTATCCATTTCTATTAACTTAATAAAAAATAAGAAGAAAAAAGAAAAAAAAAATTAAACAAGCGCCTGGATCTGGATCGGAAGTAAATCGATATCCCTAATCTTCATCCTCCTCTCTCCGACCTCGATATGAAGCAATCGAAGAAGCGCTTGGATCTGAAGCAAATCCGAGTTCTGGGCTCCTCTCTGCCTAGATCTGAACTCCTCGGCCACCAGCCTCATCAGTCGCTTCTCAGTTCTCTCTGTAATCGGAATCAGGAGCCATGGCGGGCGGGTCTATGACAGCGCCGGCGGGAGTCGCAAAGGAGAGGGCGGGGCAGTACCAGTGTCATCACCTCCGGGGAAGCCTGCGGGCTTCAGTTTGTAGATCCCGCCCCTCATCCAACCTCGCTGTATCGCTCTCCTCCCGGGCTTCAGTTTGTAGTTCCGATGATTGTTTATGCAATTAGGTATTTGAATTCTGTCTTCTCTTGTTCAATTTTCCGCTTGAATGAACCGATGCTTGTTTTCTGCTTGAATGAACCGATGATTGTTTTCTCTGATTGCTAATCGCCTCTAGAACTATATCTCCTCCAGGTAATCGCCTCTGTTTTCTCTAATTGCTAATCGCCTCTGTGTTTCTCTGATTGCTGTTTGTGGTCCAATTGACACCATATATACATACAATATATATATATATATATATATATATATATATATATATATATATATATATATATATATATATATATATATATATATATATATATATATATATATATATATATATATATATATAAAAAGGACTTCTATTGTGGTGTGCGGTTTAATTTGTGGATTTGGTGTGATATTTGTTTGGTTTTTATAACTGCACCACCCCCGTTTTTCATTCCTGTGATTTCTGTATGAGGATTTACAGAGGAAGACTACTCTTTTGGGCAGTTTTTATGATCTGCATCGACAACTAATTGTGCTATAATATGTGACAGATTTGATTTATGATGTATGTCACTCTTTGGATTAGTCTAGTTCAATGCCTAAGGGTGCTTACACCGAGTTAAAATGTGTTGACACGGAGTGAATATGTGCTGATATGGTATCTTTTTGTGCTGACATGTGCTAAATATGTGCTGACAAAAATGAAGAACAAAAGGACAAAGCAATCTTCTTAGACTAGAGAGAGTAAACTGAAGTGGAGGAGTGATATGGGTAACAGACTCCAAGCTTTGCTCCTTATATGCAGGAGAATGGGCCAATGGGGTTAGCACGAACCAAGTTGGCGAATATTTTCCTTTGAGAAAGGGTACAATTGGATGTGATTCTCATTCTTATGACCATAAAGTTGTAGTCTTTGGAATAATTAGTATCACTAGACAGCTACTTTATGCTCTTTTTTTTTTTTTTCTTTGGGGCCTTAAGGTTATACCTTCTCTTTTATTAAATACTTTGTGTCTAATTATTTGATGATGACATCTAATAATTAGAATATTTGATGCTGACATCTAATAATAAGAATATTTGATGCTGACATCTAAGAATTAGAACATTGCATCTGTTCGATTCCCTGCAATTTTGCACCTATTCGATTCCAAACATGAACTATTTCAAGTACTAAACATCTAGCTGTTGTAGTTGTGAAGCTTAATCTCTCTTTCTGATGCTTAATCTTTTTTTTCCTGATTTTACTGGTGTTGCAAACATCTAGCTGACATCTTCTGGAATTGTTGACATCTTGAAATGCTGACATATTCTGAAATGATGACATCTCCAATATAAGATTATTTTTGTGTAATTAAGTAGACCATTTCCAACATAAGATTATGAGCTACATATATATAAGATTCAGAAACATATGTGCTGACTTAATTCGAAACTAGAGATGCTTGCCTAGTATTCGGTCTCGGTAGAGGTAGAGAAAATTTGTGCCGAAGGCACAAATTTTCGCTCTAATTTGAGGAGTATTCTAGTTTTTGTAAAAATTACAGGAATGTCCATTCCTATTAACCTAATAAAAATAAAAAATAAAAATTATTACTCTTCATTCTGATTTTCAAGTTTGTGAAAGTTATCTGTTGGGCATTCATTTTTTTTGGTACTTCAGCAAGCAACTGTATTCTTAATCTTAGTTTTTCCTTCTCTGAAAATGTCACTTTTGTTGATTATTGATCTTGATTTTTGGACTTGCAATTTGCTCGAATATGAATTTAGGGATCTGAATTTAGGCCTTTGCTCGATTTTGAAGTCTACATATTTCGATCTGAATTTGGTTTTTATTTGAAAAGATGTAAAAGAAGTTGCCGACATCTTCAATGCTGACATATTTAGATCTGAATTTGGTTTGTAAAAGAAGCTGCATATTTAGATCTGAACTTGCATTATTTAGATCTTCAGCAAGGAATTGCAAATCCAAACCCTAGGTTCTTCGAAAATCTCTTGTGCTCAAATTGATAGATTATTTGATTGCAAGTTGTGCTTGATGATGTGCGTCTTTTGCATCTGATTGGAATTAGTTATCTGTTATCTAGCAGTTGTAGTTGTTTAAATGCTGACATCTAGCTTTTGAATGTTGACATCTTCTGAAAACTTTAGAAATTCATTAAATGTTGACATTTAGGTGTTGATGGTCAAAAGCTTTATCTTTTACAGTATCTTTTATTAGAGGATTGTAGAAGTTTGAGCATGATCTTCTTCGTAAACTGTATGATTCATCAAACTTGTAAATGCTGACATCTTCTGGAAACTTGTAAATGCTGACATCTTCTGAAAACTTGTAAATGTTGACATCTTCTGAATGATTAATTAAAATCTTATGGAAATAAAATATTCTGGAATTGCTTTTATTGATCAGGTGAAATCTTATTCCGATCTTTTAATTCTTGTGAAATTCGAAGTGGTTTGGATGGATCTTATGTTCAATTAGAGTTTGTATCACCCAGATTATCATTGCGCTTGCTTTATTTCTAAACTGGTCTTGTTTTGGCTAATTTCTGAACTGGTATTCGAGTTCTTTTCGTATCAGATTGGTTGTTTTTCTGTGTGATTGAAATTGAGCATACATCTGACATTTTTGCCTGAATTTGGGATGTGAACCCATTGATTGTGAGTGAACCCTGCACATTTCCTTTTCTTTTTCTCTTGTTTTTTCTGATGGTTTAGTCTTCATCCTATCACTATTGATGAATAATGCCACTGAATATAGTTCCCTGTGCATTTTGGTCCTACTGAAATTTCTCTGTGCATTTTGGTCCTATTTTTTGGGTCTGTTTTGCTGTTGGCTCTTCCCCCACCTGAACCGAACTGTTCTATTTTGGAAGACTTATGAGAAGCTGTAATTTCAGAAATCTGTAATTCCTAAAATCTGTAATTTTAGGAATCTGTAATATCTGAAATATGTAATTTCTGTAATTCCTAAAATCTGTAAATCACATTTTAATATTTAAATTCTGTAATTTCAGTTTTCTGTAATTCCGTAAATTAGTTTTCTCACATTTTAGAACAGTTGTAATTTTGTAATTCTTTAATTCCGTAAATTAGTTTTCTCACATTATTTGCTTAAAATTAAGAGGGAATAACAATCTTGCTGACATCCGGTGTCAGCAGTTTCAATTTGCATAACAGATTGTTATATGTGCATATCATAAAGTTATATTTGCATAACATTAACTTATATTTGTACAACATAAACTTCTTATTTTTCACTTTTTATTAGGAGTTCCTACTTTTGCGCAAATGATCTCTTTTTGTGCAAATGTGTATAAAATGTGTACTGTTTATTAGGAGTTCCTACTTTTTTTTCCTCCTTTTTTGGTTGTGGCGTGAACATAACTCTTATTTGTTTATTTGAATGTTTGTTATAATATAATTAAAAGCCTTTTAGCTCAATGGTAGAGCGATGTGCTTATGCGCAAATACGTGGGTTCGAATCCCGCATAGGCTAAAATTTATAATAATTCTAGTAATTTTCAAAATTTTCTAATAATTGTTCAATAATAAGATATATTAGTGCAATTTTCTAGTAATTTATAATTGCCTATTATAATTTTACATTTGCATATCATCAATTTATATTTGCATATTTTAATCTTATATTTGCATATCATCAATTTATAATTGCATATCATACTTTTACATTTGCACAACATCAATTTATATTTGCATATTATAATCATACATTTTCACAACATCAATTTGTATTTCTCCAACTTATTTTTATATTTGCATATCATCAAGTTATATTTGCATATCATCAGCTTATATATGCATATCATCAATTTATATTTGCATATCATCAACTTATGCATACATCAATTTATATTTGCATATCATTAGACCTGGGCAAACGCGGGCCGGCCCGCCCGGCCCGTCCCGCCCGCCCGCCTTTTTAGACGGGCTTGGGTAGAGGGAAAAGCCCAACCGGGCCGCTAAGCCCGGCCCGCGTCCGCAGCGGGTATAGGATCGGGTAGGGCAATCTAACCGTTATGGGTACCCGCTATTTATATATATATATAAATAATATATAATATAAATTATTAATTACAATAAAGAAACAAAAATAACTATTATATCTATACAGAAAACCCTAAAGCTAATCGGCAATTGCTAATGCCGTGAGTATGTGTGTGCAAGGGAACTTCATGTATTCATGGAACAACTCCTTTGCTAGTTGCTACCTACTGCTCATCTTAATTACTCTTTTTTTTTTCAAAACACTCATCTTAATTATTGTAATAACTAATATCCCACGACCACTTTTTTTTTTTTTATGGTATTACAGTGTTTAACCCGGAAAAAAAAAATATCAGCGCCTCATCTCAAACAGCTCGTGTGTAATTTGGCGGGTACCCGCGGGCCGCCCGTGCCCGCAATGGTGGACGGGATCGGACAACATTTTCAACCCGTTAAGCGGGCTTAGCCCGGCCCGCGCCCGCAACACCGGGATTAAATTTGGGCCAAAGCCCGTCCCAAGCCCGGCCCGCACCCGCGTTTGCCCGGGTCTACATATCATCAACTTATATTTGCACAACATCAATTTATATTTGCATATTATAATCATACATTTTCACAACATCAATTTGTATTTCCCCAACTTATTTTTATTTACTAAAAATTAAAATCTAGATAATAGATATCAATAATCTTATATATGTACAACGTTGATTAATTTATGCATATTTTAATCTTATATTTGCATATCATCAATTTGTAATTGCATACGCATACTTTTACATTTACTTTTATATGATTAGTTCATTCTTTTATATGATTTGTCACTTTATTTGCTTCAAATTAAGAGGTACAAACAGATTGTTATTTGTGCATATCATAAAGTTATATTTGCATAACAGTACCTTATATGTTGACATTTAAGCTTAAATGTTAACATTTAGTAGTTGATGTGCAAAAGTTTTATCTTTTACCATTTCTTTTATTAGATGATTATAGAAGTTTGATATTCTCATCTCATATAATATGATATCAATTTTGGGAATGATCTTTTTTATAAACTTTATCTTTTATTATATGTTGACATTTAGCTTAAATGTTGACATTTAGTCGTTGATGTGCAAAAGTTTTATCTTTTACCATTTCTTTTATTAGAGGATTGTAGAAGTTTGAGCTTAAAGGGTATTTCCCCAACTTAAAGGGTACGTAAATACTTGCATATCATAATTATATATTTGCATATCATCAATTTATAATTGCATATCATACTTTTACATTTTTATATTTGCATAATATAATCATACATTTGCACAACATCAATTTGTATTTTCAAATTATATTTATTTACTAAAAATTAAAATCTAAGTATTAGATATCAATAATCTTATATTTGCCCAACGTGAATTAATTTCTGCATATTTTAATCTTACATTTGCATATCATCAATTTATAATTGCATATCATACGTTTACATTTGCACAACATCAATTTATATTTGCATATTATAATCATACATTTGCACAACATCAATTTGTATTTTCTCAACTTATTTTTATTTATTATAATCATACATTTGCACAACATTGTTTAAAAGCATAAAATATATAAAATATCAATGATTTTATTAATTTAAAAAATAATTTCATACTTAATACAGTTGTCTATAAAATTATTTAAAAAATTAATATTTTATAGAGCTTTTAGCTTCTTAAAAAATGTTCCAAAAAGTAAAACGACAAGTATTGTGAGAAATAAGCATGTTATAGCAAGGCAATTTCCATGAGAAGGTAATATGCAGCATATAGGAAGGCAATGAGATCAACATTACACATATTTGATTGGTTGGATTACAAATTTTTTTTAAAAAAAATGCAGTTGCATTCATCTAACGTGTCTAGATCCTCAAATGAAAGGTAAAAACGCTTGATAAGAGTTTCAGTGGCTCAGCACATGGAGTTGAGTTCCTGTTGATGTTCACGCAGACTTCTCAGCTTCTTTGGAGGACTCTTCAGCCTGCAGCTTTTGCAAGGAAGGAGGTGGCCTGAAAACAATGGTTTTCTTCCACTGGCGATCAAGCTTTCTCGACAACCTCTTGTTGATTCCCTCTTCTAGTTCCCTTTCCCTCTTTACAGTAAGCATCCGAGCAATCTAGTCGTTTATATGCAAAGAAGAAAAAGAACTCATTCAAGTTAGGGATGCACATATATTAAAATACAGAGGCACGAGGGCCATGACAGTAGTTTACAGAATGCCAGAAACTAATGAATGAAACTTCAACAACTATCTTAGAACATCTTATGATAGCATGGTTGGATGCCAGAACCCGATCATAGCAACAGCTATCTTTCCTAACAGAAATAATAAAGTTACACTATCAAGGTGGTCTATAATACCCCTTCACAAGAAAGACGAATCAATTTCTCAAAGACATCAGAACTGAACTAAAACATTGTTATCAAGGTGATTGACATGCCAACTAGGCCAATTTCCAGCGATTCTGCACGGTTATGGTTTGCCTAAAAATGGTACCCTAATCCTACTACAAACTGGAAGGGAAACCCTAATGCTTTGTGGATTCAGTAGTGAGTAACATTCATCTTCTTCGCCATAAAGGGATTCTTTATCTCACAGCCATTTGATGGTTACCCATTTGGCAGAGCTTAGATGGTGATCTCATAGACTGCATATCATCTCATCAGCAACCAGCTTTTGATCACCCTGAATTAAGAGGCCAAAAACCATTGGTACCCACAAATCTCCCATTCAATTCAAGCAATATATAAATATATTTTTACCTAATATCATCTAATTCACAGAAATTTGAAGCCAAACCTAAAATTGCAAACAGGTTTGCAAACAAGTTCTCGCCCTCCTTCCTCCTACTGTAGGTTCAAGAGACGAAAATCCTATACATCTACTTGAATTGCACAAAAAAAGCACATGTCAGCACATATTCACTCCGTGTCAGGGGCAAAAGCACATGTCAGCTACATGCGAAAATGTAATAAATAAGTCAGTTGAATAATATGCAACAAAAGTAGTTACAATCTCCCTATGCTCTGTCTTACCTTTTGATTCACATAACATTCCAGAGAGTTTCCAAATCTGTCTTTAAATAAGTCCCGAAGATCCCGCAGTTCTGGAAGATCAGAAAACCTTGCAGCAGAAAATATCAGAGATGCTACAGCCTCCCTGCACTCCTCAGGGCACTCCCTGTAGATGGTAAGATAAGGTAGAAAGTCCAAAAAGCAATATTAGTAGAGGATTGGAAGCAAACTTATTCAAAGATAACACGTAGCACTAAGCTAATAAAACTTCACATACTTGTTCTTCTGCATTGTTGAAAGATGCTTTAATATAATTTCACAAACATGATCTAAAAAATCATAGCATGAGGTAGCTGACAGCTCAGCTACAAGTCCTTCAGCCTGTAGGAAATCAATCAGAGAGCAAGCTAATTCTTATTGGTACCATTGCTTTATAGCAAATTTAATATTAGCAAGTAGTTTAGCACTCAATCATTTACTTTGAAAGATGCAAGGAATCGACAGTTTCTCTCAAATTACAAAAACATCTAAGATAAACAACTAGGTAACATACTACATAAATGAAATCAGAGGAAATGTGCAATACCGTATGAATCCCTCCATGGGTTCTTCAAGATTATTAAATCCATTTGCAACTAGGAAGGACTGCGTGCTTCTAACTAAATAGATGAAGAATCCAAGTATTGCTAAATCCCTTTCCAATACCTATAATAGTTACATGAGATCGTGAGCGCGTAGTCGCGTACCTAGGGTTGCATCGACGCCTTGTGCTATGTAGTATGTTACCTAGGGTTGCACGATACCTTTCTGTCGGGTGCTATGTTAGCTCTCACAGATTTCTTGTGCACAGCGAAACATTTTCTTTCGTAGACAGCATCTCTAATAGCCTGCAAAATCAGAGGGGTTATTTTATCGAACACCTAGAAGGCATGTATTTCCCTATCTCAATCTCAATTTCCAATCAACACAGATCAAAATTCAAACCAAAGATTAACCATAGAATTCTCAATTAGGATAAAAAAGCATAAAAAAATCCAACCATAACATCAAATGTCAGCACTCCATTTTGAGACTGAATTTTTGAGAAAGCACAGCAAACAGAATCCACAAATGCTACTGTTTTTGCTGAGAAACAAAGAATCGACATATATGAAGAGATGTGGACAGCAATGGTGGGATTAAAGATCAAACAGAATTTCATGACATAAAGCACATCAAACAGATCCAGAATCAAGCACATCACACAGAATCAAGCATATCACATAGATCCAGAAGCAAAACAAATCGATCGAAAGGAAAATGATAGGAATCAACAGGAGAGGGGAGGAGAAAGAGTAGCTTGCTACCTCTAGACGAAGTGCTCGCCGTCGCAGAATCCCCATCGCTCGTCGTCGCTCGCCGTCACAGGGAGACATCGATGTCTGGTTCGAGCTCGCGGAGGCGTCGCAGCGATGTCTGGCTCCAATCGCTGAAATCGCGGAGAGAGACGAGAGCAGAGATCTCGAATTGGAGCAACGCGAAAACTCACAGGAGAGAGGGTGAACGCGGGAGGGAGGGATTCGAGGTCTCGAGGATCAGCAGGGCATCAAAACAGAGGATGTCAACAGCCTTCGGTTACGTTAGAAAAGAGTGGACAGTTTTGCACTTTTTTCAAATATATGGATACTCCTCTAATTTAGGAAAATTTTATGGATATTTTACTAACTGCCCCTTATTATTATTACATGTTAATAATGCAATGTTTATTTATTGCATTTTATATCTTTATTTTTTTTATCCTTATTTTCGTTTTATATAATTGTATTATTTTCGAAAACATAGGTTAACACTAGTTTGTACTATCGAACACATTGTGTTTTACGATTTTTTTTCTCGATCTTATTGTCGACTATTATGGTGTCCCCCACTCAAAACTTTCTGGCAGAGCCATGTCACACTCATTCTAAATTAATGCATTGATCGAGTCCAATTCACAAGTTGTAAATAAACATGCAATTAATTAATGAAGCAAATGAAAATCTCACAAAAACAATAATTGATCCAATATACGGAGTAATAAAGCAACCTTCATATGCACTGTATAAATCATAAGAGGAGGTGACAGAGTCATACATATATAGTACTACCTTCTATCGAAAATATTTGATGTTTTGACTTTTTGTAGATATTTTAAGGAGCTAAAACTATATAAAATATTAATCTTTTAATTTTTTTTTTCACAGTTTAATTCTTACTACTAATAAATATTAAACTATGAAAAATTTAATCAATCAAAATAAATAAGATTTTATATACGGAGTAGTTTTTAACTCCTAAAATTCCGTACACAAAAGTCAAACATTAAATATTTTCGACCGGAGAGAGTAGTGCAGTAGTAGAATTTAATCCCTGGGCCCTGCGAGAGTGCCACTGGATTGGGAAATTCTTTTTTTTTTTTGTTTTAATGAATGCAGTAGTTGATTGCATGTTCTTCTTCACTTCAAGTCTCACTTCCTCCTGGCATGGACTCAATTGGGAAATTGATATCTATATACTAATATACAAAGATATATCATTTGTATATTAGTATATAGATATCAATTTGATATATTCGTATACTAATGGTAGGTTTATCTGTGAATTTGAATATCTATTCAAATTATTGTAGAATATTCAACAACCTTTCTTCTTCTTCTCTCTTTCTATTTCGTGGCCTCGAGTTCGAGGCATTTTCGAGAGGCTTGATGTGGTAGAAAATTCTAGGTGAAACGGTAAGGAGAGCTGAGAAACGCATCCGAAGCTCCTGAAATCGGAGATTCCCGGAGGGATGAGGATAAGAAGAAAATAATTGATATTGATATTCAATGATCCGATTGTGACTTGTAATCGCTACGCTCATGAAAGAGAAGGCCTTGTGTTTGCATAGGGCATACCAAAGTGGTTTATTATATTGCAATTTATTTTCTTTTTTAATCTAATATCTATATATTCTTTCTAAACCATAGATATAAGAAATCACGGTTAATTGGGAGGTCAAGATCACCCATAGCAGGAGACAAGTGACTAGACAATTATTTTTGGAATGCATTTATTATATAATCAACTTAAATAATATTGAGCATCAAAACGTTATGGAGTCTTATTCCGTTGATCCACCTAAACAGACATATGCACAGGCTTGCTTGTGAGTTAGGGTCGCTAAGAGTTAAGAGTTAAAAGAGACAAGGTTAGGGCCGGATTTGGCTGCAAAACCCGACCCGAACCCGAAAACCCGACCCGGTCGACTGGAAACCGATTATTCTGAACACCGACACAACTCGTCCATTTTGGACCCGAAATCCGACTGAACCGAACCCGATTAACCTGAAACCCATTAAGACCCGAACCCGTTATAACCGAAACCCGAAATAACCCGAACTTTAAGTTACAATCTAGTAAATTTTTTAAAATGAATATTGAAATAATGAAACCCAAGACAACCAAAACCCGAATAACCGAAACCCGATACAACCAAAACCCGAACCCGACCCAACCGATTGACCAAACTATTAGACATTACCCGAAACCCGAATAACCCGAAACCCGATTAACCGAACCCAAACCCGACCCGATCCGCCCGATTGCCACCTCTATCTTTAATTCAAGATAATCACGCATGCAATGTTTATTCTGTATTTTATAAAACTAAGACTTTTATTTCAAGAATTATAGTATATGATTAACATGTTCGGAATCTCATATTCTCAGCTCTCGCTCCTTTAAGCTCTTCGCACATCCACTCACATTACCGTGTGCACTAGGCCAAGCTCTAACCAGAAATATATTTGCCCCGAAAAGAACGAGGACATCGCCAAGCACCATTTCAGAACCCAACATACTCCCTCCGTTCAGAAAAACTTGTCATTTTAGCCTCGGACATAATTTTTAAGAAATTTATTAAAC
The DNA here is from genome assembly GCA_963922045.1 of Persicaria maculosa. NCBI lineage: Eukaryota > Viridiplantae > Streptophyta > Magnoliopsida > Caryophyllales > Polygonaceae > Persicaria > Persicaria maculosa. Next base: position 9,116,922 of record OY998253.1, read on the forward strand.
TACCCAAATTGCCCTTAGTTAGCTAAGACCAATTGCAATGTTATCTTGTTAATGTGAGTAGGTACGTTTGAAATGATTGCAAACAATTACTCCGTAGGATTCAAATTGTTTTGGGGTGGGGAGATGAGAGGTCATTGTGTACCACTTGTGTAGACCGCCATTGTCCATCACATTAAATGGGACAAAATAAGCAAGGGTAGTTTAGGAAATAATGGGATATAATATCTAAAACGATAAGTTTTTTCGAACAAAATCTAAATTCTAAAATGACAAGTTTTCGCGAACGGATGGAGCATATTATTATACTAACTTAGTATTTCGAGGTGAAGAGGAAGATTCGATTGGGTATCTCAAGATTGTTGTTGAATCTGATTCCAATTGTGTGCAATTTGCGTTGGCCATCAAAATTGGTGATCAGATCGAATATGTATGTGATTTCAAGAACTTCACTCAAAATCACAAAACAGCAGCACTTGTACAGTTGTGCAGTTGTGCGGAAGGGCATACATTTGCTTAAAATTTGGAACCCGGCCCGTTACATTCCGAAAATGCGAGTCCCACTTTGATTGCGGTTTACAATCAAAGTGGGACCCGCATGAGAATGAGGAACGACACGGAATAGAACGGGAGGACTGAGGAGCACCGACTACTACTATTGTTGTTCTCCGGCGCGACGCTACTACTGCTGTTGTTCCCCGGCGGCGCCTAGGCCGAGCTCGGAAGGCGGGCCGAACTGGACAGGGAAGAGAAAGACCGAAGACTGAAGACGCCAAGAGAAAGAGCGGCCGAGTCTGAAAACCCTAACTCCTCCTATGTAATAACACTATAAGAGTATTTTAGTAATTTCCGGTACCGAGCTTACGAGCTCGGCTCGGACTCGGTTCGAGCCTAAACCTAAGTTCAACCTAGGCTCGTTTTCTCTCTACGAAGGAGCTCGAGCCGAGCCCGGGCTCTTCGGCTCGGATAACAGCCATAATTGCGGATCAGCTCGTCAAGCCCATGGGCCGGCCCGTTAAAATAAGATTTACTTCCTCAAATGTCTCCATTCCCACTGCCCGCCTGCGCCTGCACCATTTCCAGCGTTTAGGGTTTATCGTGATCGCCCGTTCTCTGCCTCCGACGACCGAGATGGCTACGGTTCCAGGCGCTTTGATCTGGGAGATTGTTAAGAAGAACAACTCTTTCCTCGTCAAACAGTTCGGCAATGGCACCGCCAAGATCCAATTTAGCAAGGAAAGCAACAATCTCTACAACGCTCACTCCTACAAGTACTCTGGTATCTCTCTTTTCTACTCCTCTCTCCGTCGATTCCTTGTAGTTTGATTCATGGATTATATTCCAGTTTCCTTCAGAGTATCTATACTATGAAAATGTGAACGAGTGCAATTTTTTGGAAACTCGATATTCCAGTAAAATGATTCACGGTTCCATGAGATTAGTTTGTAAAATGTCATATTTTTTAGCTATGAAAGCCTCTATAGTGTTGGTTCAATTTTGTCCATAGGTATATTTTTGAAGCCTATGTTGTTGATCTATATTGAAAGCAGTGTTGATTTTGTACAGGTTTGGCAAACACCAAGACTGTCACAATCCAACCATCAGGTACAGACAGTTCAGTTCTGCTTGCCACTACAAAGACCAGGAAGCAGAACAAGCCTGCATCGTTGCAGCACAAGGCTGTGATGAAGAAGGAGTTCCGTCGAATGGCGAAGGCTGTTAACAATCAGGTACAGATTATTTTACTGTATCACACACGAATTGATACTGCAATTCTTTTACCAGTTCTTTCATGGTTTATTGCTGGTTTGCAATGGTGTTTCTAAGTGCCTTTGTGATGGACAGAACAAACCAGCTGCTTTATTGTAACCTTAAATTGATGTGAATGGAATGTTAATCCTTAACAGTATTGACTGTTCTTAAAAGTCTGATTTTTAATTTGCTTATTTTCCTGTTTTCTGACACAATGCCTATCATAAATTAGATTGGAATAGCTGTTGCTACTTATAAATTTCAGATGTTATGGTCTAGTTGGTTAGAATTGAATGGATACTTGTAAATTTCAGATGTTATGGTCTATCTTGCATTTTAAAAGCTTTCAAGGGTTTGCTATGTGATATTGCTGCTGTTGTGTGGTCCAGGTCGGTGACAACTACTACAGGCCAGACTTGAAGAAGGCAGCCCTTGCAAGGCTGAGCGTTGTAAACAGGAGTCTTCAGGTTGCGAAGTCGGGTGTTAAGAAGAAGACCAAGCAAGCAACTAGGATCCCTGGAAGAAAGTGAAGTTCTTGGTAATATGATTCTGTAAGACACTATCATCAGCTTTTATCTGAATTTTCCTTTACCTTGATACCTTCCGGTATCTCTTTAGTTCCTCTTTAGATAGATATTTCTATTTTTTTGCTTCATACATGAATAGATGTGGCTCAGTTTTGTTGCTGAGATGTTTCCATAGTTGCAATTTGAAGAACTGTTTGGAGTACTGTTTGGCAACAATCTTTGCTTTACTAGTTCTCTCACACAGGACCTTATCATTGATTTGGGTAATGGAGGAGCAATAAGAAACACTCGTTGATTAGTGAAACATGGTGTGTTCGAATTGAATGCAACTCCCTTTACACTAATCAGGAGAAAAAGAATTATCGAGGTCTACTTATTTGCCTTGGGCCTCTTATAGTGGAACTTGAACGAATTGATGTTGAATGTGGTTTGCTTCAATAATCATCTACAAAGCTTAAAGAAGCTATATGCTTGACTTTGTACAGATCTTCACCTCCTCTTCCTTCGTCATCTGCTTCCATCAACCTTCTTTGAAACTTTGCTGGCATTTCAATTATCTTGAGTTCTTGAATAGTAGTCACCAACTTTAGTCCGTCTGGGATCATCCTTAGCTGGGCACATCCCATTACCTTAAGAGAGTAAAGAAAACACATTGCACCATCCTCTATAGTCCACTCCTCCAAATTCGACAGCTCCCTGAGGTCCAAGAGTCTCAGTCGTCGAAACCCATTATCAGAGCAAACCATCTTTTCTCCAAGAAAGGAATTGAACCGCAAAGATAGGGTCCTAAGGTTAGGCAGCTTCTCTAGCTCAATCATAGGATCCTCTGTCAACCGTGAGTTCCAGAGCAATAACTTTGTGAGACTTGTGGACATCATATGGCTCCTGGGCAGCTCTCTCATAGAGGTCCGTAGCTCTAATTCATGAAGGTGATTGGGGAACCATAATTGTTTGATTTCTTGTGTGTAATTATGCGTGCCTATTTCTCCTCGTATGCTTAGGGACACACGTCTTAGATGACTGCTCAAATTGAGGAAGTTCAGTATTCCTGGGATGTCCTGAAGGCGGTGTATTTCCACTGAGAGTTCGTAGAGGTTGTTTGGGAGAGGGAGGCAATCGTCGTTGCTTGTCAGGCTCTTCAGGTTGTGGAGCGTCTCCAGGCTGATCAAAGTGTTCAGCCGTAGGAGTTCTGGTCGGTTTGCCAAGCATGATCCCAGGGTCAAGGGGAGAGGGTCACCATAAACTTGGTGGTACGCATTGGGGAGATGGAGATGCCGAAGCTGTTTGAGCTTCCATAAGACGTTGGGTATACGATATACCTTTCCAACTTGGATGTTCAATGTCTGCAGGTGGCTCAACCTTCCGATGGAGTGAGGCAGCTTTTCAAGCTGATCAAACTTCAAACCCAAGTAAGTCAAGGAGTGTAGCTCACCGATTTCGTCTGGCAGCCCCGGAGACCACTTTGAACCTTCTAAATGGAGGACTCTCAGAGATTTGAAGCTTTTCAGAGGGAGCACCAGATTGTAATCAGGCCCACAATGCTTGTGGATTAGTATAATGAGTGTTCTGACATGGTGAACACCTTTGTATTGCTGGCTTATTTTCACATGTCCTTTGGCTTCCATTAGTCGAATGCTAAGACGGTGATCTCTAGCAGTCGAAGAAGATGAAGTGGACGCTATAGGAGGGCTGATGGTAGGCCCTTCTCCTTGTAGATCCATGACCCTCAGAAAGTTCTCCTTTTCGGCCTCAAACACGCATAAATCATGCATAAGATTATGGAGTTCACAAGATTGGATTCGTCCAGTTTCTTCATCCATTCGCAGTCTTATCATGTGTCGTTTCTCCAGCTCATTTAAATACCGCTCAGCAACATCTTCGATTCTTGCTTGCCTATCTTCTCCACACAAGAATTCTTCTGCTTCCCACATCCATAACAGACTTCTAGCTTGAATCTTGTGATTCTCCGGGAAGTTCCCTAGGTACAGGAAGCATGGCTTCAGCTGGTACGGAACCTCCTTGTAGCTTCGAGATAGTATTGATCTGACACTGGTCTTTCCCTGCCCAACGCCCTCACCGTTCCTTAGATATGTCTTAACGTTTTCTCTGACCGTCTTCCACTCATCCAGTGTTCGCTTGGTTGCGAGTATTTTGCCAATAGCGACAACTGCCAAAGGTAAACCCCCACAGTATGGTACGATTTGCCTTCCAATGCTCTCCATTTGCTTGTCCACTTGAACTCCTGCAGGAAAACAAGAGCATCCACAAAAGGGCAATATCATTCAGGGGACTGTAGTCAAGTGTCGAAAAAAGAATGGAGTGCTGCCTGTATCAACAGGAGTGTTTCCTTTCAGCTATGTTGGGGACAACAGACCAAAGGGGCTCAGAACTAACAAAGAAAGGTCTGCACATTTTCACGCAATAGCCCTTGCTAAATCCTAAACCAAACCGAGCAAACGAGTGGATGAATGTAAGATTGGAAGTCGAAAGATGTATAACATACCTTCATCTGAAGAGCACAAGATTCTCAGCAACTTCCAGCTGTTCTCTTCACTTAAGCATCCTAACTCATGGATGTATCCCTGAGGATTCGCTTGCAGGCAAACGTGCTTATTGCTGGATGTAAGCAAGACTTTGCTGCCTGATCTCCCCCGGGGGAATGCTTCCGCTACTCCATTCCAAGCTTCAGCTGTCGTGTTACCGTCAAGCACCACCAAGCATCTTCTCCGCTGCTGGAGACGATGAAGATCCTTGACGATTTCTTCAACTCTCTTGTCAACAATGGCCCTTCTCTTCTGATCTGTCGGAGAGGTGAGCTCAATCAGTATCCCTTCAAGAACTTCTCTTGCTTGCCTTCCTTGTGATACATATGCCCAAGCAAAGCAACCAAATCGTTGTCGAACCTGTGGCTCCCAGTAAACCTTCCTTGCGAGGGCAGTTTTCCCAACACCGCCCATCCCACATATCGAAACAACTGAGCAGCTCTTCGCCTCATCCAGCAGCTGCTCCACCACTCTTTCTATGTGAAGGTCCAATCCCACAATCGATGTTTCCCCCGAGTGAGGGTAAGTCCGGTGCTTCGTCCCACCATCCGAATCCACCAAGGCCTCAATCTGTTTGATTCCGAGGACTTGGAGGTCAGCTGATAGGCTGGTGATCCGAGCTCTGATGGATTCAATCCTATTACCTACCTTGTGCAACCGAACCAGCCGTATCGAAATTAGCTTTACTTCCTTCCCCTTGAAGTGATGGATGACATCCTCTGCGTCGTACGCACACTCCCTGATCTCGGCTATCCACTCGCTGACCACCGCGTCGCTGTCTGTTTGCTTGGCGTCTGCATCCCTCAAGAAGCACTGCAGGCGCCGGAGCTGGTTCTGCAGCTGCTTGATCTTATCAGCTAATCCCCATAGGGAGTTGGCTTCACTGGCTAACAAACTCCCGAGTCCATGGATTGCCGAGGAGACGACGGACTCCGCCATCGGTGATCACGAGCAACAATGGAGAATTGGGGATTCGTCCATTTCCTTTGAAATGTCTTCGTGAGCTGCTGCAGTGTAATTTCCTGTAGGAAAAAAAAAATTCTTGAGAGACTCACTTTTTGAGTCAACCACAATTATTTTCTATACTCACAAATTTCAAATTGGGGGGCGATAAATTATCTTAGTACTCCTCCGATTTAAAATACTCTCTTCGGTAATTTTTTTTTATTAAGTAAAAATTCTAGATCAAAGTCTAATTCTGGAGAGGTCGATGAGTCGGTAGGCAAAAACCGCATAAATATACCGTACAAATATAGAACAGACGTAACGAAACAAACAGAAACAAATTCTACAACAAGGCGACCTAAACAGAACTACCTCGTAAAAGTTGAGAAAGTCGGCGAAGAACGAAGCCAAACACCTCCAAACAATAACACCACAGGCCAGCGGTACTGGGCCGAACCTAAGATTTCAAAGACCCGAGTCGAAATACGAAAATAGACCCTTTACTCTTTCTTTACAAATCACTAGTGGGCTACCCCGTGCTACGCACGAGTCTATCAATTTCTCGGCTATCAAAGGATTTTATATATGTTTAAGCTAATAATTTTTTTTAATAAATGACCTTCAATTATTTACGTTACCACATAAAATGTAACTTTAATTAATAAGCTTATTTTATTTCCTACTCGTGTATTAAATTCTTATTAAATTCAAATACAAACGTAAAAAATTTTACTTTGTTACCATGTTAATTACAGTAATATTTTAAATTTCTGATGAATTTATATATAATTTATACTAAAACACTTTTTTACAAATAGTAGCAATTTTTTTTATTTACATTAATTATACTTTTTATATTCTTTAGAATGTGTAGTAATTATACTTATAAAATTAGTCTCTTTGATTTCTTATAAAGATTATTTATTTTATTTTTAGTCTTTTAATTTCTTATAAGATTATTTATTTATTTTTTAAATCTTCAATATTTCTCATTTATTCTCTCATTTATGGCAAAAAAAAACTTCTTTAATTTCTTATAAGATTATTTATTTATTTTTTAAATCTTCAATATTTCTCATTTATTTCCTCATTTATGGCAAAAAAGCTTCTTTTACTAAAGAGTAAGATTACCGAACTGTTAAAAAAAAAGCATGTCATATATAATAAAAAATAGGGCCGCTAAAAAATATTACCAATTTATGTATCCAACTTCTTAGGGCAAACCTGAGCAATTTATGCCCAGGAAACCTAGATCAATAATGATAACTATATCTATATCTATATAAAAAAAAGAGAGGAAGGCCAAGTTAAATAGTAAAATTACATTTTCACCCATGGTCTTTATAGAATTTCCATTTCTTCTAACTCTCTCTGGTTCTTCATCTCGGATGCTTCTATCTATGGCTTCGTCTCTGATTTCTTCCGGATAGTGTAGCATCATAGCTAGCTATCTCACCACCAATTTCTTCTCCTCTTCCCCTTCTTTCAATTTTCATCTGTCTCTTCTAGATTTGACTTGCCTCCTCTCTACTTATTATTTCCCCAATGCCTCACCCCTATCCGCTCCCAAATCTCAAATCGGGATCGTCGCCGCCGCGCCAATAATCAACTCACCAACTCCACCGTTCAATTCGGAGGCCCTGTTGTTGAATCAGAGCATCTTCTCATCGGTGTAAGTTTTTATTCTTTCCCAATCTGTGATTTCCGGTACCACCAACCTAAACCCTTGGAATTTGATCGGTCTCTAATCTTCGCTCTCATCTTCCATGCTCAGTCGATCCTCACCATATCTTTGATCTATTTTGGAATAAAAATCGATGGCGATTGATTTTCAGTCATCACCCTCTTCTTTGGAAAATGGCAAATGACAAATTCCAATTGAATTTTGAATTTCAAAAACTATAGGTTCGATTTGCTGATCTAATATGTTCGAGATAGCCAAAGCAGCTAGATACACCGACCTCTTTGGAAAGGTTTGCATTTGTTTTTATAAATTTGGTTAGTTAATTCTTGTGCTATCAGTTGCTTCTTTGAATTAGATTTCAAACAATCTTATGTGATTTTGGGGTGATATTAAGGCTGCTGTTTGGGTCGGTGAAATCCAAAGGTGACTGGTATAAGCGCGAATTAAATTTACTTTGGTAGTGAGCACAAAATTTATGGGATGAATGGCCATTGAAAACTAGGAAACTATGGTGGTTCTCCAAGAAAAGTTAGTCATTTAGGTGCTGTGATATTAATTTCCCTTTGAACTATTTTTTGTATCTTATGTGTAGTTTTTGTTTTTTGTTTTTTTTTAGGTGATTGTTGTGTTAGTTTAGAGTGGTGCTTGTGTTTTTTGGTAAATGAATGCTTCTTTATTTTATGAAGATTTTGATCTGGATGGCAGAGGAATGATGTTAGGCTTCTTTAGATGGGAATAAACATTACCAAACATGTTTCTTAAGAAAAGAAAATTCAGTGGAATTCATTAATTTAAAATCTGTGATAGAAAAATTGGTTTAAAAACTTATAAGTAAGACTAGATAGAGTAGTACCCCGATAGTTTAATTTCACTAATTTGAAGTGAATTTTGCTTATGATATTTTTTGGTATCTAAACATCTTCTAATAACTATGCTCATATCTTACCTTTTTTTTTTTCTTGCTACACTTTTAGCTTTAGAACTTTAATTTTACTCAGCTCATAGAATGCTATGCAGTTTATCAGTTATATATGTAGCTTTGTGCTTCAGAATGGCGGTAATGTAAACCTTCCTATAGATGGTTGCTGCTTCCAGAGCTGTCAAGCATGAGGATGTTGTACAACAAGTCAAAAAGGCCTTCACGATACTGTCAGCTAATTCGAATACAACTTCTCAATTGGTTAACAATGAGCCAAGAAGTTTTACTGGATCAGAGGTTTGGATTTTGATATTTTTCGAGTCACTCAACAGACTCCTGCTTGCGATTTTACCATCGTCTTTATTCGTACTGATCAGTTGGTTGATTAAATAATTAAGTGCGAATCATTGACGATGACATGCCTCTTATGAGATCCACAGTTGCATTAAGTGGTGCCTCATGTGAGGATCCGGACTCCATTGCTTTGATGGTTTTGGAACATATGCTAGGATCTTGAAGTAAGAACACAATGCAGGCGAAATCCATGCAGCATCTTGTAGAATTTTTCTACTTTCTTACTACCTTTTGCTTAAATTAACTCTTCTCAACTAGCAATCAAATGGTTCTATGGTTTTTGCAAGTAGTTTACATCTTGTTCAGAGAGCCACTATTAACGGAATTGCAGAGGAAATAAAGGCCTTCAATACGAATTATAAGGATGCGGGTCTATTTGGTGTATATGCTGTGGCGAAGGTAACTCTATGTGGCCTATTATGCATTTCCTGTTAATAGTCTCAATGTCCTTAAACTCTCTGTCATAGTATTTAGAGGCAATACAGGTAAAAAAACTGATCTTGCATTGTTGTTTGCATGTCTTATGTGGGGTTTGGTGCTTCTATTTCGGCCCATTAATTTAATTTTTTGTTCCCTAAGTCAGTGCTCTTATTTTGTGAACCCAAGTTGCACATTACTGTTAAATTAAATATTCAGATATATATCATGACACATATCTTGACAATCATTATCATCTATTCCTGCCTCTTCCAGCAAACTTGAACCTTAATTTGTTTTGTGATGTTTCTTGCACTTAACTTCGACTCATCTCTTGTTGAAAGGTGTTGGATGAAATTCCCTTGAAAGCTGAAACAGCAAAGAAGGGTTACAACTTCGGTAAAGACGCTACTGGATTTGCCCAGTATTAACAGGCTCCCAACATCATCATTTTATTCCTCAAATGTTTCAAGCGACTCATATTCATCAACCCCAAAGCATCAGAGGTCGCGGAAATCATCACACTCTGGCGAACTACACTCACCTCTGTATCCCAGTGCAGATTGAAATGGAGCTAGCAAAGCTTTTGTCAGGTGGTTGTCCAACAGTTGACATGTAATCGTCCAACAGTTGACATGTAATCTGCCAACAGAAGGTATTGGGTAATCATACGAAGTTATATTCCTCTGTATTATCCCTTTTGCCCTTAGTCAAGGGATTTTTTTTTTTACCAACTTTTCATTCTATACAAGTAATCATGATAGGATTCTTTCATGAAAATGCAAACTTGCAAGGGGCAAATGAAGATGAAAGGAGGACTCATAATCATTAGTTTGTCTGTTTTTATTAATATTCTTTCTTTAAGTGCTTTACCTTATTGAGCGGGATATACTGGGCTTGTTGTTGTAGTGCTTTGTCTAATTGATCGACTAAAGCAACGCATTATCGCATTCCTAAACGAGGAAAGCTTGCACCATCCCTGGCAAAGTTAAAAGTAGTGCCTTAACGGTTGAATCTCTATGGAAAATCGAGACTCTAGGATAATGCAGAGAACTTGAGGGTATCAATGAAAGAGATGGGGATTAAGAAGATCCCCTTATGCAACTGAATTGAGGTAAGGAATGAGACAAATGCTTTGTATTAGGGAATTAATCCTCCCCTCTTATAAGAAAATCTTTGGGGTGTTAAACACTTGAGTGACATGGAAGGCTATGAAAAAGCTAACTATCATATGAAGTACTACGTATTAATTTTCACTTGGAATATGATTCATATGGAGCAATGCATATGAGACTGTAATATGTTCAAGCCATTAAGAACATTCCATATGAAGTTGGGTGCTCGTGTGCGAAGCACACGAGAAAACAACTAGTAGCATAAAAAGCATTGAATCAAGAACCAAAACAATAGAAGTCAACTTGTTATTCCACCATTCTTCATAAATCAAAATAATACTCCCTTCATTAATTAAAACTCGACGTTTTACTATTAACGCACACTTTTTTAGGTGTTAAAACTATATAAAATATTAAATTTTTAAATGATTTTTTAATAGTTTCATACTTATTACAATTAAGTATGAATTTATAAAAATAAATGTAAAAAATGTTAATATTTTATATAGTTTTTATCCTTCTAAAGAAGCGCGAATGAATAGTAAATGATAAGTTTTAATTAAAAGAGGGAGTGCTAAAGTAGTTGGCAACTAAGTCTAGGGAAATAGAAAAAGGAGATGAACTTGAGCAATATTAGGATTAGACTACATAATCAAAATAATGTAATCAAATTATCAGCAACAAAAACTAAAAAAAAATATGAATCCACCCCTTATACTTATAAAACTAGAAGCAACCTCTTTGTAAAATAATGAGTCACGTGTCCTTCTTTGGGAAAAATTAAAAACAAAAAACTTCAACCCTCTCTCCCCCACGTTCTCCCTGCAAGGCTGCAACTGCTCCCAAATTCATGATGAAGAAGAACAACGCTAATCTCCCTCTTCACCTCAACTTCTCCCCCTCTGAGTTCTACAAAACCTAATCCTCGAAGAATTCATCGTATTCTTTTGATTCCCACCACCTTAAAAGTCAGATCTGGCCCCTCTTAAACTAATTAATTTCTTTCGTCTCCACGACGAGCACCATCGATGGTACAGGTTCGTCTTCCGATTGAGTGCATCCAGTCTAGATCCGCCTGACGACGCACCTATCGACCATAACCGCGTGCATCGTTTTTGCCCAAAGATGACGTTTTCTGGCATCGAATACCAAGTGCAGTACATTCTTGGGAGATTAGGGTTTTTATGTCCCCAAATTAGCGCACGCTGAGGCTCCATTTCGTCCATTTTGCTGGTTTGATTCGATATCTTGCCTGAATTGATTACTGATTTACCTACTCTCCCTCTCTCTTGCTCTTGATTTTATTAAGTAAAAATTCTAGATCAAAGTCTAATTCTCGAGAGACCGATGAGTCGGTAGGCAAAAACCGCCTAAACATACCGTACAAATATAGAATACACGCAACGAAACAAACATAAACAAACTCTACAACAAGGCGACGTAAACAGAACTACCCTGAAAAAGTAAAGGACGCCGGCGAAGAATGAAGTCAAACACCACCAAACAGTAGCATTGCGGGAATCTATCTCCTGTGGGAAGTGCAGACGAAACTCTAAAAAGCTCTTTTCCGCATACAGAGTCACCCTAAAAGGACTCTCTTCGATATATTTTCGAAGGAGTATATGGTAAAGCTAGACCTGAGCATGGGCCGGGTCGAGCGGGCTTGGGTCGGGCCTCGGGCAAAATTTCAGTCCATTACATCGGGTCGGGCTTGGGCCTGGCTCGGTATTTGGGCCTAGTCCATTGCCCAAGCACGCCTTCTTTGCCGGGCCGGACTGCCCACCGGGCCAAGCGGGCCTAGCATCTTAAATTCGTTTTCTGTCTGAAATCGAACTAAAAAAAAAGTGGCAAGTTACAACATTGTATAAATACTTTCAAATGCGAGGCAAATCTGGACAATATTAGCTTACTAACAAATGCAAATCAACGTTATAGTGTACCAATACTTTCAAGCGGCACTCGGGCTATGCGAGAGAGAGCATTTAGGGGTTTTATTTCATAATTGGATTTGATTTTGAAGATGAGAGCGTTTATGATTGGGAATAGTTAGCACTTAGCACTAGTATGACACCAATAATATAGTTATAAATTATAAAAATTATGTATATATTTTTACAATACTCTATATAATTTATATAATTATAATTATATATAATATTATTATAAAACCGGGTCGGGCCCGTCGGCCCACTTGGGCTTCACCCTCTGCCCAAGCCCCACCATCTGGGCCTACTGGGTCGGGTCCGTCGGCCCGCTAGGGCCAACTGCTCTGTCCAAGCCTGCATATTTTGTCGGGCGGGTTGGCCCATGTTTGCTAAGGCTAGGTAAAGGTAAAAACTATATAAATTATTTTTTAAAAAAATTAATACTTATTAAATTATAAAGGCTAAACTCTTTCGTCTTCACTGCTCACAGGTAGGGCTGGAAATAACTCGCGGGTACCCGCTCCACCCACTTTACCCGCATTAATTTTGCGGGTGAAAACCCGCAAAAAAAGTGAGTGACGGGTGGAGCGGGTGCGGGTGAAGCGGGTGATGGATGGATTATGGGTGAAGATTTTCCACCCATAACCCGCCCCATTAACCCACCCATTAACCCGCACCGCAAACCCGCATAAAATCCTAAAATTTATATATATAATATGTGTGATTTTACTATTTTACCCTTTTCAAGTTTAACTTCTACAAATCCTAATCCTTGATTAGTGCTTTGCCCACCAAATTTCATTTAGAATGGATATGGTCTCGGCTTGCTTTTCCACGTTATAGCAAGGGATATACTGGATTAGTATATGATTAGTATAGAGATATAAACCCTTCCACTTTCAAATTTCAATTAGCTCGTAATTTCAGTGATTTGCCGATCAAAAATAAAAATATAAATACATAAACCCACCCCCTTTGTAATTTTGAGTTAGAATTGGTCTACTTGTGTTGATTTGGTTTTTTCTTTTGTTTCACCCATTGGGTACCCGCTCCACCCGCATCACCCGTGCGGGTCGGATGCGGGTGAAAAGGTTTGCGGGTGATGGATGGAGCGGGTGGGATTTTTTACCCGCGGGGCGGGTGATGGAGTGGTTTCATCCACCCATAACCCGCCCCATTTCCACCCCTACTCACAGGTGACTCCTGATCTGCCGCTGACCTACGGTGTTGCTTCGGGGTAGTGCTTGGCTTCGTCTTTCGTCTACGTCCATGTCTTTTTCGGTTTAGTTGTATTTAGTTTCACCTATGTAGAGTTCTTGCATTTACTTTGCACCATCTTTGTATTTTTCTATTTGCTTAGACGGTTATCCGTTTTCCGACTTGTCGGCCATCGAGGTTCAGGTATGTCTGACCTCGAATTTTTACCTAATTAAAAAAAAATAAACTCTTTATATTTCCAACCGGGGGAGTATTAAATATTCTTTTTTTTTGGTAGATAGAGTATTAAATATTCTAGATTGGAGTATTTAATATACACCGGCCATTAGATCATATCCGTTGACTAACTGAACGAATTCCATTTGAAAAGAGTAGCGTGAGAGCGCTTAATGAAATGAAATCACCTTTGAGTGGACATTTTTTTTTTAATTAGTAAATAGTTCGAGGGTTGGATAGACCCGACACCTCGAGAGGCCGATAAAGTCAACAGACGGTGAATCGTCAATACCAACAACACAAACATAACCCAAACGGTGGGAAGCACACAAATGCAGTCGAACAAACAAACATAACCCAAACATGTTTGAGACAACATAGACCAAGAGTCGATGTCAAGCACCACTAAGCAGTCACCACTAGCTATCGGTACATGTTTGAACAAAAATGAAATGAATAGTATTTGGAGTTTATTTGTGTTTTCTAAAAGAAGAACATAAAAATCATTTCCAGTCAATATTTATAGTTATACGGAGTATTACCTAAATTAGGATTTGTAATTTTAATTTTTCCTCAAATATGTGTGCTTTGAGTCCGACTGTGTTGCTTTGGTGACAAAGATGAACAACAACAATCCAATGACGGAGGGCAATTTAACAATGTGACTAAGGCCCGTTTGGTTCACTTGAAAAAAAACCCAACAAGCACTTTGTTAGAGTTTGACCTAAAAAAAATTGGGAGCTTAGGAGCTTAATTCAATTCGTTGACACGTATGTGGTGAAGATTAGCCCTTCAACATATGCTTATGGATAGAGCTGTATCTTGTGAACCATAGGTTTCCTCACTTTGAGGGGATCTAAAGGTTTCTGGATATTCAATAAAGACCTCTTCAATGGGATAACATTACTTCTCACTTTGAACAACTTCAGGTATTTAGCTGCATTTTTTGTTATAAATTTCCAGCAGTGCTTTTTCTGTAATAAACTTCAGCTTAGCCATGCTTTCTTTGTTTAGATTGATGTATTCTATGATTGTGAACGTTTTTGATATTCTATGATTGTGAATGCTGCTTTCTCTGTAATTTGAGCAACATGAGAATTAGTATTTGACTATATAATAATGTCTAACTTTATGCCTTTATGGCTAGCCACCCGTCTGAATTTATGACAAAATTCGAATTTTTGTAACACTAGTTTTGTGAAGTTTCAATCTACCCGATCATAAGCCTTTTTCATATCTAACTTTATGGCTAGCCACCCGTCTTTCCCTTTTCTGTTCTTAAATGAGTGGAATATTTCGTGTGCAATAAGCACATTGTCCAGAATTGATCTGTCAGCCACAAAGGCACCTTGTAGAGGGTGGATAAGCTTTCTCATAACCGATTTCAGTATCTCAGTTAAAGTTTTAGAAATAACTTTATAGAAGGTGGAACAGAGGCTGATAGGTTTATAATCCGTAGTTTTATTAGGATTCTCACATTTTGGGAGGAAAGTAATAAAGGTATGGTTCACCTGTCGCAAGAGTTTTCCGGAGTGGAAAAAAGCTTTAACAGCACAAGTTATATCTACACCCACAATCTCCCAATATGTTTTATAAAATTCAGCAGTCATTCCATCAGGGCCGAGAGATTTTGTTCGAGCCAATGTTGAACACAACTTTTTTTACTTCACTGTTAGACGGAGGAGGAATAAGTTGTTCATTTTCCTCGTGAGATATAGCCATGTCTATTACATCTAAATATTCCGCAAGTCTATTCATATTTGATGCGTTACCCGTAAATCGACGTTCAAAATCTCTTTTTATTTCCTCGCGTATATTACTACTTCCCACGATAAGGGTGCCGTCACACGAGTAGATGTTTTTTATCATCTTTTTGTTTCTTCCACCTGTCGCGACACGATGAAAGTACGCAGAGTTAGAATCGGATAATTTAATGTGTTTCGCCTTAGCACGCTGACTCCAATAGACTTTTTGGAAATGTAGTAGATTTTCCTTCTTTTTAATTAGTTGTTTTTCTTTTTGAATAGAATTTCTTGTTTGGTGATTGTTGTCCGAGGATTGTAATTCAATGAGATTTTTGTCAATGGACGCAAGTTGACGGAATATGTTACTGAACGTGGATTTATTCCAATCCTTAGCCTTCTGCTTAAGAATCTTAGTTTTATACATAACATTAAACATGACAGAACCATTAATGCAAGATGTTCGTCGTGCCTATTTTACAATGTTTCTAAAGTCTTTTCTTTGAGTCCAAACATTCTCGAACTTAAATAGCGATGATTTAAAACAGTTCGTGGTGGGTATTACGATTGAGATAGGACAGTGGTCTGACAAGGAGAATGCACCATTAAATGTTTGTAGATCTAGAAATTAAAGGTTTCTAGGATCTGGTGTTGGATCAAAACTCGATCAAGTTTTTCCCAGATATTCCCCTCTCTGTCAATCTTTTTTCGCCATGTAAAATAATTCCCAGTTGTTGATAGGTCGATTAGGGAGCAGTCATTCATGAAAGACGTGAGTCTATGAAACCAGCTAATGGTGTTCTCAATACCACTGCTTTTTTTGCGATTTGAACCAGTTTCATTTAGTTCTCCCATAACCATGCACGCCATTCTTTCATTGGAGATAATATTTGTGAGAGATTCCCAAAACGAGCCTTTGTCTCTTTCATGCGGAGGGCCATACACAATCAGAATGAGGCACGAGAAATTATTCTCAAGATGTGTATTTGAGACCAATAATGCGAGGCGTGTGAATCGCAACCGAAAATCAGGGAGGATGAACTCCACTGATGGTGGAACGTTGAGAAGCATCGCATCATAATCAGCAGCTTGGGTGAGGCCCGAATCCGCAAGTCCATCATCCACCAAAAGTTCATCCAGGAATTCCTCCATATCAATCTCCAAGCAGTCATCATCGTCCCAAGCAGCAAGATCAAGATTGGGTTTCGGTTCGCCAAACGAAATCATTTTCACATCATTTGGGGGCTTTTCCTGTAAGACAAGGCAGGGGTATGGACCAGGGTAGGCAGAGGATCCTCCACCACACCCTCCAACGGAGCAAGGCCTGAATTGGTGGTAGAAGCATCCGCAGATTTGGCAGTTGATTTAGAAGAAGAAGAATAAGAAGTCAATGAAACATTCTTACCAAAGCATTTCAACAAATCCACCTTAGAGTGGCCAAACACAGGATGAGGGATGAAAGGAGACTTCCGAGCAGCGACACCCTGACCCAGTCACCCTTCCTAGCCCTCGAGTATTCACCTTCAGCAGTAGGACTATTAAACTCAGCATGTTCCTCCACAAAATTGACCACTTGGTCATTACACAAGTTCCTCCTGGGACAATTCTCAAACAAATGATCCTCAGACCCACAACAGCCACACCCAATAGGGAAATCCTCAAACCAAATTGGGTAGGATTCCACATTTCCAGCTTCATTCACCATATAGACCTTCCTTTCAACAATCAATGTAATGTCAATAGACACGCATGGGGATAACGAAATTAAGCCCCTTTCACATTGAATGCTGCCACATTAATCACCTTTCCAAGCCCATTTTCTTCAACAATATCCCGAATGATATCACCATGTACATATTTCGAGGGCATGCCTAGGAAACGAATCCACAAATCTAGAATGGAAATAGGTTCCATACAGGGATCAAACTCAAGTTTCCAAGGCCTGAGAAGAATCAGTTGCCCAGAAACATGATATGGGCGATTTTCCCAAACCAGGGAACGATCCTCAGGCAGATCAAATCGAAGCTCAAACCAATTATTAGCAACAAGAATAAGCTGAAAACCACCAGTAAAAAATTTCCAGATATACCTTATGCGATTCCTCGCCTCTTTAGCCTCCATAGAATCCCCAATAATAGTAGTAAACAAAGAGGAATCATTCAGAGCAGAGATGTTGTCCTGCACACAACCTTGCAACTCAATCAACCTCTCCCTATTGATGGTTCACCTCTTGAATCGCTTTTCCGCTTTCTCCTCATTGGCACCCTCAGGTACCTTAGTAGTTTAGTGCTCTCCGGCAGATTGATTCCCTTAGGAAGTTTAGACATCAACTAATGATATCAGTAAGAGAGGTAGAAAGAGTACTAGAGAACAAGAGAATAGAAATGAAGTGTAGTGGTGCAAATATCTCTGCTGAAGTCCGTTAGGACTCGGGATCGGGGGTCGTGTACATACGTGCGCCCAAGCTCTAATAGCCTAGTACATAAGCCGAGCGGGGTTTCATCCTAAAACCAATTGGCATTAAGTGGGGTAGCCCACTAGCTTATATACCAAGGCTTCTTTTGTTCATATTGTCGATGTGGGACTCTTTTGGTCTCTTCACATCTTCTATTTGGCATTAGGTGGGGTAGCCCACTAGCTTATATACTAAGACTTTTTTGTTCATATTGTCGATGTGGGACTCTTTTGGTCTCTTCACATCTTCCATTTCTCTCAACAATCTCAGTATAGGGCATCGCTTAAATAGAGGATTGGAGAAGAGAAAGAAGACGAACCCGGTCAACAATCGGAGGATTAACCACACCTTCCCGCAAGGAGCAGATCTGAAACCCATTAATCATCGCTCTGGTTAACAACCAACCAATCACAGGCGGCCAAGCACACTCAGATATGAAAATCATTGTAATAATCTGCAAAGCAGATTATGGAGAAGAAGATGAAGAACTCAAGCTCTGTCAATGGGGGAAACCAGATGCCGAGAGAGAGAGAGAGAGAATTTCATTGTATTGATTTGTATTGTAATTGTGTTGTATTGGTTACAGCTTAGCTCTATTTATACACTTCTTGTACAATCTATAACCGAAAGCTTGTAACAGAAATTCTGACAGAATTCCAATGGAACAGTGAGCTATTCTCTTTTCCCCTTTGCTGTGTGTTGTTTGTTGTTGATTGTATTATCCTCAATATCCCCCCTCAAGCTGGGAGATGTAGAAGATAGAAGGTACATTCCCAGCTTGTGAAGAAGATAATCTTGCTGGGCGGACGGGATGATCTTGGTGAGAACATCAGCAACCTGCTCGAATGTGGGAGTGTGATGCAGCTCAAGGAGACCATCAAGCACCTTTTGGCGTGTAAAATGGCAGTCGATTTCCACATGTTTCGTACGCTCATGGAAAACTGGATTGCGCACAATTTGAATTGCTGATTTGTTGTCACAATGGAGCTGCACAGGAGTTGTGGGATTGACTCCAAGATCTTGCAAAATACGCACAAGCCAAGTAATTTCTGCAGCTCCTTGTGCCATAGCTCGATATTCAGCTTCAGTTGAGCTACGAGAGACCACTGACTGCTTCTTGGATTTCCAGCTTATTGGTGAAGAACCAAGTAATATAACATAACCACCAACTGATCTTCTAGAAAATGGACAAGCAGCACAATCTGAATCTGTATAGGCATGATGAATGGGTTGATCGTGACCCTTAAGCAGGATTCCCCTTCCTGCAGTTGCACAAACATAGCTGAGAGTGTGAATGAGGGCTTTCACATGTGAGGCACAGGGCTGTTGCATGAACTGGCTCAAAGTCTGTACTGCAAAGCTAAGATCTGGTCTGGAATTTGTCAAAAAATTCAGCTTCCCAACAAGACACCTATACATGAAAGCTTCACTTTCATCCAAAAGTTCACTGTCATTGGGCCTCAATTTCAACTGGAGAGGCAGAGGAGTGCAACTTGTGTGAGGTAGAGACCAAGGGAGATCATGAAGGAGCTCACGAGTGAACTTGTCTTGTGTCAATGCCACACCAGAAGGTAGGTAAGAAACTTCAAAGCCCAAAAAATAGGTGAGTGTGCCCAGATCTTTAATACTGAAAACATGATCGAGATGGTGCTTGATGTGATCAATTTCTGAAGCATCAGAACCTGTGATGAGTAAGTCATCAACATAGACAGCAATGATGGTGAGATGCTGATGGTGAGACTTTGTGAACAAAGAGTAGTCATTTTTCGACTGAACATATCCATTGCTCATCAAGGCTTCAGTAAGCTTTTGAAACCACTGTCTTGATGCTTGCCTTAGACCATATAAGGATTTCTGGAGTTTACAAACCTTGTTCTCAGGATTTGGTATGCCTGGAGGCATTTTCATGTACACATCCTCAAGAAGATTTCCATGGAGGAAAGCATTGTTTACATCAAGCTGAAACAATGGCCAGCCCTTTGAAGCAGCTATTGAAATGACAGCTCTAATGGTGGCCATCTTGATGACTGGAGAGAAGGTCTCATTGAAATCAATGCCCTCCTTTTGTGTATATCCTTTAGCCACTAAACGGGCTTTATACCTTTCAAGTGAGCCATCTGTCTTCAACTTCACCTTAAAAACCCACTTGCAACCAATTGCTCTATGTCCAGATAGAAGTGGAACCACCTGCCAAGTATCATTTGCCTGCAAAGCACTGATTTCATTTTTCATGGCCTTAATCCAATTTGGATTTTTAGATGCTTCATAGTAGTCTCTGGGTTCAGGGTAAGAGGAAAGGTTGGATAAAAGGGCAATGTGAGAGGTAGGTAAAAACTGAGGCTCAATGAAAGAAGAGTTGATGGGAGATGTTGCTGAAAAAGCACACACATAGTCATCCAAATATGAAGGTTTGGTATGAATCCTGGAAGACCTTCTTAGTTGGTCAACATCTGTAGGAATGGATGTGTGGTCCTGGTCATGAGAAGCCTGGGTATCCTGCACAACTTGTGGACTTGTGGACACAGAAGTCACATTTTCAGAGGTGAGCTGATCACTGAAAATGACAGGAACAAAGTTCCCATTGGGTAAAAAATTGGATGTAATGTAGAAGTATGTGTTTGGGACAGGTAAAGTAGGGGATTCAGAAGCAATGAATTGAAAAGGGAAATGTGTTTCATGGAAAGTGACATCACGAGAAGTGGAAACAGTTTCAGTTCTGAGATCAAACACCAAATAGCCCTTCTTGCCATAGGGATATCCAATAAAGACACATGGGGAGGCCCTTGGGTCAAACTTATTTCTGTTTCTGGGAGTTGTATTGACAAAGCACAAGCAACCAAAGGTTTTGAGATGAGAATATGTGGGTTTGTGTTTAAAAAGGATCTCATAAGGTGAAACATGTTTGAGGGAAGGCAATGGTGCACGGTTAATGAGGTAGGTTGCTGTGAGCAAGCAGTCCCCCCAAAATTTGATGGGAAGTTTGGACTGAAATAACAAAGATTTGGCAACTTCAAAGAAGGTGTTTATGTTTTCTTTCAGCAATCCCATTTTGCTGGGGTGTGTAAACACATGTGGTTTGATGAATGATTCCCTTGTCTAGGAAGAATTTTGTGGCAGCAGCATCACAAAACTCTTGGGCATTATCAGACCTGATGGTCATAACAGATGTTTTAAACTGTGTTTGGACATGAGAAACAAAGGATTGGAGTATATGTAAGGCATTTGATTTATGGGACAAGAGGTGTGTCCAAGTACACCTACTGAAGTCATCAACTATGGTTAGAAAGTACTTGTGACCATCACGAGTTTGATGTTTGAAGGGTCCCCATGTATCAATATGTATGATTTCAAAAGGAGCATGTGTTTTGGTAATGCTGTGAGAAAAGGATTTTCTGTGTTGTTTTGACTGAGGACAAATTTGGCAAAGCAAATGTGATTTAGAATTGACAGAATTCTTTACATCATCAATGTAATACATGTGATCAAAAGGGATATGACCCAATCTACAATGCCACATCTCTGGGCTATCAGTTTGCAACTGAACATTATTGGAAAAGAAAGATTTATTACAACTGGAATGAACATCAGTATGTAAAGGCTTAGTAGAGATGTGTAAATCTTGATTGTCTGAGTCCACAAGATAGAGACTTTTAGCTTCATGACCAAGAACCAGTGGATCTTTCATCAAAGGGCCCTGGATCAAGCATTTGGTGGATGTGAAAAGGATGTCAGCTTGTAAATCTACTGTGAGTTTGCTAACAGATAGAAGGTTGAACTGAAAATGAGGAACATGAAGAACATTGTGAAGCAAAATGGTAGGTGAAAGGTGAATAGATCTAGTGTGTGTGATGGGAACACGATTCCCATTAGGCATAGTTATGAAACAAGATTCAGTCAAGGTTTTAACATTGGTGAGAAAGGTAAAATTGGGAGTTATATGGTCTGTGGCTCCGCTATCTAAAATCCAATTTGTCTTAAGGCTTGAAGAATGAAAGCAGTAACAAGTACCTGCAAATGATGTGTTGGCAAAGACCTCTCGTCCTTCCACTTTTCCTTCATTCTTGTATTTGCTGAGCAGAGAAAACATCTCCTGGCATTGAGCAGGAGTCAAGCTGGTTGGGAGAGATGAACTGGAGCTTGAAGAAGCATCAGAGGAGACGTTGTGTGCCTGGCTCCTTGAATCACCTGCTGGTGGATATCCATAGATCTTGTAGCACCTGTCTATGGTGTGGTTTGTGAGGCCACAGTGATCACAAAATAATTTGCCTCTTCCACGACCTGTACCTCTTCCACCATAGTCTCCTCTATTATTTCCTCTACCAAAATCTCCTCTGCCAGAACCTGCACCTCTTCCATAGGTGCCATTGTTGTAATTGCCATTGTAGTTCCCATTGTAATTGCCACCTCTGCCTGTTGACGAATCACCTCGTCCTCTTCCTTGATTCTGAAAATCTCCTCGACCTCTGCCATAGCCTCCTCTTCCTGCTGCAAAGGCAGAACCATCACTAAAATTTCCTTGCTTAGACTCTGCAGATTTGGTTTCCCTTTGCTCTTCCTCTTGCGTGACCATGTGGTATACTTGATTAATATCAAGAAAATGCTTCATTAGGAGTATGTTGCTGTGTACTCCATTGAATGACTCGTTTAATCCCATCAAGAATTGCATAACTTCCTGTTCTTGAATGAACTGTTGGATTAGAGCCATAGGCTGACCACAATCGCACGCTGCTAGCTCAACTAGATCTGTATACTCATCCCAAAGCTTTCTTAATTTTCCATAGAAAATCGAAACAGACATATTACCTTGCAAGAGCGAGGCCAATTCTCTCTGAATTTGAAAGATTCTTGTGCGATTTGAGTGAGCGAATCTCATATTCAGCTCATCCCAAATATCCTTCGCTGATTTGCGATAAAGGATCTGTTCGGCTATGTTCTTCTCAACTGAATGGAAGATCCAGGAAGCTACCATCGCGTTGCACCACTGCCAGTGATGATGCATTGGCGATGTTGCTTCCGGTTTGATACACGATCCGGTGACGAAACCTAGCTTGTTCTTCGCAAGGAGCGACACTTCTATTGCTCGCTTCCAATGGCCGAAGTTGCGCTCATTCAACAAATTCGTGGACTGGACATACGACGGATGGTCTGAGTGGTGGAGATACAATTGATCCATTGGATCGATTGCAATCACGCCTGGATTTACATGATTCAGCTACTCGTTGATCGGAATTGCTTGATCATCCATGGTGGCTCTGATACCATGTAATATCTGCAAAGCAGATTATGGAGAAGAAGATGAAGAACTCAAGCGCTGTCAATGGAGGAAACCAGATGCCGAGAGAGAGAGAGAGAGAGAGAGAGAGAGAGAGAGAGAGAGAGAGAGAGAGTGAATTTCATTGTATTGATGTGTATTGTAATTGTGTTGTATTGGTTACAGCTTAGCTCTATTTATACACTTCTTGTACAATCTGTAACCGAAAGCTTGTAACAGAAATTCTAACAGAATTCCAATGGAACAGTGAGCTATTCTCTTTTCCCCTTTGTTGTGTGTTGTTTGTTGTTGATTGTATTATCCTCAATAATCGTACACCTCCGAATCGGCCAAGGAGGCGGACGGTTAGACCCAACTTTTGGAAAACCAATCATCAAGCTGATTATCCCGCAAATTAAACAAAGCAGGGCTAAGAGATAAGCCTTAGGCTTAACCTCACAATAAAGCCCCAAAATAGCAGCAACCTCAGCCCCTCCCACTGCTTCAGAAAGATCGTACACCCATAGGCGATCATATCCGAGAAATCGAATGTAGATAGGGCCATCATTAGACAGGAAAAGATAGATCGATACTGCAAACATAGGATTGTACGGGTTAAAGTATGCGCACTCAATCGATTTAGAATTAGGTTTTTATGGGAGAGGTTTCTCAATGTGGAAGATAGAGAGGAAAGTTTCTCTAGTGCGTGAAGCGTGTTCTGGGTAAGGAAATGGGTTTCTCATTTTTCTCAACCCTCTCTTAGGTTGTATGTTAGACTACGGTTTTAATATAGACACCTACTAGACAACATTATAACAATAACATATTTCTTTCGTTCTTTTTATATTTGCTACAAATTCCTTTAATATATATACCCGCGGCGTTTAGCCTCCTCGTTGTTCGCCTCGAACTAGGGGTGTCATTCAAGTCGAATAGCTCGAGTTCGATTCCAACTCGAATCAAGCTCGTTCGAATTTTTTTTAAAAAAAGTCGAGTTCGAGCTCACTTTCGAGCTCGACCTTTTAACTAGCTAGCCTGCTCGAATTGCTCGTTTTTTAAACGAGTCGAGTTCGAGCTCACTTTCGAGTAGAGCTGGCAAAACACAACCCGAACCCGAAAACCTGACCCAGACGACCCAAGACCGATTGTTCTGAACACCGACCCAACCCGACCCATTTTGGACCCGAAATCCGAATAATTAACAACCGAAACTCACCCAAATCTGAATGAACCAAACCCGATTCATCCGAAACCATTAAGACCCGAACCCGTTATAACCGAAATCCGAAATAACCCGAAGTTTAAGATACATTCTAGTAAATTTTTTTAAATGAATATTGAAATAATGAAAACTTGAGATAATCCAAACCCGAAATAGATGAAACCCGAGACAACCGAAACCTGAAATAATTGAAACCCGAGACAATCGAAACCCGATACAGCCGAAACTCGAATCCGACCCAACTAGGGATGACAATTTCACCCGCACCCGACTCGAACCCGAATCACTCGACCCGAAAAAGTGGGTGAAAACCCAAAAAAAAGGTGATGGAAAGTGGATATGGGTGGTGGGTCGGGTGGGGTGAGATTTTTTCCACCCACACCCGATCCACCACCCGACCGATCATCCACCACCCGACCCGATCCACCATCCATCTATATTATAAAAATATTATTTATATATTTTATATAAAAAAATATATAAATTTCTAATTTCCTAGACCATAACTTCATAATCGGCACTTCGTTCTGCAAACCTCTTTCCCTCTTCGTCCTCTACCACTCTTGTCTTGATGTTGTGGGACGGCTTATTTTCCTTAAAACAATGCTATTTAAACTTTCGTTTGTGTTTAAAACTTATGGTCATATGCAGTGGCGGACCCAGAAACTTTTGAGGGGGGGGGGGTGTCACCACAGTAGTACACAGTAAGATCGAGAAAAAAGGCGTAAAACACATAACATGTTCGATAGTACAAACTGGTGCCAAACGATAATACAAACTATTGTCAAACAATATTACATAAGCTTATCTTGGCAATGATGCTCTACATCTACAATGCTTTCCTAGTCTGCAACATATTTGTGGGTTTGTTGATTAGGTTTTCCGGGCTTAGTTGTGTTCAGCATCCTTCCTACACGCTTTGGTTTGGGACTTCGCTTATGCTCGTTTCAAACCGAGTTTTTGTAGTTTGGGATGTTGCTTGTCCAGTGGGATGGGTGGTGTCCTTTTCTACCTATCTCAGTCGTTATGGTTTCTTCAAGCTTCCTCGCAAAATGCGTCTACATCCCAAGTGCTGGGTTTCGGTGTTGTTCCATCACAAAAATTATCTCCAAATCAGTTTTTCGCTACACTCTCTTCTTGGTGTGACGTCCCTTAGACCTTGGCCTCACACCCCTGACAGTTATATATGAAAATCACTTACTGGAATTGCAGAGGTATTAAAAAAACAACTTTTTGGACGGAAATTGATAGTAAGTGCAAAAACGAACATATTCAAATAATGGCATTAGCGGAAACTAAATCAGAAACCATCCCTGAAGACAAAAATTGGAAAACGGCTGGTTTTGACCAGGCTATTTGGTACATTCGAAACCAATTTGTTTTTAGACAGGTCCCCATACCTCATAGAGAAAGTTCATTACGTATCATTAAAATCCATAAGAAAAATTGGAGTAAAACAGCTCAATTTGAGTATAGCTTGGATGAGGACTTCCCCTTACGCACACGAATCTCCAAACATCCAAGGACGAAAAGAAAGTGTGGTAACATTACTTGGAGAAAACCCCCTAGGGGAACTTTCAAGTTAAATTTTGATGGATCCACAATTTCAAACAATGATAGCTCGGCTGGAGCCGTAATCCGGGATTGGGAAGGACATCCGATACACATCTGTTATAAAAAACTTGGCAAACAAAGTCCTTTGAAAGCGGAAGCGCTTGCTCTTAAATTGGGAATCCAAAAGGCTCTACAACTCCGTATCAATAAACTCCACATTGAAGGTGACTCCATGATAATCATAAACCACCTAAATAAAAATCTACCTGTCCTTGGGAAATCGAACTGATTTTATCAGATGTTAAATTTCTACTATCGACTTTGAAAGAAGTTTCCTTCTTTCATGTTCCCTGATTAGGCAATAGAGTGGCTGATAAGGTTGCACACCTTTGTCACTCTGCCTGGGGTGTCGATATTAACAACGATTCTGGTCTTCTAGACCTCATCCGTAAGGATGCCATTGGGTAGAGCTTGCTCGCCCGAATTCTTTCCTAATCAATATATATATATATATATATATATATATATATATATATATATATATATATATATATATATATATATATATATACTACTACTACTACTACTACTACTACTAAATAGCTCAACTAGAGGATAAAGGAGGTAAATCCATTTTCCGAGTTTTCATGCCCTGAAAATGTTGAAGAATAACCTCATTGTCAATGCGTTTGAAGATGTCTTTTTCAACATAGCATACCAAACTATCGGTGAGAAAATCAATGCAATATCAATTTCAATTCAATATCAATCCTAAATCCAATCTCAATTCAAATAAAATCCAATCTCAATTCGAAACAAAATGAAATATCAATCTCATGTTCCTATCTATTCAAATAAAATGTTAACCACTTCAAATCCAATTCAATATCAATCTCAATCCTAAAATCAATCTCAATTCAAACCTCTCACTTCAATCTCAATCTCAATTCATTTGGAAAATCAATCTCAATTCATCAGTTTCAATTCAACATCAATCTCAATTAGAAAATCTAAATTCAATAACAAATTCACCATGTTTCTATCTATTCAAAGAAACTACTAATCCAATCCCACTTCAATCTCCTATCAAAAATCAAATTTACAATTCAACATTATTCTCAATTCTAAAACAATAATCACAATCAATTTGTAATTTGGAGAATCGAATATTACCTTTCGACTTTCGATTGACACTTCGACAGTAGACCACTACTCGAGAGAGAACGAGGCGGCGTCGACGTGGCTCCGGTCGGCGGAAGGAGAACTGGACTAGAGGCGGCGTGGCTCCGGTCAGCGAGTCGGCGACGGCGTGGCTCCTCCTGTCGACTACTCGAGAGGGAACGGGGGCGTGGCGGTGGCTCCGGTCGGCATGGCTCCTGTCGACTACACAGCCACAGGACGGGGGCGTGGCGGTGGCTCCGGTCGGCGACGTAGTCGGAAATGGTCGACGACAGCGGTTCAAGGAAGGAAGAACGCACAGGAGAACAGACGAGAGATGTGGGAAAGGAGGCGGACGCGGGGAAGGAGAACGCACATAGCGCGACCTTTGGAAACTTAGGGTTACCCACTTAACCCCAAAACGACGTCGTTTTGGTGTTTTTTTTTTAATTACTAATTTCTGGGGCCGGGGGGTCACGTGACCCCCCAGGACCCCCATTGGGTCCGCCACTGATCATATATATATATTTTTTTTATTAGGTAAAAATTCGAAGGTCAGACAGGCCTGACTCATCGAGAGGGACCGAAGTTGGCAGACGACGAACCGTCTAACAGAACAACCTAAAAACAGAAATACAAATAGCAAGCGTAATGAAACAAACAGAAATAAACTCTACAACAAACGTTCCAAGAAGACCAAACACCCGAAAAGCTGAGGAAGCCACCGAAGAACGCAGCCAAGCACCACCAAACAGTAGCACAGCGGGCCAGTAGTACAGCAGGACTCTAACTCCCGTGGGTAGTGCAAACGAACTCCAAGGAAACTCTATCCCGGATACGGAGACGCCCTGAGCGCACCATCACGACCCCAGCCAGACCCGACTACAGACTCCACACCCCCCCTCCCAAATCAAACGGAAG
Source organism: Persicaria maculosa (assembly GCA_963922045.1). Lineage (NCBI taxonomy): Eukaryota > Viridiplantae > Streptophyta > Magnoliopsida > Caryophyllales > Polygonaceae > Persicaria > Persicaria maculosa. Next base: position 9,144,837 of record OY998253.1, read on the forward strand.
ATCTCCTAGAAACATCGGAAGTAGAGCCGCAAACTGCTCGAAACAAAACGCCAACAAACTTTCACCTATAAAATATCGACAAGCTCTTGCGGAATTTTCTCAAACCCTTTCGGGTGGGTATACAATTTTTTCCCCCCTCCAAACCCACAACGTTATTTAAAGTTATGATGACTTATTTAAGACTTAATGTGCAAGATGATATTATTTTAACCACTGTTTTCTCTACATGTTTTATTGAAATTCAATGATATCTATTTAGCAAAAATCACACATATGTCATCCATATTTCACCCACTCACCCGATGGATATGGGCGAGATGGATATGGGTGGTGGGTCGGGTAGAGTGATTGATCATCCATGGTGTATCGGGTGAAATGGGGGTCTATCCACCCACCACTCAACCCATTGTCATTTTTAGGCCTAACCGAATAACCAAATTATTAGACATTACCCAAAACTCAAATAACAAAACCCGATCTGACCCAACCGATTACCACCTCTAGTTTCGAGCTCGAGCTTTTTACGAGCATGCTCGAATTTCTCGTTTTTTAAAATGCATTTATCATTTGACCCGTAGGTTATTTAACAAGGAGTGCCATCCCGTCCCTCAGCCTCACATCTCCCCTGTTTATTACTCCTCCCCTCCAGAGTCCAGATCTAGATCTGCCTTCGCTGACTTCGTCGCGGGTGTGGTCTTCACTGAGTTCGTTGCCCCTCCTCCTCCGTCTCCTTTTCTCAACTCTCTCTTTTAACCCCAACCTCCGCTCTGACGAGGTCTCTCTCCTCAACCTCTTTGAGGTCTCCAATGATAGCTTTGTCGCAATCTGGTAACTCAACCCCTAATGTGAACGCAGGATTTTCAATGCTCTTTTTAAGTTCTAGTTGTAATTTTGATGAGCTTTTTCGGAATTTCTTGGATTGTGCAGGTACAAGCTCAAGTACAGGCCTTGGTGTGATATGAGGGAGGAATCTGGTTCAAGTACAGGCCTTGTTGTGGTGTCTGTCGCTCTATTGTGTATTTCTTGGAGTCCCATGTTTTTGCTCGCTCAATTCGGGAATAAACCCCTATTCGCTAGCATTTGGGCTTAAAAGTACTTGTATTTCCTTCTATCTTCTTCTTCTTCTTCAATATTGTTCTCCCCCTCTACATGTTTCCTTCAATTTTTTGAAAACTGGCAATTGAATCTTAGCAAATTTCTGTTCGGGCTCGTTTGGTATCGATATCTAGATTTTGGTATCGATTTTGATATCAAGATATCGATATCAATTGCCAGAAAAATCACCTTATCTTCTATGTTCTTCAATGTTTTCTTCTCCATCACGTTCAGAGATATTGTTTGATTAGTGATTTATGTGTTTCAACAACCATGAATTTTTCTTCATCTACCTTCCTCTTTTCTTTTTTTGTTTGTGTTGCAAGGATCCAATTTGTGTGTTCGATCTAGCCACAATTTTTTCGTATAACAGAAAATTGCATCAAACATTAAACAATAATCTCTCCTTTTGCTGCTTTTGGGTCTGTAGATTCAGGTAAAGTGGGTTTTCATGCTGATTTTTTCCCCAGTTGCATTAAAGGTAATTTGTGGGTGAAAAAGAAGCCCCAAATTGAGATGGTGAAGTGATTTAGTTTTAGCTTGCAGGCTGATTATGGCAACATGCCTATGCAGCTTATGGGAGGTGGGGAAGAACACAGAAGTCATACCGGCTTGGATGGCAGATTGTAGTGTCGACAATCGACGATGAATGGCAACAAGAAATAGCAGCTTAGGAGGAACCAAACTCCGAAACTAGCAATGAGTAAAGTGTTGTGATATTGTGTTAAGCTCACTCACACTTGTTCATTTCTAGCTGTTTGAATTCATCCTAATCTGCTCTTCCTATTGCTACTTTCATTGTTTTGCTTTTGCATTGTAATCGACACTACAATTTGTCATCAAGCCTGTGTGACTGTGTGAACACAACATTTGGACTACAAATGCAGCATCATCCAAGGTAGAGACTTAAGGCAGATACCTCCTGTGCATGGAAGTGTCTGATCGGAGTCCTCCACTACGAGTTCTGGTTTATTTAGCAGCATCAGCAACCAATGAGTATTTCCCATCGGCCTGCAATATGTGCAAATTTCCCTTTTTTGAAGAGTGTGCTTGATATCACTTCCTTGCGGATCGGTGTGCGGAGCTCCTTGCATTGCTGCTTGGCTTGAGGGGCTTGGGAGAGGCAGCCATAGGAAGAATGTGGTGCTCCAAACAAAGCTCCATGGCAACCAGTTAATTCACTAGATACTATGTGTATCTGTGGTCTTTTTTCAGCCTATGAAGGTTTGTTGTTTCTTCTTTATCATGCTATAGTTGCAGTCAAAGATAATCCCTATTGAGGATTTACTCTACCTATCTCTGCTACAGTGTAAGAGAGATCTTGATTTTATGGTGATCGAGTTTAATAAACGACATAAAATAGTATTGGTACTGGATGAAGGTTCAAAATTCTCACTCACAGCATATTCAAAATACAACACAACAACCCAGTATAAGCATATTCAAAATACAACACAACAACCCAGTATAAGCATATTCAAAATACAACACAACAACCCAGTATAAGCATATTCAAAATACAACACAACAACAACCAGTATATATCTCGCTACTAAGCGGAGTCGGATGTAGGCAGTCTTTTTCTGGACTAGCCGAGAGAGTGTTTTCGATAGATCAAGAAATGACAAACTAAATCATTGACTTGACCGACATAACAAAATAACAAACTGAAATTTAAAATTGTCTTATAGACCGAAATCACAACACAGCACCAGAGATGAACAGGTGAGACCAAGAAAAGTTCAGCAAAAGAACATAAAATCCTTCAACTCGTCAATGATCTTTGGGAGGGGGCGGCGAGCTTCTGTGCTACTCCCAGCGCTGGTCTGCCCTCTACTCATGGATCCACCATCAGAGTTTTCCACTTCCATGTAGGCTCTAGCCCGAAATGCTGCTAGGTGTGCATAATAAGCCGGAGGCACTGCATTACAAGAGTTGTTATTACTAGTGAGTTCTTGCACTAAATCATTGGCTTGTGTAGTTATGGTAATTACAAAAGTGACGTACCTAAGGACACCGATCTAGTGCATCTCGCGTACCTGTACAAAACAATCAAAGTCGTAGGTTGATATCGGTTACGTACCTAGACAAAAGAAAACCACAAGGAGCATAGAGAAGGTGGAAGTTACGTGTAGCATAAGCTGTATGTCAACAGCTGGAGTAAATCGGGAGTAAAATAGTTCTCATCCAACAACACGTGGTAATGCGTAGGTCGGCTAGTCCCCTGTACGTTTCAATTTATCAGATCATGTTGACTCATCCGAACCAAACTTGTGCACTAGCGCAAAATGTTTTCTTTCAATCACTGAATTTGTACTTAAGATTGGGCACAAAACCCACGTTACCTGAATTCCAGCATGGGAGCAAAGATAGAAGTCATACTGGATTGGATGACAGATTGTAGTGTCTACAACCGTGCCTGAGAAGACAAAGTGAAACGAGTAAGGTCAAGAAACAGGCAAAGGCTCATCAGGAAGAACACCAGAGAATGATGAACGAAGAGTGAACCTGGGAGTATGTTGCCACTCCTATCCGCCATGTTAGGATCATTAGGGAAAAAACGGGTATGATGCCTTTTTTGGACAACTACAAATGTCAAGCGTGGTGCATATCCTTCTTCCAGGGATTGACAAGCCTTGAACAAGATAAATTGAAGTTGAATGTATATTAACAACCCGGGGGAGAAGAAAGTGGGCATATGCAGGATTTTTGGTGCAGATTCTTTAGTGCAGCAGAAATACTTCAATACTCACCTCTCTTATTGCAAGTACTTCATGTAGCAGAACTTGAGCAAATTGCCCTTCACTGACCCCATCCCTATTGTTTTAGACCAAAAAACATCATCAATCATTTGGAAGAAACTAGTTGCATAAAATATAATATGCCATGCGACTTAAAGAGAGCAATCAGATCATCATCAACAACTTCACCTGTAAAAGATTATCCTATCAGGTTTCTGTTTACCATTTGATGTGTAGAAAGCCAAAAGCAATTCCCTGCAAATGTTGGGGCCAAAAAATGAAACATTCTAAACCTTCTATGGTTAAATCAAAACCATGGAAACTAGCAAATATTTTACCTTGTCATGCCACAAAGATCTTGAATAATCTCTTCTCGAACTCCTTGTTCAGATATCAAGGCCCTATATTTGCTCACCTCTGGCCAGTCCATGGAAGCAACTACCTGTACCAATGAAGAAGAGAAGTTCAAGAAGTGTAATGAAAACAACAATAATGCAAAAGAGGTACATGGACAGGAGTAATACCGCTGCAACTGAAGGGGTGGAGTCATCAGGTTTTGCATGTGTGACATCAGCACCAAAAACAATTGTTTTTAGTGCTGTTAATAGAGGAATTTGTCGCCTAACAGCAGCATGAAGAGCTAAGTTTTTCCCACCAGCCTTTTAAGACCAGGAGTAGTGTAATTAGTAGCATATAAAGAATCCAAACCCAGGAGAAGTACACACCTCAAAGCAGAAGATGGGACATACCTTAACGTTGATTTTGAAAGAGAGATTTTCTAGATATTGCTTCACGTTTTTTATGTCTTTCCCAAGGTCGCAGCACTGGCTGATGATACCCAACTCTGTCTCACATATTCTCTTAATTGTTTCTGCACAGAAAAAGAGTGTATGCAGTGATTATCCCATCGATTACTCATTTCAGGGAAAGGCATGAATGCAACTTATACCGTATGCTCCTTCATAAGTTGGCAGTATTATGAGTAGCAACTGAAGTTGTTTTTTGGCCTCAATATGAACTACACGCAGAGCTCTATCAATTTGGTCCGAATAAGCATTTCGTATTGGAACTACAGGTCTTGAATCAACGACCTTTAAAAAGGCAGAAAAACAGTTGGAATTGGGAAAAAAAACAAAACCAAAAAACCGTTGTTAGAATTGAACAAAAAAAAAAGTTACTATCAAAATGCATATATATATATATATATATATATATACCATTCCCTTGCTATTACACATATAGACCAAGTCTTTGCAGAACCTCATAACTTCTTCCTGGCTTATAGAGGAGAAATTCAAGCATGTCCAGAATTTCACAGTTGCACCACTGTAAAATTTCTGCAATAGAGACATTATGAAAGTAAAATCTTAAAGTTGATCAGGATCTTAGTTGAAGGGAGCTCAGTTTTTCAAAGTACAAGATTGGACCTTGTCATTCATCCTCCATTGGCCCAGCTCAGGAGTGACGAGTTCACTGTCAGAATAGTTGAGCTACAATAGAATAAACACGTATGAAGAAGTTACAAGACAATTATAAGATTGGCTTACAATCATTAAAAAAAAATTCATTGATCCAAGTACTCACCACAGGCACCGGGAGAATCCTGGCATTAATTAATGTTGGCTTCTCGCTCACTTGAATTCCAAATTCTTTGGCCACCAAGTGGCTTACATTGTATTGATTATCTTCAACCATCTTCACTCCACAAGAACATCGAAACAAATATGGTTGTAGACCAAATAGAGGAGAAAAAGATGTGTTGATGTGTTGATAAAATCCAGTAATAGTCTAGTACTCTAGTCACCTTTATAATACTCTGCTCCCTCGCAGGTGGCCGTTGGCATGTTGCTTTCAACATTCTAGCAACCTGGTCCTTGCTCAATTTCTTCATGTATCTTTGAGCTTCCACAAGTTTGCAGAGCTGTAGTCATCAATTTCAGACAAGCAAATTGGAGTTTTGATCTTTCCCACATCAGACATAAACCTAAGAGTCTTCAAAAAGAAAAAAAAAGAATTTCACCTCCATGGGTATGTAAACAGGTCTCCTGTCTGTCCCAACTTTAATACAAGGAAGCCATGGAAATTTAAGCTTAATGTGGTGCTTCTCAAGAAAATACCGAGAAACAGATATTGGACCAGAATCAGCAGTGAACCTAAAGAAAAGAAGAAATGTCACACAAAGACATCAAATCCACATGGATCTCAACATATGCCAAATGCAAGAATATAGACTAAATAGTAGGTAAAAACAGCTAAAAGTTTCATCTCCATAATTAATGGAAACTACAAGATCAAATTTCAGCTAGATGGATTGAAAATAATAATAATGGAGATATGAAAGCATAATCTGACAAAATATTACAGTAAATCCAGTCAAAATGTAACTTCAACAACTGCCTTATGAGGAATGGTGTGTATTCTGCGTCTATTTTTGCTATATGTTATATATATAAACTCAGCAACAACAAGTCCACAAGTAATAATGCATACCTGTTCTTACGACAACAATGTATGGAAAAAAAGGCATGCCTTGTCAATATTCAAGGCTTCAAGTTCAATATAGATTTCATTGTGCTCAATGCCTCAATCATGAAACTGTGACATCTTTTTTAAATACTGAATTTTCAATTAGTAATTACCACATATAAATTTAAAATATTACAAGGAAGCCATAATATCATAACATCTTTTTACCCATACATAACTTACTGTTTGGTAAGCACTATTCTTAACAGAGTAACTAATTACTCTCCATATCAGTTCAACAGAGACAATATTGGATAAAATAATCAAAATCCATAAAACGCAACTAAACTATCAAGACATAAAATAAGGAAGGATACTGCAAAACAATTTTAAAAAAACAAAGAAATTTCATACGAAAGGATTCAAGCAGAGTAGGTATTGTAAAAGAATAAGAATACGCAGAACAAGCTAAAAGGGATAGCTCACATCAATTGATCTGCGCGTTCAGTAGACAGGCCATTGATCTTGTAACGTTTAGTGTAGCCCAAATAGTAGGTTTCAACAAAAACATCCTTCAACACTCTCCTGACCTAGACAAACACAAGGAATAACCAATTGCTCCAAATTTAAACCATAGAATGTGAAAGACTGGATCACCAGGAACATTACAACTTTTTATTTCTAAAAACCCCAATTGTAAAAAGAGACATGGCAACACCTTTCCACGATCCTGATCTGTCAGCGGCCTTGCTAGATCTCTTCTTTTCAAGAAATCAGCAACAAATACATTAAGGAAGACTGGCTTATAAAATGCCCTGGCAGACGCATCTGCAATCACAAAAATATCAGGAACTTATAGGCTGACATGCTTGACTCACAAAGTGGGTAGCCTTAACTGATTGATCAACTGTTAGAAATGCCTAGTAATGACAGAAGTGTATACAGTGCTGAAACAACACCTGCAGGAGAGTTTGCCAGTAAGTAGTAAACTTACCCACGTTAAGGGAAAGACCCATTTGGACAGGACGAACACTCTGATAGTAGCCTTTCCAATATTCAAAACCCTCTCCTAGATCACCACTCCCAAGCGTTGTTGAGAAAAATGACCTCCCAATAGCCACATATCTATAAAATTACACACGTCATAAGATGTATATATGTGTGTGTGGAAAAAGAAGGGTCAGATTAATTACCCTGAAGGAGCTGCCGCCCGCATAATCACATCAAGAGCTTGGATGGCATCCTGAGTAATGTCAACTGGTCCACCAGGCGAACCAATTATCGCTGCCTCCTTGATAGTAACCCTGTACCTTCTTTCCCTCCTAAACATGCATGAAACTAAAATAAGTATCTAGCAGAGGAATGCAAAACTCCTTTCCAAATAAAAAGGAATTCTATCACAAATTCAAATGCTAATAAAACTAAGAACCTTTGTGCACCCGGCTGAGCATCATCAACCAAGGGAACAACAAACTGTTTAGATTGGAATGGCAGTGGCCCTGCAGTAAGCAGACTTTTCTTTCCATCATAAGCTGGAATCCGATTCCCCAAGTTAGATTGTTGGTAAAGACGAAAAAGTTCACGCATAACCCTCGGGCAAAGCTTTTTTGATGCAATTTCTTTGGATACAGTTTCTTTGGATGTAGATTCTTTAGATGGAATTTCCGAATCAATCGAAACCTATTCACAAACAAGATTTGAGTATTACTACAAGATAGAAACAACCAACCGGTGGAACTAGTTACCAAAATAAAACTGCAATAAATTTGTTCGTGTACAGTTAAGGTAGTTGAACTAGACGAAGTGGAATTGAAAGTTCGAAATAGCAGAAATGATGATCATCATAGTAAGTACCAGAAAAATAAAAAAGGAATTCGACAAGTTACTAAACCCAGAGAAAAGCAATTGACCGCACTTACATCGTAGTGATGGATGATTTTGGTGGTAGTGAGTTGAAATAGGAAGTGATTAGCCCTCACACCGTACGACCTTCCGATCTTCCCATACCCAGGCCTCGGTGGTGGCTCAATAGCCTTGGATGAGGACGGTCCAAGCGTCAGTCGCTGAACAGCCTTGCTCAGCGCAAGCGGATCTCCAGCCCCAGCCCCCGCCTCCGCCCACGTCTGTGGCGTCGAAGCCACAGCCGCGACCGTACCATGTCCGTACGATCCCCTTCCAGCACCACCACCGTATGGAACTCCTCCAGCACCACCACCACCGTATTGACCTCGTCCAACACCACCGCCTCGTCCACGGCCACCACTAGGTCCGCCCCTGCCGCCGCTAGGTCCGCCCCTGCCGCCACCGCTCGGTCCGCCCCTGCCGCCTCTGTGAGACATTGCTCTTAGCAAACGCTCGGAGAAACTGAAATTGAAATGTTGTGAAGAAATGAGAGAAGGTAGTTTGATGGAGGATCGATCACAAATTCAAAACCTATATATTAGGGAAGAATTATAGAAGACTCTAGAAGGGGAAACCGTGGAGACCAAGGAGAGAGTTAGAAACACGCGCGAGGGAAGCAGGTGGATGAAAAGCAAGTGTAACTGAATAAAGAGGAGTGGAGTCGTCGTCGTCGTGGGGCTCACCGGTCAAGCCTTTTTTAGGATTTCTCATTTCTTCTATGTTTCCTGGAAGCCCCTCCTGGGTCCTACTCCTGCACAAATTACCCGGAATAAAGGGATTTGTATCAAAAACGCATTTCTTAATAACTAAGAAGTTCCGGTGGTTTCTTAATAACTAAGAGCACCCACATTGACGTGTTTAAAGGATAAAAATAAGGAACTTAACAATTAAATAACAGAGGAATAATATATTTTGTTAAGGAATGATGTGATAGGTTTATTAGTAAGGAACCCTTAAAAACTCAAGAAAGGAAAGAGAAAGAGAGGAGTTTGGGGTAGATAGTGGGGCTATTTTGAATTTTATATTATTTAGTTTATAATAAAATGGGTTGTAGGGATGTGGGTAAAAAATTAAGTTAGGTTTCTTAAGGAGAGAGAAAAATAAAAATGAGAGTTAAGGAACCGAATTGGGTTCCATGGATGCGGATGCTCTAAGAACCTCCGGTGGAAACTAGGTGAGAAGAGTATTTCTACTGCTATTCATCTATCTTGGAAAGAGGTCTTTGATTTAAGCAGGGGTGAGCATAAATTCCGTAAATTTCGTCCCGTTTCAATCTAGGTGGAATTTTGCAAAAAATGAAATGTTATTCTCATTTCCAATCCTGTCATGTCCATTTCCATACACACCCCTAGTATCAACAACTTACGTACTCTGTAACAGTGCCAGTGAAGATGATACCCATTTTTTTGTTGAATGCCAGTTTTCAAAAAATCATGTTCCACTATCAATAAGCACGAATCAGGCTGTATTCAACTTCATTGTAAATTCATGTAAATTCAAGATATTTATCTGCTATCTTATCATTAATTGAAAGCACTCCTACAAAATCCGAAAAGGAGAAAGTAGTGGTAACTTGGTGGACGATAATTAGGTTTTTTTTTAGGATTTGGGTCTTTTTTAAGAGGTGGAGTTTATTTCGTGTACTAGTCTTATTACCCGCGCGTTTCGCGGCTTTTTAATTAATAAATTATATATATTTTTATTATATTTTTTTTATCTTAGTTATTACTAATAAATATGAGATTGTAATTTTTTTGATATTTTATACTCCGTATTATTTTTAAAGCATACAATATGAAATTTTAGGCCTGATAACATGAATAAAATAACAAATTTCTCTTGTGCATTATTTATATTTTTATTAGATATGATTTAGTACAAATATATTCAAACTTCATCATATTAATAAGTTTTAAATTAGATATGAAAATTTATTAATTTGATATATTAATATCGTTATATGCTAAAAGATTTGATATAGAGGAATATATAAAATAAAATAAAATGTCACATTCTGTCAGCGATTAGTATATAATAAAGAATTTGAAAAAAAAGGTTTTATCTTCAACGCTTTCTTTATAATAATATCAATATATTTTTAACTTTTTGTATAAAATTAATATTCTTGTAAAATTAATCTTATAAAGTGTAATTGGTCTTTTAAAAAATCCATATTTCAATGAAGAAACCACGTACCAATCAATTTGTCAATTTGGATATAAGCTAAATTAATAATTATAAATTTATAGTTCATAATTAAAAAAATCTCCATATTTCATGATGCCAACAGCCAACGGATTTGGATATAAGCTAAATAATTCATCCAATCAATTTTTATTTAAGAAACCATTAACATATTTGCATTTAAGTTAAAAAAAATGGCTAAAAAGCGTATACGTGTTTAATCAATATGGCATGATAAGATAATTAAAATGCGTATAAAAATGGCTTGATAAGATTTTATTATTTCATAGATAATTAATTAAACATTACTCCGTATTATATGACTAAAGACAAAATAACTCAATATAAAATATTTATAAAATGATTCTAGAAAAAATAATAGATTTTGTAACCACCTAAGATATGATGTTGAATATTTATATTAAAAATTAAATTTAATCTTCAACTAAAATAGACACGTAGGATGAAACGTGGATAAATAGATGGGGTTATCGTTTAACATGGTTTAAATTGATTGGACATTCATTAATTGACGTGTCAAATAAACCCGGTCAGAATGCACCAGAAAAATACACGTAAGCGAATTGCGTCAGAGCCCGCCACATAGGATTTCAACGCCTCTGTTTTAGTATTATATATTGATTGATTATGGAAGTGTGGGAGGTGGAGATTTTTTTTTAAAATAACCTTGTAAAAAAATGATTGATGTTTGGTGGGTATAAGGTTTGTAAGTGGGTATTGTGGATGAAAAGTCAAAAATACCCTCAGATCCAAAAAGAGGGAAAAAAGAGCAGGGGCAAAAGTGAACAAATTTCCAAAACCTGATGAAATAACATCCCAAAGCTACCCTTCCCAGCTTCCAAAATCAGAGAAAATAAGCCCCACCTCCAACTCCATAACCTCAAGCAAAAACTGCTTCCAAACATGGAGCTTCAGAGCTTAAATTTTTAATTAACCTCCGAAACTTCTTCAAAGATGCTTTCAAACACAACCATAGTACATCAGAAATCAAACGATTTATAAAAAAGAACCTATTCAAAATCGAGAATTTGTTAAACACATCATCGCAACTCACTTGAAAAACTGAGAGAAAGCATCCATGCTTGGAATTGAGGATGATATTCAATATACTCCGAATAATAATATTACTAATCATAATCCGTCTAGATTACGACAAAAAGTTGTTAAGTGGAGAAAACCACATATTGGTATGTTTAAATTAAACATCGATAAATCTACACTTGATAACAACGATAGCTCGACTGGCTTCATCATTCGAAACTAGGGGGTAGAACGATTCACATTGGCTACGACAGAATTGACAACCAGACCCTGCTGAAAGCCGAGGCTTTGGCATTAAGACAAGAAATAATCCAAATTCTTGCGTTGGGTATAAAGAAGTCACAAATTGAAGGAGACTCCCTTATAATCATAAATTATTTAAAAACAAATCTTACATGCTCATGGGAAATTGAACTAATAATGTTCGATATCAAAACATTATTGTCGAGAGTGAGAGAAATCTCCTTCTCTCACGTGCCCCGAAATGGCAACAGAGTGACGAATAATGTTGCACATCTTTGTCGCAGTGTCAGGGGCCTTGACATTTACACTGATGTAGGTTTTCAAGACCTCATCCGCAATGATGCTATCGGGTAGGTTTTTTCCACATGAATTATTACCTTATAAAAAAAACGCGTTTCTTAACGAATTTTTTTAAATATTCATTGAAAAATAAATAATTACACAATTATTCAATGTACTTATAGAAATATTCATTTTTTTACAAGGAGACAAAAAATGTGATCTGAAGACACGTTTTAAAGTTCATATTTTAAAATCGGAAGAAGAAAATGTCATCTTCTGTTAGATCTACCCAATTGATCCATCTAACTCTCCTGGTTCTTTTTTTTTTTAGTTTTCGAGCCTTAAGGGGAAAAAATCACTACAAATAACTCATCTAATACCACAAATTACTCAAAAAGGCATAAGTAAAAGATAAAGAGTTAATCAGGTGAAAGCACATAGCTAGTAAAAGATAAGGAGTTAATCAGGTTGTTGTATTGCACTGTTTATGTTTTCGTTTCTTTGTTATGACGGTTTTCCGTCTGCCGACTTGTCGGTCATTGACTTTCAGGTATATCTGAGCTCGAATTCTTACTTAATAAAAAAAAAGAGTTTTTTTTTTACAGTAGACAAACATTGGGAGCCGTTGCTAATAAAACAACCTAACTCCCGGATCATCCTGAAGGATGATTTTACAGAGATCCCTATGGTAGGGAATAGAGGCTAAGTTACAAATTACACCTAATTTGGCTATGTAATCCGCAGTATGGTTTGCTTCTCTAAATATATGTCGGATCTCCACTGATAAGAATTCAGCTCTAAGCCTTTGGATTTCTTCAATCTGATGTAGAATTTTCCATCTGGGCGACTGTTCTCTGTTGGCTGCTTTGACCATAATTTCCCATTTGGATTCCTTTGGATTTTTTTTATTTTTTAATAAAAAAAAGAGTTAATTAGGTAAGAAAGCACATAGCTAGATGAAAAGAGAAAAACCCATTTAGGGATTCATTGCATTCCACGCTAACAGCCTAGTACATAAGATAAGGGTTCATCTTAAAATCAACTGATAATAAGAAAAGTAACCCACTAACTTATATAATAAGTCTTATTTGTTTATATTATCAATGTTGGACTCTGTTGTCCCTTCACATTCTATCAACATGCCCAATACATTTCCCTATAATGGAAATTGTGCACAAGTGGAAGGATTGGGGATTTGTCCATTGCCTTCGTAATTTCCCGTGTGACAAAAATTCTTGAGATATGACTCACTTTCTGAGTCAACCACAGTTATTTTCTATGCTCACAAATTTCAAATTGGGGGCGATAAATTACGTAGTACTCCTCCGATTTAAAATACTCTCTCCGATTTTTTTTTATTAGGTAAGAATTCGGTTGTTCTCAAAATAGAGACCGGGTTCTGAAGTACTGGCTCCCATACTAGAGCGGGAGTGGCTAAGGTGTGCGACCTTATCAGCCAGTACTCTATTACCACTACGGTAAATATGAGAAAATGAGACAGTCCTGAAATATCTGAGTAGGCATTTAATGTCCGAAAGCAGAAGTTCAATTTCCCACGGACTAGCAACCCCCTTCTTAAAATAGTTGATTATTATGAGAGAGTCGCCTTCAATAATAAGGTTGTCTAGATGTAAATCAATTGCTTTAAGAATACCTTCTCGTAGAGCAAGTCCCTCGGCCATGAGCGGCGTTTGTACATCTATTAGTTTTCCTCCGAGATCTATACTATTTATCCTCAAGTCACGAATAATAAAGCCAATAGAAAATTCTCTGTTCACCCGAGTCGCCCCATCAAAATTTATTTTGAAATAGCCATAGGGGGACTTTTTCCATTTAGTTGCTCGTGTTGCCGAATCTTTAGTCTTTGGCCCTTGCCTAAATGGTTTGTTCACTTTCCCCCAGCCGAAATCCTTGTTAACTTGGTTAGCCGTTTCCCAATTAGATTTATGCACATTTACTTGTATGTTAAAATCATGTGGAGTTGGCAGTTTTTCATGTCCGAAGATAAATTTATTGCGGGTATTCCACACATTCCACCAACTGAACGCCAAGTCGGTCTTCTCCCTGCTAGAAAGTACTTGGCCAAGGTAGACCATTACTTGTCTAAAGTTTCTGGATGTAGAAATAATTCTATTAATGTGAGACTATGGCGTGGATGTATGTTTTGGGCAAACTGACAGAACCTACATTCAAAAAGTAGGTGGAATGCATTCTCATTATGGTGGTTGCACATTGAGCAATAAGAGGGGACTGTTACACCTCTTCTTGCAAGTCTAAGTCTAGACGTTGTTGGTAGTGCATTGTGGCTTAGTCTCCATAAAAAGTTCTTTATTTTTGGAGGGATGTTTGTCTTCCGGACCCAAGCATTTTCATCTATAGGATCGGATGTGGAATGGGCACACAGATTGTATGCACTAGATGTGGTAAACCAACCTTTCTTCGCCGGCCACCAATACAACCGATCTTCGATCGGGTGAATCGGTAGTGGGATGTTTGAAATATGCTCGACAATTTCTTGATCCAAGACTAGTCGTAATTTTCCAGTATTCCATTTACTGTTAGTGATATATTCCATTACTTTCTCATTCAAGTCTACTCTGTCGGGACAAATACAGTGTTGAAGCAGATTTAAACCAATGGCCCAGTTATCTTTCTAGAAGTTGATATTCCTACCATTACCTACCAACCAAACCAGTCCTTTTTTGAAGTCCGAGATTAGAGAACGTAGTTTGGACCATTGTCAAGATGAACTATTTAGTTTGGTGTAATTTCGCAAATTCTCATATTTGAGGTACTTATACTGAATAATTTCAACCCATATATTATCCAGTTCCGCCATGATTTTCCACATGACCTTTAGTTGAAGGGCGCCGTTCATGTGTTTAGACTTACGTAAACCCATACCTTCTTGTTGTTTTCGTTTACATATATATTTTGTCCCAGCTGATAAGCGGTTTGTAGCTTAAATCCTTATTCCAGAAGAACAACCTATTAATTTGGTCAAGTTTGTTGTGAATGTAGGTTGAAAGCATGAAGCTTTGCTTGGTATACAAGGGTTTTGACGATAGATTTGAGGCAATAAGAGTAGCTCTGTCTTGCTGGAAAAGAGCATCAGCTCTCCATTTTGTTAATTGATTTGAGGATCTGATGATTATTTCCTCAAATGTAGATTTATTCACTCTACCATTAATAATGATACATCCAAGATATTTGTCAAGATTTATTTCCTTAGAAATATTCAAGCATCCTTCTATCAACGACATTCTAGCCCTGGGTATTCCAGAAGTGATTTGGAAAACAGACTTATGATAGTTTATTTTTTGTCCTGACATCGCACAATATAAGGCAATGGTATCTTTCACTTTTTGGCAAGCTGTGAAATTATCTTTTGAAAATATAATGACGTCATCTGCAAACGCAAGAAACGGTACACAGGGACCTTATCGTCCAAAGGGGAAACCAATCAACTTCTCAACTAAATTCGCTTCCAATTGAAGTTTCCTTGCTAATACTTCTGCTCCGAGGATAAAAAGAAAAGGTGAAAGGGGATCCCCCTTCCTAATGCCTTTAGATGGCTTGAAAATCGATGTTGGATCGTTGTTGACCAAAGGGAGTATATTGTTTGACATTTATTTTAAATATATGGTAAAAATTATATATAATATTATTTATAATTTAATACTCCTTCCTTTAATTAAAAAAAGTCATTTCAGGATGAAAAGCTTGTTAAGAAAAACATGTTATTTTAGGTATTTTGTCATCCACTTTACAAAATTACCTTTGTAATGATTAGATAGATGTTAGTCGTAGGTTTCAAGAAAATAAAAAGTAGAGTAATAATAAGAGGTATATAAGTGTATTTTTGTTTGTTTTATTAAAAAAATGTGTGGATTTCTGAAAGGAATTTTTTTGTCAAATATCCATCTAGGATATCTAATTGGGTAAATGTCCATTTATTTTTGCCAATTAAGTAAATTTCCAAAATATTTTTATAAACCCCAAATTGCCCTTGTTCTATTTGATGGTATGTAGATCGACAACATAGAGTAGAAGGTGAGAACCCAGGGCCGACCGAGGACGACGACAACAACAACAAATTCCTCATATTGCTCCCATCATTGATTGCGAAGAAATCAAATCGCTACATCAGGAAGCCTCCATCTAGAGTTTACAGATAACATCTTCTTGTACTTCAAAGGATTGGTGATGGAGGCTGGGTAGGGATAGCAATGCGAAATTGGTGGCGATTGCGGTCGCCATCTTTGATTTCGACAACGCCTAGGTGTTTGAGGTGTCGACACCGATGGGTTTGCCTGCAGGTATGATGATCGATGAAGTGGTTGAACACGACGCTTTCGTTCAGGGACTCGAATTCGCCTTCAGCTTGGAGATTCGGAATGTCATGTTCTCCTACATTGAATCTCTTTACCCTTATGTGAGTCCTCCATTAATGAAATATTGATGAGTTATAATTTTTGTAATTGGATTTGGATATTCACTATCAATTGATTTTTGTGTACAAGCTATACGTACATTTGAATTTCGATGAATTGTGATTTAATTGGGAATGGAATGATAAATCGAGATTTAGGGGCCATATGAAAATATGAATCTTGAAAGCTGTTTTTGTGTACATTTACAAATCTGAATTGCAGATTTTTGTCATTGAATCTTGATTAGTTAAACTTGAGATTAGCTAAAACATACTTATAATCTAAATTTTGAAATGCTAAAACATACTTATATTGAATTTTGACAGTAATTGAATAGCTAAACTTGAGATTAAAGTGTGAAATGGCTTGATGCAATCAACATGATGACAGATAAAATGTGAGGTTTTAGGTGAAAAAATTTAATTTTGTTTTCATTAAGAGCTACCTATGGTTCATTTTACTTTGTTCTTTATGTCAGATGATCGATGTAGCTACTATTGATCATGTGATCATCTGATCTATATTGTTGCAGCTCTATGGAAATCAGAAACCAACAGAGGCCAAACTTGGAGAGTTGGTAGATCATTTGGATCTTCTTAAGAAAAGATTTGTGAACTTCCACCGAAGAAGAGAACGAGAACACCATTCTCATTCTGTGAGTTTCTCCATTTGTTCCCTTTCAACTTTTGTTTAGTTTTGGTGTTTCTAGGTTTTACGAATTGAATCCTCGATGTCAAGTGATTTACGAGCGTTATCTCATTTGAATCCGAATTGAATGATCAATTTTGACATCGATGTCAAGTGGCTCCAATGTTTATAAGTATGTGTCTTTGTTGTTGTAATTTTGAGTAAGGAGGTTTTCATCCCAATTGAGATGTCGAGATCATAGATTCTCATATGGGAGTGGTTTGGTGTTGAGCTCATACCCCTTATCTCTAATCCTTTCATTGTCAGGTGATATCCATTCACATTTTCTATAACACATGGAAGTGGTCTAAGAGAAATGGAGTCCACGAATAGAGGACATTAGCGCCTCGATAGCCACTTGCTTTCGATCGAAACCGGATCCATCAACTGGTGCATCACTCCTTCTTCAAGCTACACCATTAATGACAACTTCCATCATACTCGCAATGAGGTTCCTACTCATCCAGCTTCATGTGTATTTGATTTGCAGGTATATATATCTATCAGATTACAAGTGGCGACACTACTAAATTTTGTCCCTCATTAAGTCATAGTTATTATTCAATTTTAGGATTGGTGACAACCGATTAAATCCCATTCATTTTTAGTTTATGATAGATGTCATTCATTTTTAGTTTATGATAGATGTATGTGGTTATTTTGTTGTTTTTTTTAGTTTGGTGACAGTTAATCATCTATGTTTATGGTGACATTATGTATAGTTGTTTATTGTTTAGTGGTGTAGTGTTTTAGTTTGGTGAAACCATTGATGACAAATATCAAATGACAGAGGTGATGACAATATATTATCCCGGTGACAGTTATTTGTAGAGTGTCAATGGTCAAATTTTGAAAATATTGGTCAATGACATTATATTGATAATAAATAGTGTGATGATGGTTGTTTTTGGAGGGTAAGTTATCATGATGACATTTTTTTTGTTGAAATTGCATCATGGTGACAAATTTTTGATATAGTCAACGGTCAAATTTTGAAAATAGTGTGGCGGTGACAATTTTTTTGTGGTTACACGATTTTTGTGACAAATATTTCATGAAATACTATTTTGGTAATAATTTTTTGGCAAAGAAAATATTCAAACTTTTAAAACTTTAGTCGGTGATAATATTTTAGTGATATACTAGTGTAATACTCGTGCCTTAAAGACACGGGGTTTTAATTCATATCAAATTGAACATCATTCTATATATCTATATAATACTATATTAATATATATATATATACACTTGTTTACAACAAAAATAATATGTACAAAGTATTTTTTTAATTTATAAATTAGCTGGAAAGAGATACAATATAATTTTTTAAATGATTTAATAAGGTAAAGTAGTAATAAAACTCAAACACACCACCTATTATAATTTGAAATACATATATAATTATTATCATTAGGATAAAACTAAAAAGGAAAATATAAGCTATCATATAATGATTAAAAAAAATCATAAGCACATGATTGTGCGAATACTTTTGAAGTTATGTAGATATACCTAACTTATTCATTATTTTCATGAGAAATATGGCTACACAAAGGGAGAAACAAATAGAGAAAATAAAGGTAAGATGGTAAAAAAAAAAAGTGATCTAAGGCGCCTCGTCTAAATTAACTTTTAACATGATTTAAAAAAAATTAACTTTTAAATGAGTAAATTGTAAAAAGCATGGATCTAATTGATTTTTATAATTAACTTTTGAAATCGAATATTCACAAATTAATTATTTTTACTAACTTAAAAAAAATTTACAGGTCGTAAAATATTGAAACTATAATAAGGGACATCTAGGGTGTATAAAATAAATATAGATTTAAAATATTCATTTTGGGGATAAATATTTTTTTCTTCGATATTTGAAGCCAAACACCCAAAATTAATCATAAAAGAGTGTTTATTTATTTATTTTTAAATGATAATATATGCAAATTTCACATTTTCTTTTCTCAAAATTCTTCAATTTTTGTTTGTAGATCTTAAAATGTTATTTTTTGTATTCCAAATAGTCATTTAAGATGTTTCAAATAAATGTAATTTATATCTAAAAAATTGTTTGTTAAAAATTTATATAGATGTCATGTAGAATGTGTAGAGTAAGTATAGATTTAAAATATTCATTTTCGATAATTTCTTCTTAAAATTAATAGGTGCAAAAATAATTTCTTCTTAAAATTAATGATGTTTTGCTTCTATCTCCAAAAATATTTAAAAAAATGTCAATAAAAATTTAAGATGATATTGTATAATAAATGTAAATTTTAAAAAGAAATATTATTTTGACAATCATTTTTTTTATAGTTAATTTTGATTTTGACATTTGAATTAAATATTCTTATTAATTCTTGATTATCACATTTCAATATATTAGTCAATTTATTTATATACATATATAAATATAAGATTATGTAAACATTTGATATTTCAAATATATTTTTTATTTTTAGATATTCTAATTAATTTTTTTTAAAGGTTACATAAAAAATTATGGATAAGAGTAGACCTGTCAAACGGGTCATTCGGGTCGGGTTCGGGTCGGGTCGGGTAAAACGGGTTTTGGGTTTTTCGGGTTGACTCGAACTCGGGTTTGACCGGATTTCGGGTCGATTTCGGGTTTGTCAATTTTTTCTTTTTTAAATTAAAAAAATAATGATTTGATAATTTTGTGATAATTTTTAATTATGTATAAAAAATTTAATTATATATAATTATAAATCAACCGGGTCAATCAGGTCAAAATTACCAGGTCAATCGGGTCGAAACCCAGATTACCTGAAAAATTTCGGGTTTTTCGGGTTCGGGTCGAAAAAAAATTTTGGGTCAAAATTTCCGGGTTCGGGTCGGAAATTTTTCGGGTCGGTCGGGTCGGGTCACCGGATCGGGTTGTGTTTTGACAGGTCTGGATAAGAGTTATATAAATATGTAGACCAATTAATATATATGGCTTCTCATCTGATCATCATGGTTAGAGTTGATAAAATCTGACCCGAGCCGAGAAACTCGACCGACTCACCCGAACCGAGACCCGAACGAAACCTGAAAATCCGGAGTCATCTGTAACCCGAACCCGAGACCAAGCCCGACCCGAATCTAACTCGACTCGAAATAGATCCAAATACAGACAAACCCGACCCGATTTGACTCTCAACCAACCCGACATTCAAAATGATAGTATCCAAAATTGTGGTCCTCATAAATATTTAATACTATTGATATGAATGAAATGCATAAACAAAGTCATGATATTAATGAAATAATGATATAAAAGGCCACACGGAATGATAATATTCAAAATTGTGGCCCGACGTATATCAATGTACGTAATCTTTTCTATGAAAAAAATGAAATAAATATTTAAAATAGATCACAAATTGATATAAGCATATCAATTTAAATAATCTTCGTATGAAAAATAGGAAACAAATATATATCAAATAGGAAACAAATAATTTCAGCAATAATATTGACCAATAAGAAAATACCATTTGAATAAAAAATTCAACTTTAATTGTGGGTGTGACATGTCAGCAAAATGCTAGCAAAATTAGTAATATTAATAGATAGATAATATGATGACGACATTTCTTATGGAGATGGTACCTTGGTGACAATTTTCATAGAGAGTCATAATGGTCAAATTTTGAAAATACGCGGTGGTGACAATATTTTGGTGATAAATCTAGGATACCTCGAAACACCAACTCATAGCGGTTTCAAGTTTTTGAATACGAAAAAACCCAGAAACGCCCCGGAAACGTTTCTAGAAGGTCGGAAACGGTCAACGTTTCGTTGACTAAAAAGTCAAGACACGGTCAACGTTTCCATGGAGCCAGAAACGTTTCTTCACTATATACGGCGTTTCCCAATTTTTTTAATTGAAAATTTTTTTAAAAAAAAAACCTAAATTAATCATCCTTCCTCTCACGTTTCGAATGCCTTCCTGTACAGATCCACCATCTGTTCAGGGTCTTCAGGTGAGGCGACTATCTCCTCCCGTCCCGGCGACCCTAGCAGCCGGCCCGCCTCTCTCTGGTCGCTCAATCGCTCACTCTTTTTCAGATCTGTCTGCTCGACGGCGCTCGCTCTTCTGCTGGACCCTGCTCGACGGCGCCGCCTCAACCTGCTCCGCCGTCCTCTTCCTCCACGGCTTCCCGGAGCTCTGGGACTCCTGGCGATTGACTTCGACGCCTCTCCCTCCTTTCGTAGGGGTGAAAGTGCCCGTACGTGTACAAGGCTGCTAGTTTGTGGGGGTGAAGGCCTAGTGGTTTACCTCTTCGTTGCACAGGTGACAGGGCTATTGATTTGTTGGGGGAAGATGCCCTCTGCCCAGCGAAACAGAGTTAATAGGATTTCTTCGGTGCATAGGGCCTTAGTCACTTGGGTTAATAAAATTTATCATCCTTTATAAATAAGCCCAATATGGCATATAATTGTTATTTGTTAATAGGATTTCTATATATACAAATATTAATTCTTATTTAAACTTTGCAAATGTTAAATACTTATATGTATTAATATCAATCATCAATATATTTAAACTCTGCAGATGTTATATACTTAGAAGATTGATGTTAGATATTTGGATTGAGTACTATGTGTTGTTCGTGATTATGTTGTTATTTTGAACCTGAGTTACTTTATTCTGTTGGGTTCTAAGACATTTAAAATGTTTAACATGTCTGTATTGATTTCTGTAATAACACTGATTATGTTTATCACGGTTTTGAACATTTTAATTTGTAGCCTTAGTGTTGCATTATATGTGTATGAGTTGGTGATATATTTATTGTTCTTCTTTAGACATTTAAATGAACATATAATTCATATTTCCGTTTCCTCGGCGTTTCCGTTTCCTACAAAATTTGGATTGTCGTTTCCCCGTTTCCGTTTCCGTTTCGTTTCCGAGTGCCGTTTCCGTTTCCGTGTAACATTAATAAATACGGGTTGGTGACAATATCTTGGTGATAATCAGTTTTCGGGTGATGAAATGGTGTGAAATTATGTATATTAAATTTTCGTTTTCTTAGCTTGAGCCTCTCTAGGGTCTATGCTCCCCTGGTTTTAGGGTTTCAGTTTGGTGACAAAAGTGAGTTAATATTAGATGACAAAGGTGGTGACATTGGTACTGTATACACATTTTAGTTTGGTGACAATGTTTTGTAGTTGGTGAAAATAGGTTGATGACACTATTTGATAATAATAGTTGGTGAAAATATTTTGATGATAATATTTGGTGACAGTCACTGACAACTGTCACCAAAAGAAAATCAACTATCACAAAAAATTCTTGTCACAGGAAAAAAAATTGTCACCAGAAAAAATTTCCCCTAACTGTCACTAGAAAAAATAAAATGTCACAAAAAGTCGATTGTCACCGAAACAAAATAAAATGAAACCAAAAAAGTTGATTGCACTGAAACAACTGTCACTAGAAAAATATGATCAATTGTCACCAGAAAAATTCTCATCAAATGCAAGCGTTGATCGAAATGGTCAATGTTGACTAGTCAATGTTAAAAATAAAAATGATCAAATGGAGAAGGTGGAAGGGTTATGGATGGGGAATGAGAGGTATTTTTTTGAAAAAAATGGACATTTATTTAATTATGTAAAAAAATGGACATTTACCTTATTTTCACATCTAAAATTGATATTTACCAAATTTAACCTTTCTAAAATGACATGTTTTAATTAATGATGGATTACTTTTTAAATTATAAAAAATCAAATATGATTTTTAGCTTTTAAATAAATCTATAAAAAAAAAACTAAACTCTTTATATTTCCAACCGGGGAGAGAGCACTAAATTTTCTAGATTATTTAATATACACCGGCCATTTGATAAAAGGATGACTGCAATTTGATCGTCAATCCTCTTTTAAGAGGCCCGGCTAGCGATTAGCGAAGTTTCATTAATGAAAATTAGAAGTGAAAATTGAACGGGTCCAATCAATTTTTTATTTTTATTTTTGATTCGAGCGGGTCCAATCAATTTAGGTATCACAAATATCTAACTCGTTGCCGGATAGAGTATGCTCACCCGAATCCTTTCCTAATAAAAAAAAAAAGAAGCAAATATCTAACTCGAAAAGTTGTTATCAACTAAGGAAGTATCCAAAAAATAAAGTATACAAGATGTAAAGTGTTTAGCCTTGCACGCCAAGGTTGGATAATTAAAAAAAACAAGATTTTTTTTTTTACATTTAGCCCATAAGGTTGTCTTTCATGGTAGGTTAAAATTTGGATTTTGGTCTTATTTTACTTCCATCCTAGGCCAAAACCCAATTTAACCTTTTTCTTTTTGGCATATTAAAAAAAAAACAAATTTGACTTTTTTTTTGGAAGGCCAAATGTTATTGTTTAATTATTTGTTTATTTTTAATTGTCTAATATTTATATGAACCTATAAATAATACAATTATAAATCTATATATTATATAATTATGATTTTTAATTAAAAATAAATGTTGTAGTATTGTAAAGATATTAAAGAGTTTTTCGATATAACTATAATATTTAACATATTTGAATTATCATTGCATACATAATATTTTTAGATAATGACACTAATCTTTATTATTATTATTATTATTATTATTATTATAGATTCATCAAAATTATAATAAAAAATAAAGATAAGATCGAGGGAAGGAAATGAGATGTGACAGTTCATGATTACATTAGTATTTATAGGACATTTAGCTTGGCAAAGTTGGCCCACGGGGGATGGCAAAATCGTATAATAGGCCAAAAGAGAATATTCTATAGAATTTTTTTTTTGGTAGGCTATTTTACCTAGACATTATAACCTGCCGGGGGGAGATGCCCTAAGGGTTTGATGAAAATCCCAAAAGGGTTTCACAAAAATCTCGAAAGGGTTTGACGAAAATCCCGAAAGAGCTGGACCAAAATCCTAAATGGATCTTGAAAATAATTAGAAAATTATTAGTATTAATAATTACTTCCCAAACTTTCAATTTGGTCTCGAGAGTTTGCACACAAATTTTCGTTTGTTTAGATATTTTCTTTTTTTGGTTCGAATTTGTTCCCTCTTTTGGCGTCGGATCTAACGAAACCAGAAGAAATAGACCGGTGTAATTAGTCGCGTCCGAAATAACCAGTTTCGAGTAGAGTCTCAACGAATCATCTCGTCCTCAGACGTAAGATCAGTAGTTATGATGGTCACGTGTAGAGCTGGCAAAATCTGACCCGACCCAAAAACCCGACCCGACGCACCCGAACCCGAACCCGACCGAAACCCGAAAATCTGGAATCATTCATAACCCGAACCCGAGACCGAACCCTACCCGAACCTAACCCGACTCGAAACAGACCCGAACACAGATAAACCCGGCCCGACCCAAACCCGACCCGACTCTGAACCCGACCCGACTCTCAACCCGACCCGAATTGAAATGGTTATTTAACATCAACATTTTAATACTTGAATGTTAAATGTTTTTTTTTATTTTAACACAAGTTTATGATTATACTTTCACATATAAAACACCAATTATTTTTGTTAATTGTTATCATATGAATAAGAACTCAAGTAAAATCAATAGATAAACAGATAAGTCAATGAGTCAAGTAAGTCAACCGTCATACATCAAAACATCGATACATACTACAAGTCAGAAATGCTAAAAGTTCATTAATCGTTGCAGATGATATGGCGTGCAACCCAACAACATATCCTTCCAACAACTTTTGATAGAATTAATTATTTATATCTAGATTTGTTAAAAACTAATAATAATAATAATGAAAAAAAACTAATGAGCCAAAAGCTAAAAATGAAATGGGCATTGAAAATGATATGGGCCAATGATATAGTCAAACCACAAATAAGCCCATTTGCAACTTGCTAGTTAAAATAAGGTTAAAACCTAAATGTACAATTAATTTGATTTAATTATATCACCGATCAATTGGTTTAAATGTTTAAAAAAGGACGATGTTGCCGAATATCGAATTTCCGATTATGACTTTTTTGAAAATCGGTCGACAATCGATGAGTCAATAACAATTAGTGTATTCAACCGAGTCAAAATTACATATTCAAGTATTCAACCGAGTCAAAATCATTTATTTTAAGTAAATTACATATTTAAGTATTCAACCGAGTCAAAATCAACCTAATTATCCAAACAGGTCGAATATGATTCTACCGAACACTCAAACCAACTATATTGTTGTACCCACTTTGATTCGAAACTCAAATGAGACCGACCCGCCTCTTGACCCGAAACCAGAACGAGTCCGACCCGCTTTGACCCGAACCCGAATGGGCATGACCCGACTTAACCCGAAACCCGACCAATCTAAAATTCATTATGACTGAACCCGACCCGACCAATACCCGACCATGAATTTTACCCGAATTGACCAGACCCGAGCAAGCCTGACCCGAACTCGACCCGAACAACCGACTTGCCAGCTCAAGTCACGTGTATCACATACCCACATCTCACAATTACCTTAAACTCATACGCGTGTCAAGATTAACTTGCCATCTGTCACTACCTCGTCAGTACCACCCGCCTACTATAAAAGGGGAGCAAAAACAAAGATAAAAGAACTTTTCAGAAATCTAAAGAATTAAGATAAAGAGAGAGAAAGATAGTAAAACAGAGCTTAGATCGAGAACTAAGAATTTACCAATCAAGTTGCGCGATCGAAATTCTCGATAGCTCTGCGGAGAAAGTTATTGGCATCTCCAGAATCAATAAGGCGGCAGACTTTCGAAACTCCCTCATAGAGAAGGTAAACACTGACCGCGGCGAATCAATATCACATCATCCGCCCGCGTTACATGTATTTCTCACGGACTATGAATTTAGGATGTAGCTCCTCAAGGTAAGAAGGAGAGGGTTAAAATCGTCTGCGTCATCACGGCACAGGTTGGGACGCACGCAAATAAGGCGCGCGGGTCAGGTAAGCTCATGGTGACCATGCCAAACCTTCCCGGTTTCCCCTGGGTCCCACCTAGAAATGGGATTTTAAAAGGGGGGTTTCATCAGGATCGTTGCTTTGGCGTGGTTGCGTTTAGTTCCGAGTTGGGTTGCAGTATCGGGTGTCCTGTATGATCGAGAGGATCGCGGTTGTGTTCATGGTCTTCCAAAATCCCTCATCTGGGTGGGGGCAACGTCGATAATCCCTCATCTTCGGGTTAAGATTTGTCCATCCCGTTCATTTCTGTCATTTTCTTTGGGGTTGCCGGCGTCCACGACATAGTCACAAAGATCCCAAAGATGACCCATCCGAATTCAATTTAACCCATCCTTGCCCTGGAGGAGTCCACGACGTCGGAGACTCCCGTCGGTCCTTTGCTAGCCCCAGCCGCTGTCTCTCCTTTGCAATGGCTCGATTGTACAGTGATCCATGCCGCCACACTCGATCAGCTAGGCCCTGTGCAGTAGAGTTCCATGGAATACTAACTCATTCCGAACCTTCCAAGTCATCCACAACATAGTCACAAAGATCCCAACCCAACGATCTTCCTTCCGGACATTCTGGAAGACCCAATCCTGCACATCATTCGATCTAAAGAAATCTGGGTTCTGTTTATGATCCCCTAATACCCTCCATGTGGTCTTGATCACTTCACAGTCACGTAGGAGATGTAGGCTTGTCTCCTCCCGCCCACACCTTTGACACACTGAGAAGCTTGAGATATGTCGTCGTACCCGATTAGCATTACATAGAATTGTGTCATGGGCCGTGAGGTATGCAAAGGTTCGAGCTCTTTGTTGAGCCGGAGCCCTCCAAACATGACTCCACTCTTGAGAGCGACTCAGCCCCTGTTCACCTCTAATCAATGACAAAGCAGAGTTCGTGGTGAATTCACCCGATTGCGTGTGACCCCAGAATAGAACATCCCTCATCTCCCCATCGCTACTAACCTTGTACGATCTGAGTCTTTGTAGAATAGGTGCCGACAGGTAAGGGGTTAGACTTACCCACCTCCAGTCCTCCCCCTCCCACATCTCCTCCACCGTGTTACCCAGTAGCTCCTCCGGCACCTCCTGAATCGCCTCATCCATTAGCGCCCTCTCCTGTAACCAGGGATGAATCCAAAAGAGGGTGGATCGCCCATTCCCTATATCGACTTGGATTCCCAGCGTGAGTGCCCTCGATCCATGGACAATCCCCTTCCAGAGTTGGGAGCAGCGATTTCGATCTTCAAACATGTCTACGTCTACCCGAGCATTACAATATTTGCCTCTGACGATTCTGCTCCAAAGAGCATTCGGTTGCTTCAGCAGTCTCCATCCTAGCTTGGCAAGGGTTGCCTGATTTTTTTCTCTCATTGGTCTAATCCCCACTCCGCCTTCATCTTTAGTTGCATAGAGAATCTCCTTTCGAAGGAGATGGGTTCGCCTGTGATCAGGGGTCGATCCCCAAACAAAACCCCTCACAGCCTTATCAATTCCATCACAGACACTCCTCGGCACCATGGAGGATTGCATCGTGTAGACCGGGAGACTTGTTAACACTGATTTTGCAAGGGTGATTCGACCTGCCAGGGATAGGGATCTCGCCTTCCATCCGTTCAGCCTCGATGTGACTTTGTTGAGCAAATAAGAATGTTTTTCGGCTGACATCCTGTTGCCCGCTATAGGAACTCCCAGGTACGTTCCGAATTCGGTCGTAATTGGAATTTCCATCTCTCTACTGATACCTCTTTTAATCTCCCTAGGGACATTGCGAGAGAAGAAAATAGAGCTTTTTTCAAAACTAACTTTCTCCCCTGATTCTTGACAGAACCTCTCCAAACAGCCCTTCATCACCCTTCCCTGTTCCATTGAAGCCTTCCCGAGTAGAATCAAATCATCGGCGAAGAAAAGGTGGGAGAGCTGTACACCACCCACAGCCACCGGTTTCCAAACCTCTGAATCGACGGCCTCTTGGATGATGTCAGTCAGGTACTCCATACACAGAACAAATAAGTACGGGGAGAGCGGATCTCCCTGTTGGATGCCTCTCGATGGTTTGAAGCTACTTGCTCGATCTCCATTTCACAAAACCTCCATACTACCCATTGTCTGACAGTTCAGGATCGTGTTGACTAGCTTAGTCAATATCTGCGCCTTCATCAGCATCCGGCGGACGAAACCCCAGTCGATTCTATCGTATGCCTTCTCAAGATCCACCTTGACGATCATCCACCTCCTTCTCCTCCTTTCCACCATCGAATGAAGCACTTCCCTAACCACCACAATATTGTCTATAATTTGCCGACCCGGGATGAAACTAGACTGAGTCGACGAGACAAGCAGCGGTAGAACGGGCTTCAATCTATTCACCACCATTTTTGTGGCTAACTTAAATATGACGTTAAGTAATGATATTGGGCGAAGCTGCTTGGGAGATTCCGGATTTGCAACCTTCGGAATCAAAACCATCGACGTTAAAAAATACGGACTATAGAAGGGACTATATATAAATGCGGACTAGAGGATCCTCACCGCCCTTTTCGGGGCTAAAAATTTCCGGTGTACATCCTCTGATTCTGAGCTGATCCACCACGCGTCCACGCCTATAACCGCTCCACCGGCCTCCCTTGTCGTCGGATGTTGTCCCCCTCCCCCTTGCACTCCTCCTTCTTCTTTAATAATGTGGTCTTGTCGCTTCTTTGATTCGGTGTCAGATTTCCTTCCTTCTTTAAAATTGATTTGGGGCTTTTGCGGGTTGGTGGATTCCTTGTCTCCCTTCCTTGCCTGATTGCTTTTCTTGGTGTTTTCCAGGTGATTGGTGGCTACACTGGTTTTGTGCGCTCTCGCCTTCGCTCTTTCCTGTCAACCCTTATCCTCGGTTGCCTTCCCCTTGGCCTTGTGTCTAGTCATGGTGGATGGCGTTACTGGCCTCATTGTTCGGCGACCGTCAATCTACAACGTACTTCTCCGTCTTTCTTGTATTTGCCTAGTCGTTCCGTCGTTTTCCTTGGTTGCTTTTTTTGGGCCCGATATTGGCTCGAAGGTCGGGCCCGAATTTTGTTCTTTGGGCCCAAGGTTTTGTCTTGGGTCAAAGCAGCCCGAAAATAGGGAAAAAAAAGAAAACGAAAAAGAAAAGAAAAAAGTTAAATATATAGATATGTAACCTTTATATATTTATTTGACTGCAATTATACATTTCCAATCCCGTAATTAAGGGCGTCAAATCCCGCTCGAAATGACATGTTTTAAATCCCGTTAGGATTCCTAGTGCTTTCTATTCAGGCGGTGTAAGGCTTTGCATTTGGTGCGACTGGACTTTCTTCTCCGATTGATGGGATTCTAGCAATCGGAGTCGAGACAAGCTGAGGTCGTGGTAGAGTGTATCGAGGTGTCTCTTTTTCTCTGGAAGACAATACTGTTTCCTCGGAGGTTCGTCTTCACTGTCCGCAGGTGACTCCTGATGTAACGCTGATCTGCGGTGCTGCTTCAGGGTAGTGCTTGGCTTCGTCCATAGTCTACGTCCTCATCTTGTTTGCTTAGTACGTGTTTAGTTTTGCTCTAGCTTGTAGAGTTCTCTTGTCTATATTTTGTGCCGAATATGTATTTTATGTTTGTTTCGACGGTTAGTCTGTCGATTTGTCGGCCTTCGAACTTCAAATATGTCTGATCTCGAATTTTTATCTAATCCAAAATAAATGAAAGAGAGGCAATTTAACAATGTGACTAAGAGATGTATGTTATGTCTAGTTCTGCATTTTACTTTTCCGGTAGCTTTAAATTATATTTTGTAGGTCGATATTTCTTAATCTAATGGATTGCTATTGCTCAACATATTTTTTTTTGATAAGGAAATAATTCGAGGCCGGACAGGCCCGGACCTCGAGAGGCCGGACAGGCCCGGACCTCGAGAGGCCGACAAAGTCGGCAGACGGTAAGCCGTCTAAACATACAACAACGGAATAGAAAATATAACATAAAATACATCCAAAGAGCACCCAAAGTAAACCCGGAAAAAACCCAAGACCTAAGCAAACCAGCGGACACAATATCGAGAGGAAAGAAGCCGTCGCGGAGAAGTGGATAGCGAGCGCATGGGACATCACTAGCTGACACGATGTCTCGCCGCCGGAAAGACGGAAAGCAGAAATGCTCGTAAGGCAAAGGCGACTCCTGGGGAAGTGTGGATCACACGACGTTCCCCCCACCTGGATGAGGGATCTTCGGAGACCACAGACACCACCAACATGATCACGTCGATCAACCAGGGCCGCATAACTGCTCCTCAACCGAAACTAACCACGAAGCAATAGACGGACACCAAACCACACGAACATATGAAGCACAACCGCAAGGAGGACGAAGAGCGCGGGAAGAATCCGGGAATTAATTAACTATATAAAAAACGTCTATATAGTTTTATTATGTGAGGTTTTAAATATATATAATTATCCCCCCCCCCCCCTTTTTTTTTAATGGGCATCTTTGGGCCCAAGAAAAAACCTTGGGCCCAAAGGAAACAAATAGGCCCGAGGGCTACAAACCCTAAATGGCTCGTAGGCCATTGAAGCAGCAAGAAGCGACTACCAAAACTCGCCGCCGACGGCCACCAGAGTGAGAGGAAGGGAGTCAAGGGACACCAGGAGAGAGTCGGAGTACAAATCAGCACCAAGACCGGGCCATGGGAGACAGAGAAGGAGACGAGCAACAACCGGCCGAAGCCGCCCATCCAGAATTTCGGCGCCGGAGAGGAATTAGGTGAGGGACGGAGGACAGGTATATAGCCGCCGAAGCACACTACACCCAACCACAACGCCGGCGAAGAGAAACCCCACCAGAGAAGACTCCCCCACCAGCCATACGGGAGACGGAGGAGAAACCAGGGAGGGCAGTGATGATATACAGCCGAGGCAGCAACGGATCCCGACAGTGGTGACGACACGGGAGGGAAGAAAAACAAACAAGAAGCACCAAAAGCCCCAAACTGATTTTGGAAATCGTTCAAAGAATGAAGATTAATTTCAGATGTTGTTCTTTACCGGGAAACCGGACCACAGAAGCGGCGGCACCACCACAGCGGATCAAACGACAACCAAAGCAAGGAGGCATCGGACAAGGTCGGATTGGGCTCCCGAAGGAGGGTTGAGACACCCGGAGAGGGTGGATTGGGGCTCCCGAAGGAGGGTTGAGACTCCCAAAGGGAGGTTTTTTACTTACCGCGGAGGTTACCTGCCATCAAGGAAGCTGTCGCTTAACCGCCGGAGGAAGACTCCGATGGGTTTTTTTATCTCTCCCGAAAGAGAGTGTTTTGGAAGTTTTATGATGTAATTTAATATTTTTTTATCTAATATTAGTGAATAGACTACGAAATAGAGAACTTTTAACTTTTTTTTAAAAGCGAGAGCTTTTTTTTTTTGATTAGGTAAAAATTCGAAGGTCAGACAGGCCTGACTCATCGAGAGGCCGACCGAAGTCGGCAGACGGAGAACCGTCTAATAGAGCAATCTAAGAACAGAAACAGAAATACAATAACAGGCGTAATGAACCAAACAGAAATAAACTCTACAACAAACGTTCCAAGAAGATCAAACACTCGAAAAGCTGAGGAAGCCACCGAAGAACGCAGCCAAACACCACCGAACAGTAGCACCGCGGGTCAGTAGTACAGCAGGACACTGACTCCTGTGGGTAGTGCAGACGAACTCCAGGAAACTCTATCCTGAATACGAAGTCGCCTTTTAGCGCACCACCACGACCCCAGCCAGACCCGACTACAGACTCCACGCCCCCAACCAAGCAGAAGATCTTCTAGAAACATCGGAAGCAAAGCCGCAAACTACTTGAACAAAACGCCAACAAGCTCTCACCTGCAAAAGTATCGGCAAGCCCTTGCGGGATTTTCTCAAACTCTTTCGGGTGGATGTACTCAAAACCCTTTTGGGACAAATCAAGAACCCGAATCGGGTGGGTTTAAAACTAGTTTGTATATAAATATATAACAAACAATCAATTATATATATATTTATATAAAAACCAGACACTTTTTTCTTTTCCCATGGTTGTCAGACCTTGCGTGCAAAGGTGAAAGTATGCCTTGCACGCCAAGGAGTACGATGATGGCAAAAAAACACAAGCCACCAGTACAATACAACTTGGAGCCCAAGGAAGATGGTGGGGTTTCGAACCGCCGATGGAGCACCAGGCGACCATCGGCAGACGGGCGAAGACCGAAGACGGAGGATGCGAGGGGTACCAAGCGGCCTCGGATGCGCTAGCTAGGGGTGAGGAGGAGAGGGCGGGGCAACACCGGCGGCAAACGGCCATGACCCAGGCACCCCAACACCCAAAAGATTGATTTGGCGGTGGCGGGAGCCAGTAGATTAGCCGACTTGGGGAAGACACGATTGTGGACGGGATTTGAGATTAGACAAGGGGAGGAGGACCACCAGGGCGAAGTGGCGCCGGGCTTGGAAACACCAACAGAAATTGGCGCACCGGCCATTAAAGGACCCAAACCATGGGGGATTAAAAATCTAAGCTACACAACGACAAGGGTAAACGCCCAATTTGTGGATCATTTTGTGGAAGTGTGAGCGTGACGGCTTGGTTTAGGCAACAATGGATGGACATGAAAGAATTGGCTTGAGGGTTACACAAATTCTAGAGAGAGAGGCTCCCCCTCTCTCTCTGGCTAAATATTCTCACGAGTAAAAGCGAGAGCTTTTATCTTTGATTGAATTGGTGCATTATATTGTAATTTAATTATTTTTTAACTAATATGGTGAAGAGACTACAAAATATGAATGTATTGTAATTTAATATGAGTGAAGAGACTACGAAATAGAGAAATAGACAATCTTCACCAATTTAAAGAATGATCCATAAAACTAAGTGTAATTGAACAATTGATATTTAATAATAATAATAAAAAGAACACTTGATATTTAAAATCAGCTGATCGAATTTTACAAAGTCATTGAATTGAACACATGATTCATAGAAAACCTCTCATTAAATATCAAGTTTTTTTATTTAATCACCCATTAAATTAGAAATTGCACAAAAACGCCCATTAAATATAATTTGTTAACAAATCATCACCATGATAAAATTATATCAAGGTTTTTGCGAAAAAAATATTGTAAATGACCAATATACTCTTTTTAAGGGATTGAACATCCGTATTTGTACATACTAGATGCATATTTACTGAAATTTTGCAAATTCAAGGTCTTATTGATATATTATGACGATGGGATAAAAAAATACTTTTTTATTTTCGATTAATTACAAGTCTGAGGTATTTCAATGGATATAAAAAGAAAATTTGATTAAAAAGTGACCGTAAATTAGTCACTACTTTTATTGATGTTTTGATGGATATTTTTTGCTAGGGTGGTGATTTGTTGACACATCATATTTAACGGATGGTTTTGTATAATTTCAAATTTAACTTATTGTTAAGTGAAAAAATCAATATTTAGTGGATGCATTGTTTTATGTAATTTATCCTTAAAACAAATAATTTTTTCATTCTATAATACTCTCCAAAATAGAGATGGACAGGAAAAAAAAATGAACGCTAATTTTATCTTTAATTGCTTCTCTAAATTTTCGAAATAGAGAAATTTTGAAGACATGTATTATAAATGCTCTAATAAATTATACCAAGTCCATTGACTATAAAATATCATATCACATTAGTTGAAATGAAAAACCCAAACCAAAGTAAAATGATCCTACTCATATTAATTAGAAGGATAGATACCAACTTTATAACTAAAAACAAAATAAACCTGACACTCCCATTGATAGAGATTAGAACTTATGATTAGGGATAAGAACTTGGATAAACTAATTGAAAGTATGTAACAGAAGGCCGATCAATTAATGAATCGCCACAAAAGAAACAATAAATACAAGTACTGAACTAGTAATTTAGCATAGAACCAATCACAAGTTGGTGTAGTGGTTATGGGGCTACACCCCATGCCTCGAGGTTCGAAGTTCGAATCCCCGTGGAAACATGGAGACGCTTGTGAGTGGGAGGGTCAACCCCTTAAATGGGCCTACAGTAACCCGATCCAGATGTAGAGTGGGCAAAGCCCACTTGAACTGGAAAGGATCAAAAAAAAAAAAAAAGTAATTTAGCATAGATTAACTTAATTAATACACATGAACATATATGCATGTTTGATCTATATATGTGTATTAATACATTTGAACATACATGTACTTCCCACATTTTTGTAACAAATTAAGCCGTAAATTGCTCAAAATCGCTACATATATACATCCATCTGATACATCGTCTCTCCAACTCAACACTCCCTCTCAAGTCTGAACAAATTTATGCAAATGGCATCCAATAAGTACACTACAGTTTTACTAACGGCAGCATTGGTGGCTCTCCAAGCGTGGTGGCTGGCGTCAGCGGCAAGCGGAGAGGCGGTGGATTATGCGTGGGCGGAGGTGTTCATCAGGAACAATCTGGAAGGGCAGGAGGTGCTGCAGGTGCACTGCAAGGACGCCGACCAAGACTACGGGATCCACCAGCTGCACTACGGCGACACCTACACGTTCGGGCTGGAGCCCACGCCGGTCTCCGACTACTACTGCGGCTTCGTCTTCAAGAACAAGCTCCA
The DNA here is from genome assembly GCA_963922045.1 of Persicaria maculosa. Classification (NCBI taxonomy): domain Eukaryota; kingdom Viridiplantae; phylum Streptophyta; class Magnoliopsida; order Caryophyllales; family Polygonaceae; genus Persicaria; species Persicaria maculosa. The sequence goes on from OY998253.1 coordinate 9,179,526, forward strand.
CTGGTTCGACATCTACCTCAGGGACAGGGACATCCGCGATCCGCGGCTGCTGTTGGAATATTTAGCCACAAAATCAAAAGAGATGTAAAATTGAAAATTGGAATTGCAGGGTCGTAGATGAATCTACTGCACTTGAGCGAAAAACCGCCTAGACATCGGTGCATATCATACAAAACGGCTCACTCTAGGGTTAACTCTGCCCTCAATCGATAGGTGCACTCCCATCAATTGAGGTGGAACTCTTTGCCTTTTCATGTGTTTGAAACCAAGAAGGAGAAGCAGAAACCACATTCTCTACACACCCCCCTCTCCAAAACCCAATAACCACCATTATATAGATTAAAATAACCATAAGAGAGAATCTTAAGGACCAATCCAAGTAGTTGAGAAAATTGGGCCTTAAATATAAAACAAACAAATTATTTTAAAACATTTTTCCCAACAATCACCCACATGGTTTAAAATCATTTGATCGAACAAGATATTTTTTAAATAACTAATGTTGATGTCTTACGACTTGAATCAACGCCAACACAAGAAAATCGACCAAGAGTTCCGCGATCTATCAAGCGCGTTATAAGGCCCTGCGCTTTGACCCTGCGTCATGAGTGTCCTAGGGAGCTTGCCAGAGACTCCTATATTAGGCGACCTAACCTTAACACTCACTTAGGTGACTCATCAAGTGTATGTTGTCTCACACCCCCATACAGGAATAAGTCATTAAGAGACCAATTGTCTCAACCTTTCAACTGACAACATAAACGAGACTTTATCAACATCAGATATCACTTGCACCTTCGTTTGACCACATTGAACCAGGAATTTACCATTTCTAGAATTTCTGGTTGGGTATTGTTGAGAATTGTAATTTGTAATTCTAGTTTACTAGGAATTAGGCCTTTAGGCCCAAGCCCATGCTTTGTCCAAAGTTCTAATTTTCGACCGTTGCTTCATTCCGACCTATTATAAGGTCTCCATCAGCAAACCCTAAATCCAAGAGTCGGGCACTGTAGCGCCGCTCCAAAGGGAGCCTGGGAGCTCCTCTCCCATAGCTGAAATCAGGAGAGTCAAGGCTAGGGTTTCGGGCTCCGTTCGAAGAAGCTAAAGCCGAGAGAAGAAGATAGAGAGAGGCTCGAGTTCGGGTTCATCAGAAGAGAGAGGCTCTTGAGCAATCTCCATGTGAACCGAGCTTGAGCAGCGATACTGAGGAGATCCATACGGGCTGTCGGATGGACTGAAATGGAGAAGGAGAACCAGCAAGGGCGTTCAACAAGGATTGGAACTTCGAGGACCACCGGTGCTCACCGACGACATTGCTGTTGCCGAATCGACGAGCTTCTCCGGCCTGAAGTTGCCTCATATCAGGGGGTTCCCATTCCTTGTCTTTGCTATTGCTTAGGGTGCTGATTGTCTTGTTCCTTCTATTGTATTTTCAGTCTAGTATTTGCCCTCATAGGATTCTTGTATCGTTTGTTCTCGTTTTGCCTATTAGAGCATATTGGATGATATCTAGAGCCGGGGACGTAGGGATTAGCCCAAACCTCGTAAACATATCGTGTGTGTCCATGTTATCTTCCTTTCGGTTTCTTTGTTTAGGATCGATCTAGATCCTTGTGTTTAAACCGGACTAAAAGACCACTTCGACCCTAATCGGACCTTTGATGAGTGCAACCTTGATTTCTAACAATTGGTATCAGAGCATGTGTTCGATCTTTGCCTTCCGCTGTGCATTTTCATCGCTCTAAACTACTGTCCATGTTCTGTTTTTGCTTGGATTCGAATTTATGCATTTTTCATATGTATAATTGCTGAAATCTGGGCTATATGGACTGATTGGAGGCTGTTTTCTGGGGCTATAGATTCTGAATTGTTGTGCTCCTGTTTAAGGGTCTTATTTATGAATTCTTGCTGAATTTTTCATGTCTAAAATGTTCTTGATGATCCTCTATATGCTATATATGAGTTTCTTGATTTTTAGACTTGATTGTGTGGTCTTTTAGAGTGATATATGGACTGTTTTGGTGCTGTCCAGAAACTTTTCTGTCACATATGTTGCTGTCCAGAAACTCTTCTATGACATTGAACACTTGCTGAATTTTGCCTTTCATGTTTGATGCTTTAAATTCAGCCCCATATAAGTGTCTCATGGTTTGTCATGTTTTTCCTCTTCTATAAGAAATCTGAGATGAAGTTCCTTATATTCTTAGGAATCTTCTTGGCTTGTAATACTTGTTTGCTGATTTATTCATGAGTATATCTCTTAATTTTCAGCCTTTATAAGTATTATCAAGATGTCTCTCAATTTATGTTTGAGTGGAAATTATGAGTCCTCTTAAAGTTTCTAAGTTGATGTCTATATACTTCTATGTGCTCTATCCTCTCATATCTGCGCTAAATTGAAACTCTGAGACTTCTCATGCATCCTCACTGAATCTGTGTTCAGCTTTGCTGTTGGATGCCCTGTTTTCATGTTATTCCATTCATATGAAATCTATATTGAAGTTCTTGACTATGTTAAGTGTCTTCCTAGCATGTGATACTTGATTGCTGATTTATTTGTGTTTATCATGGAATTTTTCAGCTTCTTAAAGTATACTTGCTTGTCGATTTCCTCTTGATATGGAATATATATGAAGTTTCCTTGAAGTTTCTAAGTGCTGATTTTTTATGTCTCTTCTCTCGTTTATCCTATGCCTTCTCCATTGTTATCTCCATTGTGGCTTTTACATTATCATGAGGTACTTGAGACTCTTGCCTATTTATTTGGTTAAGTTTGGTTCTTAAAGTTTTTTCCATTAGAATTCTTGCTAGAATTCATAAGTTGTTTATTACTCTTGATCACGGTAATAATATTGATGCTTGCTTTCTTGCTAATTCTATGGTTCAAGAGACCAAACTTGTAAACCCTTCTTTAGGCTTGTTGTGCAGTTGCTTGTAGCTTTCTTTTCTTGTCTCATGTGACATGGATTTGGATAGCTTTCTTTCTTGCCTTGGTCTCTCTTTGATAATGTGTTTTTTCTTGACCCTTTTATCTTGAGATATTAGGTTCAGTTTCTGTCACATGTATGGATATATGTTATGAAATTCCTATTTGCCTTAAATCTGGTTCATTCATTGCATAACTACCTGTCATTTTGAGCTATTCTGCGTTTTTGCACTCTTATACTCATTCATGATGTATTTTCTGCAAAAGTTTTCATGCTCTTCAATGATAGTTACATGTGTTTTATAGGCATTTGCTCAGATCTGTTTTTTCTTCTCATTTTTGCATAATTTGAGATGAAATGAAGTTCTGAATGTGTGGAATTTCCATGGTTGCTTGTCTGCTCCAGTTTATAGGAAAACCTTATGATCTTTACTTGGCTTACTTCATGAGAACTAACTCTTTATTTCTTGTGCAAGGAAATCTGAAAAGGGAGATGTCAAGACCTTAGAAGAAATGAAAATGGAGGGTGTTCAAATCAGGAATCAGCCGGGTGGCATTCCTTCAAGATGGAAGTAGCATCAAATGTCAAGATGACTAGGAAACCATGATGATGTTATCCTTGGAGATGCTTGCTTCATCGAAGATTTGTTAAAAGAAGACCAAATGGAGTCTTTCTTACACCTTTTATCTCCTATTTTCAGTTTGATTGGTCTCTTGCATATGTCTCTCTATGAGTTTTGTGTTCTCTAGTTAAGCCTTAGTGATACAGTTTGTGTTTTTCCTTTGCTAAAACTGGTACAGTTGCCTTTATAATTAGTTCTGAGCATGTTGACAATTCTTAAGGCACCTTAATTTGGTGTTCTTGAATTATATAACTATGCTTGATTTACTTGATAAAGATCAACTTTGCTTGATCTTGTGTTTCTGCATAAACCATGATTCTAATGGCTTGTATTTTCGTTAGGTTAAACCTTGTTGTCTTGCTTTTGAGTGCAAAATCTGTAGGTTTATTATGATATGTGAATCCTTCATTCATTGATTTCCATGTAAAAGTTGCATGACATCTTTGTGATCATATGCTCTTACATGAACTAGGTTTAGGTTTAGAAATCATGATATTAGGATTTACCTGGTGATGTATATTTCCTTCTTGTCTATGAGTTCATGCATGCTTACTTGAGTATCTTTGAGATATCTATGTTTTGCATCAACTAATTGCTTAGTTGTAGAATTCTTGACTCCAGGATTTATACCTGTGTATGTGCCTACTGTGTATGAGCCTGATTGTCTTCCTTGTGTGCCTCATATGCTCCATTCAGTAGCACCTATGACACAGCAGCTTCTCTAGGTTCTCATATAGATTAATTTCTCTTTCGTGAGTTAAAAATCTATTGCAAGTTCATAGTGAGAGTTCTTCCTATACTTTGAAAATTTTCCTAAGAGAATTGCTTGATGCACTGAGCTTGTGTGCTATTGTGTGTGTTGACAGGTAACTCTCATTTGAAAGGAAGATGTATGACAAGAGTCACCTCCCTGCCCAATAGCTATAAGGTGGTGTTTGTCTCATTGGAGCATACCCAAGCTAGTTGAAGGTGGAGGATCTCCATCACCAAAGCTGGAAGAAGAAAGGGGATGTGTAAAACAGCTTGCAAAGTCACAAAATCTGGTGGGAAAAGGGCTAACCAGCTTGTGAACTCACCAAATTTGGTGGGGAAAGTTAGTATCTCTACCCTAATTTTTCATGCTTTTCCAGTTTTTAAAACAAACTTGCCTTGTGTTGAGAAGTATTTTTATATGTATTGCTTGCTATAAACTTGTCATGTTTGTGAAACATATGCATGTGAATTGCTATCTATACATATGACTTTTCTGGCTGAGTTTATTTTCAAAAACTTGCATGATTTAGGTAGAAGTTTGCTAGCACTAAATTTGGTGGAGTTTGCTCTGTAGTTGGTGATGGATAGCTTTTAACAACTGCTTATATGTATCTTTTGATCATGTTTTACAAAAACTCATGCTCTTATAAGATCATCGCATGTTGTGTGTTTTCCTTGCTTACTGTTTGTTTCCCTCTTGCTATCCTGTGTCCAAAGCCAGCTGAAATTAGCTGCATTGGGTCCAAAAATCAGCAACTCTTAGTCCGAGTCCAGATGCATAATATGCATGTCTTGCTTGTGTGCGCATGTTTTCACTTGACTGTACTTGGATATTGTTTTATGTTGCTGATTTCTGTTGTCATGTTTTCAATCTGAGTTAAAAATGCATGGTTTACATACATGTTTTTACCTGCTTATACTTGGATAACATGCTTTGGTGGTTGGTGTTTGCTGCTCCTAATTCATAGACTATTTAGTTTGCATGGTCTTTGGTGCTTGTTCACTTTTGTGGTTACATGCTTTACTAAATCAGTTGAGTCTTTGAGTTCTTTCCTACATGCATGTCTAGGATTTCATGAGCAGTGACATATGACTAGCTATACGAGATTGAGATGCTAGTCATGTCCTTGACTAGCTATACGAGATTGAGATGCTAGTCCTGTCCCTGGTCAAGCTATACGAGATTGAGATGCTTTGACCTAACTAAGGGTTAACACTTGCCAAAAAATTCAGTTTCATGTTAACTGATTTCTTGCTTTGTTTGTTTCCCTTAAGAGGGCATTGCTTGCTTGAAGTTACCCTTTAAGAGGGCATTACTTGCTTAGCCCTATCTGTCTTGGAAATTAGAGGGTTCCATCCCCTCAAAGTCTCTTTGTCTTGGGTCTTTTTGACCTTGTCTTGGTTTTTCTAGCTCTGGACTCGAGGTCTGCTGATGCATTCTCCATATGTTTGCATTTATTTTGCTAGATGTGCCATGAGTGGTTCCTGCTGGGTTTTAAGCTCCTATATTTGGTTGATATATCTAACCATGTTCATGTAGGAAGTGCAGGTACTGTGATGACAGAGTTGTTCAATATGCTATAGGTTTTTCTTCTTAATCTTTTTCCTTGTAAACTAGATTTAAGAGGGCAATTGTTGAAAATTGTAATTTGTAATTCTAGTTTACTAGGAATTTGGCCTTTAGGCCCAAGCCCATGCTTTGTCCAAAGTTCTAATTTTCGACCGTTGCTTCATTCCGACCTATTATAAGGTCTCCATCAGCAAACCCTAAATCCAAGAGTCGGGCACTGTAGCGCCGCTCCAAAGGGAGCCTGGGAGCTCCTCTCCCATGGCTGAAATCAGGAGAGTCAAGGCTAGGGTTTCGGGCTTCGTTCGAAGAAGCTAAAGCCGAGAGAAGAAGATAGAGAGAGGCTCGAGTTCGGGTTCATCAGAAGAGAGAGGCTCTTGAGCAATCTCCATGTGAACCGAGCTTGAGCAGCGATACTGAGGAGATCCATACGGGATGTCGGATTGACTGAAATGGAGAAGGAGAACCAGCAAGGGCGTTCAACAAGGATTGGAACTTCGAGGACCACCGGTGCTCACCGACGACATTGATGTTGCCGAATCGACGAGCTTCTCCGACCTGAAGTTGCCTCATATCAGGGGGTTCCCATTCCTTGTCTTTGCTATTGCTTAGGGTGCTGATTGTCTTGTTCCTTCTATTGTATTTTCAGTCTAGTATTTGCCCTCATAGGATTCTTGTATCGTTTGTTCTCGTTTTGCCTATTAGAGCATATTGGATGACATCTAGAGCCGGGGACGTAGGGATTAGCCCAAACCTCGTAAACATATCGTGTGTGTCCATGTTATCTTCCTTTCGGTTTCTTTGTTTAGGATCGATCTAGATCCTTGTGTTTAAACCGGACTAAAAGACCACTTCGACCCTAATCGGACCTTTGATGAGTGCAACCTTGATTTCTAACAGTATCTAGAACGAGTTATCCGACAAGGCATCATAGTCTCATATCCATGATTGTTTCCAAGGACCAATTTCCTCCACAATCCAATTTGTGGCTAGGGACTGAGTTCCCCACAATTCACATGTTGTGTCAAGGACCAACTTCCTTCACAACTTTGCATCAAAAAGTCGGTTAAAAGCCTCTCCAAACTCAAAATATATCTATTGAGATTCACGTTGTCTTCACACATACATGATAGCTAGAGCGAGCAACACAAGCCTGCAAAATCATACTTTATGCAAAAATAAACTTTCATAAGTTAGCTCCTCCATCATTTAATTATATCCCAACGTCATCAACTATAAGATGTAATAATATCCATCATTAGGCTTGGAAGCCTATGCCCATTTTTCCAATGCACCAATACCGATGGGCCTGGAAGCTCAAAGACAACAAATTAGATTTCACAAATGATAATATCAAAGTGTACCAAGTGCCAATTAATGCATAAATGCATTTTCGATCTCTTCATTATATGGTGCGTGCAATATTTGTTGCCCTTGCAATTGCAACATCAAAATCACATCCAGTGTGAATGTTGGACTTACATCAGCGGGGTGCCAACCAATAGATTTTTGCAACAATTAGCTTCTTCACCTGCCAACAACTAGTACAACTGGTAGAAGTATGACAATAATAAAGAAGCACAATTCTAAGGCTCCCATTAATAATCCAACGTACTCATATGCCTAATTTTCCATCTACCGTCCTTTTAACTAAGACTCCCAAGCTTTCATCAACCCCAATTTGAAAAACACACAGATCACAAATTTCATGCTCTAGGATTTAGGTTTTCATATGTCAAACCTCATGAAAATAACTCAAACAAAGGCATACACAAAGCACAAGAAATTTCTCCATCTATATGATTAATTAATCTCAAACAAAAAAATTGATTAATCAAAGCAAAACAAACCAGGCAACCGCACGTCCGCACCCATCAACCCAATTGAAGGTGTAAAACTTCTCCGTAGACGGTAGCCCGGTACTGCAAGATCTTCTCCATTGTTATGGCCAGACCAACAAGAATTTTTCGCTCAAGATTGTTGGAATATTTAGCCACAAAACCAAAAGAGATGTAAAAGTGAAAATTGGGATTGCAGAGTCGTAGATGAATCTCCTGCACTTGAGCGAAAAACCGCCTAGACATCGGTGCATATCATACAAAACGGCTCACTCCAGGGATAACTCTGCCCTCAATCGATAGGTGCACTCCCATCAATTGAGGTGGAACTCTATGCCTTTTCATGTGTTTGAAACCAAGAAGGAGAAGAAACCACATTCTCTGCACACCCCCCTCTCCAAAACCTAATAACCACCATTATATAGATTAAAATAACCATAAGGGAGAATCTTAAGGACCCGTCCAAGTAGTTGAGAAAACTGAGCCTTAAATATAAAACAAACAAATTATTTTAAAACATTTTTCTCAACAGCTGCCACCATAACTGCCAGTTTGGCACATCAACGAGGTCGGGCCTTGCTTGGTGAATCCACCTGCCTGCTATCGTTGGAATCCCGATGGAGCCATCGCCGTCGTCGTGTTGGGGCTAGAAACCACTTTCCAGCCGCACCCGGAAGCGAAGTCGGGTAATAAGATAACCAACAATAATCAGACAGCAAACCAAATGATCAACCGATAATATCCAATCCGGAAACCAAACAACCAAGCAACCACAAACACAGATAAAAGCACAAATATTAACACAAGATTTACGTGGGAAAAACCCTCTCTAACCAGAGGATAAAAAAAAACCCACCTTCCGCCCACTAGAGCAACCAATCCACTAATCAATAGGTCAATACAAGTGTTTAACGATCCAGCCTCAACCCAAGACAAATAAACATGGAGATCTCAAACACCAATCTAAATACAACCTGGATCTAGAAATGATTCATCTCCAAAAACCTAGCTAAACACTTGTAATCAGATTAGATTTCCAGGAGGAGAAAATACCTATCAAAAAACTCTCGTTGTTGACTTGCCGAAGGATGAAGACGGATCACCGGATCAAGAAACGAAACACCCGCTCGAATTTCTTACATTTCTCTCCTTTCTCCCTCCTCTCTCTTTTCTTTCTCTCTCCTTTCTCTTCTTGGTGCTACTGGCGGCACTTCTTGGAGCTCTCTTGCTCTCGTGCTCACCAAGACAAAGGCAAAACATATTGCCTTTTGTCTTAGCAAAGAAGCAATCAAGCTTCACTTTGGGCTGGACCCTTCATGGGCCACTTGGCCCAACACGTCGACCACGGTGCTAGAGGGCCCTCCGAGGAAGGCCCCTAACTAAGTGATCATATCAAATAAAGTGTTTAATTTCGATCTCCTATATTGAACTCAACATAGATGATGATTATCGATCGCTTTAATGCTGTTAATTAGTGGATGAATTGAAATTTGTAGGAGAAAGATCTCGTATTGGAAATTTAATTATGTCTTTGTTGTTAATTCGATTCATTGCATGCCCAACACATTCTGAATCGAAAGTTGTATCTAAGCTGATCGATCATGAAACTATGAAAGGTTCCGGAGTGAATGGTGGTGCTAACATAAACTATAGGAAGATTAAAATTAAATGAATTGGTAAGTATATATATGGTAATAAAATGTCATCAGTTCATAAATATTGCGATACAATTTTTAATGGTTCTAAAGTTTTTTTTTTTTTTTTGTAAGGATATAGTACAATGGATATAGTTTTTGTGACAATATACTAAGATACAGTGATAATATTGTGGTGACAATTTTAAAATGATGACAATATCTTCTTTTTTTCCTTTTTGGTTCATATATTCACTTAGACCATTGCAATAGTGAAGGGGTTTGAACATGACTTATTGGCCATATATTACATATTTACATGTCATCAGACACGGAACCAGGATTACAATCTTGAGTAGGCTGGAATGGTATATAATTTTAATTTTTTCCCTGTATCTATTGAGTTAAAAAATTATAGATATTTTTTTATCTATATTTAAATTAGTAATAATAGAGTTAATTACTTATCAAATATTCTTCAAGTTTTATATATATTAAATACCATTAAATGATGAAATTAAATAATTAATCCATATATTTTTTTTTTATCTATGACATCACTAATCACTATACTAATTTAAATAAAATTAGTGATAAAAGGTTAATGGCAGGGCCACCACCAAAATTGAAGTTAAAGCGCTGCACTGCTTTGCACAAGAAAAAAATGAAAGGAAACAGGAACGAAGGGCTTCGAACCTGGGGCAAATTGGGCAATTTAATACCCCTACACACTCTTTAGTCTTTACCAACTGGGATATTCAAACATCATGATACTAGTATACCTATATTATATAAATTACTAGTGAATTGGGGTGGGCTGCAACAGACAGCAGCCCACCCCTAATTCCGTGCCTGCATGTCATATCTCATATATATTATATTAAAATAGATGCATAGCATCTTAACTCTTAAGTGTTAGTTTGTGATTGGGTATTAAAAATAGTGTCTAAAGTATCTATTCGATAACATACATAAGGATTATTGGTAAGATATCGAAATGATCGTTAGCATGATGAATTTTAAAAAATGGCACACAAGTCCTTTACATTTTGAAACATAATTATAGATATGTCCGGGTGAATCCATCAAAATCCCAATTCTCCTTCCATTCCAAACACGTACTCAAGCCTCGTTCAAATCTCCAGAGGTGCATCAAAGCTCAAAATCCTCCCACTTGTCATCGGTTTACGAGAAATTTCAGTTGATCTATCATGTTTAAGGTAAGAATTTTCACTGCGATTGATTATTTAGGTTTTGTTTTGTATATGAAATTGGAGGTTTTAGAGGTGGTTGAAATTAGAAATATTGAAAGGATGGAATTGCATGATAGTTGTTGTTTTTTTATTATTATTGTTGTTGATTAGTATGTTATGGCCCTTATGGTTATTGAATGATGAGTTGAAATTGGAATTGAAATGAACAAAATTGTTCAATTTGTTTGCGATTGATTATGATTTGGGTTTGTTGATTTCAGATATGTTGGGATGGGGCCTCGGAGGGATCAACCAAGCTTCACTCATTACCTCGACACCTTTGGCCGAGCAAAAGAGATAGCCTCAGCATATCCAACCAAGAGTATGAGTTATCCTCGGCATTCTCAACTGAGGTTATGTAATGTGCTCGGTGATAGAATTCGAGATCCCCTCTGGTCTCGGGCGTACTTTGTCGTCACTTTATTGAATTGTGTTATTAACCGATAACCGAAACTCACCCAAATCCAAATAAACCGAACCCGATTCAACCGAAACCTATTAAGACCCGAACCCGTTATAATCAAAACCCGAAATAACACAAACTTTAAGATACATTCTAGTAAAAATTTTAAGGGAAATTTCGCCTGGTAACCCTGTGGTTTCGAAATCTTTTGTCTCGCGCCCACAACTTTGAATGTGTCCAATAATTGTGTTTTAAATTTATAGGAGGGTTAGTATTGTGATATTAATAACTTTTGTGGAGGCATTTCATAAAAAACAATAAGTTGAACCATTCTTGAGCGATTCATCGGAAGAGAATCGCAACTCGCTCGCGTTACCTTACAGGAAGGAGACAGAGGGAGGGCTGATAGCAGAGGGAGGAGAAGAAGTGCAAAGGCGCGGCTCCCGGCTGCAAAAAATTTCGGTAGAAATTTCGGATCCTTAAACTGGCAATTCCTAAACTAGTTTGGAAGAAATTTCGGATCCCTAAACCAAAAAAAACCCCAAAAACCCCTAAACCAAAACCCTAAAATTTATGATTCGAAATTGGAAGCTTCAAGCCATGATTTGAGTTGGATTTCACATCTAGATCACTAATCCTACTCAATAAGAAGTAATTTGATATATGTGATTTTGAAATTTGGGGAAAAACCTACCGAAAATTTTCGAAAGAAGAAAACACACCTTAGCCCGGAGTTACCAGTTGCCGCCTGCGTCCAACTCCGGTCACCGCCTGCCCACCGCCGCGCCACTCACCGCCGGTCTCCGCCCCGCTGGAGTTACTCGCCGCCGGACTCTGCCCTCCCTCTGCAATCGCTGTCTCTCTCCTGTATTGCGAGTTGCGATTCTCTCCTGTTCGATGAATCTCTCAAGCATGGTTCAAATTATTGGTTTTTATGAAATGTCTCCACAAAAGTTATTAATATCACAATACTAACCCTCCTATAAATTTAAAACATAATTATTGGACAAATTCAAACCTTTGGGCGCGAGACAAAACGTTTCGAAACCACAGGGTTACCAGGCAAAATATCTAAAATCTTTGTTTACCACGCGAAATAGGCTAAACCTCAGGGTTACCAGACGAAATTTCCGAAAATTTAATATGAATATTGAAATAATGAAAACTTGAAATAATCCAAACTCGAAATAGTCAAAACCCGATACAACCAAATCCCGAATCCAACCCAACCAAATGACCAAATGATTAGACAATACCCGAAACCCAAATAACCAAACCCGAACCCGACTCGACCCGCCCGATTCCCACCTCTACTTTCCAGCTCGAACTTTTGACGAGCCTGCTCGAATTGCTCGTTTTTTAAATGCATTTACCAATTGACCCTTAGGTAGTTAGGTTATTTAACAAGGAGTGCCATCCAGACTCCAGTCCCTCAGCCTCACATCTCTCCTGTTTATTATTCCTCCCCTCCAGAGTCCAGATCTAGATCTGCCTTCGTCGCTGGTGTGGCCTTCACTGAGTTCGTTGCCCCTCCTCCTCCTCAACCTCTTTGAAGTTTCCAATGATAGCGTTGTCGTAATCTGGTAACTCAACCCCTAATTTGAACCCAGGATTTTCAATGCTCTTTTAAAGTTCTAGTTGTAATTTTGATGAGGTTTTTCTGAATTTCTTGGATTGTGCAGGTACAAGCTCAAGTACAGGCCTTTTTGTGATAAGAGGGAGGAATCTGGTTCAAGTACAGGCCTTGTTGTGGTGTCTGTCGCTCTATTGTGTATTTCTTGGAGTCCCATGTTTTTGCTCGCTCAATTCGGGAATAAACCCCTATTCGTTAGCATTCGGGCTTAAAGTACTTGTATTTCCTTCTATTCTTCATCATCTTCTTCAATATTGTTCTACCCCTCTTCATGTTTCCTTCAATTTCTTGAAAACTGGTAATTGAATCTCAGCAAATTTGCACCAATTTCTCTTCGGGCTCGTTTGGTATCGATATCTCGATATCGATATCTATCGATATCGCAAGATATCGGTTTTGATATCAAGATATCGATATCAAGTGATACCTCCGAAAAAATCACCTTATCTTCTGTGTTCTTCACTGTTTGTTTTCTTCTCCATCACGTTCAGAGATATTGTTTGATTGGTGATTTATGTGTTTCATCAACATGTCTTTTGCTTCATCTACCTTCCTCTTTTTTTGTATTGCAAGGATCCAATCTGTGTGTTCAATCTTAGCCACAATTTCTCGTATAACAGAAAATTGCATTAAACATTAAACGATAATCTCTCCTTTTGCTGCTTTTGGGTCTGTAGATTCAGGTAAAGTGGGTTTTGATGCTGATTTTTCCCCCAATTGCATTAAAGTTAATGTGTGGATGAAAAAAAAGCCCCAAATTCAGCTGGTGAAGTGATTTAGTTTTAGCTTGCAGGCTGATTATGGCAACATGCCTATGCTGCTTATGGGAGGTGGGGAAGAACACATAAGTCATACTGGCTTGGATGACAGATTGTAGTGTCGATTGATGAATGGCAACAAGAAATAGCAGCTTAGGAGGAATCAAACTCCGAAACTGGCACTGAGTAAAGTGTTGTGATATTGTGCTGAGCTCACTCACACTTGGTTCATTTCTAGCTGTTTGAATTCTTCCTAATCTGCTCTTCCTATTGCTGCTTTCATTGTTTTGCTCTTGCATTGTAATCGACACTACAATTTGTCATCAAGCCTGTGTGACTGTGTGAACACAACATTTGGACTACTAATGCAGCAGCATCCGAGGTGGGGACTTGAGGCAGATACCTCTTGTGCATGGAAGTGTCTGGTCGGAGTCCTCCACTACGAGTTCTGGTTTATTTAGCAACATCAGCAACCAATGAGTATTTCCCATCGGCCTGCAATATGTGCAAAGTTCTCTTTTTTGAAGAGTGTGCTTGATATCACTTCCTTGCGGATCGGTGTGCGGAGCTCCTTGCATTGCTGCTTGGCTTGGGGGGCTTGGGAGAGGCAGCCATAGGAAGAATGTGGTGCTCCAAACAAAGCTCCATGGCAGTTAATTCACTAGATACTATTTGTGTATCTGTGGTCTTTTTTCAGCCTATGAAGGTTTGTTGTTACTTCTTTATCATGCTATAATTGTAGTCAAAGATAATCCCTATTGAGGATTTACTCTGCATATCTCTGCTACAGTGTAAGAGAGATCTCGATTTTATGGTGATTGAGGAATAAACGACATAAAACAGTATTGGTACTGGATGAAGGTTCAAAATTCTTACAGCATATTCAAAATACAACAACAACCCAGTGTATATCCCGCGATTAAGTAGGATTGGATGTACGCACTCTATTCCCGACTAGCCGAGAGAGTGTTTTCGATAGACCAGGAAATGACAAACTGAATCATTGACTTGACCGACATAACAAAATAACAAACTGAAATTTAAAATTGTCTTGACCGAAATCACAACACAGCACCAAAGATGAACAGATGACTGAATCATTGACTTGACCGACATAACAAAATAACAAACTGAAATTTAAAATTGTCTTGACCGAAATCACAACACAGCACCAAAGATGAACAGATGAGACCAACCAAAGATGAACAGGTGAGACCAAGAAAGGTTCAGCAAAAGAACATAAAATCCTTCAACTCGTCAATGATCTTTGGGAGAGGCCGGCGAGCTTCTGTGCTGCTCCCAGCGCTGGTCTGCCCTCTACTCATGGATCCGCCATCAGAATTTTCCACTTCCATGTAGGCTCGAGCCCGAAATGCTGCTAGATGTGCATAATAAGCGGGAGGCACTGCATCGCAAGAGTTGTTATTACTAGTGAGTTCTTGCACTAAATCGTTAACTTGTGTTGTGATGGTAAATGCACAAGTGACATACCTAAGGACACCGATCTAGTGCATCTCGCGTATCTGTACAAAGCAATCAAAGTCTTAGGTTGATATGGGTTACATACCTAGACAAAAGAAAACCACAAGGAATATAGAGAAGGTTGGAGTTACGTGTAGCATAAGCTGTATGTCAACAGCTGGAGTAAATCGGGAGAAAAATAGTTCTCATCCAGCAACACGTGGTAATGCGTAGGTCGGCTAGTCCCCTGTAGGTTTCAATTTATCAGAACATGTTAACTCATCAGAACCAAACTTGTGCACTATCACAAAATGTTTTCTTTCAATCACTGAATTTGTACTTGAGATTGGGCACAAAACCCACTTTACCTGAATTCCAGCATGGGAGCAAAGATAGAAGTCATACTGGACTGGATGACAGATTGTAGTGTCTACAACCGTGCCTGAGAAGACAAAGTGAAAGGAGTAAGGTCAAGAAACAGGCAAAGACTCATCAGGGAGAACACCAGAGAATGATGAACGAAGAGTGAACCTGGCAGTATGTTGCCACTCCTGTCCGCCATGTTAGGATCATCAGGGAAAAAACGGGTATGATGCCTTTTTTGGACAACTACAAATGTCAAGCGTGGTGCATATCCTTCTTCCAGGGATTGACAGGCCTTGAACATGATAAATTGAAGTTGAATGTATATTAATAACCCGGGGGGGAGAAAGTGGGCATATGCAGGATTTTTGGTGCAGATTCTTCAGTGCAGCAGAAAAACTTCAATACTCACCTTTCTTATTGCAAGTACTTCATGTAGCAGAACTTGAGCAAATTGCCCTTCACTGACCCCATCCCTATTGTTTTAGACCAAAAAACATCATCAATCATTTGGAAGAAACTAGTTGCATAAAATATAATATGCCATGCAACTTAAAGGAGCAGTCAGATCATCATCAACAACATCACCTGTAAAAGATTATCCTATCAGGTTTCTGTTTTCCATTTGATCTGTAGAAAGCCAAAAGCAATTCCCTGCAAATGTTGGGGCCAAAAAATGATTTAACATTCTAAACCTTCTATGGTTAAATCAAAACCATGGAAACTAGCAAATATTTCACCTTATCATGCCACAAGAGCGCCTGCCTTTTTGTGGGTCGATTTCCTCAGCGTAAAGATCTTGAATAATCTCTTCTCGAACTCCTTGTTCAGATATCAAGGCCCTATATTTGCTCACCTCTGGCCAGTCCATGGAAGCAACTACCTGTACCAATGAAGAAGAGAAGTTCAAGAAGTGTAATGAAAACAACAAGAATGCAAAAGAGGTACATGGACAAGAGTAATACTGCTGCAACTGAAGGGGTGGAGTCATCAGGTTTTGCATGTGTGACATCAGCACCAAAAACAATTGTTTTTCGTGCTAGTCCATCTTTGTCCATAGCTGTTAGTAGAGGAATTTGTCGCCTAACAGCAGCATGAAGAGCTAAGTTTTTCCCACCAGCCTTTTAAGACCCGGAGTAGTGTAATTAGTAGCATATAAAGAATCCAAACCTAGGAGAAGTACACACCTCAAAGCAGAAGATGGGACATACCTTAACGTTGATTTTGAAAGAGAGATTTTCTAGATATTGCTTCACGTTTTTTATGTCTTTCCCAAGGTCGCAGCACTGGCTGATGATACCCAGCTCTGTCTCACATATTCTCTTAATTGTTTCTGCACAGAAAAAGAGTGTATGCAGTGATTATCCCATCGATTACTCTTTTTTCAGGGAAAGGCATGCAAGCAACTTATACCGTATGCTCCTTCATAAGTTGGCAGTATTATGAGTAGCAACTGAAGTCGTTTTTTGGCCTCAATATGAACTTCACGCAGAGCTCTATCAATTTGGTCCGAAGAAGCATTTCGTATTGGAACTACAGGTCTTGAATCAACGACCTTGAAAGAGGAAGAAAAACAGTTAGAATTGGGGAAAAAAAACAAAACCAAAAAACCATTGTTAGAATTGAACAAAAAAAAAAGTTACTATCATAATGCATATATATATATACCATTCCCTTGCTATTACATGCATAGACCAAGTCTTTGCAGAACCTCATAACCTCTTCTTGGCTTATAGAGGAGAAATTCAAGCATGTCCAGAATTTCACAGTTGCACCAGTATAAAATTTCTGCAAGAGACATTATGAAAGTAAAATCTTAAAGTTGATCAAGATCTTAGTTGAAGGGAGCTCAGTTTTTCAAAGTACAAGATTGGACCTTGTCATTCATCCTCCATTGGCCCAGCTCAGGAGTGACGAGTTCATTGTCAGAATAGTTGAGCTACAATAGCATAAACACGTATGAAGAAGTTACAATCATAAAAAATAAATAAATTCATTGATCCAAATACTCACCACAGGCACCGGGAGAATCCTGGCATTAATTAATGTTGGCTTCTCGCTCACTTGAATTCCAAATTCTTTCGCCACCAAGTGGCTTACATTGTATTGATTATCTCCAACCATCTTCAATCCACAAGAACATCGAAACAAATATGGTTGTAGAACAAATAGAGGAGAAAAAGATGTGTTGATACGTTGATAAAATCCAGTAATCGTCTAGCCACCTTTATAATACTCTGCTCCCTCGCAGGTGGCCGCTGGCATGTTGCTTTCAACATTCTAGCAACCTGGTCCTTGCTCAATTTCTTCATGTATCTTTGAGCTTCCACAAGTTTGCAGAGCTGTAGTCATCAATTTCAGACAAGCAAATTGGAGTTTTGATCTTTCCCACATCAGAAATAAACCTAAGAGTCTTCAAAAAGAAAAAGAAAAAAAGAGAGAATTTTACCTCCATGGGTATGTAAACAGGTCTCCTGTCTGTCCCAACTTTGATACAAGGAAGCCATGGAAATTCAAGCTTAATGTGGTACTTCTCAAGAAAATACCGAGAAACAGATGTTGGACCAGAATCAGCAGTGAACCTAAAGAAAAGAAGAAATGTCACACAGAGACATCAAAGCCACATCGATCTCAACATATGCCAAATGCAAGAATATAGACTATATAGTAGGTAAAAACAGAAGCATACAAGCTTTCTCTCCATTTTTTTTTTGGAAAACGTTGCCTTGTTTATTGATGCTCATAAAAATTTCATCTCCATAATTAATGGAAACTATAAGATCAAATTTCAGCTAGTTGGATTAAAAATAATAATAATGGAGATATGAAAGCATAATCTGACAAAAATATTACAGTACATCCAGTCAAAATGTAACTTCAACAACTGCCTTATGAGGAATGGTGTGTATTCTGCGTCTATTTTTGCTATATGTTATATATATAAACTCAGCAACCACAAGTCCACAAGTAATAATGCATACCTGTTCGTACGTCAACAATGTATGGAAAAAAAAGGCATGCCTTGTCAATATTCAAGGCTTCAAGTTCAATATAGATTTCATTGTGCCTCAATGCCTCAATCATGAAACTGTGATATCTTTTTTAAATACTGAATTTTCAATTAGTAATTACCACATACTACGTATAAATTTAAAATATTATAAGGAAGCCATAATATCATAACATCTTTTTACCCATACATAACTTACTGTTTGGTAAGCACTAGTATTGTTAACAGAGTAACTAATTACTCTCCATATCAGTTCAACAGAGACAATATTGGATAAAATAATCAAAATCCATAAAACGCAACTAAACTATCAAGACATAAAACAAGGAAGGATACTGCAAACCAATTTAAAAAACCAAAGAAATTTCATACGAAAGGATTCAAGCAGAGCAGGTATTGTAAAAGAATAAGAATACGCAGAACAAGCTCAAAGGGATAGCTCACATCAATTGATCTGCGCGTTCAGTAGACAGGCCATTGATCTTGTAACATTTAGTGTAGCCCACATAGCAGGTTTCAACAAGAACACCCCTCAACACTCTCTTGACCTAGACAAACACAAGGAAAACTGCGAGAAATTTGTCGATGTACAGTTAAGGCAGTTGAACATGTGGAATCTAAAGTTTGAAATAGCAGAAATGATGATCATCATAGTATGTACCAGAAAAATAAAAAAGAAATTCGACGAGTTACTTTTTTATGGTAAGCAATTCGACGAGTTACTAAACCCAGAGAAAAGCAATTGAGAGAGAAAAGCAATTGACCGCACTTACATCGTAGTGATGGAAGTAGTGAGTTGAAAAAGGAAGTGATTAGCCCTCACAACGTACGGCCTTCCGATCTTCCCATACCCAGGCCTCGGTGGTGGCTCAATAGCCTTGGATGAGGACGGTCCAAGCCCCAGTCGCTGAACCGCCTTGCTCAGCGCAAGCGGATCTCCAGCCCCAGCCCCCGCCTCCGCCCACGTCTGTGGCGTCGAAGCCACAGCCGCAGCCGTACCGTGTCCGTACGATCCCCTTCCAGCACCACCACCGTATGGAACTCCTCCGGCACCACCACCACCGTATTGACCTCGTCCAACACCACCGCCTCGTCCACGGCCACCACTAGGTCCGCCCCTGCCGCCGCTAGGTCCGCCCCTGCCGCCACCGCTCGGTCCGCCCCTGCCGCCTCTGTGAGACATTGCTCTTAGCAAACGCTCGGAGAAACTGAAATTGAAATGTTGTGAAGAAATGAGAGAAGGTAGTTTGATGGAGGATCGATCACAAATTCAAAACCTATATATTAGGGAAGAATTATAGAAGACTCTAGAAGGGGAAACCGTGGAGACCAAGGAGAGAGTTAGAAACACGCGCGAGGGAAGCAGGTGGATGAAAAGCAAGTGTAACTGAATAAAGAGGAGTGGAGTCGTCGTCGTCGTGGGGCTCACCGGTCAAGCCTTTTTTAGGATTTCTCATTTCTTCTATGCTTCCTAGAAGCCCCTCCTGGGTCCTACTCCTACCGAAATTACCCTGAATAAAGGAGTATAAAAAACGCGTTTCTTACTAAAATATGTTGAGAAGGGTGAGAGAGATGCCTGTGGGATGTCAATTAAGCATCGATCCTTATTTGGTGTAATAAATGCTTGCGGGGTGCAAGTTTGCAAAGGGGAGGACGTGTGGCACACTTTGGTTGGCGGATAGGATGAGCGACTAATATCAATTGGACTCAACAGCTGAGATTTAATCTCACACATTTTAATTAAATTCAAATTATGTCATTTTTGCCATTTAAAATGTAAATTTTGTTAAAAAAATTACCATCATACTAGATTAATTTTTTTCTACACATAGAAATTAGACATCAATTTTGAATATGTTTCGACTTATTTTGAAACAAATGATTTCTTTCGAAATAATTATATTGTAATTTTATAATTAAATTTTAGTAATTAAATACTAATATAATATTATAATCATATCACGGATTATATACATGTTGGAAATAATTATTATAGAGGGGTATATTCATAAATTGAATTGGTAAAAAATGATGGATTGTGGGATGTTATTGTTAAAGTGGAAAAAATGAGAGAGTGATGCTATGCTGATGTGGCGGAGAGAGATGAATAAAAAAGTAGTAATTTCTACGGCTATTCGTCTATCTTGGAAAGGGGTCTTTGATTTAAGTAGGGGTGGACACAAATCCCGTAAATTTCGTCTATGAGAGAGGTATGGGACGGGACATGGCAGGATTGTGGGATGTTATTGTTAAAGTGGAAAAAATGATAGAGGGATGCTATGTTGATGTGGCGAAGAGAGATAAATAAAAAAAGTAGTAATTTCTACGGCTATTCGTTTATCTTGGAAAGGGGTCTTTGATTTAAGTAGGGGTGGGCACAAATCCCGTAAATTTCGTCCCGTTCCGATCTCGATGGAATTTTTAAAAAAATGAAAAGTCATTCTCATCTTCAATCTTGTCATGTCCCGTCCCATACCCACCCCTAGTATCAACAACTTGCGTACTCTGTAACAGTGTCAGTGAAGATGATACACATATTTTTGTTGAATGCCAGTTTTCAAAATTTCATGTTCCACTACAGGGGCGGATCATGGACCGACATTCCGGGGATACTTGAAGGTAAATTTTTCATCATTTCGAGAATGTTTAAAGGTAAAAAAAAAATTCTTTTGTAATTTTTTTCCCCAGGTTGGGGATGCTTGACGTAAAATATTAGGAAATTAACACTAATTTTTTTTTTTTAGGGGATGCTCAAGCATCCCCATCCATACAAAAGGATCCGCCCCTGTTCCACTATATTCAACTTGATTGTAAATTCAAGAGATTTATCTTCTATCTTATCATTAATTGGAATCACTCTTACAAAATCCGAAAAGAAGAAAGTAGCGGTAACCTGGTGGACGATAGTACATCAGAAATCAAACGATTTATAAAAAAGAACCTATTCCAAATCGAGAATTTGTTAAACACATCATCGCAACTCACTTGAAAAACCGGAAGAAAGCATCCATGCTTGGAATTGAGGATGATATTCAATATACTCCGGATAATAATATTACTAATCATACCCCGTCTAGATTACGACAAAAGGCTGTTAAGTGGAGAAAACCACATATTGGTACGTTTAAATTAAACTTCGATAAATCTACACTTGATAACAACGATAGCTCGATTGGCTTCATCATTCGAAATTAGGGGTAGAACGATTCACATTAGCTACGACAGAATTGGCAACCAGACCCCGCTGAAAGCCGAGGCTTTCACATTAAGACAAAGAATAATCCAAATTCTTGTTTTGGGTATAAATAAGTCACAAATTGAATGAGACTCCCTTATAATCATAAATCATTTAAAAACAAATCTTACATGCTCATGGGAAATTAAACTAATAATGTCCGATATCAAAACACTATTGTGGAGAGTGAGAGAAGTCTCCTTCTCTCACGTGCCTCGAAATGGCAACATAGTAATGGATAAGATTGCACATCTTTGCCGCTCTACCAAGGGTCTTAACATTTACACTGATATAGGTTTTCAAGACCTCATTCGCAAGGATGTTATCGGGTAGGTTTTTTCCACCTGAATTATTACCTTATAAAAAAAGCGTGCTTCTTAACGAATTTTTTTCTGCTTTGTTAATATTGTTGAAACAAATTCATGGCAAGGATTAAATTTACTTCTTTTTTCTCAAGAACAACTTGAATCCAAAAGTAAGAACCCATAAGGGTAAATTAGCTTCATGTCATTGAAGTTGTAAGCAAGTTCATGTTTATCTGATACGAGTGACATCTATTTAGTACTTTTGTAAGAACGTACCCATATATAGATAAATGGAAATCATTATTTATGGACAAAATCTACAAGATTAAAGTTCATATTTTAAAATCGGAAGAAGAAAATGTCATCTTCCGTTAGATCTACTCAATTGATCCATCTAACTCTCTTGGTTCTTTTTTTTAGATTTCGAGCCTTAAGGGGAAAAAATCACTACAAATAACTTATCTAATACCACATAATGCTCAAAAAGACATAAGTAAAAGATAAGGAGTTAATCAGGTAAGAAAGCACATAGCTAGATCAAAAGAGCAAAAACTCATGTAGTTTGAATTCCGCTTTAATAGCCTAGCACATAATCTAATGGTTCATTTTAAAACCAACTAATAATATGAAAATCAATTCACTAGCTTATATACTAAATCTTATTTATTTATGACTATGTTGTCCTTTCGCATTCTCTCAACATGCCCAATCCATTCCCCTACAATGAAAATTGTGCACAAGTGGAAGGATTGGGGATTTGTCCATTGCCATCGTAATTTCCCGTGTGACAAAAATTCTTGAGATATGACTCACTTTTTGAGTCAACCACATTTATTTTCTATGCTCACAAATTTCAAATTGGGGGCGATAAATTAAGTAGTACTCCTTCGATTTAAAATACTCTCTCCGGTATATTTTCAAAGGGAGTATAATGTTTGGCATTTATTTTAAATATATAGTAAAAATTATATATAATATTATTTATAATTTAATACTCATTCCGTTAATTAAAACAAATTATTTTAGGATGTAAATCTTGTTAAGAAAAACATGTTATTTTAGGTATTTTATCATCCACTTCACAAAATTACCTTTGTAATGATTAGGTAGGTGTTAGTCGTATGTTTTAAGAAAATAAAAAATAGAGTAATAATAAGAGGTATATAAGTGTATTTTTATTTGTTTTATTAAAAATGTGCAGATTTTTAAAATGACATGTTTTAATTAACGAGAAAGTATTTTTATGATTTTTAGCTTTTAATTTAAATAAATCTATAAAAAAAACCTAAACTCTTTATATTTCCAACCGGGGAGAGGGTACTAAATTTTCTAGATTATTTAATATACACCGGCCATTTAGATCATATTCGTTGATTAACTTTAACTATTTCCATTTGATAAAAGGATGGATGACTGCAATTTGATCGTCAATCCTCTTTAAGAGGCCCGGTTTGATTTATGATTGTCTATAAAAAAACTTAGCTAAGTTTCATTAATGAAAATTAGAAGTGAAAATTGAACGGATCCAATCGATTTGGGTATCACAAATATCTAACTCGAAAAGTTGTTATCAACTAAGGAAGTATTCCGTTCACACAAAAAAAAAAAAAACCTAAGGAAGTATTCCAAAAACAAAAGTGTTTTAAGTAATATCAAGATGTAAAGTGTTTAGCATTGCACGTCAAGGTTGGATAATTAAAAAAAAAAAATTCTTTACATTTAGCCCGAAAGAGTTTGACGAAAATCGTAAAAAGGTTTGACGAAAATTTCAAAAGAGTTTGACGAAAATTCCAAAAGAGTTTGGCGAAAATCCTGAAAGGGCTGAACCAATATCCTAAATGGATCTTGAAAATAATTGGAAAATTATTAGTATTAATAATTACTTCTCGGACTTTCAATTTGGTCCCGGGAGTTTGCACACAAGTTTTCGCCTGTTGTTTAGATCATTTCTTTTTTTGGTCCAAATTTGTTCCCTCTTTTGGCGTCGGATCTGACGAAACCAGGAGAAATAAACCGGTATAATTAGTCGTGTTCGAAATAATCAGTTTCGAGTGGAGTCTCAACGAATCTTCTCGTCCTAGCTCATACGTAAGATTAGTAGTTATGATGGACACGTGTCTCACATGCCCACATCTCACAATTACCTTAAACTCATACACGTGTCAAGATTAACTTGCCATTTGATTCGGTGTCAGGTTTCCTTCTTTAAAATAGATTTGGGGCTTTTGCGGGCCGGTTGGTGGATTCCTTGTCTTCCTTCCTTACCCGATTGCTTTTCTTGGTGTTTTTTGGGTGATTGGTGGTTGTGCTGGTTTTGTGCGCTCTCGCCTTCGCTCTCTCCTGTCAACCCCTATCCTCGGTTGCCTTCCCCTTGGCCTTGTGTCTGGTTCTGGTGGATGGTGCTGCTAGCCTCATCGTTCGGTGGCCATGATCAATCTACAACTTCTCCGTCGTTCCTGTATTTGCCTTGTCGTTCCGTCATTTTCCTCTGTTACTATCTTTGGGCCCGATGTTGGCCCAAAGATTGGGCCCCGATTTTGTTCTTTGGGCCCAAGGTTTTGTCTTGGGTCCAAAGCAGACCGAAAATGAGGAAAAAAAAAAGGAAAACGAAAAGAAAAAAGTTAAATATATAGATATGTAATTACCTTTATATATTTATTTGACTGCAGTTATACATTTACAATCCCGCTCGAAATGACGTGTTTTAAATCCCGTTAGGGTTGGCTAAAATCTCGTTAGGATTCCTGGTGCATTTTATTTAGGCGGTGTGAGGCTTTGCATTTGGTGTGACTGGACTTTCTTCTCCGATTGATGGGATTCTAGCATTCGGAGTCGAGACAAGTTGTGGTCGTGATAGTGTCGAGGCGTCTCCTTTTCTCTGGAAGACAGTACTGTTTCCTTGGAGGTTCGTCTTCACTGTCCACGGGTGACTCCTGATGTAACGCTGGTCTGTGGTGCTACTTCATCCATAGTCTATATTTTGTACTATATATGTATTTTATGTTTGTTTCGACGGTTAGTACGTGTTTAGTTTCGACGGTTAGTACGTATTTTATATTTTGGCTTCGTCCATAGTCTACGTCCTCATCTTTTTTGCTTAGTACACGTGTTTAGTTTTGCTCTAGCTTGTAGTCTTGTCCGGAAACTAACATACATCTCTTAGTCACATTGTTAAATTGCCCTCCTTTCATTTGTTTTGGATTAGGTAAAAATCCGAGGTCAGAAATATTTGAAGCTCGAAGGTTGATAAGTCGACAGACTAACCGTCGAAACAAACATAAAATACATATACGGTAGCTTTAAATTATATTTTGTTGGTCTGTATTTCTTAATCTAATGGATTGCTATTGCTCAACACATGAATGGGCACATAATGATGTAATTTAATATTTTTTAACTAATATTAGTGAAGAGACTCGAAATAGAGAACTTTTATCTTTTTTTTTTTTGGAAGCGAGAACTTTTATCTTTGATTGAATTGGTACATTATATTGTAATTTAATTATTTTTTAACTAATATGGTGAAGAGACTACAAAATATGAATTGGTACAATGTATTGTAATTTAATATGAGTGAAGAGACTACGAAATAGAGAAATAGACAATCTTCACCAATTTAAAGAATGATTCCATAAGACTAAATGTAATTGAACACTTGATATTTAATAATAATAATAATAATAAAAACACTTGATATTTAAAATCAGCTGATCGAATTTTACAAAGTCATTGAATTGAACACATGATTTATAGAAAATCACTCCTTAAATATCAAGTTTTTTATTTAATCACCCATTAAATTATAGAAATTGCACAAAAACGTCCATTAAATATAATTTGTTAACAAATTATCACCCATGATAAAATTATATCAAGGTTTTTGTGAAAAAATATTGTAAATGACCAATATACTCTTTTTAAGGGATTGAGCATCCGCATTTGTACATACTAGATGCATATTTACTGAAATTTTGCAAATTTAAGGTCTTATTGATATACTATGATGATGGGATAAAAAATACTTTTTTATTTTCGGTTAATTACAAGTCTGAGGCATTTCAATGGATATGAAAAGAAAATTTGATTAAAAAGTACCGGTAAATTAGTCACTACTTTTATTGATGTTTTGATGGTTTTTTTGCTTGGGTGGTGGTTTGTTCACACATCATATTTAACGGATGGTTTTGTATAATTTCAAATTTAACTGGTGGTTAAGTGAAAAAATTAATATTTAGTGGATGCATTGTTTTATGTAATTTATCCTTAAAACAAATAATTTTTTCATTCTATAATTTACTCTCCAAAATAGAGATGGATAGGGGGGAGAACGCTAATTTTATCTTTAGTTGCTTTTCTAAATCTTCAAAGACTATAAAATATCATCTCACATTCTCACATTGGCTGAGTGGAAAAAACCCAAACCAA
Organism: Persicaria maculosa; assembly: GCA_963922045.1. Classification (NCBI taxonomy): domain Eukaryota; kingdom Viridiplantae; phylum Streptophyta; class Magnoliopsida; order Caryophyllales; family Polygonaceae; genus Persicaria; species Persicaria maculosa. Next base: position 9,205,713 of record OY998253.1, read on the forward strand.
AATAAAATGAGTGAATCTCCTACCCATATTAATTAGAACGATAGATCCAACTTTAAAACTAAAAACAAAATAAATCCGATACTCCCATTTTTAGGGATAAGAACTTGGATAAAGTATGTAACAGAAGGCCATCAATTTGAATCGCCAAAAAAGAAACAATAAATACAAGTCCTGAACTAGTAATTTAGCATAGATTAACTTAATTAATACACATCAACATGCATGTATGATCCATACATGTGTATTAATACATTTGAACATACATGTACTTCCCACAATTTTTGTAACAAATTAAGCCGTAAATTACTCAAAATCGCTACATATATACATCCATCTGATACATCCTCGCTCCAACTCAACACTCCTTCTAGTCTGAACAAATTTAAGCAAATGGCATCCAACAAGTACACTACAGTACTGCTGGCGGCAGCATTGGTGGCTCTCCAAGCGTGGTGGCTGGCGCCGGCGGCGAGCGGAGAGGCGGTGGATTACGCGTGGGCGGAGGTGTACATCACGAACAATCTGGAGGGGCAGGAGGTCCTGCAGGTGCACTGCAAGGACGCCGACCAAGACTACGGGATCCACCAGCTGCACGACAGCGACACCTACACGTTCGGGCTGGAACCCACGCCGGTCTCCGACTACTACTGCGGCTTCGTCTTCAAGAACAAGCTCCACTGGTTCGACATCTACCTCGGGGACAGGGACATCCCCGGCTGCCACCATAACTGCCAGTGGCACGTCAACGAGGCCGGGCCTTGCTTGGTGAATCCGCCTGCCTGCTATCGATGGAATCCCGACAGAGCCATCGCCGGCGTCGATCGCGGCGCTAGAGGGCCCTCCGAGGAAGGCCCCTAACTAAGTGATCAATATCAAATAGATAAAGTGTTTAATTTCGATCTCCTATATTAATTGAACTCAACATAGATGAGGATTATCGCAATGCTATTAATTAATTGAGTGGGGATTTGTAGGAGAAAGATCTCGTATTGGAAATTTAATTATGTCTTTCTTGTTAATTCGATTCATTACCCAACACAATCTGAATCGAAAGTTGTATGTAAGCTGATCGATCATGAAAGGATAGAGTGAATGGTGGTGCTAACATAAACTACAGGAAGATTAAAATGAATTGGTGATCGAGAATATATATGGTAATATAATGTCATCAGTTCATAAATATTGCGATACTGTTTTTAATGGTTAAAGTTTTTTTTTTAAGGATATAGTATGGATATAGTTTTTGTGACAATATACTAAGATATAGTGATGGTAGAGACTGGGATTACCGGTTTCGTCATATTTATAGAGAAGCAAATAAAGAGGTTGACTAGGTGTGTATGGATGCAACTAAAATAAACAGTTATTTTCTTAACAGTTTATTTTGTGGGTGTTTATTTTTTAAATAGCTTTTTGGTTGTTTGGATGACCAAAATAAACAAAAACGTGTTAAAAATTGTGTTAAAAAAAAAAGAAAATTGTGCTTATTTGGGTGTTTATTTTACACCAGTATTGTTTTACCCCTTATCTTTTATCTTATTTGGTTTAAAAGTACCACAATACCCCTAATAAAAAACAAATAAACTCCATTTTTTACAAATGAATTGTTTTTCGTCTCATACGGAGATTATCTTGTTATTTAAATTTTTAACTACTTTTACCAACAGTTTATAAATTTTATCTTGTTTATAATTTTAGTCAGTTTATTAACTATGTTCCATACGAACCCTATATGTGCTACGTTGCTTTTAACATTCCTTTAGGGCTTTATGTGTTAGAAAAGCCTCCCGATGGTGCTTTTGATTTTATTTTAGGTGATGTAAGGTGTCTGGCTTTACCCGTAACATATTCATTTAGTCTTTCCTTTTATTACTCCCTCCGTCCTAAAATACATTGTCTTTTAAATATTTGCACATTAATTAAGGAAGTCTATTTATATTTAAATTTCATTATTATGATAGAGGGGTAACTCTTAAATTTTACCTACTATTGTACTTTTTTAGGGGTAATTATTACCCTAGCAACCTAAAAGCCCATTTATTTTTTACAAAAGTTCAAGGCCTAAAAGGCGATGTATTTCAAGACGGAGGAAGTATTAGTTAATAAACATGCGTGAGAGCTTCGTTTCTCCTTCTTACCAAAAAGATACAGTGATAGTATTGTGGTGACCATTTTAAAATGATGATAATATATTTTTGGTTCATATACTCAGACGGTACAATTTGCGATAGAGAAGGGGTTTCAACATGACTGGTTGCCTATTGGTCATTACATAAGGGTTATTGGCAAGACGTTGGAATGATTGTTAGCAAGACAATTTTTAAAAAATTGCTCAAAAGTCCTTTACATAATTATAGATATGTCCGGGTCATTACATAAGGGTTATCCTCGGCAATCTCAACCGAGATTATGTAATGTGCTCGGTGATAGAAGTCGAGGTCCCCTCTAGTCTCGGGCGTACTTTGCCGTCACTTTATTGGGTTATTAACCTGAATATTTATGCTATGGTTCCTTAATATGTGTCTGTCACTTTATTGTGTTATTAACCTCATCAATTATTGTTGAGGTTACTAATCGATTATGCTTAACGCAGATTTTCAACCCTAGCTTTGACAGATCTTCTAATCAAAAACCACATTAGAGTTATCGAAAACCATTTGAAAATCATCACAAAAAAAAAAAAAGTCCACAAAATAATAGAGTAATCATAATGATTCGTTCATTGATACATTTCAATGAGTTTATTCAGGATTTAGGTTGAACAAATTCAGTATTTGGATGATCGCTAATAGGTTTTCTCATTTTCTCTCTATATGTATAAAAATATTTTCATCATTTTAAAAAAAAAATTGTATATATTATGAATTATAAATATTTAAAAAAAATATCTAACAATTTTGACTTGAGATAATTTTGTGCAAAGTTTAATAGGTGATTAAAAATAAATAAAAGGCCAATGCTGAATTCCCAGTTTGATACACATTAAATTAATACAGTTCATTGCACCAAAAAAAAATAAAAAATTAATACAGTTCATAGGAACATGCAAAAATGTATACAGTATACATAATACATTAATGCATGCATATGTATTAATTATACAAATTTACAATACATATCAACACCTTATATATAATGAATCACATATCCCGGCCTACTCGTGCACATGATTTGAACCTCAAAAAAGTTAAGTAGAGTTGGATCAAATGAAGCTCCAAACGATAGTATTGGCGATGGCTGCAGTACTGGTGGTCCTCCAAGCGTGGTTGGTGCCGTCGGAAGCCGGAGGAGCCTCGACGTCGGATTATTTTACGCCACCGCCAACGGTGGTGTCTATCACAAACAACCTGGAAGGGCATCAGATTCTGGAGGTGCACTGCAAGGACGCTCACCACGACTACGGGGCCCATTGGGTGCCGTACGGCCAGACTTACCAGTTTCCGTTCCTAGCCTTCGAATTCACTGACTATTACTGCGGCTTCACCTTCAGTGGCGCGCTCCACTGGTTCGACATCTACCGCGGGAAGAGAGACATGCACAAGTGCCGGGAAGACTGCCGGTGGAGCGTCACCGAGGGCGGGCCCTGCCGGCTTGAACCCAGTTTCTGCTTCCCGTGGAATCACGACGCAACGTTGCCTTGATTGATTTTCATTTTTCCAGTTGTTTGATCAAAATTTGCTTTATTGTTGGAATAAATCGAAATTAAGCATTTGTGAAGGTAATCATAATTAGGGTCCGTCTATAATTCAAGATAAATTATTAAAAAAAATTATTCATTACTCTTCTCCCAATTTTAATCTGATCATTTTGCTGTCAAGTGTTTTTTTTTTTTTTTTTTTTTGAGCAGAAAATGCACTTCATATATTTATGTAATCCAATAGTAAAGCATTTTGTACATCACTAGCATTAGTACTAATTACTGTAGTGTTCGGCTTCAACTTTGCCAAGACATGGGCAACTCAGTTAGCTTGTCGACGAATGAAGCTCCATCGACATTCCTGAAACAATCTGGCCTCTCCCTTAATTAATTCCTTCAACGAGCTTTCCGATCTCGCCCCGCACCTCAGCCCCTTTCCGCAAAGTCGTGATAACAACAAGGCTATCTAACTCCATCCAGATTTTAGCCCAGCCCATCCCTCGAGCTTCCCTCATCGCCCATAATAAAGCCTCAGCCTCCACCACAGCCACCGTTTCCGTTCGCTGCACCCTTTTTGCCCCCGCCAGGCTCACCTCACCCACTTCGTTTCTGGCCACAAAACCTACACCACACCCTCCCTCGGTGTCCACCGACGCGTCACAATTTATTTTGATAAACCCCGGACTCGGCGGTTTCCAGTACTTAACGTCATCCTCTCTTCCCCGCTCAGGCTCAACTTTATCCCTCTCGTTTGCCATCTTGAACTCTTCTAACTCCACTCGTGCCTTCCTCACTACCTCTTGAGGCTCCTCAATAGTTTGCTCAAACAACCACTTATTGCGTCGTTTTCATACCTCCCATGCTACCATAGCCCAAGGCTTTAGCTCTTTTGTCATTCCATAATCAAGCATGAAAATGATCAGCTCTAAAATGCTGCCCATTGCCTGCCCAACTTAGCAAATTTTGGGATTAATTTCCACACCCTTTTTGCCTCAAAGCATTGTACTATCGCGTGTATCGGAGTCTCCTTCGCTCCACAGAGCTCACGCCTATCATCCTCCATAACTTTCCTATTGCACAGGTTGGATTTGCACGGAATTACCTCCCTGCAGGCCCGCCATATGAATGATCAAACACTCGGCATAACCTTTAAATTCCAAATTTTGTTCCACACTTTCTCCATTGGCGCACCTGCTGATTGCCCAGCCACAGACATGTCCGACGCCTTCTCCATAAGCTCTCGGTATGCCGATCGAACACTAAAAATCCCATTCTTTTCATGGAACCAAGCCCTTCTCTCCCCCGTTCTGTCCCACCAGCCGAATACTAAGGACCTCTTCCGCATCGATTGGCCATAGCGTTTCCCGAACAGCTTGCTCATCCCACTCTCCCAGTCAATCATATCGGCAACCATTAAACTTGCATGCTCATCCCACTCTCCCCTCTCCCAGTCAATCATATCGGCAACCATTAAACTTGCATTCTCTTCCGTCGGCCTTGTGATTACCTGCTGTCAAGTGTTTTTATTTATTAGTTTTACTGTCATGTGTATATTTGCTTGTTTCCCCGTTCCTATCATATTTGAGTTTTACTATATGCGCTTGTTTTCACTGCAATTATAGGGCTGTTATTCGAGTCGAACGAGCCGAGTATTACTTGTTCATATTTAGTTCATTTAGAATATGAACGAGCTCGAGCCGAGCCTAAATTTTGACTCGAGCTTAAAAATATGCTCATATTCGGCTCGTTTAGGAAATGATCGAGCTCGAGCCGAGCTTTTTTCGACCTTTAGGCAATTCTACTTGCTCATTATACAATAACTTTAAGAAAATTTTAGAAATTTCATAAAATTCGAGCTATTCGAGTTTAATTCGAACGAACCAAGCTTTGGAACGAGCTTAAAAATGTGCTTTTACTCTGCTTGTTTAGAAAATAAACGAGCTCCAGTCGAGTTTTATACGAGCCAAACCAGAGCCGATCACGAGTAGCTTGTCTCACATAACACCCCTATGCAATTCCAACATTCATTCAAGGATCTTGACTGCCCGCTCAACTTTCAAAATAACCAAATCAACAGACCACATTTCAAGTACTATTAATTTTGCTGATGCATTTGTAAAGCTTGATTTAGCCTAGTAATTCAAAGAGTGGTTTTTGAAAGAAATTAGTGTCATTTCAAGTTCAAGCCCAATTTCAGTAAAGAGCAAGATTCAATAGCACATGATTTATGATCTCTCATCGTTATCCAGACAGATAGCATGATTTTAGTTTCAACAAAAGAAATACTCGTATCAAAACAATGAAAAAGTGAACCACACCTATTCATGTCTAAACAAAGGTTACCCTCCAATCCACAACAACCAAACGAAAATCTAAAAGGTGAAAAAGGAAGACTCGAGATAATAACGGCTGATAGAGTCATACAATAGCTTATGGAGAATTTCATTTCCTGCCAGGGATCCTTGTTGCTTGCTTGGTCTTCTTCTTAACACCAGACTTGGCAACCTGAAGGCTCCTGTTTACAACACTCAGCCTCGCAAGGGCTGCCTTCTTCAAGTCTGGCCTGTAGTAGTTGTCACCAACCTGAAGTGTACAGAGGCGAAGTTCACATTATCAAGGCAAAAAGGAACATTTGTTTGCAACCAGAGTAAGAACATGCTTAAATCCATCTATATCCATGAATAAAATAGGGATACGTGAATTTAACCCAAGATTCATATAAGATGCGCTAAGAAATCAACTAAATATTGAAGGAAATTCACATTATCAAACAGAAAACCAGCTCTAAAATATGGAAGACATGGAAGATAGCAGCACTAAAGTATATTAGTGCTAGTTCTCTACCTGGTTGTTAACAGACTTGGCCATTCGGCGGAACTCCTTCTTCATTACAGACTTGTGCTGCAAAGAAGCTGGCTTGTTCTGCTTCCTTGTCTTAGTTGTAGCAAGCAGAACTGAGCTGTCCTTACCTGATGGTTGGATCGTGATCGTCTTGGTGTTAGCCAAACCTGCACACACGCATATTTTCAAAAAATGGCACAATAACATACTTCATAGATACTGTAAACACTGTATGCTTGAATATCAAACACAAAAACCTGTACTCTTCCAAAATGAAACCAAATGAAAAACTAATTGAATGAGATATTAGCAACTGTACTCTTCCAAAATGAAACCAAATGAAAACTAATTGAACGAGAAATTAGCAATCTTCATGTGGCCAATCGCATCGGTAAGCAGGAATCACTATCGTATTTCGAATTAGCGTCTTTGAACTCAATTCGAGGTTAACTTCCAGATAATCATCCCAACGCCAAATGAAGATAGTGCAGATCCGGAAAATCTAAAATGAAGCCCTATTCATGCTCTAATTTCGATTCACAATCAAAGCTGAAATAACACAAAAATTCCAAAACAAAATGCAATAAAAACTCAAGAATCATTCACGCTAGACATAACTAAAGATAAAACTGCAAAAGTCGATTCAAAAATAAAACAGGAAAAAAAATCATTCACGAAGAGACTAATAAGATTGGAAACTGGAGAGTACCAGAGTACTTGTAGGAGTGAGCGTTGCAGAGATTGTTGCTCTCCTTGCTAAACTGAATCTTGGCGGTACCGTTACCGAACTGTTTGACAAGGAAAGAGTTGTTCTTCTTCACAATCTCCCAGATCAAAGGCCCTGGAACCGTTGCCATCTCGATCGGCAAATCACGAAAAAACCTAGAAGCTCCGAGATGAGGTGCCGGCGGGAAATAGGAGGGAAGACCGCACTCGAGAAGGAAATCCAATTTTATATGAGACCCGAGCAAAAACCCTAGTTGATAAGTAAGGCCCAATATATTTGGGCCTGGTTTCAATTTTTTCGAATTTTGATAAGTGAGGCCCAATAGTTGAAGCCAGAGGTTGTTGCCGAAGGTTTTCAGTTCAAGCTTACAAGCAAATATGTTTTCATAGTAACTCAATGCATAGTACTAGTAGCGTGAGTTTTGTGTTGGTCCGGGTAAACCAGCTGGTGGAATCTTCAATTGCTACTGCTGCAGTAATGGCTAGCCGGAGGTTGCTGAAGATGACAGACCTTGATCCTGGAGGAACCGAGCACTTTTAATTGCTTAGTCATGAATGGAATTTTATGTGTTGGAATTTGCGGCCTTGAATTCAATTTGGTAAAAAAAAAAATTAATAGTTAAGAATTTGAGATACCAGACATCAATCTGTCTAGTAACTCAATAGGTCGACTAATCAACAGACGGATTATCCATTAACATACAACCTACTAAATAACCAAATCAACATAGAAGACAAAAAAAAAACCCTTAACAACCCATAACACAGATCGGCAGACGGACTATCCATGATCCGCCCTTGTTGTTGTTTTTATTTTTGCTTTTGCTTTCACCTTTACTCTCTCTTTCTTTGTCTTTTCTCTTCTTTTTTTATTAGCTTTTTAATCGATTAGGATTTTTTTTTACAACGGACAGATTTAAGATTCGTCCGTATATTTTTTTAACAACTTGAAATAATTAATGCACAGGAATCGTGTTGAAAATACAACAGATTCTGAATCCGTTTGTTGGAGTGCATAAAACACCGGTCTCCGGTGGACATAGAGTGACATTATGTAGGGCTGATCATAATCGGTTTGAACCGAATTTTTGGGCCGAACCGAACCGAAATAACCGGAATCAAACCGAACCGAGGTGTTTCGGTTTAAATAATTTTAATTTTCGGTTTTAGGTTCGGTTTGTACTCGGTTTGGGTTAAACCGAAAAAAATCGATTTTTTTTTAATGTTATAATTTAGTCTTAGAGAGTTAGAGGTTGAGTTTAGGACACTGAGACTCTCGCGTCTATCTTCGGATTTGCTCGATTCGGGCGTTTGCATATATTTTTATTTCATAGTTTGGAGTCTTTGGATAAAAGTGACAAGATTTTAAATTGATGAAAGGAAAAATGCACTTTGTTTGTTTTGAACTTTGAAGTGGCAACGGGTCAAGAGAATGAAGCAATTAGGAGGTTTGATTTTGATGCCAAAAAAATTATACTAGCGGCCTCATCAATGAAAGATATTTTTGGTTGGAAGTATTTCGGTTTACTTAGGTTTATAACCGAACCGAACCTAAACCAAACCGGTAAAAAACCGAACCAAACCTATTAGTTTAGCTTCGGTTTTCGGTTTTCAAATGTGAGAATTCCGATTTTCGGTTCGGTTCGGTTTGGCCAGGTTCGGATCGGTTTTGGGCCGATGAGCAGCCCTGACATTATGTACTGCATTTGATATCAATGTCATAGTGAATGCCATTGTTTGAAATTAGAATAGTAAGACTAAGTATTACGATTGTAATTAATAGAAAGTGGATTTTGGGTAATAAATACCCTACGAAATGTATTGTACAAGCTATGAAAGAATTAATCAATCCCTTTACTATCTCTTCTTTCTCATCTATTATATCTTTCTACCCTCTCTGAATGCATTGTGGTCCATTTGTGGATTTGTGGTTGCAGTCATTTGAGTGACTTGGCTGCAATTATATGTGGGAGTTGGCCACATTTAAGAAAAAGGAGAGTGCATTGCATTGGATTGTATAGGAGCATCAAACAAGGGGCTGCATAGTGCATAGAGCCATAGCCTTTTGTTTTCACAGGGGCTGCATTTATATGTGATTTGTCAGACCAGCAATCAAGTTGTATGTTCAATTGGAAAAGTGGGTTGACTTGCCTTCTTCCAAGCTACTACAACTGAAGAGTGGGCATTACAATTAGGAGGACGGATGCAAGCTTCGTTGTGATCATCTTCAAATCCGGAGTTCACTTGTTGGCTTGATGAGGAGGGAGCACCTTTGTACTGTGTATTATATATTATGAGGTTTGGCACTGTAAATCTAGATCTACGTACTAAGATCCAGATTGTTAATGGTTAGATCAAGCGAGTTTGCAAAACGAATCGAATTCAAAAGCGAAAAAACCTCAGCTCCAAGTGAAATGACGACATTTGTTGTTGGACGGAGCAACGTGCAACAGCACTGGGCTTCACCCAAAATAGGTTGCATAAATTGTTTGTTCTTTATGAAGCATGAGCCAAGAACTCAATGAGTGAGACTGTGAGAGATCATAATGCCAGCTACAGTTTAAAGTTACAAACTTAGAAATTACACGAACTTTACTATCTTTACATACGGTAATAAATAAATGTTGATGCAGTATGAAGTCATGGAATTTGGAAGGCACGCAAGCGCGAGCCTTTGATAATAAAGGGTTCACGAACGTCGAAACTCTAGGAAATATGTAACGAGTTTGGAATTCGCCGAGACATAAAAGAAAACTCTCTAAACCATATTGGAATTTAGAACCCAAAAACTGAGAGAAACGTTTTGGAAAACGTTTCTCTGACCGTTTTCCAAAACTAACGTCCTAACTACTGAAAACATAATATTTTAATATATTCCTACCAAAATATATACAATATATTTTTTAATATATTCAATTGCAGTTTGGTGTCTTCGGTTTTTGTATCATTGCTGATGGAATTTGGTTGCATCTATTACCTGAGCTGGATTGCCATTGTTTGATTCCATTTGGCTACGAGGCTCATTTGTCAGCTTTGATCTTACGATTTCCAGGCGTCAATCATGCTCAAAATCAACCTCAAACACATTAATTTAGACATATGGATTCGAAGAATTATATACAAATTCAATCTGTAAGCTTGATAATTCAATTCAAATCTGCTGTCAACCTATATACATAATGCACATAAACTCAACCTAGATCCAATCCAAACCCGATTTTGGTCCGCTATGATCCATATACAGCAAAGCACAGTGACACCTCTCTCTCAGTTTCAAAAATGGAATTGGGAAAGGAAATTGGAAACTTCAAAGCTCAAAACTTCTGATCATGAAGAAAACAATCTATTTCTCTGAGGGGGGAAAACTGAGATCCAACTGATGAGATTCGTTTCAACAAGAAAGGAGCGTCGTTGAAGAACGACACATCTGATCAAGGAGGACGACGAGTGCCATGGCGGTAGCGGTGTCTGTATACGGGCGAGCGACCATTAGCCTAAAGACGTCGCCACCAAGCGCCACCCCGCTAGCTGACTCCTTCCGCCGGATCTCCGCTACGCATCGCCTTGCACCGTCGTATACTGAAACGCTGCGTTTCTTATACGAGCCTTCCATTTTGTACGCCACGTGGTTTTCCGGTGACAACGATGGAGAAGAATCCGGTGACGAGAAAGGCGATGCCGAGCACGACGTCGTTTTGCAGGAGCGGACGTTCGCTAGGGTTTTCGATCGCTGGAGATTGAATTTCCGGTGGACGGAGAATCTCGGATCCGCCTTCTTCTCGCCGTCGTACACCGTCCAGCACTCTCCCAAGCTCAATCTCTGCTTGTCAACAAACAATTTCCGATTAGCAATTTGACCAATTTCAATTCCAAATTCGAAGTCGAATCTGAATAACTAAACTCAATTACCTTGCGGCGCATGGTGAGAATCGGCTTGCCATCGGCGTCCATGAGGACGATCTCGCCTTTATTGCCGGCGAGGTAGTTATCAACACGGTAGACCAGATTCCCTCTGCCATCGAACACGGTAAAACCGCTGCAATTAAACAGCAAGGACTTCCTCCAAACCGTCAACACCGTCACATCCTCGGCGGCCTCCACAGAGGATCCGGCGCCAGTAGTAGCCGCTTTAGATCCCTTGGCGGTCGCCGCCGCTGGCAGAAAGCTCGCAGGGAACACCTTCGGCATCGCGTAGAAAACACTAAGCGGTCGATTCGAAGATTCCAGGAAGGAAAGGAAGGGATTGATGGAGAGGAAGAGAGTGAGAGGAGATGGATGGATCTGTTGGTGACTTGGTGAGACCGTGAGGGTATAAATAGGTGGATTGAAAAAGGGAGAAACACTGAAAGGAAGAGAGAGAGGGAGTGACGAGTGAGAGAGGTGTAGGGATGGGACCCAGTGGGGTAGGGTTGAAGTCAACAGAAAAGGCATATTAAAAAGGAAGAGAGGAACATGGGAATTGCATTGATTGCAGGGTAGGGAAGTGGAGGAGGGAGGTCCGGAGGCGGTGGACCCGGCGGTCGTGGGGTGGGTGAAGGTGGTGGGGTGAGGCACAATGGAGACGTCGGTGGGTGGGGTGGCGATTCAGGTTCCACCTCATTGTGGGTAAAACAGGGGAATGATATAAATACAAGAGTGAAGAGTGACTGGGATGCTAGGTAGATAGCATCATAGCAACAACCCAACAAGCCTACAACTAGGACTTATGGAAGAATTTTTAGTAGTAGTGGAATTTTAGTTTGACATTTGAGGTAAGGTGTCCAAGTTGGGAGTTTTTTTTTTTTTAATAAGGTAAAAGTTTAAGGGAGGTGATTTGTAGTCTCATCCGTAAGGATGCTTTTGGCTATTAGGGTTGATCTCAAAAAAACAAGGCATATAAGAATATTATCGCAGAAATCTTTTCAAAACTCCCAGCTGATCAGAAATCGACACTAGCCTTCTCCTCTTGGGGTGTTTGGTCAATGAGGAACAAAATCGTCTTTGAAAATTATGATATAAGGAATATGGAAGAATAGTTAAAGCATACAAAACAATATAGGATAAACTGGAAGAAGGCACAAGTTGAGGAAACAGATGAGGACAACGTTACAATACGACCAAAATACCACCAAAACAGACCCAAACACCAGAAAAAGGTAAGATGGGAAAAACCTAAGGATGGGTTCCTGAAACTTAATTTTGACGGATCCAAGGTAGCCTCTGGACATGTTGCGTCGGGCTTCTTCATCCGTGATCGCCTCGGGAGCGTGTTGTTCTTTAGTGCACGGAGTCATGATGGCATGGTTTCCGCAATCCAAGCTGAGAGTTTTGACCTTCATGATGGGCTTCTAGAAGTCGTGAAGATGGGGGTTACTCGCCTTGAGGTGGAGGAAGATTGTTTGGCAGTTATCAATGCCATCAAAGGGTCCCGATCGTGCCTGTGGGTTGTTGAGATGTTGATATCTGATGCGCTCGGCTTATGCAAGGCGTTCGAGGAGGTCACTTTCTCTCATTCCTTCTGTGAGGGTAATCAGGCAGCGGACAGGTTGGCGCATCATGGGCTAATTTCGACCTTTGCTGGGTGCGATGCCCTGTTGAGATTGATGACATCATCCGAAAGGACGCTCTTGGTCAGTGGTTCATCCGCGGTCGACCACTCCCAAATTATTGTCTTGTATAAAAAAAATCAAGAGCGTTTTTATAGATGATAGCAAAAAGCTTGAGATAAGAAGTCAAGATAAGAGCATCTGAGGAGAACGGAAGTCTTGACACATTTTCAGCAATCTAGTTGACTTCTCTGAAAACACGAGAACAGATAATTCTAGCTTAAAAATATTTAAAATAGAATCGGGAATAGGTAATTCTTGTTTAAAATCCAAATATTTATCCCATTATAAGGTTCCTTTATAAATTTTTTTAAAAAAAAAAACTTGAAAATAAGGGGTTTCAAAACCTAGCTTAGCCACCCCTACTACGTGGTAGGAGAGTTGCTTGTTTTTTGTTGTTTATATATTCCTGATTCATGATGGCATATATTTATTTATCGACTTGTTTGCTAATATGTCGACTTTTAACACACTAGATCTCTTGTGGGTTTTATTTGCTTGTTTGTTTTAGTTTGTGTTTTGTTTGTAAAGTTGATAATATGTTCATTTACTAGCTAGCTTGTTGAATTGATTTCCGCACACAAGGACTTCGGTACAAAGATTTTTTTTTTGATGAAACTTCGGTACAAAGATTAAACCTATATAATATTGACTTATATATATACTCCTTTATATGCGTGTTGTATGTACAAACATGGATGATTCCGTTGATTGCGTTCTATCATATCCATTCCTCCATATATCCTTTGAGGTGTCAGTGTTTTACACACATACTTTGATATATAATGCGAACTTATTTTTGGTATTGGTCTTGCAATATATGCATATATTATATAGAAGGGCAATGTGAAATTTTTAACTATTTTTTTAATCTCTCTCTCTCTCTCTCTCTCTCTCTCTCTCTCTCTCTCTCTCTCTATATATATATATATATATATATATATATATATATATATATATATATATATATATATATATATATAAAAGTGTGGGACACCATCCGGAATTGTCAAAAACTTGGTACCCCCAAGTTTTTGACAATTCCGGATGGTGTCCCACACTTTTTTTTTGTCCGGATGGTACCCCTGAGTTTTGTCAAAAGTCCGGCCCATGCCCAAAACTCATAGTTTCTTCTTTTTTAATGAATAAAACCACCCATTATTTTTATTTTTTCATAAATATGCACATTTACTTTTAACATTGAACAAAACTACATATTAATTAACAAAATTCAACACAAAAGTGACAAAACCAACTTTATTTTTTAAAATTTTACAAAATCACATATTATTTCCAAAATTTTTATTGCAATATTTGTAAATGTGATTGATCAATATTTCCAAAAATTTTAGTGCAATATTTCCAAAATTTTTTATTGCAATATTTTTAACACATATTATTTTTCAAAACAATATTTAACTTATATCTCATTAACTTTAAACATTTGTAAATGTGATTGATCAATTTAACCAAATGCTTGATTATAATTTATTTGAAAAAGAAAAGTAAATTTTATTTAGTTATTTTTCTTCTTGTAAAAGAAAAATATAATAAGAGATTAATCATTCTTATTTTATTAGGTTTTATGTATTCCAAACAAAAGAAATGAATAACACCTTCTTTTATTACACAAGAAATGATTTTGTGCATTTTTTAAAGCATAAAGGGTGGTTTTACACAAAGTATGGTTTTACAAAGTATTTTTTTATAATGTATAGGTTAACTATTTTTGTTCACATAATAAGATAGTGGATTTGTGCAAAATTTTGTAAATAATGGGTGATTATGTACATGCAATATTTGGCAAATAATGAGATTTATTTTTTATAAAATATGAAAAATATGTAACGGATCTTTTGTGTAATGTCAAAAATAATAGTTGATTTTCTTCAAAAAATTTTTTGGAAAGAATGGGTATTTTTTGCTACAACTTTGGCAATAATGTGTGATCTTATTAATTTAAAAAAATAAAGGTGATTTTGTCAATTTTGTTTTAAATTTAGTTAAATGATAAGTAGTTTTGTTTAATGTTAAAAGTAAATGGGCATATTTATGAAAAAATAAAAATAATGGGTAGTTTTATTCATTAAAAAGAAGAAACTATGAGTTTTGGGCATGAGCCGGACTTTTGACAAAACTCAGGGGTACCATCCGGACAAAAAAAAAGTGTGGGACACCATCCGGAATTGTCAAAAACTCGGGGGTACCAAACGGAATTTCCCTATATATATATATATATATATATATATATATATATATATATGGATGGTAACAGGGGCGGAGCTAGGAATATTCTCAGGGATGCTCAATTTTTTTTATAATAGATGCTTCTTAGATCGTGACAGAAGGCATTGGTGAAGGCATTGATCCACTTGAAGAAGTTCATGACATAAGTTAAAAAAAATGGAGATGAATTAGAATTAGGAATAGGTGAAGGCATTGATCCACTTGAAGACACACCATTTGCAATAGATGCTTCTTAGATTGTGTAATAAACAAGCAAAATTACAAATTCAAAATCACAAAATCTAAGTTCTAACTTCTAACCTAATACAAAATCACAAAATTGAAAGGTTTAGAAGGAGACAAGGAGGTAAAAAAAAAAAAAAGATTGAAGGTTTATAAGGAGGTAAAAAAAAATAAAAGAAATTTTGAAAAAGGGGAGCCCAAGGGGAATTGAACTGCCGACCTTCAACTCTTTATATGGGCTACCTACCAGTTGTGCGACAAGACAATGTTGCTCATTAAGCACCTCTTATATATATATATATATATATATATATATATATATATATATATATATATATATATATATATATATATATATATATATATATATATATATATATATATATATAATGTTTTTTTTATATATTTTTCCAGGGGGAATGGCTCGAGCCACCGCATGCCCCCCTGCCTCCGCCCCTGTATGGTAATGTCCCACATTCATATATTGATACCGTTAATAATTCGTGACAACATAGGAGACCTCATAGTTGCCGATGAAAAAGTTATTGGTTTTCAAAAACCGTTAATGGCCGAGGCACTAGCTTTAAGAGAGGGAGTCCTCAGAGCCCTTGAAATGAGAATCCCCAACATAATTATTGAAGGAGACTCACTTACAATCATAGATCATTTACGATCTAAAACAAAATGTCTGTGGGAAATTGAGCTAATTATGTCTGATATTAGCACTCTTATAACTGGGTTTTACGAAGTGTCGTTTTCTCACGTCCTTCGACCTTCGTAGCGGCAATTTCGTAGCAGATAGGGTTGCACACCTTGCTCATATTGCCCCCACCCATTCATTTCTCAATGATCTAGGTCTTAACGACCTCATCCGAAAGGATGCTATCGAATAGCATTGCGCTTCTGAATTCTTACTCATAAAAAAAAAATTGATACCATTAATATAAGAGAAGATATAAAGCATGAATGAACATTAGTGGAGTAACTTCGTGTAATATCATTTTCCAAAGGCACCATGATTGTTAATTATGTTATCTTATGCCATCTTTTTTACTTATTTTGAACAATTTTTAAGTATTTGACATTGTTAAGCTAATATTGTATTAGTGTTGGGTTAAAATTAATATTATATTCTAGTATTGGGTAGGTTCAATAAAAAGATGACAAAATATTTTATCACAAAATTTAAGGCCTTTTCTTCGCAGGATGAGTTAATGTAAACTCGTAGTATTTTTTTTAATTAAATAATACGGTAGACGAGAGTCTTAACTAGATCCACTCGCACATCTAGATAATGTGCTATTAATTATTTAAAGATAATAGTTTTGACATTGAATAGTGTTACATCCACCTTTCACCAATAAGAGGTGTTAAAACTTTTCCTCACAAAAATTAAACTTGTAATCCAATAGTTTCTCAACATGATGATAAATTAGTTTACACATTATAATACCAAATAAATTAAAAGCAACCTATAAATATAAAGCACCAAACATGGCCTAACTAACAAACCCTAATAAAAGCATCAATAATTTTGATGTTTAATTTTGATGTTTTTTTTTTAAATTTAAAGTTATCTTATTGTAATTTTAGGTTTAATAAGCAATTTTTTTTACTGACGGCCTTCTGCGTAGGGTTCATCAAGCCATCTTTCGATGGCTTCAAGATCGCTCAGTCGATCTACTTCTTACCTACTGTAAAAAAAAATATAAAAAAAACCTTATAAAAGATATCTCTTCCTTATAGCTTGAAGTTTCTAAATTCAATCCTAATAAATAAAGCACATACAAACATATACTACCAAAGGAATACCAAAAAAAATGGTTGTCTCTTTCCCTCACCATGTTAAATTATGTTATGACTCATCACTTTCATCACAAATCCACATAGATTGATGGGTCCAAAAATAGCTAATGAGACACATTTGGGGGGATAAGGAATCTCATTTGTGTGTCGTTGCAAAAACCAGTTTAACACCATATTCTCTCAACAATTCATTATTCCCTACTCTTTGATGTACACCAATGGGCAATGAACAGGGCCGGTCAGAGGACGGTTCATACGGTCGAACGACACATGGCTCAAAATTTTTAGTCTTTTTGTTTTAGTGGTTGTAAGAACACTCTATTTCCCTCCCTCCTGAGTTCGATTGGCCCTGCCAATGGAGCAATACATGTGATCTAGTTAGCACTTAGCTAAAGGAATGAAATTATTAAAGGAAGCAATACATGGTGGGTGGCTCTTAGCTCTCATGATTAGCCATATGGCATATTAATTTGTAACACAATCACTACTTATGTTTTGGGCCTAATTGAACACCTTTTTGTGTGGGAATTTGATGCCCATCGCTTTGGAGATGGTAACAACATAACCCCACAAAATTAATGGATAAATTGGAATTTAAAGAAGTGGTCGATTTGTGTCCATCGGTCGGGATCTACTTATTGCTTTGTCTTTTTGCTTCTCAGTGACCGGAAACATACCATTCATTGCTGTTTGTTGGGGTTTTATGTTATCTTCAATACAATTGAGAGCAACAACAACTGAGTTAATAATTAATTAGTTCCAGGATAATCTATGACGAATACAATATTTATTAAAACTATGTACATTAATTATATTGATCAGTTTATAAGCTTTTAATTGGTCGTTGTCATATGTCATGGCCGGCCAATAGCATATTTGGGATGCACTCAACTTAATTATTTAAGTGTTATATTTATGTGTTTGGTATAAGTTTGGGTGTGAGTGGGCTTTTAAGATAGCTTAGGTTTATAGTATTAATGTTTGGGATAAGTTTGGGTATGTGTGAGCTTTTTAGGATAATTGATGTTGATGAAATAGTTTAAGCGAATCTACAGTGAATAATATAATTGTTTAATATGTCTTGAATCATTGTTGACCGGCGATATATTAGGGGTTCAAGGGGACAGAGTATCTCAGGGGACGACGCGTCCCTTTACGTTATGCAATGTATTGTAAACCGGGCTATCGTCTATTTGTTTTGGGCTTTCAATCCATTGTCAATTTTAGGGTTTCATGAGTCTCTACATATATTTATAAAACGCCGATCTCTTATAACCCTAATCTGTTTTTATCTCCTCTGATACAAAATTAGTTCTATGTCTGTCGATTGTAGGTAACACATCATTGCCGAACCACATAAATCTCTATGTTTTTCTTCTCTTTTATCATTCTCGTTACAACAATAATTAATTTGGTTTTATGATATGACCAAGGTGGTTGATAGTCCAGAACATCCTTGGTGGTATAGAAAGTATGAACTTCTAGGGGTTTTAGGAAATAAATGATTGAGCTTTAATTTTATTTTTTATTTTTTATTTAAAAAAAAAAAGAGTAAACTTTTAGGGGAAACAGTAGGGTGCATAGTTGCATTTTGGGAACCGTCCCATATGTTCGACACTTTGATGGCCCTTTTTCGATCCAAATATCCGTCCTTAATTTCTCAACTCTTTTAGTTGCTTTTCTTTTTCAAAAACTCTGGAAATCGATCTACTTGTAGATAGTGTTTATAACCAAATTTTAAAAGGAAGTTCTAGTTTTGTAACGAGTTTTGAGTAGGGGTGTAATTCGAGTCGAGCTTGACATGTTCAAGCTTGTTCATTTGCTAAACGAGTTCGAGTCGAGCCGAGCCCAATTTTTAAACGGACTTTCTTTTTTGTTCAAACTCGGCTTGTTTTAGTAAATGAATGAGGTCGAACCGAGCTTTTTTCGAACTTAAGCAGTTTTAGTTTGTCATAACATATTAACTTAAAGAAAATTTTAGAAATTCCATATTAATCGAGCTATTCGAGCCTAAATCGAACGAGCCGAGCTTTCAACCGAGCTTAAAATAATATTCAGGCTCGGCTTGTTTTAGTAAATGAATGAGGTCGAACCGAGCTTTTTTCGAACTCTAAGCAGTTTTAGTTTGTCATAACATATTAACTTAAAGAAAATTTTAAAAATTTCATATTATTCGAGCTATTCGAGCCTAAATCGAACGAGCCGAGCTTTCAACCGAGCTTAAAATCATATTCAGGCTCGGCTTGTTTAGGTAAGTGTACGAGCTCGAGTCGAGTTTTTTTCGAGTCGATCTCAAGCTGTTCAACTCATATATCAACTCTAGTTTTGAGAGCTTTATACTCCATAATTTGAGAGTTCTTATACTTAATTTTATAATTTAATTATATTAAGCTATTTGATAAACTAATCCAATCGAACATTTGATTAGCTTATGAGAAATAATTTTTTTGTAAAAAAAAACTTATCTTATCTGATTAAAAAAACAAAAAAAAAACTTCTTAACCGCTATAAAATTTAAACTATTAAAAAATCAAATATTTAAATAGAGTTGGTGCATATGAGGACAGTTTATCATCTAATTAAAGTTGAAAAATAGTTTTTGTCTTTAGATTATAAAATCCGTTGCAATTAGACCTATCAAAACATGACCCGACCCGAAAAATCCGACCCATACGTCAGGTAATTTTATGGGTTTGAACCCGGTGTTTTAGACCCGGGACTCGAAATCAATCCGAACCCGAAATACTGGACTTTTAGGGTCAAGACCCGGTGACCCGTTGGGTCAAAATCGACCCGGTGAGTCATCGTCATGTATACGCCACACAAGCACCAGATTGACCCCATATAGATCAACCATGCAATTGTATTCATTAAGGTCACTCATAAGTTAAATAACATATATATTTTATAATTATAGTAGGTTTAGAATCTTTATTTGTATAAATATGATTTTTATGCTTAAAATATTATTATTATTATTATTATATTTTAATAATATTTATAAATTTAATTATAATAATATTATTATTTAGTTTAATCAATATCAATATATAATACTAAAACAGAGGCGTGGAAATCCTATGTGGCGGGTTCTAGTGTGATTCGCTTGCGTGTCGTTCTCTGGTGCAATCTGGCCCGGGTCTTTGACACTTAATTTAATGATGATCCAATATTTTTATGCCATGTCAGGCGATTACCTCATCTATTTATACACGTGTCATCCTATGCGTCTATTTTAATTGAAGATTAAATTTATTTTTATTATCAATATTCAACATCATATCTTACAAATCTTATCATTTTACCTTTGTTTTATACATATTTTATCTAGGAAAAAATCTAGATTAGATTAATTGATATGAAAAAGATTAGATTTGTTTTATATATCAATAACAAAAAGATAAACACTATTCAATTAAACAAATTAATTTAATGTTTTGTGTATTCCCATTATCCCATGACTGTTGAATTAACCTCAAGATTTAAGTACGTAGCTACTTTTTTTTTTTTGAGCGATAGGTATAGCTACTAATATCATTAACTGATATATAAAACTATTTATAATTCAATATATACTTATTACCAAAATTTACTTGTGCTTTTTTTTTTACGTAGCTACTAATAATATCATTAATTGATATATAAAACTATTTATAATTCAATAAATACTTATTACCAAAATTTATTTGTGCTTTTAAAAAAAATCACCATGAACCCTAATTTTATATATTTTATATAGATATATTATATATGATTATATTTTATATATGTCAAATAACAATTAACGACGTCGTATGGTACATATATATTTTATATAGGATTAGGCATTGTATAGTACATATATATTTTATACAGAATTATACATATATTTCTTTTCTAAAATTTTGTCATCAAATTTGACGCATGGTACATTTTTTTTAAAGGTTGACGGCATGCATATTCATCCAAATTGCATGCATGCATAATATTAGATAGATTATTTATCTAAAAAGATAAATTTATTACCTAATTAAGATATAAGGTTGAATATTTATAAATAAAAAATTCTAATTAAGATATAAGGTTATATTGGATAGATTATTTGATCTAAAAAGATAATTTTTCTACCTAATTAAAACACAAGGTTGAATATTTATAAAAAAAAAAAATGGGATCATTAATTGAGATGATAAAATTATATTGACTTATTAATGACATGGTTTCAAAAGATAAACATGCAGTCTATTTATAATTTTCTGTTTATGTTCCAACATACATGTTGTAATTTGATTATATATTCCCATTATTCCTATTTAATTTTCTGTTTATGTTATGTTATGATGTCAGTGTGTAACACCTTTATTTATGCTTCATAACTTTTTTTTAAAATTGTTTTCTTCTTCTTTTAGGCCCCAACTGTTGCCATTGTTTATTTTTTAGTGTTAAAACTCAAAGACTGAAATTCAGCAAATGAAAATGAGTAATCAATACCAATCATCTTATCAATTTTACCTTAAGTTATTTTATAAATATTTTATCTAGAAAAAATCTTGATTAGATTAATTTATATGAAAAAAGGCTAGATTAGTTTTATCACTAATGAAAATGGATTAAAATATATATAGAGAGAGAATCATTATATTATATTATATTATATATATATATATATTCTATTAAATTATTAAACAATCACATTAACCAATAGATATAGTTCAAATCCATAAGTGTTTATCTTTAACAAACAATTAATTTTTAAACCAAATTTATGCAAATATTACTCACATCCCAATTAATTTATAAAGCAAATTTATATAAATATTAGATCCATTATACATATTGCTTTGTTTAGCGATAAAATAATTTTGTTTTATGAAAAAATTTGGTAAAAGAATAATTAAATTACATCATACAAATTGCAATTTCAAGCCTTTATTCTGTCTTAAAGATTAAATTTTATCATTAAGTATTCATAAATATATATATATATAAATTAAAAAGTAAAAAATAATATTTATATAATTTTTATGATACACAATTTGTACCTGAATAATAAAAGTCATACAAAAAGCCGCGAAAATCGCGGACAATAATACTAGTTTGACATATTTTTATTACAATTTGATTTTGATATTATTTTAATATTTTTAAAAAGCTTCAAAAAGTTCGAGTTTTTTGACCCGGTGGGTCGACCCGAACCCGGGACAAACCCGATTTGGCTTGACCCGGAACGACCGATAACTCGATTTACTCGGGACACGAATGACCCGATTGACAGATCTAGTTGCAATTATGTTTTTATTGGGAATACCAATAATCTCTAAAATAAATATGGAATTATTGCCTCCATATAAACCCATAAAACTTGAATAGTCAAACAAAGTCTTCAATTAAGGATTGAATATGGCATAATTCCCAATTAGAGAGTTTAAGTGCACATTATGTTTGAACACAAGTTATGAAACTCAACAATTTGAGACCTCTCTATGTACTATTAATTAATGTGATCGATCTATTCAAGAATATTATATACAAGATCCCCCAACTACATGGGATAACACTACTCTTCACATCAACTTATGTAAGCAATCCACATTATTAGATCCTTAATTTAATTGAATTGGTAGTTGATCATGTTAAACTAATTATAGTTTTATAGTATGAAAGATAATTAATATATGATTCATTATTGGAAGTGAAATTGAAGTCATTAAGCATCATCCTTTGTCAACTTCTAAATCATTAAATTTTAGATATACTTTTTTATATGCTAAAGAATGAGTCAAATTGTATAATTACGCCGCGTGGCATCTAAGTTTTTATAAAAAATGATACTTATAAGATTCAAACTATATTAAAAAAAAATCATATTAAAGAATTTGGAAAAAAAAGGTGTGGCTGAGAGGCAATGTGCGGCAGAGAAGTTGATTGGTGATTCCATACCGTGTTTAGATATTTTGATTGGGTTTGTTATATTTTATTATCTACATTTTTCATATTTTAATCTTAGTGTTACCATAATCACAATTAATTATGAGTTATAACTTTTCTTAAATGGCGCATTTGATAGTATTAATTAACTAACTAGAGTGGGCATGTAACTAACCAATTTATTAGGATTTTGGATGTTCATTTTGGTTTCAAATATATTCGAGCTTGAGTTATTTTTGGAGCAATATTGTAATATCTGTGATATGATTAAGTGATATTTTTAAAAAAAAAAATTAAAAGATTTTTTTTTGTAATATAAAAATCTTTTTAAAAAAAAGTTTTTTTGGGGGGCAAAATGAAAAGGACTTGACTTGAAAGTTGAAACTGACGAAATAATATTCAAAGTTATTAATTATGTGGCATTTCAGTGAATGTAACATCATTTAGCAAAAATCTACCAATTGGACCAACTCCAGGCATAGTAAAGACTTTCAACAACTTTCGGCTTATAAAAGGAGTTGTAAAGTCTATTTTTGTCTTAGTGATTAAACGTGTTATACACGAGTAATATTTCAAGCTAATTGGTTGGCTGATTGCCTAGAAAAATTAACAAAATTTGTTTGCTTTTCAATTAGGGTTTCATACTTTCATGTATATGTATCTAATGAACCTCCAAAGGAAATTTTAAAAGTTATGCTAGAGGATGTAAAACATGTAGTTCAATTCATAGTTTTCGAATTTAGCTAGGGGTGTATCCATGAAAATTGCTTAGTAGTAGTCGTATGATCAAGTGGTCACGAGTTCAATTCGAAAACAAGTGTTCTTCAAAGACTGAATTTGCTTAGGCCATGTTTATCAAGAGATGCTAGAGATACTAGAAATATTAATTTTTTACTCTTCTCTTTCCGCCACATCATCCTAATATCTCATTCTTACTTTTTCCATTTTATCAGTAAATCCCTAGTATCCCAAAACTCATCTTTTCCAAACACAAAAATTTACAAATATACCCCTCTTCAAATTTTTTTTATTACTACTAAAAGATAATTTAAAATAAATTTTGGGTATTATTACATCTAATTGAATTCAAAGAAAAATATTTTTTTTTTAAATATAGTCAAATATATTTAAAATTGATGTCTATACGTAAAGAAAAATAAATCTAGTATTGTGATATTTTTTTATTTTTTATTTTTGACATTTTCATTGTCGAAAATTACATTTTGTAATTGTAAAAAAAACACTCGGTAGATATAATCCTAGCCGTCCAAAACATAAGATCAAAGCCATCCACTTCTTGCCTCTCATGGAGTGACACCTGTCCACCCAATTGCAACATGTCTGACGCCAGCTTTAGTGGAACACCGAGTTTTGAGTATTCTTACCGCTAACCGACGTCGTTTTGAGAAAAAATTTCCGAAAATAAAAAAAACGACTGACACAGCATTAATTATAGGCGATACTTGCTAGAATACTAGAGGTAGTATCCCATAGAAAAAGCACCGATAAACATGCCCTAGTAGTTGCAAAAATTGAAGTTTTGGGTTGATTGGCAATGACACATTGGGTTCATTAACCAGTGTGGTTGGCACATGAGAGTTTTTTTAAGAAGGTGAAGCTCTTTTTTCAGAGGGAGGTGGTGATTTTTTTTTTTAGAGTATGGAGATATGGAAGGTGAAGATTTTTTTTTTATAAAAATGATCTTGTAAGGTTTGGAAGATATTTTGGTGGTGAAATGATAAAAATACTAGGTAACTTGTGCTTCCAAAAAAAATCCGGAACCCAAACCCCCAAAGCTTGCACCTAAGATTTTTTTTTTGCCTCCTACTGCAACTCCTGAAGCTCCCATCAAACATCACAACTTTAGGTTTTTTTTTTTTGGTTGTTGTTGGAACCCCTAAAGCTACCACCAAACACACGCTTAGGCGTTGAGGATCTAGAAATTTCTAACACCAGCAAAATCATCAATGCTTTTGGACTGCTAGGATCGGAAATGGGTAATGCGCAGTGGCAGCATGGTTCTTGCAAATAGGGATGAAGCTTGTGAAACATCAAATTATTGATCACTTCCATCAAATAAGCACCGAAGCTGAAACTAATGAAGCGACTTATCTTCATGGAATGAATCAAAGCCAGTCATTCAAGTATCAGCAGAAGACAACGAAGTTCATACCAAAGAAACGCAGCATTATAACATGACCGAAAGTGATTCTGTGTAGGAGAGCAAGGGCTGAACATAAAGGGCAATAGAGAGCTGCTGGTTACTCTCAATCCTATTTAGCAGAAAATGCCGGAAACAGCAGTCATGGTATCCTGATTTGAGCAAGCTGAACAGAAAAGAAGCTATGCTGTGATTCTTGAACGCCCTTTTGCTATTCTTCGAGCAATGACCCTTCGCCCACCCTTGGTTGCCTTTCTGGTAATGTGATTAGAACATCAAATCATTAGTCATGCAATCTATTAAACTTTTCTTTAAAAAAAAAGCCATTATGTGGGACTACAAAATAATCCTATAAAAGCAAAATTGTGTTTAATCAAGCATTATCCATATATGTTTTGACAGTTCATCTCCCAAACTAATTATATCATTACCAAAGTCTCAGTTTTAACAATTACAGAACCCTGTGTTCTTAATATTTTTATACAGCTAAAAAAGGTATGGCTGTTCAATTCCTAACAAAAAATGAATACTAGGTTTTAAAATGAAATTGTTCTCATTTCTCAATCGGGTGGTTTCATTCAATTAATCATCTTCCAATCATGTTGATCTAGCGATCAAAATTCAGCAGGATTAAGAATCATAGAACATTAAACGAGAACCAAACAAGGCAAGGATTACATATCATATGTAATTTCATCTTTTAAATTAAGCAACATGTGAATTAAACAGGGAGGATAATAATACCGGGCAAAGAAGCCATGTGTCCTCTTACGACGAATGGTGCTTGGTTGGAAGGTTCTCTTTGGAAGCAAAATCATCTCCTCATTTGACGAGTCATTGCCTGTTCAACATCAGCGAAGAATATGTATCATCAATGGCACATAGCATCAAACGAGGGACAAGCGCACACAGACAACCAACTTCACTAGGGAAAAATGGACCAGAGAAAGGTTCACTTCCACTTTACAAGGCATTGCAAGGAAGAACAAAATTTCTCAAGCCCTGGTGTTGAATAACAAACACAACAGGCCAAGACCAAATCAGCATAAATCAGATGAAAAGGGCTGTGATTAAACCATATCAGCAGAAATCAACCACATGCTATCGCAGACAGACAACAATAATAAGCTACAAGCAAGCATAACATGCCAAGATCACATGAGCATAAATCAATCAAAAATGGTGGTGATTAAACTATATCAGCCTAAGTGAACCACATACTTAAAGTAAGAAAAATATCTTAGATTATTGAAGATGAATAGCTAACAAAAGGGATGCTGATGTTAGCAATTCACCAATATCAAACACTTTTGTCAGCAATTTTGTCTTCATTTCAAGAGAATTTCCCCAATATCAAACTCTCCTGATCAGGATTGCAGAATCTGAAGGAACATAACTTTCAAACTCCCAATACCAACATACAGCAAAATTCCATCACTTAATGGTGCTAGGAATCGATTTCAAGCCTGGCTAATCACCTAACAGAAACAATCGAATTTGATTCCACAAACGGAAAATGCAATTCCAGAAAATTGAAAATAAGGAAGAACAAAGGAAATTCGCATTCTTTAATCAGAAACCAAACAGCATCACAGATCCAAAGCCAAAAACAACAAATGATGATTACCATCTGGTAAGAAAAACTCAAGTGAAGGCACTCCACAAGGATGAAGAAACACTTGATTTGAAACTGAAGGCCTTTCCAAATCCTCGAAACTCTCATCTTCCAATTTCTTCCCACCGCTCCCCGTCACTGTTCATCAACCCAAAATAAACAGAGAGCACTCCCACAAATCACAAACATAGACCAAGAAAGAAAGAGATTACCATTAGGCAGGAAGAATCGAAGGGAAGGGATCCCACAAGGGGAGCGGAAGAACAGCTCCTCGGAGTTCAAATTGCTGGCCGAGACGGCGTCGTTTTGGTGGAGACCTAGATTCCTAGACAACCAAATTCGGCCATTTGGATTGGAAGATTTGGGAGTTAGACCTGAGTTAACTGCACGAGAGAGAAACGAAGCGCCTGTGCGCAGTAGGGTTTTAGACGCCATTTTTGGTCTAGCTGAGCAGGAGAGAGAGAAAGAGGTGTTTTGCAATTGAGAAGAGAGAGAATGTGAAAACGGGCCTTCACCCGTTTCAAATGTTTATGGGCTATTTTATTGGAGCCCAATTAGCCCAGGGCATCCCCAATGCTACATCTTACACATTCCCAATCTTATTTATTCGTAGTATACTCTAGGGAAATAACCCGCGGGTACCCGCTCCACCCGTATTAATTTTACGGGTGAAAACCCATAAAAAAGTGGGTGACGGGTGAAGCGGGTGCGGGTGAAGTAGGTGATAGATGGATTATGAGTGAAGATTTTTCACCCGCACACCAGCCCCGCAAACCCGCATAAAACCGTAAAATTTATATATATAATGTGTGATATTACGATTTTACCCTTTTCAAGTTTAACTTCTACAAACCCTAATCCTTGATTAGTACTTTGCCCACTAAATTTCAATTAGAATGGATATAGTCTCGGCTTGCTATTCCACGTTATAGCAAGGGATATACTGCATTAGTATATGATTAGTATAGAGATATATACCTTTCCACTTTCAAAATTCAATTAGCTCGTGATTTCAGTGCTTTGCCGATCAAAAATATAAATACATAAACACAACCCCTTTGTAATTTTGAGTTAGAATTGGACTACTTGTGTTGATTTGGCTTTTTCTTTTGTTTCACCCATTGGGTACCTACTTCATCCGCATCACCCGCGCGGGTCGGATGTGAGTGAAAAGGTTTGAGGGTGATGGATGGAGCGGGTGAAATTTTTTACCCACGGGGGCGGGTGATGGAGTGGCTTCATTCACCCATAACCCGCCCCATTTCTACCCCTACTCTAGAGCATTTAGACGCAGTGTTCTAAAAGAGCTAAGATGGTGCCAAGACACTGGAAAGATCCACACCGTCCTAAATTTGGCCTTGGTGGAGTAGCTTGGTGGGGAAGGACCTTGGCCGGAATGGAACGACACCTTGGCGGGTGCAATACAGAGATTTGGCAGCCTGGACGGGCGCATGATGAAGAATCGACGGCCTTGGCGGGTGCAAACGGGGCTTGGCAAGAATGATTTTTGCTGGGTGCTGGAAAGAGGTTTGACGGTCTTGGTGGTTTTAAATTGAGTTTATTTAGTTTTTGATGGTTTCAAAGCTCTCAATTATGAAATTGTGACACTAATTTTAACATATCTACGTGATTTTATGTTTGATTCGAATAAATTTAAAATGAAAATGGTGATTTTTTATTTGATATGTTACAAACTTGAAATTAATTCATAATTTATTACATCATCTGTTTTAGACATAGCTCATGGATAAATATAAGAATAATAAAAAAACATTCTGTCCACCAAAAAACCGCTAAAAAGTCGTCAAACCGTCTTGGCATTTAGCGTTACCCTATTGACAAGCGTCCACCAAGCGTTTTTTAGAACATTATCTATACAACCTCAGCCTTCTATCATGGTCTGCCTAACCAGCCCATCTTTCTCAATCGAGAAGATAAATGGAAGTCATAAAAAAGAGTCTGATTGTATCGGGGATCCGAAACGATTGTGGTTGTTCCAGGCCGCGGAAATGGATTGATAGCGTCACTAAGTTCAGCTCTTATTAACCATACAGAAATTGATGATGCAGTTCATAAAGCAAGGACAAGGTGAGACAATTATCCTTTCATTAGATTTAGTTTATATGAAAGTACAAACGATCAAATCAGGAGAGAAAAAACAAATACAACAACAAAACCCTTGAAAACATTAGGGATTGAAAAACTAACACCCTTTTGCAGTGGGAAATGTTCCCTTAAGCTTCCAAGGTGCATATAAAGGCCTTAGGAAGTAAGGGTAAACACTAA
This sequence comes from Persicaria maculosa, assembly GCA_963922045.1. Lineage (NCBI taxonomy): Eukaryota > Viridiplantae > Streptophyta > Magnoliopsida > Caryophyllales > Polygonaceae > Persicaria > Persicaria maculosa. The sequence continues at coordinate 9,234,746 of OY998253.1, forward strand.
ACAATACAAAAGAAGTTAACAGTTACTATATGAAACCAACGTGCTTGTTGGTTAAACCTCGTATATTTCACTGTAAACATATAAAAAAAAATGATCATTTAAGCGCAGTGGCAATCCATTCTTCAACTGCTGTTTGTGTGTCCGACCCTGGCTGGGATGGAAGGGAGATTGGGGTAACAGCAACCTGTCAAAAAATCCGGATTGATCAGATAATCAGATTGAGGGATGGAAGGCCACATTTGTTGTCATTTGAGAGTGTGTGATCAACACTTACAAATCCGTCTTCAAGTGCTTTAATGTCCAAATCCTCATCTGTATATTCCATGTCCTTGGGTTGGAACTGCCATAGACATAGAGAAACAGGATTTAGCAAAATGAATAAATGTTGTGAAATAGTAAAATGTTGGACCAAATCTGAGCTGGTTTTCGATGCAGCTGACAAGATATGTCTAACCTCTTGTCGGAAATACTTCTTGGCACGCTCAGGGCCAGATTTTTCAGCGGCTCCAACAGATTCAATCTCAACATTCTGCTTTTGGGCATTCTGACGTCGGGCTGCAGCCTGGTCAAAGAAGCATAAAACCGTGCGCATAAGAAATGGATACGAGTAAAAGTAATGAGGATTTACATGATTTATCATTGTATACTACTCACAGCAGCAGATGCATCTCGGCCTAGCTGAGCAAGTTGGATACCGATAGCTTGTTGTTTAGAAGGATTTCTCGTGCAAGAAACAGCTCTCCAGCTTGGACTGGAACGCCATGAACTTTGCTTTGTCACTTTAAAACCCTGCAGCAAACAAACATGTTCATCAATTGAAGAGATTATAATACATACTAGTGCAGTAGGATGAACAAGAAAAGTTCAACAACAATATATTCCTAGCTAAGCTTGGCACACTAAGGTAGTAATAAAAACAGAACCTCGAGTCCCAGAAATCAATTTTAGCAAGGCAGACCTTGTTTGTTGAGGGAGATGTAGGAATCTCTACGTTGAGTGAGCAACTTTTAGGGAACACACCCTTCTCTATGTCCCTCATAGCAGCATTAATTATTGGTATGCAGACCGCCACAGCATCATCAAAATTGCTTACTTTGCTTCCATCTTCTTTCCTGTAAATAGTGAATAGGAACTAGAAATCAAATAATAGTGCATTGGAAAGAAAGGGAAAGCAGAAAAGGAGAGAGAACTTCAAATGCAAGCTCTTAATCACCAGTTCAAAGATATTGACATCGAAGGTACACCATTGATCAAGGCTTCTCGTGCTCCAGCAACAACACCAGAGTGAAACCTAGAAAGATTTTGAAGAAATAAATGCAAAAGGTTAAGGATAAACCCATAGCAACACAAATTACAGAAAGGCATGAGCTCTTATTAGTAATTACACTTATCAAAATATGACATGACTTGCAAGCCTGATCCACCAACCACATAATTCTAGAGATGGGATGTACTATTTTCAACCCGTAACCGTATATCAGAGTTATTCGATTCATAATAATACTCTGTACAAACTACAAACTACAGACATAAACTAACTCGAAACCATTAATGATCCAGATTTAGACACGTAACCAGAAAATACATGGCCCTCGAATGACTCAAACCTAACCCAGCCACCTGGTTGGCGGATTTAACCTTTATCAATACATAAATCGAATTTTAACAATCAAATTAAAAATGTGTCACTGGATCAACATAAGTGCAGCAAATCAGTACTTTCAAGAAACTGACAATGAATCACCACTGTCAGCCATTGGAATCCACGAAATGGAAGTGTAGGGACAAGGAAAAAGAGACAACTCACATGTGATGGCCACAACTTGACCCACGGTTGATTCCACTGATGACCTGAGGATCAAGTGAAGAGAAATGAGCACTCATTATGAATTACAGTAAACCAAGAGTTTATGATACGGCGATATTGCTTACCAGAAGAGGCTTTGACCAAGAAAACAGTGCCCCAGAAAATGCAAGCGAAACACAATCAACAGGAGTCCCTAAGCACATCATAAAACAAACAAACATTGAGATGATGAGGTTCATATTGGTTCGTGTTTCTGATTTACTGTGATAGATAAACCATTTACCAATCTCTGATAATTCAATTTATCCCTCTTTTTTCCACTTCAAATAAAACAACAAACAAAATCTATAACTCCTTGAATTTTGATGTCACACCAATTACTAAACAAGACCAAAGATGCTCTCCCAATTTAACATTTTAGCAATACAAAAGGAACCACTGTGGACAATCTAAAGCCCATAAAGAGAATTTGCTTCATCGAGCAGTAGCAATTTCCATATATTTATAATTGTGCTGAGAAGAAGAAATTGGCCAATGAAAAAGACCAACATAAAGAAAACAGAGACAGTACTCTAACCATATACTTCATAAGCTTTAGCGCCACTAATATCCGCAGAGCTTACAGCCACAGTCTCATCCACAGTCATTGAATGCCCGGAAAATGATTTATCCCTTCAATCAAACAACCAACACATCCAAAAGGAAAATAAATAAATACATTAGCTGATGAATCAGCAAAATGTCGACGATTCCAGTTGCGAAAGAGGAAACGAAACAAGAAGAACTCACGATTGAGGAGCAAGGACATGGACATTGTAGAGGCCCTCACGGACAAGCGCTTCAACGAGCTGAACAAGTCCAGGGGAGTCAATACCATCGCCATTGGTGACCAGAACGATAGGCTTGTTGCAATCTTCATCGGGAATCGAGTCAGAGGCGCCCGGAGGGGGGGCCGGAAGGCGATGAATCGTCAGAATCAGCGCCTTTCTTCTTGCCAAGCACGTCTTGGAGGTTGGCGACCAGATTTGGGGGCATGAGATTGCTCATTGTGGTAGTCGTGGAGAGGAAGAGAGAGAGAGATTCGAAATCGGATTTGGATTGATAGGAATCAGTAGCGAAGAGGATATCTAGAGGAGATCGAGAGGAAGGAGAAGGAGAAATTCAAAACCCTAGAGATGGAGGGGAATTGAAAAATGGAGGGGCTTGAAAGGTGGGAAAAATTATTTGAGTGATCCAAATTCGCTGTTGGAACGGTTAAAACGGGGTTTTATTATTACTGTCCCCTTGTTATTAAGAGAGATGTTAGGGAGTCTCCTAATCTTGTTTAAGGCAAATTAAGCAAACTAGCAAAGCCACACACACATTTTCTTTCTTTTGCATTTATTTAGCTATTTTACCCTTTGTTTTAAGAAAAAAACTCTTTTTTTGAACTCGCTCCGCCGCCAAGGTCGTTACTCATTAAGGTTGTCAAAACCCGCCTAAACTGCAAAGACCCGCCATAAAATCCACCTAAAACCGTGACTCTAGCCTACCAGCAAGTATTCGACAAGCATTTTTTAAAACATTGATATTGGGAAAAGTAATGTGAAAATACAGTATTACTTTATACACCAGTAATAGCCTTTTAGTATAATTTAAAAATCAGGATTTCTAACCTATGCCTCAAAGCTAAAGAAAAAGACTTATTTTTAGAGGTGGCAAAATCTGACCCGACCCGAAAACCCGATCCGACTCACCTGAACCCAGACCCGACCGAAACCCGAAAATCTAGTGTCATGCACAACTCGAACCCGAGCCCGACCCGTTTTGACCCGATACCCGAATGGACATGAACATTGACAAAACCGACCCGACCCATACCCAACCCGAACAAAATCTGACTCTTCCTTATAATTACTTTAGTTTTTTTATTTTTAAATACTCAAATAATGTGAATTACATATAATGAGACCTAACATACTATACTAAATAAATGAAGTTTAATAGTCAATAATTAAGATTAACAAAAAAAATCATCATTTTATAATAAAACTTAATGTGACCCGTCTTGACCCAACCCGACCCAACCCGAAATCCATTTGACCTGAACTTACCCGATCCGAAAATTGCCACCTCTACTTATTTTGGAAAAATATTTCCATAATCATGACTAGGGGTGTTATGTGAACACGAGTAGCTCGAATTCGACTCGTATTCACTCGATAAAAACTCGACTCGAGCTCATTCATTTTCTAAACGAGCCGAGTATGAGCACATTTTTAAGCTCAGTCCAAAGCTCGACTCGTTCAAATTAAACTCAAATAACTAGAATTTTATGAAATTTCTAAAATTTTCTTTAAGTTACTTTATAATGATATAATGAGCATGTAAATTGCCCAAAGCTCGGCTCACTCATTTCCTAAACGAGTCGAAATAACATTGACCCAAGTCAAATTTAGTATTGTTGTGAAATAGTACCGACGGCAAACCTTGAAAGTTATTTTACTAATGTGATAGGCAAACTCCCGACATGTAATTGGCCAAAACATTAAAAAAAGCCTCGCGATAAGTAATCTAGAACGGTGCTCCATTTCTTTGCATTTGCCAATGTCAAATTCATGGAGTTTCAGACCTAATTCAAACCTATGGTAAACTGAGCAACTAAAGCACCTTTCAATGTTTCATAACGCTGGCATAACAAAACTAACTAGCGCATAGTACTCATTACCATTGATTAGAATAGAAATATGAAAACAACGTTAAGCAATAACAAAGAAAAGGAGTTACAAGATCAAGTCGACGCAATTTCTCCAACAAAACCGCAACATTGAGGGCTATCGCCTGACAAAAGTGTTGTGTGACCAACTTAAACCCTGTAGCCACGGCTGTTTCTCTTTCCTCTAGCCTTTTCGAACTTCCTACCCTTTGCCCTGACATAAGGCTTTGTGTGACTGTGTGGCACACCAGGAGCCTTTCCAAAGTGCCTGACAGCCTCCCTAGCATTCTTCGGACCTCTAAGAAGGACCTGTATTTCACCACAAGCGAAACATTTTAGCACCCTGACGCGCTTGTTCGGGATAGACGGTAGATAAACCTTTTTTCATGACCAATTTTTTTTAAAAAAATATCAGCATAGCCAAGATGCCAATGCTGGGAAAATGAGTTGTGAAAATAAACCCATACATTAAAGAACATAAGCAAAAATAACTCGGAAAATTGAAATGTGTTTCCATCAAAAAGAGGATAAGCAATTTCAAAAGGAACAACATGATTAAGCCTAATCATTTATTAAAAAAAATTAACATTTACACCAATGCGTTTTTCTACAAGCACATAGAACAAGGTTAAGCAATTTCAGAAGGAACAACATGATTAAGAATGAATTGATATTTTACACCCATGATTTTTTTTCAACAAGCACATAGATCAAGGTTACACCTTGATCCTCCAAATGCTTTGAAACTTCGGAAAATCAGCTTAACCTAATCATATAGCTTACATTAGTATACTCTAAGAAGGATCACTAACCAAATCAAAGAATCTACACTGACCCAACATATTTTCAATAATCAGTAATACATTTTATTTCAACACACTAACATAATCAAAACCCTAAATCACAGTCATCAATAAAAAAATTCCGGCCAAGTAAGGTGATGCAATAGTAGAACCTAAACACTGAACAGCTCCAATAGCAAAAATACATAGACAGATACAACTGACCAAAACACTTCAAGCAACCATAACATCCAAATCCTAATACAAGTAAATCCACAACGCAAACAATAGCAATAATGAAGAAGCAGTACCGTGTTCTGGCCGAGAGGAGCCCTGAGGGCCAACTGATCGAAAGTCATGCACTCTCCACCAGCCTTCTCGATGCGAGCTCTGGCGGTTTCAGTGAACCTCAAAGCACAGACCTTCAGGGTTGGGACTTCATAAACCCTGATATCATCAGTCACACTCCCCACCACAACGGCTATCTTGCCATCCTACAAATTCACATCACCAGAACCCTAAGCAGTTGGAATTTCACTTCCAATCGAGAGAAAAATGGGAATAAGAATTACCTTTCCCTCCATGAATTTGACGAGCCTGGAAAGCGAGAGAGGCGCCTTGTTCGCCTTGCTCATGAACAACCTCTTCAATACGACCGCATTGAAGTTGCTACCAGTCCTCCTGACGAGGAATCGGTAGAGCTGAACAGATCGCGAAATCACAATCAATATTTCGATCTACTGAATCCAGAAACGCTAAAGAAATCCAAACGGATCCGAAAGCAGGAGATGAGGACAGAGATGAACCTTGACAAGCAGCTTGAGGTAGATATCATTGGATTTGGGCGCAGTGCGCGCGGTCTTCTTGCTCTTGCCTCCTGCCTTCAAATCGATACCCTGTAAAACCGAAGCCACATTTTCGGACAGAGATGTTAGAGACACGCCTGATACAAGGAGAGAACGTGATGAAGATTTAATTAGGGTTCAGATGGTTGAGGAAGAAACCATGGCTGACGACGATGAAGAGAAACGCCACTAAGCAGTAAACACTAGGGTTTTTCCAACGTCGAACGATCCCAATGTTACGTTCTAGCTGGATGATATACGATAAGTGGGAAGGCTGACCAGAGATGGGTGTTTGGGCTGGGCCGGATGGGCTGAAGGCCCATGAAATCTGATGATTTCGTAAGGAGGAAAAAAAATCCCAACTTTTTTTTTTTTCGAAATAAATAATCCATTTTTATTCTAGTCTTATTTTTGTTGAGATTTCATTCCGATTCCGAATGTAAGCAATATCGCTTTCTCCATTTCTTTTGATTTTATATGAACTTTTGAGATGGTATTGCAGTAAAGAATTTTAACGAGTTCTTAGTGCATGTTGTGACTTTGTACTTTGACATTTTGTTAAAATCAATCCTTTCTTTTACCATTTTTTAAATAGATTTTATTGGTAACATGTGATTTAAACTAAAAACTTGCGAAAAATCACGCATAAACACTTCCATGTTAACAAATGACCAATCAAAGTTCAAACTTCTCATCTATCTAAGGACTCATTTGGTATAAGCGTGTGCAAGATATATAGGTAATAGAAGAATGTTATTTTTTTTGCACAAAAAATAAGATAGGAGGGTGATGATTAGAAAAATATAAAGGATATGGTTACCCCTTATTCAAACGAGTGATTAAAATAATTAAGGAGGAACAAAATTAATTTTATATGAAAAGTTGGGAAGAGAGAGTAATGTTTAAATTTTTTAACAATCTATTTTAAACTATAAATGGATTACATTAATTTCCCTTCCCTTTTAACTTTTCAAAATTTAAACTAAACTAGCAATATAATTGGAGCCCGTTTGGTTACCATTTAAAAAACTCAGGAAGTGGGATAAATATATGTGTTTGATTACTTTTTTTAACACGAAAAAACACTGGAATTTAACTTCCTAAGAATTCCAATTCCTATAAAATTGGGGAATTTCACTTACCTATGGGGACTAGTTAAGTTGTAATTCCACCCTTTTTAATGGAAAAATTTAATTCTTCCTATTTAAATTTCCCACATCTTATAAATCAACTAAACAACTTTTTAAAATTTATGGGATTTGAATTCATGAGAATTGACTTCAAATAACCAAACATTCAAACAAGCCCTTATTCTCCCCCACCCCTCCTCCTCCCCTCTTCAATTTGGTAAGTGCAAGTTGTATAAAATATTGACTGATCAAGTGTAATTTACCTGAAAAAAAGGTCTAACAAGTGTATTTGTAAGCTCAACTTAGAAAAAATCAAATAAAAGGAGAGAGAGAGAGAGAGAAATGGAAACGGAAACCACCTTCTTTGATCTTTCGCACCGTTTGCATTCTCGGTGGGAAACACGCACTAAAACACTCAAAACCAGCCATGGAAATCGAAGGCGAAGACGGGTCAACAACCCACCTCAGAGAAGGTTCAGAGGCCGAGTTCGGTAGAGGCAAGGGTTTCAACACAAACGACCGAACCGTTTCCCGCCGCCACGTCTTATTCGAAATCACCTCCCAACAGGACCATTCCTCCAGCCAAACGGCCCCTAGGGTTTCATTCGAGGTAGTCGGGAAGAACCCAATCTGGGTGCGCACCCAAGAGAGCGGTGAAATCAGGACCTTCAGGAGATCCGAGAGAGGTCAACTGCGCCCCGGCGACTTGTTCTGTGTTTCTTGTAACAATCCCGTTTGGTTTTCGTTGAAGAAGGTGGACGATAATGAGAGAAAAATTGGGGAATTGGGCGATGCGTTGGAGTTGGAGGTTTCTTCCGAATCAGGATCGATTGGAAATGGGCAGGAATCGGAAATAGGGTTTGACTCAATTGATGTCTCCACGATTGACCCTGTTAAAGGTTTGTTTTTCCCCTAATTTATCTTCCGACGAATGCAACAGAAATGCTGTTTTCATGGTTGATAATGTATTATTATTGCATTGTTTGCATTTTCATAATCATTATGATTAATCTTTAATCCCATTGAAGTTGAGCTATTTCAATTTACTCTCTGTAATGTTAGTATGGAATTCATCATCAGTGATTGCTGTGGAACTTGTTCAGTATGCATCCATGAAGTACTGATTTTGTAATTCACCAGGCTTTCTTGTGCCTTAGATGCAGATTAATTTGTATGCTGAATGTCTTCCTTTTAAGTTACTCGGAAACGGACATCGAAATGGGAAGCGGAAATTATATATTATGGACACGGGATTGGGATGTCAATCCACATTATAGTTACCACTTACCATTATCTAAGGATTCATACCCCTGTCGACGTTTCCGGTTTTATGAGTTTCCTAGGTAACATATGGTTTAGTAGAGCACTTGAAGTGGGTAGTATATTTGAAAATTTGAACTATACTTGAAATCTCTGGTGGTATGTTTGCAATCCATATTGGCTCCACTGGGCTATTATCATTGACATTTTCTTTCTGTACATGAACTACAGAGTTTGGCTTTCTTGTCATTGGACATGAGTTTGATAGCTATCCAAAGGGGATGATTCGTGATGTGAAGAGCTGGAATTGGTTTCTTGAGGACCGTCGACAAGACAGTACTGATGATGAAGATAACTCTTATGATAAAGGCAAGAAGCATTCGAGAAGGAAGAGGAAGAAAGCTGACAAAGAAGAAGATGATGAAGAGTGGACTGGTGACAGCGAAGACGAAGAGGTGCTTGCTAAGGCGAAAAAGCCTCATGCACCTAAATATAAAACTAGATCAAAGGACCTTACAAAAGGCAGACCTACAAAAGATTCAGGTAGTCGAAAAGGCTATGAGGAAGAGGACAGTGCAGATGAAGAGGGTGATGAAACCCTTGGAGGGTTCATAGTAGGCGAAAAAGATGTTGAAGAAGAAATCGAACAGGTTGGGGAAGATGAGGATGAAGAAGAAGAGTTTGAAGAAGATGAAGATGACTATGGAGAGTAAAAAAGACTTCCTTTTATGGGGCAAATACCTCTCCTCTAGTGCAACTTTGTATACTAAATCAATATTGAATGTACAAGCGTGAGAATTTCAGTTTCAATCCTCATGTTCAATCACCCAAATATGTAGCTATCCAGAGGACTTCACTGTGATAAGTATCTCTCATTAGTTTGGCTTCATTTGTTCTTAGAGATTAACTACTGCTGAGGCATAACTTGATAAGCAAAAAATAATCGACAGTTCACGTGCGAAGCACGGGAATAGCAACTAGTGATTGAAAACGACAAAGAATTGGTAATGGAATTCTTGTTTCCTTGTGCCTTTTACACCTCTGGTTGCTTTGAAATTTATCCATCACTCCTTTTTACTGCAGCACAGGGATATGCTGGAGATGGCTTCAGTCTTCACCATAGTTGGCAATAGAACTCGTCAGTGCATTCCATCTGTAAGCCATACTCCTGCGTGCATTTCCCTTTATGTTGGAAATCCCATAAAACATGTGTCATCCATTTTTCTTATTCATCAAGGATCTCTGTTTGATTCTTTATATCTTTGGAAGTTCGGTTTATGGTCTGAAATCTGAAATTTTGTTTAGCTATATGACACCCAGATGAACGCTATTTTTATAAAGGAACTGTGTTTGTATTTTCATGCCTAGTGTACCATTTTATGTTCATATCTGATCCACGCAAAATGGTTTTCTGATGGAATAATTTTTGCTACAAGTGCTGAATAAAAGCAAATCTTTCTCAATAACTATTGTGCTGTCTTGGTTTTGTGCAGCCTATTGTTCAGCATTCATTTTCAATACAGTGTAATAGATGACAGTATTATGCTGAGAAAGCTCATTCATATGAGTCCACTTGCATCAATGGTGTCAAGATCTCAACTGCATGAGCCACGGACATGAAATTGACCTATGAGGATGGGGAATCATCTCAGAGCAAGATAAGATACCGAGGAGCTCACTATTGATGTCCACTTTGGTTGTCAGCATTGCAATGATAGTGCTTTAAGTTAATCCACTATTGATTAGTTGATGATAAGCAAATTTTTAACGGAAAAGTCATTGGCCATGTGGGGTTTTGAGATGCTTTATACTTTTGGTATGAAATATCTATGGATTTTCCCTTGCAACTGCAATGCTTTGGAGGGGCATAAAAAAATGGAAGCAAAGTTGCATTTGGTATAAACGCTTATATATTGGTGTTTGAGATTTGGAATGAGTCATTTAATTTTCATCCCATATAAGGGAAACTAAGACAAATGAAATTTTTACAGCAAGCATGTTATTATGGTAATTTAGAGGTTTATTATGGTAACTTAGAAAAGGGGATTTGTCTTAATCGCAGGTACAAACTGATTACAAGGTTATAAATATGGATCAATGGATGGGTTTTTACAGGTTCTGGAATGAGGTATGGAACCAGTTCCTTTGGCGCATCCTTTTTATTCCTTTTTGAGGTGACTGTCATACCTCGGTTATTGCATAAAGAATGTAATTCATGATGTTTCCTCAAGCGTGTGTACAGTTTTGCCATACTATATAGCTTTAGCCTTTAGGATTGCAAAGTTATCACATTTGAAGCTCACTTTGCTAACTAAGAGGAATTTGTTTGGGGATAAATGAAAAACACGTCAGCTAATCTTTTTATTCATACATTAGTGGGTTGCACCTGAAATGCAGATAACAATGCCTGAAAGTAATTAAGGATAACTATTGATTTTGTTTGTTTTTTTTTTAAAAAAAAAGTAAGGCATTTTTTGGATTTTATTGGCAATATGAAGGGTTGGGATGGGTAACTTGAACTTGTACCTTTTTGTCATGTACTCGATTGATGGAATTCAGTCTATACAGATGCACAATTATTTTGTATGAAGACCAAGTAGGGATATTTTGAGGTTTCTCATACCTAATCAACTATGTACTTGGGATTTCTTCTTCCCATTTTCATTGATTATAAGATTTGTTTAGGGTATTTCATTTCATGCCCTTCTGGATTAGATCAAATGCTGCAAACTCCTTGCTCAACTTTTTATCTATGAATGAATCTAGAGAAAATAAACTTTCGTATTACTGATCAAATGCATTACCGCTGAGGGCGCTCTATCTGAAACGATGAAATAGGCTGCTGCTGTTGGTGGGAGTTGTTGGAGTGTTGTGAGCAGAAAATGTGTTGCAAATAGGATGGAGGTTTCCTTACTCTTTTGATGATCTGTTAGGTGAAGACATGATTCATCACAACATGATCAGTTGCTAATTCGATCAGGAGAAACTGAATGAGATACAGAATAAGAGTTATCATGCTCTAGAAGAGGAAGAGAGGTGTTGGAATCATGAGTATCATTGGTGTAGAACAAGGGGTGTTTGCCAGTTGCGCTTCCAGGGGATGAGCGGGTGTACCTTTGAACAATCCATGGTTACCAACTTTGCCCAAGAATGTGGGACGCCGTACTCGTTCATCACCCACACATCTAACCTGTAAATATGCTTGGGTTTGGGCTTGTTGGTATTGGGAAACGCCATCTTGTGAACGTAGCACAAACGCCCGTTCAATTCAGCTAGATCTCCAAGATAGTGTGTTTGATGGGGGCAAAGCTGCTGCATACGCATTAATGGGTGCAGGGATCTCCCCAAACCTGCCACTATGTAGATAGTAAGTAACGATTACCTCCTCCTCCTCTGGGTGATTCGGTACGAACCAATGAAGGACACCGTCGATGGTGGTAGCTTGAGGAGGGCCTGTCCAGTCGTAATATGTGGAATAAGGGAAGCCGTCCGTCCAAGGGCTTCCAACCCTGATTTTTTAAACTGTACACCCAAAATAGAGTATTGCCCTTGTTCTGAACGGTATTGGTTATGGTGGGCTTGGTAGTCGCAAACGACCAATATGTTATACTAGTATTTTTTTTTAAAAAAAAACTAATGATCTATCGGATACTCGGAAGCAGATGAATCCAGATCCTCTCCTAAGCAAAATTACCTAATATTTGTCTAATAAGTAAATCTCAACCATTAAACCAAATCAATGATCAAAGTTATACCTCTATTATTAAATGCAATTAAATTAATTAATCAAATAAAACTAATGATGGGTTTTCTCTACGAGTTCTCTAAACTCCACTTTACCTCTATTTCTCTTCGTTCAGTTTCTCCCAGTGGCGGAGCCAGGGGATGCTTGGGGGTGCTCGAGCACCCTCTGGCGGAAAAAAATACAAAAAAAAAAAAATTAATTTTTTTGCATATATTTAGTATTTTTAAGGTAATATAACATATTTAAATGGTATTTGAGATAAGAGTGCTAACTAGCTCAAGTGGTAAAAGAAGGAAGAAAAAATAAAATCAAAAGGTCTACCTAATTAATATGTAGGCTTATGCAAAATGTAGATGTTTGGATACTAGACGACAACGGCATGACGAGAACATAGATAGTGATGGTAATTGAATATTAATGGTGAAGGAGGATTTCGATCGAAGGGATAATTGCGAACAGAGAAGGCATGGTTGTTTTGATTGGTTTCCTGAAAAAGCACTCGTTTAGGTTTAGATGATTAATTAATTAAATTAGGTTTAATAACAGTGATTATTGATCATTGATTTGGTTCAAGGGTTGAGATTAAACTATTAGGTAAATATTAGGTAATTTTGCTTAGGAGATACGCCCGCAAAGCCGCAACGCAAGGTTTAATCTCGATCCGAACCGACCCTCCCTTGCTTTCTTCTTAGGTTTTTATTCCGACATTTATCGTTTTGATGTGTGATCTGATCCTTATTCGATCAAATTGGGGTCGCACTTGCTCTTATACAGCTGGTGTTGATGGAATCTGTGGATTTTCCGTATTTTACTACACTGTACGTAGAAGATTAGAAATTCCGATCTTTAATGCCAAATTTAACTCATCGTTTGGATGATAAAATGGTGAAAGTCCTGATCTTCTCGTTACTGTTGTAGTTTTTACTGAGCCGTGTTCAATCTGTTACAGGGTCACTTCGTTTCATGACATCTTTTTTTAAAATTTTGGGGCTCTGTTCAATACTACATTCATTTTAAAATATTTGACTTTTTTATATAGTTTTTAATAAGAATAAAACTATATAAAATATAAAAACATATGAAATTATTAAAAATATAATTTAAAACTCAACATTTTATGGAGTTTTTATTTTTTAAACTCTATGAAAAAGTCAAATATAATAACTATTTTACTAGGAGGAGTATTTATTAAGATTTACTAATAAATTAGTATAAAATAAAATTTAGGACTACATTCTATTAGATTTTTAGCCATTTTTACCTTTTTATGTTTGTATCAATATAATGAGAGGTTGTGTTAAATTAACAAATAAAAATAGCTATTAAGAAAATCCCAAAAATAATTATAAATAGTTGAGAAGAAGGCCCCAAAAATAATGTAGTTTATCAATATAACATGAGGATGTGTTAAATTAACTAATAAAAACAATTAATAGGAAGACCCAAAATTAATTAAAAATAGTTAATAAGAAGGCGTCAATAGTTTTCCATATAGAAAAGGTTAAAAGATTAAACAAAAAACCAAACAAGGACTCCATCCACCACTTGAGAATCGAACCCGAGATCAGTGATATTGGCAAAAGGAAACTGATTTGAGTAGGGCCGCTCACCACTAAGCCAACACTGTGATTTACCAAAACAACAAATAATATAAGTCCTAAAATTTTTAACATGGGGCCCTACAAATTTTTGGGCCCCTGTTCGCTCTTTGAACATCCCATTAGACGGGCTATGCAGGCCGGTCTCTGGACCTGGTACGTTGTTGCTGATGGATGGCTGGGGTTGCTGTCTACGAATTGGTCCGTACGTGTTGGACATGACAATCTTATAGGCATAGACGGATCCTGGACAAACATTCTGGGGATACTTGAAGGTAAATTTTTCATCATTCCGAGAATGTTTAAAGGTAAAAAAACTTTTGTAATTTTTTTCCCGGGTTGGGAATGATTGACGTAAAATATTAGGAAATTAACACTAATTTTTTTTTTTAGGGATGCTTGAGTATCCCCATCCATACAAGAGGATCCGCCCCTGCTTATAGGCGAAGTTATTTGTCTAGGATCGGAGGAGACTCTGCAACCATCCAAGGTACGCCATTGCCTTTTGTTGTGATGCATCCTTTTAATTCAAGAGATCTCAGTCATTTGTTTTTACTTATGCTTCATTGTACTTCTAGTTTACGAGGAAACCACTGCTCTCATGGTCAATGATGGATGTACTCCGATCCGAACGCCCAAGTTGGTTCTCTTTCCAAGGTGCTATTATTATTCATTTATTTGTTTACTCCTAATCAACATTTTTACTTGCTTAGGTGGCATACTGGCATCTCAACCCTTGTCATTTGAGCTAGAACCAGAGGAATTTTGGGAAATATTCGAGAATAGAAAATCGGTTTTGAGCGGAAGCGAAGTCGATCGAGAACGAAAACGAAAGATCGAAAAACGGAATCTAGATCATGAACACAACGATTTTACGTGGTTCGACAAAATGTCTATATTCACGGAGCCTCAAGAGTTAGCCGAATCCACTATAGAGAGTTCGTACAAGGGATGAATCAAACAATGAAAGTAAACAATCCTATAACTAACATGCATGTGAATCAAAAGTACAAGGAAGGAAGGAAGATAAATCCCCCTGTATGGAAAACCGAAGATCGAAGTCGGATTCGATCTTCTAAACCCTAGATCTCATATTGCAAAGGAGAGCGGCCACCCAGGAGGACACCGGAGCTAATACCACCTTCATAGATAGAGACACCAACAACCACCGTCTTCTCCGAGTGCTCTCATACCACATGCCAAGAGTCGGGAAACCCAAATTAACCCTAGAAAACCCTAACAGAGTGTTTTTGAGGAGAAAGAAAGGCCAGATCTGAAGTGAGTTGAACAGACGAAGGATGAGAGCATATATAGCTAGGTCAAGCCCGAGCCTCCCAAAACACAACACTTCGAAAGGCAAGTCTCAGCTTCAGGACTGTGGTCCATTACTTGAAAAAAATTTGCACATAACCCCCCATTTTTTGTGAACAAAATGGTTAAATAGATATTTAATTATGGATTTGTTTATTAAAAAGTGAAAACATTAATTTACCTTGAATTATTTTACCATACTCATAAATATTTTAGTGTTAAATAGATATTTAATTATGAATTGCGGATAGAATATTCTAATTCCTATATTAAAATTATTTTGTAGCCACATGATCGATGAGCTTTAATTATTTTATTCAAATGACTACAATAAAGTCTTTAATTTATGAGGATATCGCAGTTGGATTTGAAATTCATTTGATCAAATAAATAGGAACATTATATGAATTCGGAGACTTGAAAGTGTTTAAATGAACTAGTTACCAATACAACCGGTCGAAAGAAAATGAATTAATTAAAATATTTTTTAAGGAGGATTTCTCACCTAGTTGAGCCAACATTTATATTATCTATGATTTTTTTAAAATTAGGTAGGTCTCATATGCATCCCCCATAAGACATACAAAGGATGATTTTGTATATTCCGAATACAAAATGGAGGGAAAGCAAATTCATTCAATTGATTTCTATATTCGGAATACAAAGAGGAAGCTGTTTTATATTGTGGCCCAATGCTAAGGCCCAAACTAATACAAAGCAAAGAAAAGGCCTAAACTAATACAAAGCAAAGAAAAGGCCCAAATTACAAGCTCCATCTCGTTCCTCTTATCTGAACATGTATCCGGATTTGAACTCAAAAAACTGATACTGATGAATGACAAAATCTACATTCAGCCTCAAAATCTAATCTTTTCAACCTCAAAATATAATCTTCAACCTTCAGCTCCTAGATTCGTACAGATTCGTACTTGGTGAGGTACCTTTTGGATGCTGATGACCCTGGATGAAGCTGGTAGTGTATGAGGACAAACACCATCTCAATGAGCTTCTGCTTAGGATAGGAAACACAGAACCAGTTTTTTTTTCAAATAATACTGTTAGGCAAAAATTGTTAAAGGAACAATCTCGCTTAACACATCTCAATTTGAATTATTTTTATGAAGTTCGACCCTTATCTGTACTTCCTCACAATCTCAAATTATACAGATACTTTAAAACGACAAGGATTTGGGTTTTTTTGTGGTTTGGACTGCACCCATTGATGAGGGTTGCCTACGTACCTTCATGGGAAGGATAAAGTCCAACGTAGTTCGAAGATATAAGGTTTTATGTATTTGGGGTTGGTTTGGGTAGACTTTGTGTCTAATTTGGCATATGGTAAGGTGTTTGGATTTGATTTGGTTTAGACTTGGTGTCTGATTTGAGTTTGGGTATGTGCTTGGGTATATGTGTTTAGGTTTATGTGTTTGGGTTTCAACTTGATAGAGTATCGGGTTTGATTTGTTTTCTTTGAGGTTTGTGATTGGACCCGGATATGGGTTTCCTACGTATCCTTGATGACGGAATCAAATCACTCGTAGTTCCAAGGGTATGAATTTGATTTGGAACTTGCGGCTGGACTCGACATTTGTATGACTTGATGTTGAGTTTCCTACATAGCTCGTTTGAGATCATCAAGCCGTCGTAGTTCGGACTCTTGGGTTTGGATTTGAGCATATGGTCTTGTGTTTGGGACCGATAAGAAATATCTTCATTTGTAGTTCTCATGAACTTCATTTGATCTTGCTCTTGTGACTGGATCAAATATATATCCTATGTGAGTTTATATCGGATTTCCTACGTATCCACTCATATGTAGTGGAATCAAGCCTCCGTAGTTCTTTCTTGAGTATGATCCTTGACTTTGGATTGCGACTGAACTCAATGAATATTGACTTTGTATTGAGCTTCCTACGTATCCGTTTGAGACAGAATCAAGTCTCCGTAGTTCTGCCTTTGGGAATTTGAAGCAACTTCATTTGATCTTTTCTTTTGGAATTTGGGGTTGAACTCGATTGTTATATGACTTGCTATCGAGTTTCCTACGTAGCTCTTTGAGAGCATCAAAACTTCGTAGTTCTTAATAAATTTGAATTTGGTGGAATTTGGTTTTGATTTTTGGTGTGATCAAACTCGACGAGCGGAAGCTTTGTATCGAGTAAGAGTGGATACTTTGGATTTGATGGAAATTTTGTTTTTGGGGCGATTGAACTCAACGAGCGAAAGCTTTGTATTGAGTTCGACGGAGCACTTTTTAATTTGATGGAAATTTGCATTTTGGAACGACTGAATTCAACGAGAGTTTTGACTCGGGTCAAGTTTCCTATGTAGCTCGTCAAGAGCATCAAGTCATGATGTAGTTCTTGTGGAACATCATTTGATTTTGGGGTATGTGATTGAATCCGATAGACATGTGTTTTTACCGGATTTCCTACGTAGCTCGTAAAGAGCATCAAATCTTAACGTAGTTCTACACGAACAACTTGAATTTGGTTTTGGCAATTGAACTCGATGAGCTTTGACTTTGTATCGAGTTTCCTACGTACCCTTTTGAAAGGGATCAAATCACCCGTAGTTCCTTGATGCTAATTTCACATGATTTTTGGTTTGAGCTTTGAGGCGGGACTCGATAGTTGTTGAACTTGATGTCGATGATCGAGTAGCTTGTTGAGAGCGTTAAACCACCAAAGCTCTTGCGGACGATTTTAACTTGGCCTAATGTGACCTTGTGTCGAGCTCGTGTGTCGAACTATATCCGACTTAGTCGTCGAACTAGACTTGCGTATGTTACGAGCTCGACGGACACTTCGACAGGCATAACCAAGGCTTCCAAGCACCGTCATGATGCTCTCCCATCATCTAGGAGGCTGCCCGGGGAGTGCTGACGCAGCAGCTCACCGGAAGAGCAAGAAAACATTACCGAACATCTTTTGGGAAACGTGGTCAACGGGTACTCTTTCAGTCTCCACCACCACTGCTACAGTGCTTCGCTACCGCTGATATTTATTTCAGCACGCCTTCTGCAATGCCCTTTATTAATGCCAAGTCTCCATATGCTTATATGCTTTCTGGGTTGCTCACAATAACACTCCAATTTGGCTGCTAGACAGTTTTCTTTGCTGAAAATATGCAGAAAACTACAGCGACGGGGCAACTTTTGGGCTGCATTACCGTTACCACCATGCTCCGATTTCATTGATTGTCATTGCGATGTGTTTCTTGCAATGCTGTCTATCGATCGAAACTTTTTTGATGCTTAGATGCATTCCAGGCTGATCGCAATGACGCCTCCAATTTGGTTGCTAGGCAGCTTTTTTGCCTTGTTTGCGACTTCACGCCTGCTTTTGTTGCTCTCTTTACATGGCGTTCGAGGCTGCATCGACCTATCTTTGCAGATATTTGTTGGCCGTCAGCTGTATTGCGCATGGCATAAAGTTTGAAATTTGAGTAGGAGGCACGTAGAGATCATCATCGGATGCTCGAGAAGTGCACAAAAATGTCATGTTGTGCGGGAATCCTTCAAATGTGGCCGAGAGGGTAACTTCTGGCATCAGTTGCGGTCACCACAGAGCTCCGATTTTGTCTCTGTTTCTTCGGAATACTCCATGCATAGCCTTCTTTTTGCTCCAAATTGCCATCAAGTTGGGTAGACTTTGAGTTATCCGTAACATGGCCCGTAACGTTGCTGCTTGAGCAGTTTTTTCTCCTCCGCAGATATATATGATTTTGAGGCCTTTTTTGTAGCTCATTTTTGTTGGGCACTTGGGGGGCTTCTTAGACCGATCTTTAGGAGAAGTTGTTGGACTTCGGTGGTGGATGGCATGACAGAGGCATGAGAATTTGGGTTGCAAACATGTCGGGACCATCGGTGACCGATCGAGAGTCGCGGAAAGATGCCTTACTGGCCATGTATTATGTCCCTCCAAAAGCTTCAAACGGTCGTCCCAGCATCATATGGGTGACCGATGGAGCCGCGAGAGAGTGGAGAATCCTTGTGCAACCTTTGGGAATCACCGAGGGAGCTCAATTGGGAGTCACCGGCTTCCGAGAGCAAGCTTTTGGCGATGTTGATAGGCTCCTCATGGACTTGCTTTGTTGCAATTTGTTGATTTACAAGGCGGCGGTTGACGGAGTTCCTTGGTTGTAGCAAAGGTATGCAGTAGGTAAGTCCCTCCCTCTCTTTATTTTTTTATGCTCTCTTTTCTCTCTCTTTTTTTTTTTTGGCTTACAAGAGATCTACCGTTGTGATGCCTTGTGGGTAGTCGAGCAATGAGACGGAGGATATGGAGGCCGTAGGAAGGCGGGCGCGACATGTGCATCACCAAGCTTGAGGGAGATGGAGATGTCAAGCTTGCCGTATAAACTCCGGGTTGTACCTGCATCGGCGTTGACATGGAAAGGAGAAAGAAATTATACCTTTACTCCGCTGATCGATCAATTGCGGCAGCAAGCCATCGATCCAGCAATGACGTACTGGTGAAGATGCGCAGAGCTATGGCCTCCAGCTACAAGATGATGGGTGTTGGAGCCTTGACCTCCGCCGACCAAACTTGTTCTCCCTTTGTCACATTGGAGGCTCCCCTTAGTTTGTATATTCCACCTTCTTTTGTTTTGGTGAAGATGTGCTGAGCTATGGACTCCCCACCTAGTTTGTTTTGGGGAGAAGAACTATATGGCCTCCCCCTTTGTTCTGAACTCCATCATGCATATATATAACATGGACACATATGCAGTAACGGCATTTACATTTATTGCCATTATGAGCCATGCGTTACATTTGCTTGTAACCGGTAGCATTTGTGGTCATCATCATCATCATGCAGGTATATGTAACCGATTGCATTACTGTCCCCTTCAATTTTCATTCAGCTGTTTCACATAGGATTATCTATTTGGGGTCCACGTGCCTCTCTATTTTTTAAATAATTATACTATAAAGTTATTCGCTTTTAGGTCCGTTTCATATTAACACGTAACCTTTAACTGTTCTAACTTTGTAACAGTACAATTATAACTCGTAATATTAACCTTGACAAAAATCATGAGTACATTATTTCATGAAATTTTGACCGTCAACAAATACTGTAGTTGATTTTTCTTAAGAAAATTGAGGCTATGTGATAGATAGAGGAAAAGCCAGTTGATTTTGGATTTTTTGGTGTGCATAACTGGCTGAAGAGGGCTCCCGCACTGGCAAACGGGGAGGCAGGACTGGGTCAACCTTGTCACCGCCGCCTCATCGTCGGACAAGAAATCTCGCATGAGCCGACGTTTTGCCACCAGAGGTAGGTTAATCTGTCGTATCCCACATCGCTTACAAGTGTCGACGTCCCCTTCCCCTGTGCGGGCGTGGTCGGTCCTCAGTAAATCGTCCCAGGAGAGAACGATGCAATTGGTTGGGCCGGACCACCAATAGTGTCGAGGGCTTGATGGTGGCGGTTGGGCCAGACCACCAGTAATGTTGTGGGCTAGAAGGGGGTGGTTGGTGGTGGCGAGGAGATGGGTCGCGGCGTGGCTGAACACTTTATAGTGTTCAACCAATTTTGTAAGCCAAACTAAAAAGTAACATCAATCTTTGAAATGAATTTTGGCATGTGGATTATAACAACTTTATCATAACATAGATCGATCATATAAGTCAACAATATTTGTGAATGTTGTCTAGGCCTCTCAGGTCTGTTGTCCTCACTTGGATCATGAAAATGAAGAGTTCTTGTAACATGGGTAGGGGTTGAATCACTTATAAATCACTCCAACCTCCTTATGATATTCGATGTGGGATGAGGGTGTTACAAATAGAACAACATGAGTTGAGAGGGTTATCCTTGTTTCGACCTTTATAGTATGTTTCGATCTTTATAGGAGATGATTAAGGGTGTGTTTGGTAACAGGATGAATTTTAGTAGATGAGGATTATTTTTTGGGATGGAGTAATGAAGATTATTTTTGTGGATGGACGTGATGGAAATTTTTGGTAAAATTAACCACATTTGTGTTTGGTTGTATTTTGATTGTTTGGGGGATGGAGAAACGGAAAAACTCCAAATTGCCCCCACTAACTCCCCTGAGATGACGAAAATGCCCCAAATTTCATACCTCTCGTGTCCTGGTCAGGCGTGGGTTCCTTCAAACACAATCTTCAAATTTCCGACTCCCTTAAGGAGATCCTCTGCGAATTCCAACACCAAAATCTCATCCTCCTGTACGAATCCAACACCCGCAACTCGCAATTCTTGCTACAAGAAATCAATCAATTGATGAAAACAGTGAGAATCACAAATCCAACAGATCATACTTGAGAAGTCGATTGCGGGACGAAGGAGACGGAATCGGACTGAACATCGAGCTCGATCGTGTGGAGGACGATGAACTCTGTGGGAGAAATGATGTCAACATCGATGGAAACATCTTCGACGAACTTACAAGCAACGAGATCCGGCGTGAGTTTGATATCGTATCGCTTGGGGATTGCGAATTTAGGGAGACGTGGTTGGCCCTTGAACTGATTGTACCCCATGGCTGGACTCGATTTCTTCTCAACTTGTACGAATAAGAGGGTAAGGGACTAAGGGAGGGACGGATCGGAAGCGCTTGAGGTCGGGATCCACCCTTCTAATACAAAAGTTTAAGCCATTGTGTAGTAGCTTCATCTCCCCTTATATTTTGTTGTTGTATTTGGTCTAACCACCGACGTGAGACCTTTTTAATCCCAACACCACAGAAGTAAATTACGGCGTGGAGGAGAGCCAGTGCGTCTGTGGACTTTTTACCGGTGAGGCAAGCGGTTGTCGCGGGGAGGCGAGTGCTGGTCCCCTGCAGAGGTGATTCGCGGCCCCAATCACTTTCGTGACGGTGGTTGCTTTCTTGTCGTCGCCCCAAGAGGTGGTGCCCCACAGAGGTTAGTTGCGGAGTAGAGGAGAGCTAGAGTGTTTGTTGACTTCTTGCCAACGAGGCGAGCGACTGTCGCGTGGAGGCGAGTGTTGGTCCCCCGCAGAGGTGATGTCACGGAGTGGTGGAGGAGAGTGGCGGCCCCGATCACTTTCTTGTTGGTGCCCCGAGTGGTGGTGTCCCGCAGAGGTAAGTTGCGGCGTGGTCTGCGCGGAGGAGAGCCATCGCGTATGTGGACTTCTTGATGGCGAGGCGAGCGATGGTGCCTCGTAGAGGTGAGTCGCGGCGTGGCGAAGGAGAGTGGCGACCCCAATCACTTTCTTGACGGCGATTACTTTCTTGTCGGTTGAGTGCGGCGTTGCAATGGTGAGTATTGGTGGGGCGGGAGGCAAGTAGACATTTTGAAGTTGGAGCGAGCTCTCCGCTCGTTGCAATGGCGAGTATCGAATTGGAATTAGGGGATGAGATTAATTAAATAGATATATATCTATCTATCTTCTATATCTATACTAATTATAAAAACAGAAGCAAGAACATCTTAGGTGACTTCACGAGAGCGCTCGGATCCACATGTCGGAGCCTAAGGCATGCCACATCATCTACTCATTTTCCCTTCTTTGTGTGAACCACTGATAACCCCCCAGTTCATTATTTTTTACCACATCATCCACATATTTTACAGTTTTTCCACTATTTTAACTATTAAAAGAGAAACATTTTTTATGAGATGTCATCACTCCCATGATTATAGGTTTTTCAACCAATCAAATTAAAATAGTTTTTGAAATTTTCTAATCAATTGGTTCTATTTAAAACATTAAATTAGAATATAATTAATTCTTTAGTATATTATACATTTTATAATCAATTGGTTCAAATCAAAATATTGAATCAAACATATTTTATTTTATTTTATAGGAATTTGTTATATTATTATGATTTTATTTATAAAAAACACGCACCATGCGCGAGAAATATACTAATATATAATATATATATATATATATATATCTACTTGGGGTAGGATTAATTTAGGGAGGAACGCGCCCCTTCGCGCACCCCTCGTTTTTCTTCTCCTTTCGCTTTACCGCTCTGCACTAACCCTATCCAAGGCTCGTCCCATCTTTCCGGCCATCTTGCCACCTACTCACAGCCTAAATCAACCCCACACTTGTGGAATTGCAACACCCCTTGTTCAAAAACAACAAAGTTTCATTTTGTTCACCTCCTGCAACTCGACTCTTCTTGAATCGCTTCGGTTGTCGATCGAAGGTGATGTTTACGGATTTGCCCTTGTCAGCTTCGAATTCTTGTTTATATTGTGTTATTCCCACTTGCAAAAAGCTTTAGTGGGTGTTGGGAGTGGGTGGTGCCTTTGTAACACCTTCGTCCCACATCGGATATAATAAGGATTTACGGAGTGATTTATAAGTGATTCAAGCCCTACCCATGTCACAAGAGCTCTTTCTTTTCAGGCTACAAGTGAGGACAATGGACCTGAGAGAGGTATGAGTTGGCGCATCTTAAGACCCCGGATCTTACAACCTTCTCGTCGGTATATCCGACGGTTTGTTCGATGGACGAGGTGGCTCTTTCTGGGCGTGGATGCTTATGTTTTTGTGAGTTCCGGACGTGTCCATGCTCATGTGGTGATGTGTGATCCTATTGGTCAATGAGCTCAACTCATTTATCTTTTAAAGCTTTGTCACGGGCAGAGACGGATCTCTTAAAGTGCAAACCCAGCTGATGCTGGGTGAAATTTTTGTTTTTAAGCTTATACATTTTTTTTTTGCTAGGGTAATTATTTTCTTTTTAGCCTTATTTTAATTAGACTCACTTGTAAATTTAAAAGTCTCCTATTTGTGCTTTTTATTTGTAATTAGAGTATTTCTTCTAATAAATATTTTGTAACTCTTTTAATTATCAAAATTTAAATCTATTTTATATTTTTGGTGAAAAACTATATAAGAATCATATTTTGGTCTGAAAAAAAATGAACCTCTTTACAATAAATAATTTTTCGCTCACCTAACTTTAAAATATTAGATCCGCCACTGGTCGCGGGAGCCGAATATCAACTCTCGTTTGAGAAAACAGTATGGCGACACCGTGGTATTTTGGCTCTTTCGGGCTATATAAAATTCCGATGAAGCACATTTATTCTGAATCGGCCCCAAAGATGCTCGAATTTGACATTCATTTCAGCAGCTCATGTCTGAACGAATTTTCCTTGAGTTTTTCTATTCTAATAATCCCACGTCGCTTAGAGATATTTGGAGCTTATATCTTCATCATATATATTGCTTGTAAAACCTTCCTTTTAAATCAAGTCAAGTTGAGTTGAGTTAAAGGTTAAGCCAATAATAGCTTCCTGTAATTCCGGGTTAAGGATTGAGTTCTTGGTGATGAGAGGCCGAGAACAGATCATTTGGTGAGAGGCCGAGGGTGACACCCTAGCCCCACAAATAGAGTGTTTGAAAACTCAAACTTTGATCGATGTCGATCCTTGGGTCTCATCACCACTCTACGGTCGGAAGAGATAAGTTTCGCAATTCTCACCAATTCAATTGATTTGATGAACAACCTTACATATTTAAAGAAACCCTAAAACTAAAACTAACGAACGAGTGGGTTGTGTGATTTTGCCCACTAATCCACTCTAATCTAATAACTAATTAACCCACTAATATCTCTAACAAACTAACATACGTTGGATCACAATCTGACCCACTAATCAAACCACTACCTTAACCTAATTAATTTCCTAATTTTGAATCATATTCCTAATTTTGAATCATATTCTTTTTTTTTTGATCCTGAATTTTGATCCTGAATTTTGAATCATATTCTAGCTAACATCTACCACTAGAGTATAGCAAGTGTTCACCCAAATTTATAAGCCGAACTAAAAAGTATCATCAATCTTTGAGATGAATTTTAACATGTGGATTATAACAAATTTATCACAGCATAGATCAATCATGTAAGTCAGCAATATTTGTGAATAAAAAACAAAAAATGTGTTTAGAAAGACATGCATACATGAATAGAAGTCTTAGAACTACATGAGCTGAGAGGGTTATCCACTTACCTCTGTTTCGACATTTATAATACTCGAATCTAGATTAGACGGCATGTCCATTGTATATTGACAATATTTAATAGGAAATGATTGCGAATTGGGATTCAACCATTCCATAAGATTTTCCAAAAAAAAAAAAACTATAAAGTGACTATGGCTTTTGAAAAACTTATCTTTTATCCAAAAATTGTAGAAAATAGAGAATCATGACACGAATAAAAATCAGTTCTCAAAAAAAAATCGTGATTAAAAAAAAGGGGTGGATTTTGAAAGTTTATGAAAATAGGTGCAAATGTGCAATTATTTATAAAGTTTGCACTACAATAATACATCCTGCAATTTATAGCCCAGAAAACACTACCGTATCAGATGAGGCGTTTCTTCACTCTCTGCTGATCCCATCTCCAGTTGGCAGTTTCCAACGCCATTGCTCAGACTCCTCAGAGTATCGGACGCAGTTGAACCAAGATAGCCAAGCGATCGCCATGGCTTTTCTCAGAGTGAATCCCATTTTGGCGAATCACCACAAGTCGCTTCCAATGGCAGCTTTCACTGCTTCAGATTCAGGCTTGAGCTATCTTGGCACATCGGCGTTTGGCACTTCGCTCTGTCCAAAATTGGGCGCCAATTTCAAGCCCAAACCCTTTTCTTCCGTCCCTGCGAAGCGCCTCTTTAGTCGGACTATCACTTCAATGGCTGCCCCCAAAGGTCACATTTTTACATGCACTTTCTTGGTTCTTTCTTTTCTACGCTCTCTTTCCATTTCGAGCTGAAATTGGGGTCTCGGCGTTGTGGGTTAAGCTATTTTTTAATATACGGTATCTTGGTGTGATGGAAATTTGACATTTAGTAAAATTGGGTTGCTGTTCTAGTGGGGTCTGATCTAATTGGTATAAAGTGGTGGTCTTGATTGTTAAGGTGTCTCCTTTTGATACATCTATTTGGAGTCATGAAAATGGTAATGTAATCTTGTAAATGGTTGTCTTGTGTGGTGTACTACTATCAAGTATGAAGTAAAATCAAAGCTCTTAAGCAGTTAACTTTTGAATTCCTTGGTTGTAATTTGTTGAGGTATTTATAGATGAATCTACAGTTAAGATGTGGTTGTGTTTTGTATACTCTTTTATGGGTTTTTGCTTCCAAATGAGGGTTTATTTTAATTTGCTTGCTTGTGTTTTTGATCTGGTGTCAGTGCAGATGGCTTTCAAGGGCGTATTGGCTTCCTTGGCATTGGAATCATGGGCGCTCCCATGGCTCAGAATCTCATGAAGGCTGGGTAAGAACTACTGGTGTTGTCTAATCTATGTTTATCGGTTTTTTTCCTTGGAGGGATTAAGAGTATATGATGTGTAATGGAGGGGTTGGAATGATTTGTATCCCCTCTGTCATAATTTCAATTGACGGTGGATTATGGATATTACGGAGTATTATTTTGTGACTTTTTCTATGAAGGTCCTAAAAAATTCAACAATTAGCAAGGAGACTTTTTTTTTTTCTAATCGTGAAAGAATGAATAGTGGTTTGTTCAGTATGTGAACTGTGAAGTTATACATGCTAATCTTTCAGGCTGCTTTCCATGCTTTGTAAGCCGAAAAAGTATTCACATAACCTTCCATGGTTCAGTTTCATTTGATATGCATCTGTATGCCGTTTTACTACATATGCCCATGTTTGGAAGATGTTCCTGATCATCACTCATTGACATTTCATGGTATTCACAATGTGGCTGTTGTAGATGTGATGTCACCGTATGGAACAGGACGAAGAACAAATGTGATCCTCTCATCAATCTGGGTGCAAAGTAAGTTGTAAAGTATACACAACATTGAATTATATACATATACAATTTCCACAGATTTGGAATCCTTCAACAAATTCTATGAAGAGTTGCATCAGTTAATCCTTTGAACTGTTGTATGAATGAAATCTGATTTCACATCTAATTGTAAAATACATGATAGCCATGCTGTTAAATTTTCCAAATGTGTAGCTATTACTGTGAGATCTTTGACCTTCTGTATTCATATAAACTTTTTAAATTTGTAGATGATTGAGCCAGATATTAGTACGCTTGATGATATTATGTTATTTAGGCTGGACAAATACTATACATGGCTCGATGATTGTTTTGTAGGTGTTGCAAACCACCTTGTGTTGGATAGTTCAAAAAATGTTTAAAAGTTTCTTCTTATTAAGTTGTCAATTGTAATAATAATAATTCTTTCTGAATTTCACTGAAGTGTGTGTGCAAATGAAGTCAAATGGGCCGACATGAGATGTCCTTTTTTGGATTTTGGAAGGAGGAAAGGGGAAAGTAACTCCCCTCTCCATTGATATGAGATGCCCTTGAAAGATTTTTTGTGTGAAGGAAATGGGGGACACTCCCTTGTTATATTTGCTCTTAACAAAAAAAGATGAAAACAAAAATCACTAAAGCCTTTTCTAACTGTTTGAAGGATTTGCTAGTGCTGATGTGAATCAGTAGGTACAACTGAACTGATTTCTTAAAGAATTTACTTTTGCTAAGGGGAACGATTTCTCATTTGTGCAGCTACAAATCAACACCTGAAGAAGTAGCAGCAACCTGTGATATCACATTTGCGATGCTAGCTGATCCCGAAAGTGCAGTGCGTATGTTTCATTATAATTTTCTTGCTCAATTTGCTTCCGCTTGATAGGCACATGTTAGTCCTTTCCATCAGGTTGATGTGGCTTGTGGGAAGCATGGGGCTGCAAGCGGGATGGCTCCTGGCAAAGGGTATGAAATAGCCACATTGATGTGACTGAACTGCTTGCATTCTCCCTAGCATATGATATTTCATTAGCACTTATAGGAGATGCCTTTAAATCTGCCTGTTTGTCTTAATTTGCAGCTATGTAGACGTTTCTACTGTTGATGGTGCAACATCTAAGTTAATCGGTGAACGTATTAAAGCTACCGGAGCACTGTTTTTGGAGGTAGCAACCCAGCCAAATCTGTCTTATATTTGTGAAGCACTAGTGACCAAATGAATTTCTTTCGAGATTCAAATCTTATTTTACCTTGTGTTGTTTAAGTAGCACAAGCAATATGTTTCTCAACACTTAATTTATCTTTTGGAGTAGGCTCCGGTTTCTGGATCAAAGAAGCCAGCAGAGGATGGACAGCTTATTTTTCTTACAGCAGGTGAAAGTATTTCATTCTTCTTATCCTTCAGTTACAAAAACGGAATTATTGTTCTAAGAATAAAACGAGTGAAATGACTGTCTCCAAAAACTAAGCATTCCTCCATTGGGAAAAGGAATAGAATTCGAATGCTCTTTTATCATATTCAAAGGGGCACCATAGAAGAAACTAAATGTGTTGCTAAAATTTGCAGGCGACGAACCCCTGTATGAGAAGGTTGCTCCATTGTTGGACATAATGGGAAAGGTACCATTTTTCCCCCAAAGTACATACTTCTCTACTCAACGTATTGCGAAAGGTTCCATTAGTGTAAAATCGAATAATTTGCTGTTTCAGTCGAAATTTTATCTTGGAGATGTTGGAAATGGGGCTGCAATGAAACTTGTGGTCAACATGATCATGGGAAGGTACCAGCAAACTCTCTACAATGTTCTAAGAATGAATTTATGCGTGTTTTGATCATACTTGATCATAATAAATCTTGTAGTATGATGGCATCATTTTCCGAGGGGATACTTCTAGGAGAGAAAGTCGGACTTGACCCGAGTGTAATTGTTGAGGTATGTTTCCTGAGATCCAAGAGACATCCATGTTAACGGACGAAAACTGAAGCCCAGTTCAAATAACTTAGAAAGATGATTCTGTTAACACTATGGGTGGCTTATCTGAAAGCTTTCGGGCTGTTTGATTTGGTGCTTTCTAGGTGGTGTCGCAAGGTGCAATTAGCGCTCCTATGTTCTCTCTAAAGGGCCCTGCGATGATCAAATCACTCTATCCCACCGCTTTCCCCTTGAAGCATCAGCAGAAGGTTTGTTATCTCTTCCCTCGTAAACGACATATATTATGGGGAACACTCAAATGAGAACCCATCTTGGTACGAGGATCTTTCAAGTCGGTTTGTGTACAATAAACTGTTGATGTGGTTTTGTGGTGGGCGAACAGGACCTAAGGCTGGCGCTCGGCTTAGCGGAATCAGTCTCCCAATCAACACCGATAGCAGCAGCTGCGAACGAACTCTACAAAGTTGCGAAATCTCATGGGCTCAGTGATGCTGACTTCTCTGCTGTCATTGAAGCATTGAAGGCGAAATCGGCAAAGTGAGAGGCCTTAGCAACATTTCATTTTCACTGATGAGCTTCTTGACACTAGAGTTCATATGGGTATCCAATATTGTATTCAACTGCCCTTTAGGGTTTCGTTGGCAATATGATTTGTAGTTGCTTTTTAGGGTTTGTTTGATGATACGAATCATATATTCATATGATATTCAGTTGCATCTTAGGGTGGGTTTGGTAAGGCCAAAAGTTGGTCAAAAGTTGCCTTTTGAAAGTGTCCCTTTACACCTTTCATACCTCAAACAGGGGAAACATTTTTAACAAAATCAGGACCATTTGGTAACAATCAGCATTTCAGCTGTCAAGTCAAACCCTTTTACCGTTAACCAACGTCTATACTCTATAGTAAGCCTTGATTAAATCACTCTTTCTAGCACACTTAAAAGGACACTAGTATTTTTTTAAAAATAATACTCCTATAGTAGTAAGAATTTGAAATATTACACAAACGATTGTATAATAAATCAAGAGAGTGACAAACCTAGATAGATAACCTTCATAAAAAAAAAACCAAAATAACAAAACAAAAAATAAAAATAAAAATGAAACTCTAAATTTCAAAACCTTAATGAGTTGTTATTTCTATTGGCTTTGTAAAGGCAGTGTGATTGTTTTATTACTTTTGGTATCTCTTTAAATTATATTCTATGCAATTTCACTCATTAGTGTCCTCCACTTGGCTTTTTTTTTATATATATAAAAAAATCAAGTTGTAATTCTTTATTTAAAAATTTATCCACAATGGTGATACATATTACATTTAGTTGTTATATTTCATCCTTTTAAAATATTATGAATCATCCTATATTCAGTAAAGCGTTCTAAATCATAAAATCCATAATCATAATAACTGTGTGATATACTTATAATTTTATAACTGGAAACAATCTATTTTTTATTTTAAAAGTATACATTTTAGTATAAAAATATAATGTGGGATTATTGTATGGAGTATGGACCCTAGAATTTTGAAAAAACTAGGATGCTATCTGAAATATCACACAAAAAATTACAAAATTGGTAATTTTCTTGTGATCTATTCTAATAATTGAAAAATAAATTTATTAAGGTAAGAAAAATTAAAATGGGTTTACCGGTTTAGCATGAGCGCGTGCAGTGCATCCAACCTGAAAGCGAGTGAGCGAAAAGCCCTACCTGTATAAGACTATATATAGCGTTCATCACCTCCTTAGGTTAAAACTCGGAGAGAGAAAAATCAGCCGCCCAATCTCCACCCATTTCCCTCCTCCTCCTCCTCTCTCT
This sequence comes from Persicaria maculosa, assembly GCA_963922045.1. Lineage (NCBI taxonomy): Eukaryota > Viridiplantae > Streptophyta > Magnoliopsida > Caryophyllales > Polygonaceae > Persicaria > Persicaria maculosa. The sequence goes on from OY998253.1 coordinate 9,265,433, forward strand.
CCCCACTATCTCCTCCTCCTCCTCTCCCAAATTCCCTCTCTCTCGCCCTCGTCGTCTGCTAATCGCCATTCGAAGATGAGTGACAACAAGGACAGTTTGAATATGGACCAGATTGCCGCAAATCTCCCAGGCGTCGCTGGTATTTTCGAAACCCTAGAATCATCGCTGTGTTCCTTAATTCTCCCTGTTCTAGCTTTGATTGTTGCATTCCTTGCTGTTTAGGTCTTAGTCAGGAGGACCGAGAGGGTCTCGTGAATGCTCTTAAGGTGAGTACTGTGGAGTGTACTGGTTTTGTGTTTTTTTGGTTGTGATTGGGTGGTTCTCTCCGTTAATTTGGTTCTTCATTGTGTTTGTGCAGAGTAAGTTGCAAGATCTGGCCGGAGAGCACGCGAATGTTCTGGAATCCCTTACGCCTAAAGTCCGGAAGCGTGTTGAGGCGTTGAGGCAGTTGCAGGTTTTTAGTCTTCTTCTGTTTCTGGTTTCTTTTCATTAGATCGGAACCTCTGTTGTGTTTTCCTTTTCATTAAATTCTTTTGTTTGACTTTTGTCCCCTGGACGAGTCACTGATCGTTGGTTGTTTTGCCGAATTTGATGCTTATGTGAACTTGTAGTCTAAGGGCCCGTTTGGTATCCATATACCTATATCAGATATAGGTATGGAAATTAGATATCGATATCAAAGATATGGGTATCAAATTTGATATCTGATATCCTGTTTGGTAAGTCAGTATATCACATACGTATATCAAATTTTACATCTACCAGCCCAATCCCATCTCTCTCCCAAACCCTAGCCACCCTTCCAGTTAGTTCAGTGGGCTACTGGCGTCGGCTCCGTTGCAGATGGGGGCGTGGATGTTGGTCTTGGTGCAAGTTTCGCAAGCAACCTTGCTCTCTGGGTCCTGGGCAAGGCAAGTGTCCAGAACTGCATCGGAGGGTGTCCCTCATTCAATTGAAGCACGTGAATCAACGGGAATGGTGAAGAAGAGATCCTGAAGCAAGGAAGAAAAGGAGACCTCCCAAGAAGTAAGGAATGAAAGAGGGCAATAGAAGTGCAGCAAATGCAAGAAGGAATGACAGGGGGAAACTGAAGTGCAGCAGATGGAGGAGAAGGGGGAAGGAGGAAGCGTTAAAGAAAAAAAAGAAGATATCTGATATACCCCAAATTTGGGAGATATGGAAAAGGGCCAAAATAGAAGGAATAGGTATATGGAGATATCAATTTTGATATCCATATTTTGATATACCTATTTACCAAACATAGATATGGGTATGGGTGATACCGATACCCATATCCGATATACGTATATCAATACCAAACGGCCCCTAAAAGTTTAAAATTCTGATCTTGTAGTTTAGCCAATGGATTATGGCTATCTGATTGCTGGTGAAAATTTGTCATAATGGCAGTTTAGTGGGCTGTTTATCCTGTTATCTGGTTGTTGTTGTTCAGTTGGGTCTTGATGTGTTTTATATTATTTTTTAGAGTTTTAATTTTCGGGGGAGAATGTTTATACACTCTTGAGCTGGTTTAAATATAATTTTTTTACCAGCCTATACTTGCTTAAAAAAGGCTGGATTTGTATGTGCCAATCGATTGCCCTATATAGTTTTCTTAAGCAACGTGCCATTTACATTTTATATAATATAATATAATAGGGCAAGGTGCTTAATTAAGCAACAAGTAAATGATTTGTCTTTACTTAATGGTTTCTGTAGAAGGTAGATAACTTTTCTTTGTTGCATAGGTAGATGGAATGGAAAAAAAACTTTAATTTTATTGTTTAAACATGTTAAGTTTGTGGTTGAATTTGTGACATTGAATTGCCCAGCATTATACTTTTCATTCCATGAAATTTATGAGCAATAAAATGGTGTCTGTATTATTGTTTGGCAATTGAAAAGCTCAACCAATTCGATAGCACATGGGTTAGATTTCAGATATATAGTTTGTATTAGGGAGACTTTTACCTGTTAAAGGATTGAATAACAATGGCGAATGAGCAGAAGTGATAATTTCTTTACACATGGCATTAACGGTCATTGTTGACCACTTGACCAAGAAATGAAATAATTTGTTAATTTCAGGCCTAAACTAGTACGTTTAGATATTGCAAAATATAGTGTATTTTTCCAATTGCTCTGAATTTTAAGAATGATGTTATTAAGCATTAAAATTACAGGGCCAACATGATGAGCTTGAGGCCAAATTTCTTGAGGAAAGGGCAATACTTGAAGCTAAATATCAGAAGCTTTATGAACCACTTTATTCTAAGGTTAGTTTTATTGGGTTCCATTTTTATGTAGAATCCTATGCAAGTTTACACTGTATCTGAATCCCCCTCCCCTCTTTGACTTTGGATTTTTAATTGCAGAGATACGACATTGTTAATGGTGTAGTTGAAGTTGAAGGGGTTACTGATGATGTAGCAGCTGAGAAGGGAGATAATAATGCTGCAGAAGGTCAGATGCACTGAACTAGTCAAAATTACAAAAAGTTTATGTACTATTGATGGAAAATCCACCATATATTCGGTGCTGGTACAGTGTCTTGAGGTTACATCTGAAAATAAAACATAGTTATATATTTGGGCATTCTAGCAATTAAGCATGAAAGAGAGCAACATAGTTGTTCACCATTTCATGTTAGGGCGTGCAGGTTTTGAATCATAGGAGCATTTTCTTCAAGAGTTAAATATGAAATTTGCTTTTATTGATCTGTGCTAGTTGGCTGCCTTTGCAAGTCGAAATTCCTGTGGTGGGTCTAGGATTGATCCACAAATGATGGCGGCACAGAGATTGTTGCTAGATTGCTTGTTGTGAAGATTGTTTTTTGAATTGGTAGGCCTCTTCTAATTTATTTGCAATTTGACAAATAAAATGTACCCTTCCGTGCAGAGAAAGGTGTTCCAAGCTTTTGGCTGAATGCACTGAAGACCAATGAAATTTTGGCTGAAGAGGTTAGTGCTGTTCGTGATCTCTATCTAAATATTTTTTTGTATTCATGGAGTATTTTCTAATATTTAGAGTTTAAAATCAGATAACAGAACGTGATGAAGGGGCTTTACAGTATCTGAAAGACATCAAGTGGTTTAGGATTGAGAATCCTAAGGGCTTCAAGCTTGAATTCTACTTTGACACAAATCCCTTCTTCAAAAACACTGTTTTGACTAAAACATATCACATGATTGATGAAGATGAACCTATTTTGGAAAAGGCAATTGGGTAAGCATCTACTCCTGGTTTTACAGTTTCGCTAGACCTGTGGAAGCTCATATTTGTCACCCCTCTGTAGGACGGAGATTGAGTGGTATCCAGGGAAATGTTTAACACAGAAAATACTAAAGAAGAAGCCCAAGAAGGGGTCCAAGAATGCAAAGCCAGTGACCAAGACTGAAACATGTGAAAGCTTCTTCAACTTCTTCAACCCTCCCCAGGTCCCAGAGGATGAAGAGGATATTGATGAAGATGTTGTAAGTTTGACACTTGTATTACTTCAAGAGATTTGGTCTTACCTAAGAAATTATTAGTGTGCTAATTTGTTTGAATTTCTAGGCCGAGGAGCTTCAAAATCAAATGGAGCAAGATTATGAAATTGGGTAAGCTGTTAGCTCCCTTTGACCTTGTTATCATCTGGGCATTTGGTTACACTAACTGGAAGGAACTTCATGTTGGTGCTATTATTGGCTTCAACTTTCAACCTTCCATGATTAATGTTAGATGTTTCTGTTAAATCTTCTTCACACTGAATATTATTTGTGTTTTTCACTAACTAAATTTCTGATAAGAGTTTCTCTTTAGGATGTCTTGAATTCCAGAGTTTTGAGGTTCACTTTACATGTGTGTATAAACAAAGGAGGTTTCATTTTGTTTAGATCCCTCATTATAAACAACATATTAGCAAATAGACGTTTTATGTGGATTGTTATGACAGCTACTAAATCTTGCTTCCTTGTGCAGTTCAACCATCCGTGAGAAGATCATACCTCATGCTGTCTCTTGGTTCACTGGAGAAGCCGCTCAGGATGAGTTTGAGGCCATGGATGATGATGATGAGGAAGGTGATGAAGACGATGAGGATGAGGATGAAGACGAGGATGAGGAAGATGAGGATGAAGACGAGGATGATGACGATGAAGAGGATGAACCCAAGGCCAGGAAGAAGGTATCATTTTCAGTCCTTTGAATATCTCTGATTCGTCTTAATCCTCCAATCAAGTGAACAAAATTCTAATTTCTTAATGCTTGCCATTTTGTATTTTCCATTGCACGTTACAGTCGTCAGCTGGAGCCAAGGTATATATTGTCATATCCAGTTGCTTTCTAATTCTTTCTATGGAAAAGAATCTTGTCGAACTTTCCTTTATTGACCCGTATCTAATTCAAATTGGTTACTATGATCACAGAAGGGAGGCAGAGCGCAAGCCGGGGAAGCAGGTGAACGCCCAGCGGAGTGCAAGCAGCAGTGATTTTCTGACTGCGCAACCAGCTACGGTGGAATCAGTGTGTTGCCTCTTTTCATCCGTACTGTTCCAGCCTTGGATTTTTTGAAGTTAGTAGCCTCGGGTTCTCGTGGTTTGATGAGTCTCGTTAATTTATTCCTCTTCTCGTCTCTCATTTTTCCGTTGCCTTTTTTCTTCTTCTTCTGTGGGGAGCTATGTAATCTGCTGAGCCTTTTTGGGCATTTGTAATTTTGGTTGCTAGTGAATTTAAAATTTGAATCATCTATTATTAAATGGCTTTGTTTATATATGTTCATGATCTTATTCTGTGGTTATTGGTTTAGCTTGCTTTTTTTTTATGGTACGATGCTTGCATGAGAATCTTATATCTTTAAGCAAAATAAGTTAAAACTTTTATTTTATTTAATTTTTAAACCGGAAAGAATTTAGAAGATTGACAACGCAATCAAACCAAGTGCATTTTTGGAGATAATACTATGAAAAAACAGCACCAGTAGGGGATAGGGGAGTAGAGCACGATTTCCTTCCCTGAAGATGTTGTAGAATTCAAATTCAGAGAAATGGAGGACAGATAATAGAGAGTTAGACTAACTTCAATGGTTGTGTGTAAATGTTTAAATGCGTATTTTTTAGACATTTTTTTAGCTCAATTGGTTGCTTTTGGGGTGTGCAAATGGTGCACATTTGAGCATGTAATGTGCAAATTTGAGCACATTACCTCTCTATATGCAAATTTTTTTTCCAAAAAGCAAGACAATTTTATTGGTGTATTTTTTTTTATAATTTTTGTTTTCTTTTTTGTTTTAAATTAATTGTATTTGAATGGTGTGTAAAAAATACACATTTGACCATTGGAGCAAAATACCAAAAAATAAGGTGTATTTTTACACACCTTGTGCAAATGTATACATTATAGACAAAACCATTGTGGATAGTCTTAGATATGAGCATCTCAATCTCGCTTGAGCACGAGATACCAGTCTTAAGACTCTCAATTATGCTGAGGTTGTCACCTATGCAAATAAATTTGATATTAAGTTCAATAGCTTTTAATAAGCTCCACAATTTGTACCCTTCTGCGTCAATGACGGACGAGAGGCAAGATACTAGCTTTCGAGAAAAGACTTGGCCTCTGTCATCGCAAATGAGAAACTCATAAGTTTCGCAATTAGTGGGGGATAATGCGCCATCGAAATTTAGTTTGCACCACTCAGATCTAGGTATATACCATTTGCAGCTAGGGATGACAATTTCACCCGCATCCGACGGATGACGGGTGGGGAATGTCTTCAGCCGAACCCGTCTCACCCGATCCGAAAAAGTGAGTGAAAATCCGAAATAAAACGGATATTAAACGGGTGATGGGTGAACGGGTGATGGGTCGGGTCAGGTTCGGGTGAAGACATTCCCCACCCGTCACCCGACCCATCACCCGACGTATGTTATATAATTATATTTTATATGTAAAATTACCAATATACCTTCTAAACCCTAATTCAAGATACCTATCAAACGATTAAAATGGAAATATTTTGTTATAAAGTAAGCTATGCAATTTTTATTTGAAGATATGCAATTCAATTGACTCCAAATTAAAATGGAAACGTGAATTCAATAGGCTCCTAATTAATGTTTATTCGTCGATGTGTTCGGCATATGTTTTTTAATAAATTTCATTATGAATTTGATGTCTTGTATTTCACCCGAATTATCACCTGATCACCCTGTGGGTGATGAGTGGACGGGGTGGGTGAAATATTTTGTGGGTGATGGGTTGAATAGGGTCAGGGTTTTGGGTGGTGGGTCGAGTGACGGAAATAAATCATCCACCCATCACCCGACCCATTACCATCCCTATTTGCAACGACGCCTTGCTTTTATTGTGGTGGTTGGGCTCGATTATGGGATCTTGGGGTCTTGGGGTCTAGGTCCTTGTCTAAATTAAAACTTCGCCTTCGCTATATACACCACAAACCCTGCACGTCGGAATTGACGTGCAGGGTTAAAGTGGGTTAAGTAATTTTTAAAAGTGCTAATTAATGATGGTGGCTTGCAGGTCGAAAGCAACATGCATTTTTAAAGGTAGATTTTTTTTATAAGAAAATAGATATTTTATATTATAAAAAACGAAAACGTGCCATAGTTCACAAGAATGAAATGATATTTCATATAGTTTTAAATTGTGTCAATAAACATAGTGCCATAGTGGCATGGCAGGAGTCAGGATGAGGTAGAAATGAAATGATAATATTATTAGACTTTGATGCAAGTGAAGCTTCAAATAGTTCATCAAGAATGTGAGCGTATCCAATTTCCCTAAGCCCTAAGTAGATCACATGAAGCTTGGCCGTCAATAAATTCGCCGTCAATGAAGAGTGCAACTACAGGTAGCTTGTAGCTTGCAGCTGTAGCTCACCTTGCCCTTGTGAAGATAAACCCGTGAGATCTAGTCATGTAGGGTTACAGAAGTATGTTGAACCAATAGATGCTCGTAACGATCAAGCATGATCGGGCATTACCCTTCGAAGAAAGGCGATTGGTTGTGTTTCTTCGGGGTAATCTCTCTCGAAGGACACGTAATTTTCGTCCTCGTCATACATATGGCATGTAGTCAGGATCGTCTTCATTAGCCGCCAGTTCCATTTCGCCTTGTTAAGGTACTGTCACATAACAGATTGTCAAGAGTTAGGTGATTGTCCTAAAGTCCACTATGAAACAAATAAGGAGGCAGGCACTACCTTTCCCCAATTCTCGTCGAGGGACTGCTGAGCATCTCTCAGATTGTAGCTTGGGATTTTCGGAGATATATGATGAGGTATGTGCACGTTAATGTCGTGGCATAGGACCTCTATCCTGCTCAGGAGATCAAGAACTGTCACCTACTGCGGATTATGTTAGATGTATGGATATCAAATCAAGACGAGGAAAGGAAATTACCACTGAGGATAGTCACAATGTACTGTCCCATTCAGCTGGGCTTGAGCTGCGTTCCACGCGTCAGCGAACTTGAAGGGGATGTGAGGCGCCGTGTGGTGAACTATCGTGAATGTACTCATCTGAAATTTATTCAAGACAAAATAGATTTGACACAACCATAGGCTAAAGCTCCCATTTCAGCGCGCCATCTAAACTAAGCCTTAGTGAATGAAGATTCAGAAGAAGAAAAAAGAGGAATTGAAGGTGTAATTACCCAAAAGTGATAGCCGAGCCATGGTGCCAACCAGTACTTGAGCCAGCCTACGATCCCGGTCTTATAGATTATCAAAGGCCATCCGATTCCTATAAATGCATAAACTGCAGCCAAACTAATCATAACTCGTTGCACTTCTTGCTTTCTGAACTTCTTCAAGTCGAAGTGCCACAGTAGCCTGCGCAAAGGCGCACATAGTTGGCTAGGTGACCAAATACAAAGCAATTGGCAGATTTTGAAACAAAAGATGATCTGAAGTGGTGATTTTTCTACCAGTGTGATATGGACATCCAAGTTCTAATTGGGCCATATCCGTATATTAGAGCTTTGCGCAAAAGAGGGGAATCCTCGACGTTTTCTTTCATGGCAGGGTGCCATGCTGTATCTTCAAACAACCTTGCAGCAAGAAACAATCAAAATTTCAAAAATACTAAAGATGCTCAAATCTAATAATATAACAATAAGAGGCATAAATGAGGAAGCAAAACCAAGATGATACGGATCCACCACTTCTTGTGCCAAAGAACCTACCATTTCCACAGGAGCTAGGGTTCTATCTAGTGTTCTTATGTGTTTAAATGCCGCTTTAAGACCCAAAGAAACAGACAAGTCCTTTTCTTGACTACTACATTTATAAATTTCATAGTAATTGCAGTCAAGAGCTTCGACTTCAAACACTCTATCTGCCTTATTTTTAGTTGGCATTGGTTACATCTTTCCAATTACTAACTATGCAGTGCAGTTAGTTATATAGGTTCATCTTGGTCGTAAATGTTATAGATTTGCTTCTAAATCCTTGCATGAAAACCGAATACGTACATGTTTGTTTTTGCATGATGCTGATCATGCTTGAAGCGCCAGGGCTCATAAGGATAGATAAGAGGCATAAATGCAAGTGTGCCAATGATGTCTTCCACGAGCTTATTCCTTGAAAAGGATTTGTGAGCGCAATCATGTCCAATCACAAAGAACTGGAGATCCAAAAGGAAATTATGGAATAGAGTTAGGTCAAGCTTGGCTACACAGTCACAGACAACAACAGTTAACTGAAAACGGATAGCATACTAACCCCTGTGATAGCAGTCCCGGTCCATGCCCAGGCAAGAGGAAGCAAATACCATGGCGCTTTTGCTATCATATAGATTCCCAATGCATACGAAGTAAGACTTACAAAAACCGAACCCCATGCTTTTACATCATCAATCTCAAAAACCTGAATAGATAATAAGAGAGTGGAGTTATCAGTATTGGCAGTCAGATTAAATCTCATACACATCATGAGCCGAAAGATGTAGGGAAAAAATGCTTGTAAAAACATACCTTCTTTGGAAGAGAAGTGATTATATCCCTCAACGTGACACTGTCGGGTAGTGGCTCCCCAATTTGTTGGAATCCATAGCTTTCTGCTAACTGTTTCCTGTATTCTGCGTTATCTAATGCAGAAGACGACTCAGAAGGTGCCATGGGCACAGCCACAGCCTGCAACACTTTCCATTTTCCTCTGCTACTTAACCATGGTTGACATCCAAGTTTTTTCTGCACCAGCCTTTTCGGACATGCTCCACGAAAACTTGTCGAAGACGTGCTAGCTATGGCATTTCCCATTGACAAACAAAATGAGCAAATGAAGAGCGAAATCCAGAATCAATTTTCTTTGGACACATAATTACATAAATCAATGCAACCAGGAGTACCAAGACTACAATTCCTCCGAGCCATGAAAAATAGATTTACCATAAAATGCCCAAAGCACAACTTGCTCAAGGCTACAGATATGTTATCTTCTTCACTATAATACAATTTAATCAAACAGACAGATTCTACCAATTTGAAGTGGGTTTGAGGAATTGGCTTCAAAACACTTGAAACAACCACCAAATGTCATGAATTAGTTCGGCATTTCCCAAATCGATTCCTCAAATCAGCCAACTAAAGACACCTTAGCAGATTTGCAGGCAAGAAATGATCAACTAACCATCAATTACAGTCACAAATATAGCAATTTCACTTGGGAACTGAACTATTTTGCTGTCATTCATAATCCAATCCAAACGAGGAAATTAACCATTTACGATTTCCCTTGCAGTTTGGAAAGGGTGAATCTTGAATGTTTCATAACCAGATTGGACTACTGAACAGAAGCAAACAAAATTAAACCTTTCATTTTAGCCTCATAATAAGTCTGAGATTTTTTTTACCAGGTGAAAATGCATTGACAAGTGAGGAGAATCTGACGTTCCTCTTGCTCCTCTGTTGCTGGGAACCCTACAAATTCCCCAAAACAACCCAAATTGAAACCATAAAAACCCAATCCAAATCGCAAAACAAGACGTGGGTAAACACTAATAAAGACTCAATCTTTACATACCAGGAGAAGGAGACCTGAGTCTGCAAGCCCACATGAAGCCATGGAGATATGAGATAGGAAGAACAAAAAGAAAACCCCCTTTTGGATTTGTTATTTGTGGCTTCAAAGTGAATGCGCCGCCTTATTCATCTTCTTCTTCCCCTTCTCTTCCCAGCCTCACGGTAAGAGAGAGATTAAGGTTTTTGAATTTTGACCAATGAATCTGCAGTGGGAGTTCCTTAATTTAATTGTAGACCTCTCACGGTAAGAGACTCGAAGCCGGGTCCCTGCTTGGTGGGAACTGATTTTGACACATGTTTTTGTCCCTGAGATTGGAGATTGTGGACGTGATTGATTTATCTTGGAAAAAAGTGCTCAATTGGAAAATTTGGAATACCTTCGAGCGTTCATGTTCACACATCGAGCCTGAGAGACACATTTTTTTTACCTGAACATGAGCTACCCGGAAATTTACTGGGTAAACCGGGTCCGGGTCAACCCGAACGGGTCAGTATTTTATTTCGTCTCAACCTGGGTCTACCTGGGACCCGTTTTACCCGGAATCCTAAGTGACTGGACTCGAACTTGACCCGAATGACCCGATTGACCGGTCGAAGTATTAACAACATCTTAGGCAAGGAAAATTGCAAGAAAGTAAATTCGGAAAGGTAGAGATTGGAGAATGAGGCCGTCGAAGCTCGATTTTAAAGTCCCATTGCAGTGACTCGGGATCTGGTAGAGAGCGGATAACAATAAGGCGATCAGGTTTACCTGAGATGCGCGATAAGATTTGGTCAGCACACCACTACATGTGCCGATTCGCTTGGTATATACCGCATTCAACCTTCTTTTCAAGGGGATTCATCCATTGACTTCTGACAGTATTGCACGCAGAAGGTTATCGCAGTCCTTTATCCGCGTGTTGGGGCGCTAGGATTCCTCTTCTTCATTTTATTACGCCGTGCTATGTTTTTACGCAGATCAAAGCTTTCTTAAAATCGACGGAGACAGAATCGAAGCTACTGGTTTCATTGGTTTTGGGTTTATTCTTAAGCAAAGTGATTCGATCAAGACAAAAAAATTTATGTCCTCATTCATCATGATGAAATCTAGCGCCTTGAACAAACAATGCAACCAAACATCTCATTCATGATGAAATCTCGGATTCTGTACCAACACGGATGTGATTCATTTACATTCATACCAAAATTATCTCAAGCCCATTACAGTGATCATCACATTCGAGTCTGCGTTTCGTCATATGACAAGCGATGATGATGATGATGAGCTGAAAGACTAAAGGCTAATTGACACGAGGGTCCAAGAACTTCTTCATAGCTGCTATTGCTGAATGCAAAACCATCTTCTTAATCTGCACATAGCATAAGCATATAAGTGGGAGATTGGAGCAGTAAAATGTACAGATGAGTAGAAAAATCGAATGCAGAACTATATACCTAATACCTCTAACTTGTCTTTGGCATTGTGGTTTTGTGGAAAGAGTGATAGATTACATAGGTCTTAATATTGTATAGTGGGCTAAAAGCCCATTAAGGTCCAATACCTTTGTAACCTATATATATGTTATATCAATGAATGGAAACCCTCAAGGAGGACTTTACATCAATTCTATCATTCTACATGGTATCACAACCTTTTCTTCCTCACGGAATCCTAATCTGATCCTCCCGCCTCCCCTCTTCTCTTACCGGCAACCTACCGTCGTTTACTTCTTCTTCGTCGCTTCTCTCCGCATCAAATTCAATTCCACATCGCACCACCTCCCAATTCGCCTTCCGCCGTGAGTAGCCCCGCTGCCCAGTACCGCCGGCATCTCGCGTCTCCCCTGCACAGCCGCCGACAACGTGTGCCACGAGCCACCACAACCTCCCTTCGTCTTCGATTGTAGCCGCTAGCCAAGATCGAGCCCCGCCGCTTGCCTCCGATCACCGCTGCTTTCCCTCCGATCGTCGCCAACCACCGCCCAGGTCGAGACCATCCCGGAGACCGCCCACTGCCGCGCCGTCACCCCGGCGCCCTCGCCGTCTCCTCTCCGCCTCGGCCAGTTCCAACGAAGAAGAAAGCTTCGTTTTTTTTTTTTTTAATTTGTGTCTGTAATCTCTTTTGAAGTTATTGCAAACAGGTCTTGTGTTTTACTTATTTTCGTTTCTGGCCCTGAGTTAATTATTAATTAACTTAGGTGGCAAAAAAAAAAAAAATGCACCGGTACTCTCCCCCTCGACATGCCGGTCCTCAGGCCTCTCTGACATCGCCTGACCCAGGCTATGTTCCGCCAGCTCTGCATCACGCCTTCTCCTCTACGCAACCGACATCTTCAGACCCTTCTTGGTACATGGACACTGGTGCCACCTCCCACATGACGAACTCCTCAGGTAACCTCTCATCTATTTCTTTTAAGGGCCCTAACCACTCTATTATCGTCGGAAATGGTGGTCGTCTTTCTACTTCGGGAATTGGCCACGCCAAATTACAGACCCCAACCCACCCACTACACCTCAACAATGTCCTTATTGCCCCAAAGATTGTCAAAAACCTTATCTCTGTCCGTCGGTTCACTACTGACAACAACGTTTCCCTTACGTTTGATCCCTATGGTTTCTCTGTGAACGATCTTACTACGGGGGTTACTCGCATGAGATGTAATAGCACCGGGGAGCTCTACCCTGTCACACCACCTCCTGCGTCCAGTCAGTCGTGTCCGGTCGCCCTCTCGGCATCATCGTCCAGCCTCTGGCATGCACGCCTGGGCCATCCCAGTGCTGCCGTTCTAGATGTCCTCCATTCCCAGAACCTTGTCACCTGTACTAAAGACCCACGCTTTGGTTTATGCTCTTCCTGCCAACTAGGCAAACATGCCAGACTGCCGTTCCAACGGTCTTTGACCTCTACCCTTGCTCCCTTTGATATCATTCACATCGACATTTGGACCTCTCCCGTGCCTAGCAAGGAGGGTCACAAGTACTACCTTTTGTTTCTTGATGATTACACTCATTACTTATGGGTCTTCCCGTTGCATTTCAAGTCCCAAGTGTTTCCTATCTTTGCCAGATTCCATACCTACATCAAAACACAGTTTCACATGTCCATCAAATGTTTCCAATGTGACAATGGCCGTGAATTTGACAACAAAGACTTTCACTCCTTCTTTGTCGCAAATGGGATCTCCTATCGCTTGTCTTGCCCCTATACTTCTCAGCAGAATGGCAAGGCAGAAAGAATCATCAAAACCATTACCAACATGATGCGCTCTCTCCTCTTCCACGCATCTATTCCCCTTCCCTATTGGCCTCACGCCTTATCCACCACATGTTATCTCCTAAACATTCTCCCTTCCACTACCCTACACCATCGCTCGCCAGCTCAGACACTTTATTACGCCGAGCCTAGGTATGATCACCTTCGCACCTTCGGGTGCTTGTGTTTCCCAAACTAGTCCTCCACAGCCCCGCACAAGCTTCACCCGCGCTCCACTCTATGTGTCTTCCTAGGCTATCCGCCTGATCATCGAGGTTACATTTGCCTCGATATCAAGACCCACAAGATCATTCTCTCACGTCATGTCACCTTTGATGAGTCGCGATTTCCCTTTGCGTCTCCCACACCCCCTGTGTCTCCGTCAGAGTCTGAGTCACCATTCCCTCACTTCCTTTTTCCCCAGAGCTCTCCCGGTGCTCCTGCTTCTCCCCCAACACCACCGCCACCACCACCCCCCACCACCAGACCACACACCCGCAGCGTCTCCGGTGTCTTCCGACCCCGTCAGATCGTCTCCATGACCACCGCCCATCACCCCGCTATCCACCTCCCATTACCTCGCCAAACAACCTCGCCTCACCTACGTGCGGCGGCCGCCGCAACCCCAAATGCTGCGCCCACCGCCCATAAACCCTCCCTGGCGGCGCCCGCCGCAGGTCATGCGGCGCCCGCCGCAGGCCTTGCGACGCCCGCCGCCCATAACCCCTCCCTGGCGGCGCCCGCCGCAACCCTTGCCGCATTTGATCCGCCCGCCGCCTCTTCCCCTTGCTTAGCCCCTCTTACCCCCGTCCTTCCCGACTCCCATTCACCCTCTGCCTCCACCTAGACCGCTCTCTCCCCCGTTCCCACCTCCCACAAAACAGCCCTCCTCGACCCGAATTGGCAGTCGGCTATGCTCGACGAATACAGGGCCCTTACGAAGAATGGTACTTGGGTTCTTGTTCCTCGCCCTCCTGAGGCGAACGTCATTCGTTGTATGTGGCTTTTTCGTCACAAGTTCCGCTCTGATGGGACGTTGGAGCGCTATAAGGCCCGTCTTGTGGTGAACGGTAGATCTCAGCAGGCAGGTATTGATTGTGATGAGACCTTCAGCCATGTGGTCAAGCCTGCCACTATCCGAGTGGTCTTGTCTGGCTCTGTCGCGCAACTGGGCCATCCATCAGTTAGATGTCAAGAACGCCTTTCTGCATGATCATCTGAACGAGACAGTTTACATGTTTCAGCCGCCGGGGTTTACTGATGCTAAGCGTCCAAAGCATGTCTGTCTCCTCAAGCGCTCTCTATATGGTCTGAAACAGGCTCCGCGGGCGTGGTTACAGCGTTTTGCCTCTCATCTGCTCCGTTTGGGTTTCACTGGCAGCCGTTCGGATACGTCTCTGTTTATCTATCGCAGAGGCTCAGACTTGGCATTCCTGCTGCTATATGTCGACGACATCATTCTCACCGCCTCTTCTAATGCTCTTCGGACGTCGATAATCTCGCAGTTGAGTGCGGAATTCGCCATGTCTGATCTGGGTCAGCTGTCTTACTTCTTGGGAGTTGTTGTTCAGCGGCATGCGTCTGGTCTGTTTCTCTCACAAAGTAAGTATGCTGCAGAGATTGTTGCTCGGGCTAAGATGGTCAACTGTAATCCCGTCGCGACCCCAGTCGATACATCCAACAAGCTCAGTGCTCATTCTGGTCCTTTGGTTGACGATCCCACACTGTACAGGAGCCTCGCCGGTGCTCTTCAGTATCCCACTTTCACCAGGCCTGATATCAGTTACGCCGTTCAGCAGATCTGCTTGTTCATGCATGCCCCTAGGGAACCTCACTTTCAGGTTTTGAAGCGAATCATTCGGTACACCAGCGGCACCCTCGAGCTCGGCACCACCATCACTCCTTCCTCTAAGCTTGATCTTGTGGCTTACACTGATGCGGATTGGGGTGGTTGTCCAGACACACGTCGCTCCACGTCTGGTTACTGTGTCTTCCTCAATGACACTCTTGTGTCTTGGTCAGCCAAGCGTCAGTCCGTCGTGTCTCGCTCCAGCGCTGAAGCCGAATACAGGGGTGTTGCCAACGTTGTCTCCGAGTGCTCTTGGCTCCGCAATCTCCTGCTTGAGCTACGATGCCCCTTGCAGAAGGCCACTCTGGTTTACACTGACAACGTCTCCGCCGTCTACCTGGCTAGCAACCCAGTCCAGCATCAACGCACGAAGCACATTGAGCTTGATCTCCACTTCGTCAGGGACAAGGTTGCCATTGGACATGTCCGCGTTCTACATGTCCCGTCCTCTTATCAGTACGCTGATATATTCACCAAGGGTTTACCTAGACAGTTGTTCATTGATTTTCGTTCCAGTCTCACTGTACGGACCCTTCCCGTTTCGACTGCGGGGGTTTGATAGATTACATAGGTCTTAATATTGTATAGTGGGCTAAAAGCCCATTAAGGCCCAATACCTTTGTAACCTATATATATGTTATATCAATGAATGGAAACCCTCAAGGAGGACTTTACATCAATTCTATCATTCTACAAAGAGGCGAAATACACCAGCCAACCGGATGCACTCTCCCACATTTTCAGGTGATACAAAGTCCAGGGCGACCTTGATGCACGACTGATACGAAGCATGAAAAACACGAAAGCAACTGCTTATAACAATCATCGCGATGATTATTGTTGTCAGATTATCAATTTTGTACCTTTAGATTCCTGACTTGGCAAGGGCAACCAGTTGGGTTAAGCACAACATCTCCAATCTTCTGCACGAATGTCCAAAGCTCGACATCTGCATAAAAATGAACTCAAAAGTTACCCATACGCATATACTGTGGTGGCAGTCTGAGTAGTGCTGTTTGTTTACTAATTGAATTCTGCCTTCAGCTTCCTCTTGTGGTCTTCCGTCTTCGGTTAAGTAAAAAGTTTGGTTGTGTATGGCATGCACAACCTGTTACATTCGAAAACCCAAGACTAGTAAATGCAGCCTCAATAGCGCGAATCTGACTAACAACCTTTACCTTTGGCACCGGTGAACAATGCGTATGACGAAACTCTCCAAAGTGCTTCCTAAGGTACTCATTATGGACATCTTCTCTGCGAAATATATCCTATAAAGCACTCAACCCGGTCCTGGGCGATGTGCTTTAGTCTGAGTTTGGCAATTTGGCTCTGCTGTTCAGTACTAAGCTCATTTCTACTGTATGTGTCAAGATATTAACCTGAGAAATCAAATACACGTGTTTGAATTAATCGAATGAACAACTACAAATCATTTGGTTCTTCTACCTGGATCCGAGCTAATCAACCATTCAGTTTGAGAAAACTGAGCATACCGCATAAGACATGACACAATGAAGCTTAGTCACAGAGTCACCGCGTCCCAGCTCTTGCTCAAATCCATATGCAATATACGTCTTTGGTCCCATGTCTAGCTTTAATGAACGATCAAGCAGGTTGGCAGCAACGTTAAGAACACCGCCTCCAGGATGAGTATACTCCTTAAATGGCAAGTCGGAAATGAATTCTGGCCATCATGGCGTGGTAATCGCTGCTCAAATTCAGTAGAGGGTGGCCAGTCTTTCAGCTTCAAAAGTTGAGGCCACCCGAGGTGGTCTTACAGATCAGAAAAGTGCACCAAACATCAAGACAAAAATAGCATCCAAGGTGAGAAACATTAATGAGCAAATGAAAACTGAGGGAAATTCAGGAAGCAGACCTCACTCAAGTCTAGACAATCAATGGCCTTGACATCACACTCGGATTGTTTCTGTCGAAAGGCACACCACATGACCATAGGATCCCAACTCAACCCAGATGCAGTTTCAAGAACATTGCTGACAGTAACAGGCTCAGCCCTAGCCCAATGCCACTGTAAATGTCTCAAGTTTCCTTGCTGCAACCTTTTGGCATCCGGACAGTATAGACTACAGAGTACTGTTTTCTGTAGAGCTACAAGAGCAACTTTGGATATATATTAGGTTCAGATTCAACCGTTTTGAAGTTTGTAATGATTTCTTCTGCTTTGGTTACCCATTCTAAAACGCTCCCCGTGAACATGGACCTCAACTCAAGTAATGAGTCGCCACAACCACCGCAATCTGATGATAGAGGTTAGAGGGTACGTTGTTGAGCTTGTCTACAATTGACGACAGATCTGGGCTTTTTAATCTTAATCATTCCATGTAAATACTTATCCCCTCTGTCAAGGAACTTCATATCCTCTCCTTTCTTGCCTCCTTGCAAATGCTCATCACGAATCTCTCGGCAGCAGGTAAGGTACAAATCATAAGAGCATATAGGACAACGTCTAAAGAAATCAAAATTAAAAAATATTGCAAATCCCCGTGCGATTTAATGTGAAAATATCGTGTAATATCAAATTATAATAATTTTTTCATATTTAATATAAAAATATCAACATTAAAAAATAAATAAAGTATATTCATCTAAAAATAGAAATGAAATTAAATAAAGTATGATACCAAATGGTTATTTTTGAAATTAAATTAAAACTCTCTCATTAATTAACAAATACAAATTTCTAACAAAACCAAAAAAAATGAGTTAGATAAAGAAGAACTATACACATATTTAGAAAATAGAAACACATATAATTCGAGCGAGAAAATAAGTATGCAAATAAATTGTCTGCCCTCCTAACATAAGATCACAAATGCAATTTAGAAGCCCCAGTCGGGGTGGCCTAGTGGTGTGGAGCAAGGGGGGTGGGAAGGAGCACTACAGGAAAAGTGTGCCATTATCGACGCTTTTAATGACCATTCCCGACGTCATAATGCGTCGAAAAAATTAATTTCGACGCTTTAAAAAAGCGTCGGTATTTTTTTGCGTCACAAATGACAATTGCCATTTTCGACATGCAATTCCGTCGGAACCCATTTCGACGCTTAAAAGCGTCGAGATTGGCAAGCCAATTTCGACACCTAAAACCGTCGAAAATGGCTCTTTAAATTGCTTTACAATGTTGGCCAATTTTGACATAATAGGGTGTCGAGATTGACTCATTACAACACTAACACTATTAGCCTAATCCAACACCGAGGGTCGTCGAAATTGGCATTCACTAAGCGTCCAAATATATTTTTTCCCTATTTTTCCTATACCAAACTCGAGACATAATTGATCTGGCACTGCTGATATAGAGGACCAAGCATCAAACATAAATAAGAATGAAACTTCACTAATGAACAAACTGGATGAAAGTTCATTGAATGCAGGATTATTATAAGAACTTAGCGTTTATTACATGAGTGAATTAAAAATAATATACATGAGTACATGAAAGCTAACATGAGTGGATCAACAGCAATAAAATGCACAATTTCTTCTTTACACCTACATCATTTCAAAGTTGAACTAGAGGACTTGCTTGAAAGGTTCATTTTGCTATAGTTTCTGTGTCTGTTAATCTACTGGAGGATTAAAAGACCTTTGCACCTTCAGAAGATTGAAAGTTGAACTACTGGAATTGCTTGAAAGTTGAACTACAACAAAATGAACCGTTAAGGCGTCTTCATAGCCCAAACCTTCAGGAGCGTCTCCCAGGAACTCGAAATACTGGACTTGATTGAAAGTGATAACCTGAACTTTCTGTCAACAGTTTATAAAACAAAAGCACATCAACAAAAACATTAAAATAAATAAAATTACAAAACCGTTAAGGCGTCTTCATAACACTACAGCACAGAAAACACAACTCTTGGATACAATCATGTAAATCAGAGTCTAAGCATATTGGAAAGAGTTGCAGAGAGTTTGGATAGCTCATTCTATGCATCACATGTTGTTCCTACCTCTGATGCCCTTAACATGAAATTTTGTGTTGCGCTTGAGATCCCGAATTTAGAGATGATAGTAATGTTATGAATTTGAAGATGTGTTTGATATTTGTAGAGAATAATCTACACCTGAAATTAAATTTCACCAAAGTAGTCACTATCATTTGAATTTTGAAGAGCTATACCTGAAATTAAAAGTGTGTTGTTGATCATTGGCCCCTCAAAAGGATGTGATGGAACGACATTTGTCTTCTTCTCTCTCCCAAGTCACCTCTACCCAATCCTCTTTCCTGCATCACAAATAACATCCCATTGAGCAAAATCTAAATACCATACATCAAATTTGGAGGATGGTCAGTGTTGTAACAATGTTTTTCTACTCTCTGCCAATATAGAAGACCTCCATCATTTCAATCTTCCTTTCAATATTTGAAGTATGGTATGAAAAGGCTTCTTTCTCAGATGGAAACAAAAGCTTCTGATTAAGCATCATTGACTGAATACTTGTAATTAAGCATTATTAACTAGTGCTCTTACATATCCAGCTTAAACGAGTTGCACACCAGTATTTTACTTTAATGAAGCAACAAAAGATATGGACTTACATATAAGCAAGGTGAGAGAACAAATTACATCATACTGATCACAAAAGGTGAGAGATTATCCTTAATTCTCTGGATAACATAGCTACCAAAAAGAAAAGAAGGCTACCTTTTGGCCAGCTTCCTTCGAAAAGATTCTTCAAAATTGACAGCAGCACTGTAAGCCTTGAACCACAAGGAACTGCACAAAAATCATGTCATGAGCTGATTAAGTAAGCGTCAAGAAATTGATGAGGCGCCATAATTATTTGTAAACACATAGATACCTTTAGCATATCGCTGAACAAGTTGAGCCCAAGCAGTGGAAATGCCACCGCTGTCCTATCTCAAGGCAACTAGCATTTCCTGTGAAAAGAGGTATATGAATAGAAAAAGATCAAAGGTAATTCGAGTATCATGCAACCAATGAGGGAAACATATATCAACAAGATATTCAAAGCAAGTCATGAAATGAGACTTGTAAAGTACATTACCTATTAGCTTCATCAAATATTAGCCAGTGCAAATTAGCATGTGAAAACGATGATGTGTTCTTTAAGTGATCTAGTAATCGTCCAGGTGTTGTAACAAGAATTAATATACCTGATAACAAAAGGACAAAACATCAAAGTTGAGTCAAAAGATTAGGTTGTTATTTTGAGAGCCAGCTATATGATAGCACTAATGTTGAAGGATGAGAACCAAAGCTGCATTAAACTACAAGATTTAGTGGGGAAAAAAGAAATACACATGTATGAGATGATATTCCAATTCATCACTTTAACCTGTCTTTGCACTCATTTCCATAATAATACTAAATATAATATTCCAGCAAACTACCAAATAAATGAAGAAAAGTTAGACAGATAAATGCTTTCATCAAGTGATTAGTTTAAACTACACGGGAAGATGATCCAACAAACAAAAGGAATTAAACCATTATGTAGATAGACATTTATTAAACCCTTGATAGAAAAGAATAAAAAAAAAACATAAGCAACATAATTTTAGAGGTAGGGTACTAGTTACATGAGAACACTTCAAATCTCACCCAGAAAAAGCAAGAGATTGAAATCCAATAGCCAACTTACAAGTGCTTTGTTTTGTTCAGGTTTGGAAATGATTTAGGTAGAGGTCCTGATATTTTGTTTTTGTCAATCTGAATTCTGTCCAGGTTTGCAAATGACAAATAATGATAATTGATAAGCATTAGGAAATCATTAAGAAGACAACTTAAGAGAATCAACCTCTAACACCCAAATATGCTCTTCAAATTGTTGTAAGTTTCCTTAATTTATGTTAAATGCTTCTCCTTGATTAAGTGAATAACTTTCTCCATTCCTCCTTGTCAAGGAAATAGAGAGAAAAAACTTTGAAAATAAAAACACTCTACAATTTCAATCAATCAACAGGGCAGAATCAGATATGGAAAAAGAAATAGTCATTTGCAAAACATAAATGAGAATGAAGAATGCACTTGTAGGCTTGTTCGGATCCTTTGTTACTTTTCTAGTCTTCAACAGCCTCCTAAAAAATACATACCAAAATCTTCCATCAAACCCTTGGATTAACAAATTGGCAGATCTAGTTTTCCAAAATCGAAAAAAAAAAACACAAAACAAAACTAACTCACTTGCTGCTATATTGGGCATCCGACTTGGATTTGCAACCTTCCTACTCGAAATCCATCAGATAAATGCACAAAAATTGAAAGTTAAATCGGTTACGATATTCAGATCTGTATAAATTCGAGGACTACACTCAGACTCCATTCGGATCTGGAAAATCAGAGAAGGGAGAGGGTGAGAGATGGAGTTCTACACTCAACGATGCTAAGATCTACACTCGTAGCCGAAGAATGATGATTCAAACCCGGAGATCGAACGACGATTCGAAGCCGGCGACAGGAATCCAACTGCCAGATCTCTCTGTCAATCACTTGAAATTTCTCTTGCCAACAAACTGCAATTTTCTTCAAAGTCGGAGATCGTCGAAGCCGAAGATCTACATTCGAAGCCAGAGACCAGCGATTTTCAAGCTAACGAATGGCGATTCGAAGTCACATATCGGAGATAGGATTGTTACGGTTACAAGGGACAGGCGGATTGTGGAGGAGGAGAGAGGAGAGAGGAGAGAGGAGAGAGGAGATGAATGGAGACTCAATTTTGGGAAAACGCGAGTGTAAAACTGGGGTTTGGGGAGCTGATGTATTTTTATTACTAAAATAAAGGTTAGGTCATTTTCGACGCTTATAGTTGTCGAAAATTAGTGACGCATACACAAAGCGTCGGGATAAAAGCGTCGAAAATTATATGTTTTTCTAGTAGTGGAGGTTTCGAGTTTGATCCCTGCTTCCGCCCCTTTCTTTGGGATTTCCATCCAAGGTTTACCTTGTTCCTTATCAGTGAGTCGAGCTGGTCGGCGCAAGCCGGTTTACCTGGTACGTGAGTCTTACCGGCTGGACTGGTCGGCGCAAGCCGATTTACCTGGCACGTGACTCTTACCAGCTGGATCACGTGCTCGGGGTTTACCGTCAAAGGTGAGTTCCTCGTCATCATAAAAAAAAAAAAACACAATTTCGAAAATATCTAGTCTCAGACATCATCATCTTTTTCAAAATAAAATTCAACACATCCCTCAAACTTGGGCAACATTCACCTTGCATATAATCAATGAACAATCACAACCACATTCACCTTGCATTGCTGATTATTTCTTTCTTTCTTTTTTCCCACATACACGTTGCAGTTGCAGGTGATATCACTTTCTCTTTCCTGTTTCGACGTTTTTTTTAATACAAGGAAAGATTTAAAACGGGAGACCACAGGCGGTCTAACCCAATCCTAGAGCGTCCTTACGGACGAGAACACGCAGTTCTTCATTGGCCTCCAGAACTTCGTCGGCAGGGATACAGTAAGCCAGATGCGCAATCCAATCTGCAATCGTATTAGCTTCCCTGAAAATATGACGAATTGAAATAGAATTAAAATTACACAATAGTAGCCTAATCTCCGTTACCAGGATCTCGATAATCCAAGGGCAACTCCATTCACCCAAAAGAACTTTAACTGTTTCGACGTTGAATCTATGGCTACATGACATTCATCAATCGATATCTGTTTTTAAAATTTATTGATTTGGATCGTTTCCTATATATGCACAATACATAGTAATTGTAGACGGATATATATATGCTTGGCTTGGCATGGACCCTAGCAACTGATTTTTTTGGACTACTTATTTTTTAGGAAAATTTCGTCTGGTACCCCTGTGTTTAATGCAATTCTGGTTGGTGTTCCAAAGATTTTTTGTTTCCGTTTGGTAACCCTAGACTTCAGTAAAAGTCCGCCCCGTAACCAACATCCCAATTGAAGTCTAACTCCGCTTATTTTTTAGAAAAGTAAAATATTAATAATAAATAATCGGAAATTTCGCGAGGTACCCCTGAGGTATCGCAATTTTCGCAAGGTATACAACTCTTTTGCATATTTCGCGTGGAACCCCTAGGGTTTTGATTCTTTTCGCGTCGTGCCCTCGGAGTTAAGTTTTAACAGATGAAAGGGTGCTCCGTTAGTTTTAAAATTAAAAAAAAAAAGAGGAAAGAACGCTCTTTCTGAAGGAAGCGAAGAGAGAAAGGTCGCGAGAGAGAGAGATAGCACGACGAGGACGACGAGAGAGAGCACGCCGGTGAGGACGACACCAGGTCGGAGATCTCGCTGCTGCGCTGGTGAGTTGTGGAGGCGATGCAAATGATGGTTGATGCATATGGAGACCAGCCTCGGCCCAAAACGTCGACAACGACGGAGCCGAGAGGAAGAAGAAGCCCCAGTCGCTGCAGAGATGCAACAGATCATCAGATGGGTAACCAAGGAGGAGGCGGAGAACACAAGATAATCCACACCCCGACCACCAAGCCAAAGGCGGCCCGGAAGAGAATGTCGAGACGAAGGAGAGGACCCACGACCGGAATCCGCTCGGAAAACAGCCGATTAATTACCCAAGCCTGCCACCAAGGCAAAGGCGGCCCGGAAGAGAAAGTCGAGACGAAGGAGAGGACCACGACCGGAATTCGCTCGAAGAAAAACCGATTACCCAAGATGACCACCAAGCCAAAGGCAGCCCGGAAGAGAAAGTCGAGACGAATGAGAGGACCCACGGCCGGAATCCGCTCGGAAAACGGCCGGAATCTGGCGGAAATTGCGAAACCTCTGGATCCACCGCACCATCGTAGACCGTCGTCAGAGAACATTGGCCGCCGAAGATCGATCGAGGGTTTTACAATGGCAATTTGGGGGCGCGTGTGAGGGCTCTCTCTTCTTGCGTTCTTTCCCTTTTTTTTCTTTTTAATTTTAAAAGTAACGGAGTACCCTTTCTTCTGTTAAAACTTAACCCCGAGGGCACGGTGCGAAAAGAACCAAAACCCTAGGGGTACCACACGAAATATGCAAAAAAGTTGTATACCTCGCGAAAATTGCGATACCTCAGGGGTACCTCGCGAAATTTCTGATAAATAATTGAAGCAACCTCCCACCAAAAAATAAAAATAAAATTGAAGCAGCCCCTATCAAAAAAGAAGAAGTGAAGCAGCATGTTTTGCACAATCTGAAAAAAAGGGCACGATTCATTCACGAAGTCCTTCTTCTCAATTAATTCTCCCTCTCAAGAAAGAAGACGACACTGTGGGAGGCGTCCTGTGGCAAAGACCAGCGTCATCGATCGGAAGTTCGAGAAAGATTAGGATGAGGTTACGAACGGCGAGCGGCGAGAAGGGGACTGAACGGCGAGAGACCTGGTCGAGATTGCGAACGACGAGCAGTGGAAACCTTCAATCTCAATTTCACAGGTTTGAATGTGGATTTTACTGTCGCAATAAGATCTGAATTTGGGCGAGAAGGGGAACTGAACAGCGAGACCTGGTCGAGGTTGCCAACGACGAACAGTGGAAATCTTCAATCTCAATTTCACAGGTTTGAATGTGGATTTTACGGGAGCAGTTTGGGTAGAGTTGAGAAGATCTCAACATCTGATTTTAAAATCAATGGTTAAAAATCCTCCCCTCCTTTCCCTCCCTCCACTAGTCCACTACCATCCTCAATTTATTTTTTATTTTTTGAGAGAGGAATGGAAAACTCTATTTTGTAGAGTTTCCCTTGAACTCTACCAGGATAGGACCGGGATTTTACCGTCGAAATTAGATCTGAATTTGGGTGATTTTAGGGTCAAATTTGTAAAATTTTCTACCTAAATCTCAGTTGGGTTTGATTGGGGAAAATTTTTGGTGGTGTTTATTGTGAAATTTGGTCTAATCTGACCTACGGTTCAACATGCTGCTTCACTTCATTTTTTCGATGGGGGCTGCTTTAATTTTGTTTTCTTTTTTTTTTGGGTGGGGCTGCTTCAATTATTTATTATTAATATTTTACTTTTCTAAAATATAAGCGGAGTTAGGCCATCCACACCGGAGCAATATTGCATGTTCTTAGGGTCCAGTTGTACATAAGACAAAAAAAAATTTGTCAGAAGTTTAAAGAGCCGTATGGGATTGCCGCTTATACAAGCGGAGCGTTGAAGGGCTGTGAAGTGTGCTTGGGCACACCCTACCACTTGTAAAAGTGAGTTTGGGGATCAAGTGAACCTCTTGCATGTACAAAATTTAACTTCCAAATATATCTATATGGTATTATTAAAAAATTACAAACATTATATAACATTAAAAAAATACAAAAATTATATTTGAATATAAATTAATTTTATCTACTCATAAAGACCCATTTTGCATATATTTGAGTTAAAAAAATTACAATTACGTTGCTATAGTTAATAATAATTATATATAAGCTAATTTAATAATAATAATAATAATAACTAAAAATAATAATTTGTTTTTGTATTATGAAATATATATTAAAAATAAAATGATTAAATTAAAAAGTGGGTGAAGGGTTGGGAAGTGAGATGCACGGATGTGGATAGAATTGTTGAAAAGGTAAAGGAGTGTTCTTAAGCTGATGTGGCGGGGGAAAAAGGAGTTAAGGGAAGAACAGAAGTGTTCTCGGGTGTGCATGGCCTTAGACTTCAATTGGGATGTTGGTCACGGGGCAGACTTTTACAAAAGTTCAGGGGTACTAAATGGAAAAAAAAAATCTTTGAAAAACCAACCGGAATTGTATTAAATACAAAGGCACCAGACGGAATTTCCCTATTTTTTATTTTCCCGAACTTGGCCCAATTTAAAATTTGCAAAGACCATCTTTAAGTATCATCGTCATCTAATTCAGTGTTCTTAACCGGACATAATACGTTGCAAATATGAAATGCCATTTTTTTCCCCGAACTTGGGTCGGATCGTCTCGGATTTTCGAATTATGGGTTATAAAATGCTCAATCCATACTCATATTTAACGGGTTTGGGTCGATCCAACGGGTCAAGAGCGTTACCGATTACTCATCCAAAATTATTTAAATGTCATTTACTATTCATACACGTTATTTACGAATGATAAAAATATGTAAAGTATCAATTTATTATTATTATTTGTTATAATTTCATTCTTTTTAGTTTGGACTATGAAATTATATATAATATATAAATTGATATTTTATATAATTTTTATCATCCTTAATTAAAACCATACATGAATAGTAAGCGACATTTAAAAGAAAATAGATGAAGTATTTTTAATGATTATTTACATAGTTCCTAAACCTATAATTGTTACATTACCCTAATAATAATAGTTATATTATTTAAAATAAGTAATTAATGTTGCTAAAATTGTAATAGTAATATGTATTTTTATATACATAATAATTTGTAATGTTAAATTATAAAGTAAAGTTGATAATAAAAAAGAAAATATTCAATCCTAATTAGTACTAGTAATAAATTTCAATATTAGGTTAAATTATAATTTATTTATGTTTTTTTTTATCTTAGAGGTTGACCCAAAATATATATTATTTCATACCCCTATCCAACTAGGGTTAGCTAGTACTGTAATATTCAAGCAGAATGAGACAAGTAGCAATTGTTCATATTAAGCTCGTTTAGAAACGAGCTGAATTTGAGTCGAGTTTAAATTTGGATTTGAGCTTTAAAATATGTTCATACTTAGCTCGTTTAGTAAATGAATGAGCTCGAGTTGAGCTTTATTTAAATCTAGAACAACTCTACTCACTCCTAACATAGCAACTATTTTATAAATTCTACTATTTGAGCTCCACTCCAGCCAGTGCCGGCCCAGGCATAAGGGCAGCATGGGCTACCTCCCAGGGCCCAGCCTGTGAGAGACCCCATCCCGAATTATATGTAGTATAGTATTACACTTGTTTATAATATTATATTATTTTTTAAATATTTACAAAGGTCCAATTAAATCATTCTCTCATTTAAAAGGCTCACCAAATATAATGTTTAACCTTAACCGCCCAACAAGTGAATTAAAATATAATTTGCAAATGAGCCCTTTTTTTAAAAAAAAATTACACATATAATACAATCTCTACCTAATTTATCCCCTAAGTTTTGAAAACCCCTAATAGTGTTATACATTTGTGTTAGTTGCTAATAATTTTTTTAATTATTAGATGAGATATGCTATTATTTTTACGATATCAAAATGGATTTTTGTAAGTAATATTGTACATGCTACTTTGAATTGATGTAAGGTATCTTAGCGAAAAAAATCTAGATAAAATATTAAATAGTTTATTTTCTATATAAAAGGGCCCTCAAATTATTTTTTTTCCGCCCAGGACCTCTAAAATGATAGGACCAGCGCTGACTCCAGTTGAACCTCAATTTAAATCAATCTTAAAGTAAGATTCATATTTGACTCGTGCAACAAATAAACTACGTACCTCGATTCGATGTTTTTTCAAACCGATATCATGAACCGCTTATATAACAGTCCAACATCCAACCTTTACCTGAGACAGTGGCGGACCTAGGGGGTCCTAGGGGGTCACGCGGCACGTGACCCCCTCCTCATCCGAAAAATTACCTAGGTGTATTTTCCTCGTCGATAGCTTCGTTTTGATATATAATACGCCCTAATCCGGAATCTGAGTAAAAAGTTATGAATGTTTGAAAATTACAGTAGTATTAATCACTTTAGTTTTATTTCAATATACTATAATACTTTAATATTTTACTTAAATTGACATTCACATATTATAATTCATCTCGAGAGCTTCGAAATCATATGTTATATTACTTATTTTGAGAATATGGTAAGAAGTTACGCAAGTTTAAATTTTTTTATATCTAGTTATACATTATTACATGTTAATAATGCAATGTTTATTTATTGTGTTTTATATCTTTATTTTTTATCCTTATTTTCGTATTATATATTTGTATTATTTTCGAAACCATAGGTTGACACTAGTTTGTACTATCGATCACATTGTGTTTTGCGATTTTTTTCTCGATCTTATTGTCGACTACTATGGTGACCCCCCGCTAAAAACTTTCTGGGTCCGCCACTGACCTGAGATACTGCTTAATTTCAATTTTCACTGTATTATAAAATTCAATCACTTAATACGTCTAGAATTATTTGAAGCCTACCATCCTATTCGAATTCATTTCAAACGTCAAAATCCGAAATTGTTGAATGAGTGTGTATGCAGGGATTGTAGGCTAACAATCGAAGGGTATTTTGGTCATTTCAGCTAGGTTTGATCAGCTCTAAATTTGTACTCCCTCCGTTTACAATTAATTGTCGTTGTAAATATTTTTTAAGTTTTGATAATTAATTGTCGTTTGATGATCTAGCCCCACTCAATTGTACAGACCACGGAGTCCCACTCAATTATACAGAGCAAAGTCCCTTTATATTTTCCACAATTAAAAATATTGGAGTCCCTTTTCATGTGGTTATTTGGGAGTGAAATAGTAGAATTTGCAGAGTTATTTGTACAGAGTACACAACTATCCAAACAATAACATGTCATATTTACATAGTGCAGTGCGCCGTCATCCTTCCTTAATTCAGATGGTGGCGCCTCAACGAGGAGAACGGGGCGCTCTTGAGAGAGAGGATTTTGACAGAGGCGGATTGGGGAGGCTCGTGTATAGGTAGGGAGAATGCAGATCTGATGTGGAGATCTGTCGCTGACTACATCCGGAGAGCAGCTTCTGATGCCTTGGGCGTTTCTCGGGGGAGTAGCAGGTACAAAGGCAACGAGACTTGGTGGAATGAAGAGGTGCGTGCAACGGTTAAGGTGAAACAGATGGCTTTCAGAAGAGTGGTCAGTAGTTCCAGTGAGGTTGAGAAAGAGGGTCGGCTAGCGGAGTACAAAAGGGCTAAGAAAGAAGCCAAAGCTGTTGTGGCAAAAGCTAAAGAAAAGGTGTTCGAGCAGATGTACAAGGCGTTGGATGAGAAGGGGGGGGGGGGGATAGATTGCTTCTCTCCCTGGCTCGGGTCAAGGAACATCAGAGTAGAGATTTGGACAGATCAAGATGTGTTAAAGACGAGTCGGGAAGAGTGCTGGTGGATGACGCACAGATTCAGCAGAGATGGAAGAGATACTTCTCCGAGTTGCTTAACGAGGGATATAGAGCAACAAATGTTACTTTCAGTAGGGGCTTTGAGGAGTTTACCTATTGTAGACATATATCTTTCGAGGAAGTGAAGGGGGTCATTATTAGAATGAAGAGTAGGAGAGCAGTGGGGCCTGACGAGATCCCAGTTGAAGTGTGGAAGTGCATGGGAGTAAAGGGAGTGGAGTGGCTCACCATGCTTTTCAACGTCATTCTTAGAACTGCAAGGATGCCAGAGGAATGGAGACTCAGCAAGTTAATCCCAATTTACAAGAACAAGGGCGATATACAACAATGCAACAATTATAGGGGAATTAAACTCCTTAGCCACACGATGAAGATTTGGGAGAGAGTTATTGAATGGTGGCTGAGGAGTTTGGTTACCGTATCCGAGAACCAGTTTGGTTTTATGCCAGGGAGGTCAACTACAGAGGCTTTACATTTGATGAGGCGCTTGGTGGAGAAATACAGGGAACGGAAGAGAAATTTACATATGGTTTTCATTGATTTGGAAAAGGCATACGATAGAGTGCCAAGAGACCTTATATGGGAATCTTTGTGCGCTAAAGGGGTTCCAGAATCGTACCTGAGGGTTGTCAAGGATATGTATGATGGATCTCAGACTAGTGTGTACTCACATGATGGGGACCCTGACTACTTTGCGGTACAGGTGGGTTTGCACCAAGGCTCGGCTTTGAGCCCATTTCTCTTTACCGTTGTCATGGATGTGGTGTCGAGTAGTATCCAGGGTGGGATCCCGTGGTGCATGCTTTTTGCAGATGATGTTGTTTTGGTGGACGAGACGAGAGTAGGGGTTAGCAGCAAGCTTGAGCGATGGAGGGATAAGCTTGAGCAGAAGGGCTTCCGATTGAGTAGGACGAAGACAGAGTACGTGGTGTTCAGGCTGGGCGAAGAGGAAGAAGCAGACGGGGGTGTTAGCATGGGTGGGGATCTTGTTCCGAAGAAAGACAATTTCAAGTATCTAGGATCTATGATGCAGAGCGATGGAAGTGTAGACATGGATGTCAAGCATCGGATTCAAGTAGGCTGGAAGAAATGGAGGGCTGCGTCAGAAGTCTTATGTGACAGAAAAGTTCCTCTTAAACTCAAGGGTAAGTTCTATAGAGTGGTGGTGAGACCGGCTTTTATTATATGGGGCAGAGTGTTGGGCGACAACGAAGGCACAAGAACAGAAACTCTTGGTTGCTGAGATGAGGATGCTGAGGTGGATGTGTGGGTGTACCTTGCGAGACAGAATCAGAAATGAGACTATCCGCGAAAGGGTGGGAGTGGCTAGTATTCAGGCTAAGCTACGGGAATCGAGACTACGATGGTATGGACATGTGCAGAGGAGAGATCCAAGTGCGCCGGTGCACAGATGTGACAATTTGGCTATTGAAGGCGTTCGTCGGGGCAGAGGGCGTCCCAAGAAGAGTTGGGGTGAAGTGATTTAGACATGACATGGCCGCTCTGGGACTCTCGGAGGAGATGACGCGCGATAGAACACAGTGGAGGAGTGCTATCCGGGTTGATGAACTTTAGTCGAGGGCAACGTTTTACCGCATCATGCCTTTCCCACATCTATCACAACTTTGATTACGCGCATCCTTTACATCGTTTTTCATTTATTAAAATTTGATGTACAGTTTATGTAGGATGGGTGCTACCATCATCCCTTGATGCCTTATCTTTGGGTCACTAGGAAACACCCTCTCGGCCTAGTCGGGGAAAGGATGCGTACAATTCGACCCCACAGACCCTGCCCTTTGAGCGGGATATACTGGGCTTGTTGTTGTTGTTGTTTCTAGAAGGTGTGTCTTCCTTGGCTATCCTCCTGGACAAAAGGCATACAAGTTGTTTGATCTAGAGAGAAAGTCTGTCATTATCAGTAGGCATGTTAAATTTGAAGAGCATATCTTTTCTTTTAAAAAGGAGCATGTGCCTCAGACTCAGTTGCAAATGGTTGACTTCCATGAAGATGATGTTACAAGTCATAAGTTTGATCTAGTTTCCCCTGCCTTGGATTCATCCCCTTCTCACAGGGATGTTTCCCCACAAAATAGTTCTCCTTCCATTAATCAACAGCAAGCATCCATCTCTAGCACTGTTCCTAGTATCAGTGGTGATTTCATTCCTCCTCATCCCCCTCTCCGTCATTGCCAGATCAAAAGGTTAAGAAGACAAGTGACTAGGCCTGCTAAACTTCGAGATTTTATTTGCTCCAATCTTCCTATTCGTGGCCATCATGATTCCTTATCCTCTGAAACATTTGTTGTGTTCTCTGTTAAAAACTTATCATATCTGTCATCTGATTACATTCATTCCTTGGCCAATGTTTGTGTTGTATTTGAACCAAACTCTTACTCTCAAGCCAAGGGGGTGCCAAAGTGGGAAAAGGCCATGAGTAATGAGTTGAAATCACTTACTGAGAATCACACTTGGTGCATCACACCCCTTTCCTTAGGAAAGGAAGCAAAAGGTTGCAAGTGGATTTTCAAGATCAAATACATGCCGGATGGTTCTATTACAAGGTATAAGGCTCGTCTAGTAGCTAAAGGGTACAACCAAGTCAATGACAAAGATTATAGACAAACATTCTCTCCAGTTGCTAAGTTGTCCACTCTCAGAGTTATTTTAGCACTTGCAGCTTACAAAGGATGGGTGTTGCAACAACTTGATGTTAACAATGCATTTCTTCATGGGTTTCTTGATGAAGAGGTCTACATGATCCCTCCTCCATGTTACAAGGTCCCTTCTGGTCAAGTGTGTAAACTAAAGAGATCATTGTATGGATTGAAACAAGCCAGCCGTCAATAGAACCATGAGCTCACTAGCTAGATTCATGGTTAAGCTTGGTTATTCTCAGTCTGCTCATGGTTATTCTCTCTTTGTCAAGACTACAGAGGATCACATGACAATTGCACTTGTCTATGTTGATGACATGTTGTTGATGGGTAACTCAAGCACTGAGATAAAGGCAACTAAATATGCTTTATACAAGAAGTTTACTATCAAAGATTTAGGGGATGACAAGATATTTTTGGCCATGGAGATTGCTAGGTCCTCCTCTGACATTTTGCTCAACCAGAGAAAGTATGTCCTAGACATACTTACTGATGCTCAAATGGAGGGATGTAAGGAGGCTGCTTTCCCAATGCATCATGGTGTACGTTGAACTCTCATCCCATGAGGTTGATCCTATTGATTATCCCGAGGATTCCAGGAGGCTCGTGTGCAGGTTATTGTATCTTACCCTCACTCGACCTGACATTTCTTACACTGTACAGCAACTAAGCCAGTTTCTTCAACAGCCATTGAAGCCTCATTAGAATGCTCTGATGTACTTGCTTAGATATCTAAAGGGAAGCTTAAATTTTGCTTTGTCATATCCTTCCAACTCTTCCTTATCAGTTCGAGCTTTAAGTAACGCTGATTGGGGCAATCGTATGGACAATGGTCATTCCCTCTGAGGCTGCTGTGTTTTCTTAGGATCTTCACTGGTTTCTTGGAAGACTAAGAAGCAAAATGTAGTGTCTAAATCTTCCATTGAGAGTGAATATATGAGCATGTCCAGTGCTGCAAGTGAATTGGTCTGGATGCAGGGTCTTCTTTCTGATTTGGGTGTTGAACAAAAATGCGCGAATAATTGTAAAACATATTTTTATTTAATTTTTAGAATTTGAGTTCGACCCCTTTTGGTTATCCTCTTAATTCGAAGTCATGTCGACACCAAGACTTAAGTGGTTTTGGTGATTTGGGCTGCACCCGAATTTTTAACCGGTTGCCTACGTATCTCTTGGAAGAGAATCAAGCCTTACGTAGTTCAGAGTGTTTGAATTTATTTAATCTTTGGGTTTTGGTGATTGAACCCGACGAGCTTGAGCTTTTTGTCGGGTGTCCTACATACCCGTTTGGAACAGGATCAAACCACCCGTAGTTCTTTTTAGGACTAATGATTTGATTTGGTTGAACTTTGACCTCCTATTCTTGTAGAAGTGAATTTAGAGGTTGGCGACTGTACCCGATATATTTTTAGGACTTAATATCGGGTTACCTACGTAGCCGATATGAGGCGTCAAGTGTTTACATAGTTCTTTTTAGAACAATTTGATTTTTTTGATTTGCCGATTGAACCAGACAAGCTTTAGCTTTATGTCGGGTGGCCTACGTGTCCGACAACTCGGAATCAAATCGGGCGTAGTTCTTTCATGGAACCGTTTGAATTTGGGGAATCTCGATTTGAGGTTTTGACTCCGTCTTTTCCTTAGAGATCGACCCACCAGAATAAATTGGCGATGAAATTTTACGAGTTTAACTTTATAATTTTGTTAAACTCAATTTCAATTTGTGCTAATTATATATTTCTTATCTTTTGTGGGCCAGTTTTGCAATCAAGCAAAATTCTTTTCAAAGACAGTATGCACGTACGTATGCATACAATAGCTTGCTTTTACTTTCTTTATGTTTATCATTTCATTTCATTCTTTTTAGGGTAAACTGCAGAAAACCACCTCTTAAATAGGGTCATTTGCTCGAAACCATCCCTTAGATGCGAAATTACAAAAAACCACCCCTTAGATGACATATCTTAGCAAAACACCACCCACATATGGCCTCCGTTAGGGTTCTGTTAAAATTTGCTTTAAAAAGACTAAGATACCCCTTCCTTTTTTATCAAATTTACCTAAGATGCCATTGTCAAACCCCTTCACCATCAAAACCAAATCCTCATACCCTCCCTCCTCCAGCCCTTTCCGTTCCTCCGAATCGGAGCTTGTCGAATCTGTCTTCCGCAGCAACAGACTCCGCTAGAACCCCGGCCAGGTCAACTCCAGCAATAGACTCCACCAGAACCCTGGCCAAGTCGACTTCGGCAATGGTCTCCTTCATCGCGTGCTATCTAGCGGCTCAGATTTGCCTTCCTCCGGCAACGGGCTCCGCTAGAACCTCAGTCAGGTCGACTCCAGCAATAGACTCCACCAGAACCCTGGCCAAGTCGATTCCGGCAACGGTCTCCTTCATCGCGTGCTATCCAGCGGCTCAGATTTGCCTTCCTCCGGCAACGGGCTCCGCTAGAGAGGCCTGAGAGGTGTCGTCATGTAGAGAGGCCTGAGATCTTCAAAGCTCCAAAGCTCACCTTGTTTGTTCAATCCTTTCTCCGGCAACGGGCTCCAAAGCTCACCTTGTTTGTTCAATCCTTTCTTCTTCCTTCGTACACGATGGTGGCGAGGTCAAGAGGTGTCGTCATGTAGAGAGGCCTGAGATCTTCACCTCCAAAGAGAAACATGAGAAGATTCGCCATAATCGAACTCCAGATTTCTGAATATGTATCTAGACATCTTTTGAAAGAATTTGGGGATTTTGAACAGTTTATCTCACAAGGATCCAAATTTGGGCAAAAGAAATTTGAGTTGGAGGAAGATTTTAAGTATCCATGACTGAAATTTCGATTTCAATTGGAAAGGTTTGATTTCTTCTTCATTCTTGCCATGGAAGAAGTATGATCTTCAATTTGGGGATTTTTTTCCTTCTTTAATTAATTTAATTTATTAAAACAGGTTACATTAAAGTAAATTATATTTTTAAAAAATACATACTTAACGGATGTTTTGACGGAATAAGTGGATGGGTGGTCAATTGCTAATGGAATGGTTATAAGGGGTGGTTTTCGGTAATTTCGCATCTAAGGGGTGGTTTTGAGCAAATGACCCTATTTAAGGGGTGTTTTTCTGCAGTTTACCCTTCTTTTTAATGTCAATTTCAAGCCTTGAGAATTAATAAGCCCATTTTATTTCCATAAAAGCTCAAACACAGCCATTCTTATTTTAAAAGAAATGAGCCAGCCCACTGTTCGGTTGGCCCAGCCCATGTTTTTTTTTAACTGAAGCAAAGACGTCATTTCTTTCTTCTGGCTTGAACGTCTCCTTCCTCACGAGATTGACAGACAGGATCACAGGAGACTAGGAGAGCACCGAACAGCCCTCATCGCCAACAATTCACCTCCCAAATCCGAGGCGTTTTATTTTTTTTGCTCTGAATAATTGAAACAGAGGAAGGCGGAGCGAGGGCGGTGTACGAGCAGTGCCAATCCCGCTTTGTCCCTACGAATCGAATCGCTCGGGTATGCTTTAGAGTTTTTTCTTAATGCGAATTTCTTCCCAAATTTCATTTTTGAATCCGATGTTGAGGTAATTCTTGTCTAAATCTCACATTCCCAATCGAATCCCTTTCAATTAAGCACCCTCTAACTGATTACATTTTTCACATCTCAATTTTAGGGTTTCTGATTTGTGTAATTTGGGGGTTTTTGGTTTAGGGTGAAGACGAAAGAGAAGGCCACGCATCGACACAAGGACTGTATCCGGGAGCTTCCGCTGCTTGAAGAACCATTAGGTTCGTTCCTTTTTTTCTCTTCAATCTGCCTTCGATTTAATCTGATCTAGGATTCGATCGATTTGTAATTTGAGGTTTTTTTTTGTTTGGAGCTTTTAATCTGGGTAGTCAGACCTGGGAGGCAAGGGAGGATGGTCACTCTTTGAAG
The DNA here is from genome assembly GCA_963922045.1 of Persicaria maculosa. NCBI lineage: Eukaryota > Viridiplantae > Streptophyta > Magnoliopsida > Caryophyllales > Polygonaceae > Persicaria > Persicaria maculosa. The sequence goes on from OY998253.1 coordinate 9,301,162, forward strand.
AAGGTGAAGAAGACTGAATCAGGTTTGTTCTCTTCTCGTTCCTGACTGGCTTCACTTCCCCCTGAGTTTTGCACTTGCTGGGTTTGTCCACATGCTTAGTGTAATTTGCCACCGATTTGTTTGATCTTGGCGTTTTTGATTTAGGCTCATCACTTCGTTTGAACCTATATTTTTGAGTTTGAGATGAGAAATTTGATTTTTGAGTTTGAGATGAGAAATTTGATTCCTCCGATCTCTTGGTTTTGTTGTATTTGATTTCCTATGCTTTATGCAAGATTTGTGAGTCTACTGCAGTGCTGCTTCCCTTTTTTTTTTTGTAGCCTTGGAATGAGACTGAAGCTTCACCCTTGTTTAGGGTAAACCCCTTAAAGTTTTGACTTGAGAATTTTGTTACGTGAAACTGAATTCCTTTTCTTTGCTTTTAATTTCTTTGCCTTAGAAAAGTCTTGATTGCAGTGAAGTTGCTTTCTTTGTCTGCTTGAATTAGTCGCTTAGTTTAGAAGGAAAAATTCCAACAGCAGACCGCAAGAGAAATCCGTAGACATCTCAGGGGTGGGGTTTAGAGGATCAGATTTTTGCGATGATTAGGCTTCCTTGGACTGCTTGAAACCATTCGTGAGTCTGTGGGTTTGTCTAGGGAAAATTGAGCAGCGTTTCCCCTATTTTATTGCGATTTGTTGATCCCGAAACCCAGACCACAAGAGAAATCCGTAGACATCTCAGGGGTGGGGTTTCGGAGATCGATTTGTGCAGCAGTTTGACCCGATTTGAGGCGGCTCAACGGTCCCAAAACCAGACCACAAGAGAAATCCGTAGACATCTCAGGGGTGGGTTTTGGGACCACATAGATGGTGATGCGAAAACACTACCTTGAATGCGTTCTCCGATGCTGCTGTGTTTTTTTTTTCTGTGTGTTTGCTGCTTTTCCTTTCAGCCGTGAGTTTCAGCCTTCTCCTCTTCTTAACCCTAGACTTGGCTATCTTTTATAGGGTGGAGCATAGGAGAATAGATCATATCTTTTAATATTCTATCCTTTTTTTTGTAACAGAATATGATCTTTTTATCCTTTCCTAGTTTATTTATTTCTTTGTATGGATACAGGAAGATCTTTTTTTTCCCATCTATTTATTTATTTAACACGTTGACTTATTCCTTCTTTTAAATCCCGGTTACTGAAGACTAGTATGGCAGCCAATCCAATTTGTACGAAGGGGATCAATTCAATTTGGGCTGGCCTTTTTTTTTGAAGGCCCATATCTTTGAAAACAAATTATCACGTATAAGCTGCCTCATTTACCCATTTGTGTGTTTTATTTTATTTTTTATTTTTACGTAACCTGGATTTGTTTATTTTTGCAGCTCAACAGCTTACGAGAGTTCAAACAAGAGGGTTGATTCATCTATCGACTCTCGAGCTCGGCAAGGCTGTTGGCTCTACAATCGATCTTGTTGGGTGATTTACCTGATGAACTATGGCTGTACTTCACAAATCCGACTATTGTAGTTAATTTGTATACTCCAGTTTACGAATTTGTAATATGTTAAAAGATGTATTGGATATGTAATACACCTCACATACTTTGTTTGTATGCAATTGTCCATCGCTTGTATCCGTGCTCGATATATAAAGTCTTACATGAAAACCCTCTACGAAAATAATTTCATGAGCATCTACTAATTTTAGGCTATTCATATATGCACGGAGCATACCTTGAATAGGTAAATAAAGAGCGGCCATTCCAGGGTTCGAACCGGGGATCTATGTGAGCCATTCCGGAATGGTTTGCACGGAGCATACGACGTCCATGTGATATGTACGAATCCTATATAAATTCGTTTGATCGAATTATAATTTGACACCTATTTAGTACTAATTAAGTCTGATATTTAAAAAATTATGAACGGATCATATATTTCGTTGTGCCCTCTACATGGTAAAGTTTTCTCACAAATCTACCGGATCCGAACCGTTGCTTGTGCAATTCAAAGAAAAGAAAAGAAAACTAAGAAACGAATCTATAATTTTTTTTTGACAAAGATAAGGCTGTTTATGATAAACCGAGAGATCGAAAACTCGACAGACGCACTGATCATTAACATACAAGAGGAGAAAAGCAATATCATTACCATATGTAGATGAAGAGCTAGAGAAGAATCCCTGCGGCTACTATAGTAAACCCAATCTGATAAAGATAAGCTACAAAGTGATGAAATTAAACTCTGCTCTAGGGGTCTGTTTAAGACCATAAAAAGACTTCTGTAGTAAAAATATGTGTTGGATGAGAAAGATCAGCAAAACCAGTAGGCTAAAGCATGTGTACGATCTCATTAAGATTCTCATGGAGGAAGGCATTCTTAACATTAAGCAATCGAATAGGCCATGAGCGTGATACTGCAATACTCAAAACAGACCGAATAGTAGCATGTTTCACAACCGAACTAAAATTCTCATCACATCAAATTAAAGTTCGACTTGGTCCGATAACTGAGGTAATGTGCACGAGCACACATGTGCTAGTAGTCTAGCACACAAGTCGGATGAGATTCCATTCTAAAACTAAATGACAATATATAGGAGTAGCCCATTGACTTATATACTAAGACTTGTTATGCTCAACTTTCGATGTTAGACTTTTTTTAATCTCATTCATATCTCTCAACACATCACAATCAATCCAACGTGCTGAGAGTCCTCATTATCCACCAAATGAGGTCTCATAAAAAACACGATATAGTAAGTAACTTTCCCTTTAAACGTTACCACATAAAATGACATCTAATCAAACTGTGCAGTTCATGAGAAATTCATTTCATAAACGCCTGGAACTCTGTACACACCTTTTTTGTTCTGTAAAAAGTTTCTACATCATTTCAACCATTGTTTTACGTAGTATTAATACTCGGGCCCATGTTCTTGTCCCACAAAGATTAATACAGTAAATCGTCGATGAGTTAATTGATTAGTGAAATCATTTAGACACTACGCCATGGTGCAACTCAAGCAACGAAAAAATACATTGTCGTTGCTGGCAATCGGTTCAGGCGACGGACAAAGTCGGAGTCGTTGCCCCATACAACCCCAAGGCAACCCCTATCTTGGATTGGATTGAGGTGACCAACATAGAACAATGTTCGTCGCCTGAACCGCTGAATCCACTCAGGCAACAAACATTGTAGTATGTGGTCACCTGAGCATGTGACAAAATGTGACCAAAAGTACACAGTACTCGAGTGACGAACATAGTAGCAATATAATATTCGTTGCCTGAATGAACTCAGGCGACAGACAATGTGGAAATGGTCACCTGAACAAATGACAAAGGTTGACCAAAATCTGGGTTTCATTCAGGCGACAAAATGATACTATGTCCGTTGCTTGAATAAAGGGACCCTACCAACCTCATTTAAAGCTGTTGGTTGAGACAACGGATATATTCCAATGTTCGTCGCATGAGTAATGTTCGTTGCCTGAATAAAGGGACCCTATCTGCCACATTTAATGTTACTGATTGAGGCAACGGATATATTCCAATGTTCGTTGCCTGAGTGAAAATTTTGAACAACCGCATTAAATATTGTATACTTGTACACGAAAAGTGATAGTTTTCCCAACATTTTCGACTTCTCCATCTCCATCCTCACCCCTCCATTTTGTTTTCCAAGGAAGTCAAGTTGAGGTTTGTAAATATATATATATATATATATATATATATATATATATATATATATAATTTATTGTAATTTTTGGGGAGTTTTCGTTTATTAATCTATGTATTTAAGTGAAAATGTTATATTTATTGTATTTTTTGGAGATTTTTCGTATATTAGGTTATTTGTTTGTTTTGGAATATATGATTGAGAATGAGATTGGGTTGAGATTGTGATTGAGATTGTGTTTTGTATTTTATTATATAAAGTAGATTGAGATTGAAATAGTGATTTTGGTTGAGATTATGATTGAAATGTTTATTTATTGTAATTTTGTGTTGTGAGATTTTGAATGAGATTGTCATTAGATTGTTTATTTATTTATTTATTTTGTTTTATAAATTAGGTTGAGATTGGAATAGAGATTTTAATGAATATTTTCAATGTAATTGTGATGGAAATGTTTTTTGTTTGGTTAATTGAGATTTGAAATGAGATTGAAATGGAGATTGTGATTGAGATTTTGATGTTTTGGATTTTTTTTAAGTTGTCATATGGTTTAGAGAAATTATGATTGAGAATGTGATTGTGTTGAGATTGTGATTGAAATGTTTATTTATTGTAATTTTTTGTTGAGAGATTTTGAATGAGATTGTCATTGAGATTGTTTATTTTTAAGTTGTCATATGGTTTTTTTTTTGGAGATTGAAATGATGATTGTGATTGTGATTAGGTTGAGATTGATATTTTAAATGTAATTGAGATTACGATTGTAATTAGGTTGGGATTGGAATAGAAATTAGGTTGAGATTGGAATGGAGATTGTAATTGACATTGGAATTTATAATTGATGATGTGATTGTAATTGACATTGGAATAGAAATTAGGTTGAGATTGGAATTGACATTGGAATTAGGTTGAGATTTTGCTAGAGCCGCCTGTATGTAGTAAACCAAAATTGTTATTTGAGAGTATTGTAAACTAGTCTATATAACTGTTAGTTTGTAAATCAACTCAATAAAAAAATTTACTTAGTTTCCCAATTTCCTTCTCCATTTTCTCTCCCTCTGTCCAACATACAACAGATCTCCATCACACATATATGGCTTCTTGTGGCCTTACCCTTCCTTTCCTGGTATGTAAATTTAACTACTGTTTTTTTTTATTTACGTACTGCGCAAACTCCAATAATACATCGAATTTTCTATCATATGTCCCAAGGGTATAGAATAAGAAGCTAAATTGAGAAATATTTTCCTTAGATACACCCGGTTTAGTCATTTTTAAAATAGATTATGAGTTTAACTATTTCCTTTTAAGGTTTTATTTCCCAATAAAATACTCTTATGATGTGCTCTTAGGCCATACCATAGACAAACCGATAATACACACCCACATCTTGTTTGAGCTTGTTGTGAATTTGAGAGTGAAAGTGTCAACTAGAAAAAGTGAGAGAATTACGAGAGACAAAGGATTTTATTTTGGCCAAATTCCAGAAAATCACCCCTTAGAGCATCTCCTTAGCTATTATAGCATACGGGAGAAGATGCTCTTATATATACACAATTTTACACAAAACCATCCTTAAATTGAAAATTTTAGGAAATCACCCTTTAAAAGCTAAATCTCGTCTCACCAGACAAGCCCGGTGAGACGAGAGGCCGAAGAACGACAACGAACAAACCGTTATGAAAATAACAGAAAATTACAAGACCAATCAACAAAGACCAAAACATCATGAACAAACTAGAGAACGAAGGTCGAAACTCGCGATGACGAATGATGTTGGAACCGGGACAATGTAAGCCATCTCTCCTACCAGATGGTAGAGGCAACACAGGGAATTCCTAGGGAACAAAAGTGGAGATCTCAGATTTAGACTCGGTCGAACAACGAGCCGTCAGATCTCGATCACGTTCACTACTATAAAACCCGCGCCTTAATTAGGTTTAGTGGTTAAAATTTATCAATTTAAATTCGATAATATATATTTATTAGTTATAATTTTAACTATATTATAGGTTATAAATTAAAAAATAATTTTAAAAATAAAATAAAGAGATAAATAATGAATAAAAATAATTATGATTTATTGTGTGTTGTACGGTAGTTTGTCTGTTGATTCGTCAACCTCTTGAGTTTGGTATCTTGAATTTTTACCTATAAAAAAAATACAGTAATCAATTATATCTATATACAATACTTCGTATAGTAGTTTCTATTATTTAGATAATCATTGACCACTTAAATAGAAAATCTAACTGCCCTTGGGAGATCGAACTAATACTTTCGGATGCTCAAGTCCTGTTATCGACTATGGAAAAAGTAGATTTCTTTCATGTTCCTTGTATGGGCAATAATAGAGTGGCGGATAAGGTTGCACACCTTAGCCACTCTGCCCGATGAGTCGATATTAAAAATGACCCAGGTCTTCTTGACCTCATCCGCAAGGATGCTGCCGGGTAGGACCAGCCCACCCGAATTTTTTCCTAATAATAAAAAAAAAGTATCTATTATTTCTTATTCTATCCCTTATAAAAAAAAATGAATAAATAAAATCTCACATTTTTGTTAAAATTTTAGACTACGAAGCGCCATTCAAGTACCATAATTCATTCTTGAGTGCATGTTTCAAGATCTAGATGGCATTGATTATTCAAACGAACTTCCGCGCGCATCTTCTCTTCTCAACGCGTCTAGTCAAACTGTACAGTGAAGATCCCCTAAAACACTACGTGTAACACTCGGTGTTACACTTAATTATTTATGCTATAAATGCATATTAAAAAAATTTATAAAAATTATATTTATATTCTATAGACTTATATTAACATATTTATAAAAATTTATTATGAAAAAATGTTATTAAAAATTATGAATAATTAAAAGATTGATTATTTTGGAAAATATTTTTTTAATCTTACTAAATCCTTTATTTTAATAATAAAAATTTATAAACATGTTAATATATGTGTATAGAGTATAAATATAATTTTAAATTTTTTAATGTTAATTTATAACCGAAATAATGAAGTGTAACACCGAGTGTAACACACAAAGTGTTATAGGGGATCCAAATTGCAAACTGTAGATTTGGTGAGAAATTCATTTTATAAACGCCTGAAAATCTGTATACACCTTTTTTTTAGGTAAACAGTTTCTACATCATTTCAACCATTGTTTTTATGAGTATGTATGTAGGCTAATCATGACCGAGGGGCATTTTCGTCTTTTTAGATCAGCTCGATCAGCTCCAATTTTGTATACATTCTGGGCGGGAAGTTAGTTGCAACTAACCAATTTGGATCCCCTGTAACACTTTGTGTGTTACACTCGGTGTTATACCTCATTATTTCGATTATAAATTAACATTAAAAAATTTTAAAAATTATATTTATACTCTATACACTTATATTAACATGTTTATAAATTTTTATTATTAAAATATATGTTTTAGTAATATAAAAAAATATTTTCCAAAATAATCAATCTTTCAATTATTTATAATTTTTAATAACATTTTTTCATAATAGAATTTTATAAATATGTTAATATAAGTGTATAGAATAGAATATAAATATAAATTTTATAAAAAAATTTAATGTAAATTTATAGCCGAAATAATTAAGTGTAACACCGAGTGTTACACCTAGTGTTACATGAGATCTACACTGGCAACCAACTTGTTCTTGAGAGAGCTGTAAACACTCTCGGCTTTCAATGGAAGTTTGAAGTTTTCTTCCTACCAATTTCCACACAATTGTTCTTCATTTTTTATGATTTCGATCATATGGTTTCAAAGTTTTACTCCGTATTAATACTCGGGCCCATGTTAGTCCCACATAGATATACATCAAATCGTCGGTGAGTTAATTGATTAGTGAAATCATTTAGAGGCGCCTGTAGTTAACCAAAATTTGTTATTTGAGAGTATTGTAAACTAGTCTATATATAATATATAGCTGACGCTGTTAGTTTGCAAATAAACTCAATAAAGAAAATTAATTAGTTTCCCTATTTCCTTCTCCATTTTCTCTCCCTCTGTCCAACATACAACAGATCTCCATCACACATATATGGCTTCTTGTGGCCTTAACCTTCCTTTCCTGGTATGTAAATTTAACTACTGTTTTTTTTTAAAATTATTAATGTACTGCGCAAACTCCAACAATACATCGGATTTTTCATCATATGTCCCAAGGCTACAGAATAAGAAGTTAAATTGAGAAATGTTTTTTCTAGATACACACACTTTAATTATTTTTAAATTAAATTATGGGTTTACCTATTTTCTTTTAGGATTTTATTTCCCAATATGACGTGCTCTTAGGCCATACGCCCCTACCATAGACAAACCGATAATACATACCCACATCTTGTTTGAGTTTGTTGTGAATTTGAGAGTGAAAGTGTCAACTATAAAAAGAAAGAGAATTACGAGAGACAAAGAATTTTATTTTGGCCAAATTCCAGAAAATGACCCCTTAAATACACCATTTTACATAAAACCATCCTTAAATTGAAAATTCCAGAAAATCACCCTTTCAAAGCTAAATGTTTGTAAAAGACCATTCATCCCACTTTTTACGTTAAGTTCGAGGTTAAAAGTGCAAAATTACTATTTATCTCTTGGCAATTCCCATGTATTTTATCCTTAATTTTGTTGGTTCGAAGTTGTTGGATGGTTCAAGGTTCTCTCAAGTGCTCATCCTTCACCTCTCGATTATTTTCTCAAAGGAAAAATGAAAGCCGCTGAAGGCAATCCCCCTTTTCCCGTTCAAATATATTAAAAGTATAAGGGTAAAATGATAATTTTACATATTTAGCAGCAAACTTAAAAGAAAATGTGAGATGGGTGGCCTTTTCCATGCATCTGGCTTTTTAAGGGTGATTTTCTGAAAATTTCAATTTAAGGGAGGATTTTGTGTACAAATGATGTATTTAAAGAGTGGTTTTATAGAATTTGACCTTTTATTTTCTTGTAAACACCCACAAACACCGCAGAGCACAAGTGTGTTAAGATCAGTTTTATTTGTTTGTAGACTGAATTATTTGTATTCAATACAAATATAATTACAAATTATTGCGTGTTTGTGAATTGTGACTTTGGATTGCAGGGTGCGCAGCAACAGAAGACGAAGAACAACCTCCGAGTTGTCAATGCATTCTCACCAAGATCAGCATGTCCCAAACAGATGGGTAAACCATGGTTAAACTATAGCAGGCGGAAGCCGGGAGTGTTACAGGCAGTGTCTGTGCCCATAGCTGCACCCTCCGAATCGTCTTCCAAAGGAGAGTCCAGGAAACGGTTAGCAGAAAGATATGGTTTCCTACAAATTGGGGAGCCTCTACCTGACAATGTCACCTTGAGGGATATAATTACTTCTCTTCCAAAGGAGGTGTCCTATTTCATAAACTAACACCTTATTGTACATAGTTTAGATCCACTAACTTATATATATATATCATGTTGACATGATCATCCATATGTCAGGTGTTTCGGATTGATGAGGTGAAAGCATGGGGTTCGGTTTTCCTAAGCGTGAGTTCGTATGCGTTAGGAATCTATTCGATAGCAAACGCGCCATGGTATTTGCTTCCGCTTGCCTGGGCATGGACCGGGACTGCTAAAGCCGGGGTTAGTAATTAGTGTGACACCATATATGGTTTTGCTTAGATTGATTATATAGTGTTGCATATATGTAATATATTATTCCTCTTGTTGGTTTTGAAGTTTTTCATAATAGGGCATGACTGTGGCCACAAAACCTTTTCGAGGAACAAGCTCCTCGAAGATATCGTTGGCACGCTTGTGCTTCTGCCTCTTATCTATCCTTACGAGCCTTGGCGCTTTGAGCATGATCAACATCATGCTTACACAAACATGTAAGCATTCAGTCAAATTTCATGTTATGTGTTATCTTGGGGATCATCAAACTCAGTTGCAATTGAGGGAGCGTGTTGAAATTATAAAAAAAAAAACTGACAGTCAGTTGTTTCTTGCTCCAAGGTTGTTTAAAGATACCGCATGGCAACCTACTTGGAAACCTGGTATCGACCGTTCCCCTTTCTTACGCAAAGCCCTAATCTATGGACTCGGCCCCATAAGACCTTTGTTTTTCATATTTCATTGGTAAGTATTACAACTTAATGAATATTTTATAAGTGAATTTCAGTTCTTAATTTGGATATATACTTAGCCAAATTGTGTTCCTTTGAGCAGGTTAAAGCACTTTGATTTGAAGAACTTCAAAAGGCATCAAGTGAAACGATGTATAATAAGCTTGGCTGCAGTTTATGCCTTTATAGGAATCGGATGGCCGTTGATCGTCTATAAGACCGGCTTCGGAGGCTGGCTCAAGTTTTGGTTCGTACCGTGGCTCGGCTATCAGTTTTGGGTAATTCCAATTCCAGCTCATATTTTAGTGAATTGATCAACGTTGAATCTGATATTATATTTCTTGTGACAAAAGAACAGATATTCAAACAAACAAGATCGACACACAATTTATCATGGTTCATAAAATTGGCCACATCCACACTGAATTGAGATCAATGCTTCTAGGTTTTGCCTATAGGAGATTATATAGCTTAAAATAAATCTAATTCTAATAGGATAAATCTATCACGAAGGCATAAATAGATAAACCTAATTCTATCTAAATTAGGTCTATCAATAAAGCTCAAATATAAACCAATTAGATTCGAGACATCCTAACAATATTGTCAGCAATTGATTGATCAATTCAAGCAAATTTCAGCTAAGCACAATCACAATGATTCACCACACGGCACCCCACATCCCCTACAAGCCCGCAAGCAAGTGGAACGCAGCTCAAGCCAAGTTGAATGGGACAGTCCATTGCGACTACCCACCCTGGTAATTTACATACATACATGTATACATACATAAGTTGTTTGAGATCGATTACATGCCATTGTAATCGCGAGCAGGGTAGAAGTCCTATGCCACCACGTTAACGTGCACATACCTCATCATATTACTCCGAAAATCCCAAGCTACAATCTACGAGACGCTCAACGGTCCCTAGATGAGAATTGGGGAAAGGTAATAGTTTTTACCTACAATTTTCGCATCGTCTTTGTACTCTCTTGCATTCTCAGTATGAACTTGTTATATATGTGACAGTACCTTAACAAGGCGAAATGGAACTGGAGACTAATGAAGACGATTATGACAACGTGCCATATCTATGACAAGAAGGAGAATTATGTGTCCTTCGAGAGACATTACCCTAAAGAATCGCAGGCAATCGCGTTTCTTAGACGAGTAATGCCCGATCAAGCATGATCTTTACCCGTTGGTAGTTGCATTAGCCTAGCTTCTAGGGCGAATTTATCGTCGACCAAGTTGCAATTCATGTGATAAACTTGATTATTGAGTGGATTGTTTGAAGCTTCACCTCGCTACTTTAATTTGTATTTTGTATGCTCGTAAATAACTCCTCGTCAAGTGAATAAGAGTTACTTTTTTTATTTGTATTTTGTATCTACAAATTTAACTTATCGGGAATTTCAATTTTAAATGTAAGAAATTCACTAGCGTTAAAGAACAAGGTAAATTCCAGAATCTATATATGTATATCTATCTACCTTAAATCAGAAGATTCAGAAGATTTTGCTGACATTGATTTTAGTTAATTAAAAAAATTCCCTATTTTCTACTCCCCCTCTACCTTCCCTTCCCAATTCCCGCTCATCTAGTAATGCGGGACCATCTTCTACACCGTTATCTACACCTCCGAACGCGCCGATCATACTCGGAGACGGACCGATGACTAGAGCTCGAGCTAAGAAGCTCCAACGCGACTCATTCCTCTTTGTGAGTCACTCCTTGTTCTCGAGCGCGGTCCAACTCCCGGAGCCACCAATGAAGGCGTACATGTGCATTGGAACCCGGATTACCGACGCAGGAAGCCAGCAGCAAAGCACCTAGGCCAGCAGCATCGTGCGTGGGCGTGTGCGGGATCGCGTGGGCGTGCACCTAGCTGCGCGGGCGTGCACCGGGGCTGCGCGGGCGTGCGCGAGCTCACTGTTGGGCGTGGCTTCCATAGGCTTCTCTTTGCCGATTGTGGCTCCCTTATGTTGATTAACTTAGAAGACTTGATTACTTATGTTATAAAGTGATCTTAGGATTATTTTATTAATTCTCTAAATTAGTATTTTATTATTTTATTTAGTTATTGTCGGCCAAAGAGCTTCCTTAGGGTTTATTTTAGCCGGCCTCCTTTGTAGAATATTTTACGTCTTCTATTATTCAGAAATACAGTGCTTTGTGTGAAACACAACTGTGAGAAAGTCAATCGATTTAAAGCGTTGCTCATCGATTGCACAATTGGTTATAGATCTAACTTGGTTTGCTTTGAGTTCGTCAACCTCGCGAGAGCTTGGTGATCCTGGTAATCACAAGTCCCCTCCTTGTGCCTCCAAGTTGTCCGCTTGGTTGTGTAAGGTTGTAGAGGCGGGCTTTATAGTCGTTGGTATTTGGTTCCTACCCTCAATTAGGAGGCCTGGGGTCTTTGCCTCGTTCTATTTTAGTTCGAATCAGTCCACTATCGGTCGTGTCTTTGTTATCAATTTCGAGTCTTTAATATTGTTCATCGAGTCTTTGAGTTTTTGCTTCCGTTCTTTGAGTTTTTGCTTCCGTATCAAATTGGCATCAGAGCGAGGTTTCCGACATCAAAAGTTGTGTCTTTTGTTTCCCTAAACACAAAACCTACAAAAAAAAAATAGAGTCTTTCTTGTTCTTGATTTTTACCTCTTGAATTTTTTTTAATTTGATTGCATTAACCTTTGTTTGTGATTGTTGTGGTTGCTTTAGCCTTAAACACAAGCCTAAGCCGAGAACCCCTTTGTGCAGTCGACAACCATAGTGCGTGCTTGTTGTGCAGCATCCTAGTCGACAACAGTCAAGAGCCTAGCCTAGTCAATTTCGGCCAAGGCTTCCTAATCTCAAACCCTAGTTTGTTATTCTATCTTTTGATCTATCTTGTTTTATCTATTTTATTGCCTAAATTAAATTCTGATTTTTTTTTGTGGTAGATATTATTGTTTTATCTATCATAAATTATAAAAGGCATGAGACAGTTCCTCTTACCTAAGATAGCCAAACCTCCATTATATATATTTCATTAGGGCTATACACATTTTTTTTTTTTTCTCACCATAGCTTAATTTTCAAGAGTCATTTATTTCATTGTTAGTTTCTCGCATTAGGTCAAAAAAAAAAAAAACAGTCCGAAATATTCAGAAAAAAAAAATTACATTCAAAAGCTTAGTCCTAGGAGGATAAAATTCACTAGGGGCAAAAGTAAGCTTTCAAAAAAAAAAAGGATTGTTGAGATCTAGTGCAAGAACTTTCAAGGACCAATTTTGGTGAAATCCTATAGCCCTAGTCGAAAGTCTCAAACATACCTCCCAAACCATAATTTTTTTTTAAGCCCTACCTTGCAACTACAACATCCATACTAAGGGTTTAAATAAAAAAGAGGTAAAAATCCAAGTTTTTCAGACTCGGTCTCTAGGGTCCCAACTCCCCGAGCAATCCTAAGGGAACAATCCAAACTCATTTGAAGATTAACAAAAAATCCAATTAAATTGGATGCCAAAACTTAATCAATCCAAACTCATTCGAAGATCAACCAAAAATCCAATTCATTAACCAAATAAACTCCCAATACCCATGGTTTCGTTACAGCCAATGATCTAGGTTTGCAAGGACGGGGTTACGAGATAGGCACAAGTCGGAGGGGAGCCGCACTTCAAGGGAGACCGCTGGTGTGGATGATCCACTACCTTCACAACTTCATCCTTTCACAATTCATACCAAGATGCTCTCAGTTTCATCTTCCTACCGTCGCACGATCCTCACCGACACCAATGTTGACAAGACGACCAAGGAGAGGAGATTCGAGCCATTCACCGTCTTCCCCATCCTTTTGAGTGAGGATATGAAGCTTCATATTCGTTTTCTTTAATTTTTCTTCTACAGATTTAGAGTTTATGATTGTTTCATTTAGTCCAATCTTGCTTGTGGGTTTTAGGTTTTGCTGTTGAAATTACCAAGATTAAATCACATAATTGCTTAGATCTAGGGGGATTTTTCGTTTTTAATTTTTTTTTTGGGTGATTGAATTTGTTTATTGAAATTTCTGGGATGTAAGCTTTGAGACTATTCACAACCATGGGAAAAATCTCTTTCTCTTTTTTTTTTTCTCATCTTCCTATAAAAACTTTACACCTCATGGAACTCTTTTAATCATTTTCAAATTTATTTTCACTTTTTCTTTTCCTTTATATATCTTTTCCTTCATTATATGTGTATCATAATATATTATTGTCAATTGTTTTTATTTATAATTTTATAAATAAATAAAAATAGCAAGTACTTGATATAAATATATTTTTATCACATCTAGATTAAAATTAACAAAGTTAGAAACATTATAACACGCGTAAATACTAATTGAGCTATCTATAAATTCAGTTGGACTTTGAGTGGAACTCCCTTGAACACCCGGAGAATGCTTAAGAGGTTGTTGGGGGGGGGGGGGGGAGAGAAAGAAATGAGTGTATACATTGGTAGGATTATGTGGGGTATAATTTGGATATTCGGGTGTTGGAGGATCCTCACCGTATTTGGAATGGGTGGAATATTTGGATTATTGTGATCCATAGTTAAGAAATAGGTACAACTACAATAGATCAAGGTGTGAGTATATATAAGGTAAAATTGGTCTCAAATTATAGAGAAAAATAAAATTAAACCGATGAGATATTTTATTTAAAAAAATAATGAAATATAAATATTTTTTTATTTCATTTTAAACATTATTACAAATAATAAATATGAATGGAAAAGTGAAGATGTGATAATGCATATTTAGATAGGCATTATAGAGTAGTTTTAGGGTCATTTAGATGTATATATTGCATTTTAAGGGGTAAGTTTACTTATTTGCTCATTTGGTGCTTAAGTGCGGAATCTACACAAGTTTAGCGAGTAATTGCAGATTTTGGAGTCGAAGTAGCGAGGAGGTCATTCATGGGAGTCATATGGATCATATGGAGGCAATGAACAAACTAGAGAAGCAAGTTGGAATGCACAAGGAGGAGGCGAAGGACATGCAAGAGGAAACAGCCGCATCCGCGGCCAGAGGAACAAGGGAAGACCAGAGAACCGCACCCGCGGCCACCAAGGTTGCACCTGCTGCTGAATTTCCAGGGTTCACTGCAGTGGCCGCACCCGCGGCTTGGGTCGCGGCCAGGTCGCGGTTTTCTGGAACGATTCAACGAGATCTTCTATCTTTCCTAATTTGGGCCTATTTTTGGAAAACACTTTCTAGGGTTATTTTGACGGTGTTCCTAGGTTTATAAAGACTTATTTTAGATGGTTTTAGTTATCTTTTATCCCTTGAAGAATTGAGATACGACATTTTAGAAGCATGAGCAACTAAACTCATCTTGTTTTGCCTACGATCAAGACTTGGTTTTGTTGAATTGTGAGTTTGGAATTTAGTTGTTTTCTATTATCTACTTCAACTTCTTTGTGCTTTAATTGCCTGTGGTGTTGATTCTATCTTGATTCGCAACCTCGTTAGAATTGCATCATTGCTAGGGTTTTGATTCATACGCTTTTTGAAACTTAATCCAAAGTAGCAAATACAACTGAGTGGATCTCATAGAATAGCTTAATTTTGTAAGAAGTTGACTATAGGTTAAATGTTAGTTCTTTAGGGAATTAATATTGCTTATAAGCTTTATATATCTTGAGACTTAGTGCTATTCTTAGGATTAAACCTTAATCCGTGTTAAGATTGTCTAGGAATAAGAGATTATTAGGACTCATAGGACTAATAATCTATTTAAATCAAGATAAGAGTGGATGATAGAAAAGATACAACTAGAAGGAAGAACTGTGATCAAGGAGATGAACCAAAGTTGAGAATCGTAGGTGAAACATCTCAATCATCATTGTTTGCTACCATCACCATTATTTACTTCTTCAATTCTTCGCATCTTTACATCTCTACAACCCCCTTCTTTACTCTTGTTGGTGATTATAATGCATAAAGTAACGGTAGTTCCCTGTGGATCGACTCCGGACTTATTAGCTATACTAGTTGGTTATTTTGGATATTCTTTTGATAGGAATCCGACGATGTTGTCCGGTCAAGATGCTACTTTTTTATTTAAAAAAAAAGAAAAAAAAATTAGAAAAGGGAAGATGTTGCCTCTCTCTACCAAAGTAACCTTTTCCATTCCCTTACCTTAAGGTAAAATCCAAAACCATGGGTTTACCTTTTAGTAACCTTAAGGTGAATAAAACTCACGGTTGCTTATGCTATAAAAGCTGCTGGTGAATTGCTCTGTTGGAGCGAGCGTTTGAATTGCATGAATATGATGATGTGGCTTTCTCGGGTTCTTCTTCTCTTTATCTCGTGTTCCTTGCTCATCTACTTCTCCTTCTATTTCTCTCAGGTTCTTCTCCCGATCATTAGAGTCTCCTTCTCATTCTCTCCCAGTTCATCCTCTTTGCCTCTTTGTTCATCGCTGGAGTCTGAGCCTTGGATCTCATCTCCTTCTCGACTTCTCCTTCTCTCTAGGTTTGTCCTCTTCGCATTTCCATTTGATTTCAAGTGGTTTATATCCATCTGCATCCTCCTATTTATGTTTTTCACTTTAATTCTTTGTTTTAAATTCAACTTCAGTTTAGTTGGTAGCTTTTGATTTTTCGTTTCAATTTCAGCTTTTGTTTTTTTGTGACTCGGGATGAATTATCATGATTTTGGCTCTAGTTATAGGTCAGTTTCCTATATGCATTTTTTTTTTCAGTTCAGTTTCAGCTTCTGTGAATCCAAGCTTCTTCTTCCAAGATTCAGCGTTAGCTTTTTTGCTGCCTCAGAGCTTCACTTCGTTGGTGATCTCTCTATAATCTTCTTTTCTCCTTTCTTGAGCAGAATGAGTGTGACAAGTAATATTTATGCTGATTGATTTTATGTGTACATAATCCAAATGAACAAATTCATTCTGAATAGTAGTAGACTTACTCTATATATGGGGTGACTGCTTCTGTATGAAATAGCACCCATCGATGAATTTGAGCCCGAGTCACCTCTGGAAGAATGAAGCCCTTTCCCCTCTTCTCATAATCAGATTTCCTTCTTGGAGGTCTTTTGCACTTGGTCTCCATATCTTCTAAGTATTGAGCACTAAAACTCATGCATTCTTCCATCAAATAACCATTTGCTAGCGATGTTTCGGGGCATTCGGGCATGCTTGTTGCCTAACATAATTTTTCAAAGTCAGTAGAAACCTCTCGATTGGGTACATCCACCGAAACCGTACAACCCCTCCGATTATAGCTTCCTCGGCAAGATGTATTGGCAAATGCTCCATGATATCAACAAAAGATTGTGGGAAGATTCTCTCAATGTCACAAGGAGTTGTGATGATTTGGGAACGTGCTTCCTCCAACTGTACCCTCGTATTAGTTTTGCAGCACAACACTTTGAAGAACTTTGCTACATCAACCAACACAAAAACGACGTTGCTTTGCAAAGAGCTCCCTACACACAATGGAATCAGTTGCTATATAAGAGTATGATAATCATGGTTTTTCAAACCTCCAATGGAGTGATCCTTTAAATTAACCTTCCGTGCAATATTTGAACATGAACCATCCGACATTCTTGCTTGTGATAAACCTAATAAGAACTTGTCTTTCCCATCATTGCCCATCTCAAAGTCAGGTCTCTCGTAATACTCATTACCCAGCCTCTGTCTTCTTCACAAGGTAGGCCTTCCTAATTCCTAATATTTCAAGGTCACGACGAGTAGAGGCATTGTCCTTAGTTTTACCTTTAACTCCCAATATGGTATGGAGAACATTTTCAGCAAAATTCTTCTCGACATGCATGGCGTCTATGCTATGGGGTAGCATATTGTCTTTCCAATAAGGTAACACGAAGAAGATGCTTTTACTTCTTCCAATTTTGCTGTTTTTTTTGGGATCCTTTTCTGGTTTCTCAAGCCCCATGCACTGTCTAAAGATGATGTCCTCCTTTTTGTATTGAGTAATCACATTGAAAGAGTCAAGTTGTGCAAGAACTTCATCCCCACTCATTCTATGAGGGGCAACAACAGGTTCACGTCCAGTATAGAAGGACCTCGCATCTCTCCGGTGCTTGTGATCATAAGGCAAATACCTCCTACTATTTCCATAAGACCACTTGTGGCTTGCTTTTAAATATGTTTCCCCTAGCCTTATGTTGCAATTCGGACACCCATATTCACCTTTAGTACTCCATCCTGATAAATTTGCATATGCTGGGAAGTCATTGATAGTCCACAACAATGCAACACGCATTTGAAACATTTCATTGGTGGAAGCATCAAATGTTTGTACACCCACTTCCCACAACTCTTTCAACTCTTCAATTAAGGGTTTCAAATACACATCTATCTTATCACCAGGTCCTTTTGGCCCGTCAATAAGCACAAAAAGATATATGTATGGTTGCTTCAAGATGTACATTGGAGGCAAATTATATGGAACTATGATAACCGGTCATGTAATATGAGCAACATTTTGATTTCCAAATGGATTAAATCCATCAGAGGCAATACCTAGTCGTACATTCCGAGGATCAACAACAATACTCAGGTGTTTCCTATCAAGTTGCTTCCATGCAGGAGAGTCCGTCGGATGGCTATACACACCATCATCCACACAATTCAAGTCATGCCATTTCATGAGGGTAGCTGAGTGTGCTTTTGCAAATAGCCTTTGTAAACATGGTTTGAGCGGGAAGTATCTATCTTGCTTTGCAGCTCTTCGTGACCCAGATTCAGACCCTCCAACTGTTTTCCTCCAGCGAAATGCATTGCACACTTGACATTCGTCAAGGTCTGCATCTTTCTTTCGAAATAGCATACAACTATTGGGGCAAGCATCCACAGTTGTGTATGTGAATCCTAAATCAGTCACCAACTTTTGTGCTTGGTAATACAATTTAGGCTAGTTGACCCCATCAGGCAATGTCTCTTCAAAGATCTCCAACAACTCTTTGAAAGAGTTGTCTGTCCATCCATGTAAACTTTTTGCTTGCAACAGCCGAACAACAAAAGACAAGATGGTGTGCTTCTTAGAACCATGGTATAAAGGTAGATTTTCACCTTCCATCAACTTCAAAAACTCCTTAGTTGCCTCAGTTGCCCATGAGTAGCACCCTCCCTCTCTCCATCACCACTTAGATGTCCTATTGTAGGTGTAGTTGTCATCCCTATTGCATCTTCAACTAATCTAACCATATCCATGTCCATGAACCCATCTCATTATGGTAGCACTTCATCCGTTCGCACTGGTTCTTGAATCAGATCAGCAACGGTCTCACCGTGTTTAGTCCATAACTTATAATTAACCCAAAAGTCGTTGTCTTGAAGATACTTCCACACAACATATCTAACATACAATGCCCTATTTTTGCACTTTCTGCATGGGCAGTAGATGCTGGAACCAACTTTCTTGTTAGCATAAACGAATTCTAAAAATTCGTCTAACTTTGCAAAATAGGGCCTGGAAACTCGAGTTTCCCAGTCAATCCATGACTTATCAATAGGCATTGTAGTGTGAACACTACTTATTGACACCTATGGGCAAAACAATTATATAGCCAATATATTGATTATTATGCATAGAAGCAGACAAATCAAAGGCTTGTACTAGCAACTAACATTTATATCTTATGGTTATAAGCTACATATGGTAGTTCCAATTTTCAAATAGAAACTACCATTTGGTATTGATTAGTAATTCGAACACTGATATGTTAAATATATCTATGGAGTATGAAAGCATAAAAAAACACAGTGAAATAAAAGCATCACATGCTTAACAGAATACAATGGGAGAAAAGCATCACATGCATAATAGATTATAGCGGTATAACCTAAGTAATAGCCTGAATTAAACTGGTAGTATATACAAATGCAAACGAAAACATAAATGGAAACAAGAAGCAAACAAAAATAGTGGGCAGATGTTTTCTTCCAGAACAGGATATTTGCAGAAAAGCTAAAGTTTTTTTTTTTTTTTGTCTTTGTGTCTACTCAAATAGTAATAATATATATTTATCACATGTGAAATAATGTTATAAGGAATGCCACAAACATAAATGGAAACAAGAAGCAAACAAAAACACATAGATTTGGATAACTTTTCATATCCCCAATACAAAACTCCCACCCGATGGGAGCTTTAATGGTGTAGATTACTTGATTTGAAAAGGAGCTGTAATGGTATAAAAGAGTGGATGGGGACAACTAAACAAGTGTTTATTCCAGCAAATATAAATTAAACATATCATATTTATATTTATAATACATAATTTCACCACTTAGGAAAATAATCATTTCAAGTAGTAATAAAAAATCCATCACAGTGCAATAACTAGAAAGAGAAATGCCATTTATTACAGGTTCCTATTGTTATGCATTTTTTTTTAACAAGTGATATTGTTGTGCATTTTAGAACGAAAGGAGTATTATCTAAGTATTATTTACAATTACTTAGCTTATGCTTTTCTTAAATTATATTCAAAATTTTCTAAGAATCATTTATAATATTTTTGTGCTACAAAATGTCTTTATAAATTTAAACTGTAATTGTATTTTGAAATTTATTTATTAAATTAAATTAAATAGGCTTGAGTTTGTCAATGATGGGAAGTTATTTAAAGTCTTTTATATATATTTTTAAGCATAAATATATATAATCATTTTTGGGTTTTCTTAATAAAAAAAACATAATTCAAGTGATGTTAGAGTAGTAAAATAGTTTATGTATTTCAATTTTTTCAAGCTATGATTATATAGTGAGTTGTCACTTTCACTTTGACACTACTGTACAAAAGAAAATAACAACACATAACATGACAATTTTCCCAGATAACATCAGCTATTGGTTTTGGTCTTTGTGTCATTTTCCCACAAAAGCATCAACTATAAGTAACTATCATTTTCCAAGAAAAAAGGCATGGTTGCTAATTGCTATTGTTCTGGGCATGTTTGCATTTTCCAGAATACCATCAGCTAACAATTTTCCAGAATATCACATGGGTGCTACTGCTTTTTTTATCTTTGTGTCATTTTTCAACAAAAGCATCAGCAGAAAAAGCATAAGTGTTAAGTGTTACATAATCTATGTCAGTAAAGTAAAAGACAGGTTTCCATAAAAGCATTAGTGTTACAGAACCAATTTTCCAAAAAAAGACAAGTTTCCATAAAAGCATGCCTTATTTCACTTGGTGGTCTTTCTGAAATATTTCCAGAAAAATGCATGCCTCCAACTGTTTTTGGTGTTTCTTTCATTATTTCCAAAAAAGCATTAGTGTTACAGCAACTGTCTTTCTTTCATTATTCACTGTTTTTGGTCTTTCTTTCATTATTTCCAAAAAAATATGAGTGTTACTGTAACACTCACATGTTGAGTGTTACTGTAACATTCACTTTTTTGGAAAATTGACCCAATTATTGTAACAGTAATTGTGTCAATTTTCCAAAAAAAGTTAAGCTCACATGTTGAATAGTGGGATGAAAGCATCATTCAAAAACCTCTTATATATGCTACCTCCTCATATAATATATACTTATCCATCCATTGATGATCTCATTAAAGTAGTACTTCCATCCTTACCATTATCTTATCTCCCTTAAACAAATGACCTCATCATCTCACCGCCCTCCCCGCCTTGAACCCATCGTTATCACTTCATATAGCTCCGACGGGGGCTTAGAAAATCCAAGTGAGTCACTGATTTTTTTAGTGCCATATTGATTGGTTTGGATTTATTTTTGGCAATGTGTGTGATTATACTAATGTGTTTAATGCAGGACCATAGCCGCTCCCAACACACAATCCAAGCGCCCAAGTGAAGATCATTGGTGTAGAAAATGGTTTGTTGGGGTCGTTTTATGAGGTCACTATTAGACGTCGAGTGGATCTCACCCACTACCAAGTGGAATTCATAACCCTCCAAGACAGCAGGAGCCAAGGACCTCTAAGGGAAATAGTGTAGGTAGGTCGAATCCATCCGCATCCACCTCATGTGGCCTACGAAGCCTATCAGAGGGGTGATCGAGTGGATTGTAGAGCCCTTGATGGGTATTGGTCTGGTCGGTTGATAGATGTGATCTGGGAAGGGGGTGACAGAAGTTTCGAGGTTAACTTCCCACTGACCGGGGATACTCATATGTATCGTAGCTTCGAAATGTGCCCACACTTGGACTGGATTGAAGGCAAATGGTTTACTCAGCCGCACTTTCGCTTCATGCTACGATAAACTTCTATTTATGACTTGTTTGTTATGGTTATTTGTGTGTTTGGTTTGACCTTATTCTGTTGTTTGGACAATTATAATGTGTGTTGTATTGGTTTGATCCTACTATGTTTTATGGGCTACAATGTTTTCTCGGCAATCATCATCCATTGTGTACCTGGGTAAAGTTCATTTCAGTAACATATGTGATGGCAGGTGGCACTTGAGTGGGATGCCTAAACAGAAAAAGAAAGGTCTGAAGTAGTAAGATTTGAGATGAAAAAGAGGATTTAGAGGTTGCAGAAAAAGGTGAAGAAGCTTCAGGTCTTTCAATTAAGAGACTAAATGTGGTACTATTGACTGTCAAGGATCCTAGGTTTTAAGGTTTCTACCCTAGAAGTTTGGAATCAATTAGTCTTTAGCTTTTGGTGAGTCATTGACATTTTATTATGTTAAAAGAAAGGTTATACAACCTCTGAGTCTGTCTATGAAAACATTCAGTTGCCTTGTATTTTTAAACTTCTTGGGTATGTGTATCCTACAAGCTCTTGTTCTGTTGGATGATAATGTGTTTTATTGTAATATTTTAAATTGTAATATTTTAAATGTTTTTATGATTGTTGTGTAGTCCTGATTTATTCTGGTAGGATTGTTTCCCTCACATAATAACTTCTTATTTCTTCTTATTTTTCTTTTAATCATAGGATTCCTAAGGTCTCGCCTACTCTAGATTTGGTAATCAGTTTATGCTTCCTTTAGTGTCTTGGTGTTGTATGAGTTCTCCCATGGATTTGGCTTCCTCAGTTTCATTGTTTATTAGTTTTTCTAATAATTTATGTTATATTTGGGTAGTAGGTAGTGGAACCCACTAATTTATGATGGCTAAATATTAGAGTCAAGAAGAAGGTTTTTATGGATTGTCATGGGCTCCATGTCCATTTTACTTATTTCTTAATATCTTAGAGTCAATAAGAAGGTTTTTATCCAGAGAAACACCATTATTGAATAAATCTAGCCAAAATCTAAAAAATTTGTCAACATTATTGAATAAATCTAGACAATTATAAATAATTATGTCAATGAAGCTTGTTTCTTTCTATAAAGCATTCGGGGAAGTTTTTTCCTTGAACAATCAAATGTATTGCTGATCATAGGGTCAGGGCTCAGACAGATTTAAATTAGATAAACACAGCTCTCAGTCCAGCATACAACACCTAGAGAAATAGAACAAGGAGCCGAAGACTGGCAGAATAAACAAATTGAGCAAATATAAAAGAAGAGGTGGAGATGCCTAACCAAATGATACAAGTATTGGGAGAGAAATGTTGCATGAGTTTTAAAATCCAAAGCTTCCAGTTTAAAGGAACAATTATTTTCTTCCAAGTTGTGGGAACTTAATTTACTTGTCCAGACTGAATAAAATGAATTGATGAAGAAAACTCCCAACCATATTTAATCATCTCTGAATCTTATAAAAGATAGATAACTGAATGAAATCATAACTTCAGTCAAAATCAATGAGTAAAATGCTAAAATAGTAGACATCACTCGTAAGTTATTGAAGATTAAAAGTGTGTTGTATATTGAACTATTCTCAAGCATTAGTGCATATAATTAAGAACAGAACATGAGTACATCTAGTAATTGAAATTTCATATCCTTCTTCAAGGGGTTTAATCCATGAGAAGAGAGATTGCAAATACAACTAGCCATAAATCACAAAAATAGAATAGCAATTAATATAAACATACAGAAATATCTCTATTTTTATGATACACATACAGAAATACATAGGCTCATAGTTAATATAAATCTCAGAAAATAGAATTACAAATATATAGAAATTTGCCCACACAACATGTTGGGGATTGAAAAACGTAAAAGACTTCTCTAAATCTCAGAAATCCAAATCTCAGAAAACAGAATAGCAATTATTCATCTAAATCTCAGAAATCTCAGAAAACAGAATAACAAGTATGTAGAAATTTACCCACACAAACCAGCAATCCTCTTTACTCATCTAAATCTCAGAAATCCAAATTGACATGTACTAATCACAAAAAACAAAATAGCAATTAACAACAAGGCACCAAGCGAAACGAAAGGTAGAGAGAAATGAGATTAAACCGAATAGGAGGGCCGAAAACGAACTTGTTTGAAGTTGCAATCGAAACCTACTCTCCACTACAGACCGCTCTCCTCTTTGTAGCCTTCAATGCTAATTCGAGAACGACACCTCATGAAAAAAAAATTCCAATCAGTAACAAAGAACAAATCGAAAGCTAATCAACAGAAAAAGAGGATTGAGACAAACCTTTGGGCGAAAAAGAAGTTTCTAGAAGATGCAATCCAAACCTACTCTCCACTACAACGACCGCTCTTCACTTTGTAGCCTTCAAAGCTGTTTGGGGAACGAAAGAAAATCGCTAACAAACCCCAAAACGAAAGGAAACTGAAAGGAAAGAGTGATTGAGACGAACCTTGGGCGAACAAGAAGTTCCTGGAAGATGGCATGCTTGTCCAAGAAGTGGGACTTACTTCATGGGTCCCTACCTATGACCAATTCTGCTACGACGAGATAACCTCAAAGGTTGTCAAACTCACGCTTATTCAGTACTAGGAGTGTCTGGCGGAGGCAGAGAAAAAGGGAAGTTTATGGAAGAGATCATTGAGCTTCCTACGAAACAACTGCATGGAACCCCAAAGGATGAGAGTATGAGACTCGTCGCACTAGAATGTTGGCGTTGTTGAAGAAGTGTGATAATTATGAACAATAGAAATTTAAAAAGTTTAAGGAAGTCGGGGTGCAGTTTACCTTCCAATGCCCTGGGGGAAGGGGGGAAGGACGATGATTTTCATTGAGGAGTACTGGAAACCTTAAGAACAAGAAGCCAAAAAACACTTAAAGCTTCTGGTCACTCATTTTAAGCC
This sequence comes from Persicaria maculosa, assembly GCA_963922045.1. Classification (NCBI taxonomy): domain Eukaryota; kingdom Viridiplantae; phylum Streptophyta; class Magnoliopsida; order Caryophyllales; family Polygonaceae; genus Persicaria; species Persicaria maculosa. The sequence goes on from OY998253.1 coordinate 9,326,079, forward strand.
TTAACATTTATTTCAATAATGGGCAATGGACTGTTAATGCTTAAAATGAGTGTGATTGGAAGATTTAAGTGTTTATGGGCTTCTTGTTCTTAAGGTTTCTAGTACCCCTAACAAAAAATCATCCTCCTTTCCACCTTACCCCTGGGCGTTGGAAGGTAAAATGCACCCTGGCTTCCGTAAACTTCTCAAATTTTTGTTGTTCATAATCATAATTATACTTCTTCAACAACTTCAGCATTCTAGTGCGACACGTCTCATACTCTAATCATTTGGGGTTCCATGAAGCCGCTTCGCACAAAGCTTAATGATCTCTTATATAAGCTTCCCTTTTTTCTCTACCTCAGCCAGACCCTCCCAGTACTGAATCTGCGTGAGTCTGACAACCTTTGTCCTTTGAGGTTATCTCATCGTAGCAGAATTGGCCATAGGTAGGGACCCAAGAAGTGAGCCCCACTTCTCGGACAAGCATGTCATCTTTGTCTCCTTAGCTTGGTGATGGGCGATCCTCACCCATATGATTGGCTCGAAAGTCATTCCTTGCAAGTAATGATATCTTTGGGTCGTATTTTGAATCCTCTCTAGAGTCACTCTCGAAGTCAGTTCTTGCAGGTCCATTCAATTCACCTTCTTCATCTACAATCAGAGCGACTCTCTTCCCTGTGACCTCACTAGCCATAGTGGAGATCGAAGACATTTAAGAGTAACAGTAATAGCGTGTCAATACCCAAGTTGACTTGCACTAAATAAATACTAATGAATCTGCAATTATACGGGCGATCCTCACTCATATAATTAGGAGTTAATATCTATGTGGAAACCTAACTCATTTGATTAGAATAAATTAAACGGATGATCCATAAGGAACAAGTGTTTGAATGGGATTCGAGTCCGAAGAATTTAAGGAATCATACTCCGAGTATGGAAAGAATATGATATAATATCACAGGATATGGGTCACCTATTAGTAAGTAATTTACATTATAATAATACAATTATAAATATCGTTATCTTTTACTTAAAGGATAAGTGGTACCGGTCTTGGCCACTTTGAACAGGCAGATGGCCTACTATTCTTAGGTAGATGTACTCATTCGAGATATTTGCAATTTCGAAGGGGTATCTCATGAGTCGATGTTTATCGAGCAAGGTATAACTCAACATTGACCTGAATTTATCATTTTTCATTATTTAAGACACAACTCAACCATAACAATAAATACACAATAACACACTTTTTTATTAACTAATCCACAATCCCATCTTAGTCTCCTAGGTGACCACAAAAGACACATTGTACACTTTAGAAACTATAAAATGCGTAAGCGATAAGCATAGATATCCAAGACAAATAATATACAACACTAAAATAGCATGAAGGAACCAAATGAACAAATCAAGTTTTTTAGAAAGTTCGGGCAATTAATATAATTTTCTCAAATCGTGGGATCAAGTGATAATTAACCAAGTTTTCATGCTATGTGAGATTAAGGGGTTGGTAAATAGCAACAAACTGATTAAACTTACATATTTATCACAAATGCATTAGATGAAATTTACCAAAAGACATGAAAGGCAAAATAACATAAAAGGCACAACATTTGCTAAAATCCACTGATTGAACCAAAACTACTTGCCCTTGATTACGGAAAACGGCCTTGTAACTCTTAAAAAGTGAAAACGTACCCTTGATTTCTTCCGAAAGAAACCCAAACCTGTATCCAAGCAAAATCATAGGAGCCAAAATGAATGCCAACTGATTCAATATGACATATCGATTAGTAAAAGTCCAATCACTTAATTGAAATACGATATTTCGCGAGAGACGGAGAGGATCTTACCAAAACAGAACTCGAAAACGTCTAAATTTCGAGTCTAAGTTCCTTTGGTATGGTATGAGTCTGAAAAGAAAGGATCCGTGTGAGTTATCAGCCCTTGGGTCAAAGGAATAAGAAAACGTACATAAAAACCATGTTTTTTCTGCACAGAAGAAAAACTGCTCACCAATCGAACTCGGGGCTGCAGTGCGAACAATGCAAAGTAGTTCTGAGCAAGGAAGAACTTGAAATCGATAGGGGGTAATGCAGAGTAAATGTACACGTCAAAATCAGGGCCGTTGGATCAATGTGGTGGTGGTGGAGTGGCCCGACAAGGAGACTGTCGAACACTCTTCTGCAGGAACTTCCGACGACGTTTCCGGGTGCTTTCCGGCCAGCTGTTGCAGTGGGTCTTGCACGGTGTTCGTATGGGTGTTGGAAGAGCCCTTTGGTGGTGGTCTTTTCCTTGGGGTCGTCGGATTTGTGGTCGAGCGCGATGGGAAGCGGTGAAGAATGTGTGTGCTGCGGTGTTTCTTTGAGCAGATGCAGAGAGTGAATCAGATAATGAAACGACGATTGTGTGAAGGATATGGATAGACTGCACTATGATCTTTAGCTTTCCAAAACCATTCCTTGAATTGCGCGATCGTGTGCTCGTAATGAAGGCAAGAAATCCCCCTCCCGCGTGCGTGACAAGGAAGAAAAGATTTTTGGAAAAAAAAAAATTAGAGCCTGGTTATGTCTACGGGAAGAAGAAAGGTTGGTATGGGCCGTATGGCTACGTGGTACATTTGGGCCGCACTTGGACAAATGGGCCGGGAAGGCGTGCAAATTAGAATTTGATATTTCCAATTAACAACATTTCATTAGAATTTGATATACTCCGTATTTTGAAAATTATATTTAGATTCTAGCACATATTTTTTCAGACTAAAAAATTACACAATTATATACATGGAAATTTTTTATATAGAGAGAGATACTCATTTGAAGTATAATCAATGGACACGGTTCAGATCCGCTGAGTTGACGAGTTCGACCCGCCAGGTCAAGGGTCGGGGTTGGTCGACCCAAACCCTAACCTGAAAATTCACAGTTTGACGGGTTCGGATTGACCCATTGACCCAACGGTTTACCATATAAAAAAAATTTATAACTTTTTACTAATAAAAATTGAAAAAAAATGATATGCAAAGACTTTGTCAACATACTACTTTCTATATATATCCACTTCATTTCAATATAAAGTGGAAAAAACATGAGAAATTTTATATTTCTATAAAACTTGTTTGATCCACTATAATATAAATGTGGGATATAAGACTTCTCAAACTTTACTTTATTTTAATATATGAAATAATGCTTAAAGTGAAGTAGGAGTTAAGGGAAGATATGGTACACACGTATATAAAAAGAGAGTGCTCTTGTCCCACATTGGAAATGAGCGAATAAAAGAAGCCCTTCCAAGGCTATAAAAAGGGAAGGATGGGGGTGACTTTTGACACACATTGTATTTTGCATGTTAGTTTATGTTTTTAGTATGAATTATTCTAAGAATAATATACATAATAATGATTATAAACTTTTTAAAAAAAAATGGAATGTTGGGTTGACTCGCCGAGTCACGAGTTCACTTTCCCCTAACCCGCTCTGTCCCTTTGACCCGGACCCGACTGGTCACTGACTCGATGGGTCAGTGACCACATCTAGTTTATACACATGAATATTCTATACAATTAATATGAATAATTACAATATTTAATGAATATGAACATATGTACACTTTGGATCCTATAGAGTTTGTAAAAATCTTTATGGGTAGAGTTGAGAGAATTTCAATCATTGATTTTAAAATCAGTGGTTGAAAATCATCCCTGACCTTTTCCTCCACCCCCACCATCCTCTTTTTTTTTTTCTTTTTTTTTTTAAGAGAGGGATGGAAAACTCTATTTGGTAAAGTTTCCCTTGAACTCCACCGGATCCAAGATCCCATAGTAATGTTATGTGCAACATTTTAACTTAATCTCGTCCATTTATTACTTTTTTTTTTATCAAACGCCTAGAATTAATTTCGTTAAACATTATATTGTATGTTCTGTTTCACTAGAACCTTACCCTATATATAAAAACACACACACACAACACAACTAGTTAGTTATCCATTAATTTACCCATAAATAATATATAAATATTATTTGTGAAAAGTTTATTTATTTAAATAATTTAAATTAATTAATTTCTCACATTCTATAATATCGAAATGTGAAATTACTATCTATTGAATTATAATACATTTGAAAAATAATAGTAATTTCGACTTTTATTTAATTGTATCCAAAAAATTAGATAAATAAAAATACGAAGGTATTTCATATCTCCCCCCAAAAAAAGTTTCGTCCCGAAACTTAAGCTGCAAACAATTAAGTAAATCTCTCTCTCTCTCTCTCTCTCTCTCTCTTATGCGCTTCCGTCTCCCACGTTATAGCCTTAGTTAAGTATTTAGACCAACGCACCTTCACTAGAGGCATCACCTTATGCACATCCATCTGATGAAGTTCCCAATTTCGGATAGAGGCAACTGCAAGAAAGTTTTGACAGACACCAATTTAGCAATTGGAGCAAATGTTTCTGAGTAATCAGTGCCCTCATGCCTGTTGATTTTCGAGAGCCACGAGGCGAGCTTTGTAGCACTCAATGCTACCGTCAGAGTTGTATTTGACACGAAAAACCCCATTTACAACCGATAGCCTTCTTGAGAGGAGGTAAGTTTGTGATCTCCCAAGTACCATTGCGATGGAGTGCATCTATTTTGGATCGCATAGCGTCTCACCAATGCTGATGACGAAAGGCCTCACGTAGGGATGTTATATGAACTGAACAGCTCGAGCTCGGCTCGAAAAAGCTCGACTCAAGCTCGTTCACTTATTTAAACAAGCCGAGCTTGAACAAAATTTTAAGCTCGGCTGAAAGCTCAACTCGTTCGAATAAAGCTCGAATAGCTCGAATTCTATGAAATTTCTAAAATTTCCTTTATGTTAACATGTTATAACCAAGTAGAATTACTTAAAGCTCGAAAAAAGCTCGGCTCGAGCTCGTTCATTTCCTAAACAAGCCGAGCTTGAACAAAATAAAAAGCTCGTTTAAAAAATAGGCTCGGCTCGGCTCGAGCTCGTTTAAAAAACGAACAAGCTTGAACATGCCAAGCTCGGCTCGTTCGGCTCGAATAACACCCCTAGCCTCACGAAACGAAGTGGGTTCTAAATTGGCACTGATGGCATCCAAGGAGCTAGAGTGTAAAGGCGTGAAAGCATGTGTGTCAACATAATTAGCTAAGGGATAAGGCGTACCTGATGACGTGACGGAAGCAGGCGAAGCAGAAATAGGATAACTCTTGCGGATAATGTGACACACATAATCCCGAAGTAGCACCGAGGGACTATGAGTGTGAGTAGATCGGTGAGGAGGTGGTGGCGATGGATGTTGGGCAGCTGCAGACGGATCAACAAGGGTTGCAGAGAGATGGACGGAGTGTCATGAGTAGAGGGATTACAGGGTAGATGGGGGACTCAAGGGGAGGTGACTCGGATTGAGGATAGAGAAAGTTATCCTCGTGAAACAAGACACATCCCGAGAGACAAAAATTTGATGAGTGACAAGATCATAGAGGTGCCAACCTTTCTGACCAAATGGATACCTAAGGAAAATACATCTTCGGTTGCGAGGGGAAAATTTGTTCGTGGAGCGAGGGATGATAGATGTATATCAAAGACATCCAAAGATGCGGAGATGTGTGTAGTCAGGTGGCTTGTTGAATAGATATTCATAAGGATTTTTACCTTTGAGCACAGAGGAGGGGTGCGATTGATGAGAAAAAAAGCGGTAAAAGTGCACTCACCCCAAAACTTAATCGGGAGATTGGCTTGAAACATCAAGGCTCGAGCAACATTTAGAATATGACGATGTCTGTGCTCTACTCGTCCATTATGTTGAGGTGTAGCAATACAAGATCATAGAGGCGCCAACCTTTCTAACCAAAGGGATACCTAAGGAAAATACATCTTCGGTTGCAAGGGGAAATTTTTGTTTGTGGAGCGAGGGATGATAAATGCATAGAAAAGACATCCAAAGACGCGAAGATGTGTGTAGTCAGGTGGCTTGTTGAATAGACATTCATAAGGAGTTTTACCTTTATGCACAGAGGAGGGGGTGCGATTGATGACAAAACAAGCGGTAAGAGTGCACTCACCCCAAAACTTAATCGGGAGATTGGCTTGAAACATCAAGGCTCGAGCAACATTTAGAATATGACGATGTTTCTGCTCTACCTGTCCATTCGATCTGTTGAAGCGTAGCAACACAAAAGGGTTCGAAAAGAATGTCGTGATTTACAAAGAAAGATCGCAAGGCAAGAAATTAAAAGCCATTATCACTCCAAACACACTTAATAGTTTTGTGAAACTGTGTGACAGTAAGAGTGCAAAACTGTTGTAGGAGCCGAGAGACCTCTGACTTATGAGAAATGAGATAAACCCAAGTGGCACGAGAGAAGTCATCAACAATGGTTAGAAAATAAGATTCCCTAGAAGAAGACGGAACACGATAAGGTCCCCAAATATCACAATGAATTAAATCAAAAGGTGCCGAAGCATTTGACATACTAATAGGAAAGGAAAGCATGTTTGTTTGGCCTTGTAGCATACATCACAAGGTGCAATATTGTTCTGTAACGATTGACTAGAGGTTTTTTTAAAGGAAGAAAGCAAAGAATATGACGGTGCCCAAGACGCTAATGCCATAACAAAGGAGACTCGGCTTGTGTGGTGTGGCAAGCAAAGCTAAGCACTTCATTGGACTCGACAGATGTAGCCCAGCATAGCCAGTAGATCCTATTCCAAGCCTCACCCGCTCCAATCAGTGTCCTCGTAGTGCGGTCCTGTATCACACAAAGCTTATGAGTCAAAGTAACAACACATCGCAAATCTGCAGTCAAACAACCGAAAGAGATTAGATGACAAGTAAGGCCTGGGATGAAAAGTGCAGTGATCTCAAAGGAATCACAAATAGAGATTGAGCAAGCTTGATTAGCTAAGACAAAAGAGTCATATTGATCGAAGCACCAATATCAAGAATCCAAGGAATAGAAGCAATACAAGCAATAGTATCATTTCTGGATTTGGAGTTGAACTTCTAAAACATATCTAACATTTGATCCCATTGCTCGTTAGATAGGGTACCCTAGCGATCGGCGGCAGCGATAGAGTGAGAGCCAGAAGGGGAGGGAGCGTTGGTGATGACGGAGTGAGCACCAGCAGTAGAAACCTTACCCCGGCCCATCCCAGCGCATGAATTAGAAGCGGTAGGCGCTGCAGCCGGTTTGCTCCGAGGCGGGGCTGCTCTAGTGATAGGATCAGCAACCCCACGACCATTATTCCACCAATCTGAGAGCATCGGTGATAGGTTGTTGATCAGCGCGTATTGAGAGCATACGCTCTTCTTGGATAGCAAGAGAGTAAACCTTGTTGAGGTTTGGTAGAGTATCCTGAGCGACAATGGTGGAGCGGAGAGTGACGTAGCCGAGATCATCCAGAACCATCAAGAATTGATGAGTCCACTTTTCATCACGTTTTTTGACATGATTATCGTAGGTACAAGCCCGAGGAGCCAGATGAGTGTCAAGCTCATTCCAGAGCTTTGTAAGGCGACCATAGTAGGCGGCAATGGACTGACCATCCTGATGACACCAGGCAATATCTGATCGCAATTGAAGAATGCGAGGACCATTGCCAATAGAGAAGCACTGAGAAAGATCATCCCAACGTTCCTTGATAGTGGAGAAATAGGTAACGGTTGAGTGAAAAGAAGGCTCAATGGATTGAGTAATCCAACTGATCAAGCATGGCATTGACAGGGCGCTAGTACTGAGAGTCGGCGGAGTAGCAGGCAGCTGAACAATGGAACAGTCAATGAAATCATCATTGCGCTTCGCAGAGAAGGCGTTTTTCATAGCGACAGTCCATTCTTGATAGTTGTCTCCTTTGAGGATCACGGGACAAATAGAGAGACCAGGGTGATCTGAAGGATGGAGATAATAGAGAGAAGTAGGGGCGAGAGTTGTGGGTAGGCCTAATACATGAGCCGAGTAGCTCATACTCGGCTCGATAAAAGCTCGACTCGGGATCGCTCGAATGGATATACGAGCCGAGTTCGAGCCTATTCCTGAGCTCGAGCTCGAGTAGCTCGCTAGCTCATGTCCCCATTGGAATTGACAAAATTGCCCCTCACTTTATAGGTTGATTTTTGTTATGCCGTTGACGCTTCATCTGTTGTTCACTTCCAAAAGTTCCAAGTTCCAACCCGTCCGTGAAACCCTAACTCTCTAACCCTCTGCAGCTTCTCTTCCGGCCGGCGCCCATTGCACAGGCCGGCGACCCGACGGTGCGGTCTCTCTCCGGCGGTGCGGCATCTCTTCGGTGCAAGTGCGATGATAGATCTGAATTCTGAAGCCTGAACGCAAAATCCACTTCCCTTCATCTTTATGAAGAAGCGATTCCAACCCTTCGACTCTGGTGGATTTCCGGACTAGAACTCGACGAACTCGGTGGACAGATTTCAGGTATTCTTTCTTGTATAATCACTTTTCGTTCCCAATATGCAGATTCACTTCTTTATCGGTTAAGATTCTCCGATGAAACCAATTTAGACTACTTTCGATTAAACGAATTGTTGTGCAAGTATATGCAAATTGAAGTGCTGATGAATGGATTGATTCATTGATTGATTGGGAAAAAATAATCTCTCTTTCGATGATTAGGAAAGTGCATCTCGATTGATACTATTGAAATTGGATGTGTTCCACCGCCCTCTGTGAAATATGCCTCTAAATTATTGGTGGCAAGTTTTTCCTTCAATTGGCTCGAGAATTAAATAGAATTTTACCCTGCTCAAATTGAACGGATTAACTGGGTTTGTTCAAACTTCAAACTACAGTGGTGGATGGGTTTGAAGGAAGATGAAGGTGTTACTGTCTTTACAACTAAACCTAGCATGAAAGATTTTCTTTATTGAGATGTTAGTAACCACCTTCAACTGTAATTCGTTGTAGTTTTTATTGATTTCCTCCTCCATAATATAATATCCAAAGCTATGAATTTCCCTACAGATATCCACCTTAACTTTTCAATCTCTGTGCCAATCTGTAATCAGGGAAAAAATCTGTAAGCTGTTGTTGCTGTAAGCTGTTGTTGCTGTAATGATGATGTAATGGTGCTGAAATGCTGCTGGTTGCTGTTGTTGTAAGCTACTGCTGCTGTAATGATGCTGTAATGGTGCTGAAATCTTGATGTTGGAATGTTGCTCTTTGTTGCTCACTTTATTTATTGAGATTGTCTTATTTGATGTGTTGATTACTCCATGGAATGTTGCTCATTGTAATGTTGCTCTTTGCTACTTGAATGTTGCTCTTTTGTTTGCTGAAATGTTGCTCTTTGGTGCTGAAATCTTGTTATTTCCCTCAATTGGGTTTTGTTTGGTTTGGAATCTTGTTCACTTTAATTTTAATTCGAGTCATAACGAGCTCATCGAGCCCGAGTTCGAGCTCGTAACGAGCCCAATCGAGCTTATCGAGCTCGAGCATGAGTTCGGGCTCGAGGACAAACGAGCTCATCGAGCCGAGCTTGAGCACATATATATACTCGAATAGAATTTGAGCTCAAGCTCGAGCTCCGCTCGTTTATAAACGAGCCGAGCTTTAACAACTAGTACTCGAGCTCGTAGGCTCGTATATCAGGTATAGTTGTGGGTTACGCGGCCATGGGTGCGAGCGGAAGAAATTGAGTAGATTTGCCTGATACCATGAAGAATTTTTTAGGGCAAAAAGATGATTTGTGTATAAATAGTACAATTATAAAGAAAATTCTATCAAGAAGGTATTAAAAAAGATACGATATATCGTTTTTATTCGCCAAGATATGCTTATTCCCAAATACATATATAATCAGAATTTTTTTTTTTTAAAGCCTACTTTGTAATGGCATCGATCGAATAAGTGAAACAAATGCACATTCTCTTGGGAGTTGAAGTGCAAATTATTCGGACTAGGCAGATATATATCTTAATTAATGTTCTTGTAAATACATACTCCTATATATATATATATATATATATATATATGCAGGGGCGGCCGCGGGGGGGGCGCGGGGGGCAGCCGCCCCTCCCTCCGGCGATGTAATTTTGTAGTATAATGTTAAAAAAATAAGGTAAAAAAATAAAAAAATGTGAACGATAACACTAAATTTATCTAGCTTAGTTGGTTATAAGAAGGGAAGGAAGGGGAAGGGATTCAAGAGCTCGTGGGTTCAAACCTCACTCCTTTCCTTCTTCCACAATTTATGAGGTTTTTTGTCATAGTTTTCAATCTTATTAATTTTTTTTTCCATTTACCAATGACAAATTCTTTATAAAATTTATAATTTTCTTTCAATATTTTCAAAAAAAACTTAATCATGCTACAGACACATAAAAATTATTAAATTATTGCATGAATTTTTATAATAAAATATCATATTTATACCACAATTTATAGTTTTCTTTCAATATATTAAAAAAAATCTTTATTATATATATCGAGGAAATTTTTTTTCCCCAACAAACAATTCTGCCCCCTCTAGCGATTCCTGCGGCCACCACTGTATATATGTACCATTAAACCAATTTCAAATTCAACGTATATATCTGGAGATCGATATATGTGTACTACGTAGGGTACATGCATTAATCAGAAAGTCAGATAAATCTACCTTATATATAATTAGTTTGAGACATCGATCGACCAAAAAGCTTGCATTTGCAACCACGCATTAAATATACTTTTATTGGATCAAATTGATTAACTGCAACAACAACAACAACAACTAGCTACAAATTAAGTCACGTGACAGATCGAAAACGACACAACCAATTAACTCCAATTAATGTGGTCATGCACTATGGAGTATTAATTAAGACCCTGCTAGCTAGACATGGAAGAGCGGGAGGAGGCCATGGAGGCCGCCGACGGCGAATGTGAGTTGGTCTCCGTGGTGGCGGCGGCGGTGGGGAAGAGTTGGAGGGTTTCCAGGGGCCGGTTGTTGTGGTCGGAATCGGCGCCGGTGGGCAGCCAAGTTACCACCCATTGAGATTTAATAGCACCATTGCCATAATATTCTTGTGGTTTTTCATTATTATTATTATCATTATTAATTGCTGTCACCAAAGCTGGAGCTTCTGATGATATCCATTGCCCCTTTATTACCTGCATCTGCATTTTACAAATCATTGTTTTCAGCCACGAAATAAGGAATTTAATTAAATTCGAATATGTTAGTAGACTAATTTTTTTTTTTCATACACATAATTTTCAATAACAAAATCCTTAAGTTTAACAAATAAATGAATATTTTTTTAAATTTTTTCATAACGTTTTACCTATTTTTTTTTTTAAAAGATGGGGCGGGTTGAAGAGAACACATCCCGTCCCTCGGTCTGTGTTACTACCTCCGATCCAAATTAAAAGGATATCGTTTGACTTTTTAGCACGTATTTTAAGGAGCTAAAAACTATATAAAATATCAACTTTTTTTAAATTATTTATTTACAATTTAATATTTGTTGGTAATAAGTATTAGATTATAAAAAATAATAATAAAGAAGTTAATATATTATATAATTTTTAGCTCCTTAAAATACGTATTAAAAAGTCAAACGACATTCTTTTTTGATCTGGGGAGTATTGTTTTAGACCGACCGTCCAAGAGAGTTAATTAATTTTAATATATAGTACTACTAATTACGGATGTATATATATATAAACACTTCTTAAAGTGTAACCTATGAATAAATTGATTATTTCGTACCTAACAAAACATAATTATTAGGTTTACCAAACATCATGCTAATTTATAATTAACATATATTTAACCTAAATAATCTATCAACTTCATGTATCCAATCAATTTTAGGACCCCATCAACTAAACAGTAATACAGTGAGAGTGTTTGATTATGGTGTCAACACGTACCAAAATGAAGGGTGTGTTCGATATTAATTTATACTACTTTAAGTGTATCAGTGTATGTAAATGAGGAGAGAAAATGTGTATACCTGAGGTGGAAAGAAAGGCAAGAATGGAGAAGCAAAGAGTGGAGGGAGCGGGTGGAACTTTGATCGGACCTTCTGCTTCTCCCTGGCCTTGTGGTTTTGAAACCAGTAGAAGACGTTCTTCGTCTCGACCGCGCCAACCTCCTTTAGCTTCTCCGTTATCTTCTTCACCTGCTGAGGCGTGGGGCTCTTTATTCCTCCCTTGAACATCCCCTCTAGGATCATCAGCTGCTCCCGTGTCGCTCTCCACCGTCTCATCCCCCTCGTCGACGTCCTCCCCATGTTTCCCAAACCCTAATAAGAAGATCCTCAAAAGGTTTTAATGCGATTTTTTTTTTATAAAAAGAGATCGAGCTGAGCTTGCTAGGGTTTTGGGGTGCATGTGGAATCGAGTGTTTGTACTTGTAGGTATATATAGACTTGTACCTCCGGATTCTCTCTATTTGTCTCAACCGGGCTAGGGCCTAGGGGTCTATACTATTGTGGGAAAATTACAAAAAAAAAAATAAAAAAAAAATCCCACATTTAGAATTTGTTACGCTGATTAGCCTGGACTATAAAAAAACATAGAAAAGAATATAGATTAGTTTGCAAAAAAAAAAAAAAAAACCCTTGAACTTTAAGTTGTCTTTGATCAAATTCAAATTAATTAGGAAATATTTCATAAACAAAAAAAAATGCAGTTAAGCATGCATTATTTATATACTCTATCTTGTTTTAAACCTAACAATTAGCTAGGCTAGTTTGTTATCTGTTGAAGAAAAAAGTGTGCATACTTATTCACCCAGCAATAGTTTTTATTTGAGTATTGAATAGATTGTGTGATGAAGATAAATTAATTTTTTATTAAAAAAATAAAGATCTTGTGATATTTTTTAGTATTTTTTTAAAGATTATTTATTTACAAAATTTAGTTGAATCCTGATTGAGTGCACTAGTGCATGCAAAACATCACATTAATTGCTCTTTTTTAAAAGAGGTTTTTTAAAACAGCTATAAATTAAATTTAAATATAGCGCTTTATTTTTTTTTGATTAGGTAAAAGTTCGAAGGTCAGACAAGTCTGACACATCGAGAGGCCGACAAAGTCGGCAGACGACGAACCGTCTAACAGAACAACCTAAAAACAGGAATACAAATAATAAGCGAAATGAAACAAGCAGAAATAAATATAGCGCTTATAAACCATTGTGGATGTATTTAATTATTATTTTTAAATTTTTTTATTCATGGGCATACATGTAGTTAAAAACAATCTCAACACTTTTTTTTATTATTAAAAGCAGTATTTCTAAAGAGCCGCTTTATGGGTTCGTATGAGTATTACAATTGTTTTAAAATAATAAAAATAAATTATAAAATAGAAGGTAATTGAGTATCCTCATCTTACATGATTTTCTTAATTTAGTAATGAATTAAAATTTTGACCTTTTTTTTTAAAAAAAAATCCCCATTCTTAAAAAAATATTATTTATTATTTACATACATTTTTAGATTCTTTTTTTAAACGGAAAAAAATTTGACTGAGTGGCGGCAACCAATCTAGCCAAGAGCATCCCTGGGGATGAGATTAGTAAGCTCAGAGTCATCGGGGACAGAGGAACCCGAGAAGTCAAGCCCAATGTGCATAAGACGGTCGGCCACCCGATTGGCTTCCCTGTAAATATGACGAATTTAGACAAAATCAAAACAACGCAAGGAAATAGAGAAGTCTGGAATAATCATTTCTACTTTCCTAAGGAAGGACCCTAGTCCTTTAAGACTATTTATAATAGTGATTGGCCTTTCAATTGATGCTCTCTCCGGTCCACAAATGATGTCGTTTGACTTTTTAACACGTATTTTAATGAGTTAAAAATTATATAATATATTAACTTTTTTATTATTATTTTTTTATAATCTAATACTTATTACTAACAAATATTAATTTGTAAAAAAATAATTTAAAAAAGTTGATATTTTAAATAGTTTTTACCTTCTTAAAATACGTGTTAAAAAGTCAAACGACATCCTTTGTGGATCGGAGGTAGTACATTTTTAGATGATAAAAACCAATAAATACGGAGTATATGAAATTTAATGATAAAAAAAATGATTTTAATTTCTATCCTATGTCCCAAGGGCCTAGGATAAGAAGCTACCTTGATTGAGAAATATTTCCCCAAATTAAATTATTTTAGCTTTTCTAAGATTTTTTAAAGATCGATACTATGTTTGGTAGGGAATCTTTCCTTATCGAGGTTGTTATCCTATACCCAGGATAGAAAAACTGTAAAAAGAAAAAAATTACGCCTTAATACCGTACGTAGTAATTCTTTTTATATTTTTCACAAGGCCAGGTTGAGTAATTAAATGCATATATACGTAAGCATGCAGTCATCTACTGCCACGCGGCAAGTTGTCGCATATGCTGCATGCATTACCTGACCTCTGCATGCAATTAATTTCCACGTACGTACATCTATTTGATAACGTCCGGTTTCTAATCCGACCTTGTATGATTTCGAAACATGGAGGATATATGTATTCATGCATACAGTTTTAGGATACGTTAATTTGAAGTTTGAACCATATACTATTGATATCTGCCTAGTAGTAATAATTAAGCATCTACTACGTACTGTCTTCAATATGTTTAATGGACCATTACTGGAGTATTAAAGACAACGAGAGACAGAAGCACGTCACAATTGACGTCGTTGGAGTCGAATTCCATGTGTGGCTGCAGTTTCATTTCAGCCCCTTTTTTTAATACAGTAAAAATAAACTGGTCAGTATAAAAATCCGTATTTACCACCAGTAAAATCCTACGGCAAACTACAGTACTAAACTAACTACATTTAATGTACATTCTACAGTAACTTGTATTTAGAAACAGAAATATTGATAGATCTGAACTGAATTGAATGAAAACCGAGCTCAATTCATGAGCAACAATGGAGGTTCAATCGAAAACCTCTCTACCTCAATTACAGCTGAGTTTGTTGTGTTCTAACAGTACCTCTAACCAACTTCTTAACAGCCTTGTGAACAGAAGACAAAATGACCAAATTGCCCTTCCCGACTAGCCTTACCATAAGCTTGTTATACTTGAATAAAATGCATATATGTGGATATTAAGACTATATCCTACATACTCCCCTCAAGCTGGACATTGGGAGAGACAAGTCCAAGCTTGGAACATAAGAACTTGTGTTGATGAGCCCCTAAAGCTTTAGTGAGAACATCAGCCAGCTGAAGTGTTGTAGAAACATGGATAGTCTGAAGAAATCCTTGTTGTACCATCTCCCTTATGAAGTGAGCATCAATCCGAACATGCTTAGTTCGTTCATGGAATACTGGGTTTAATGCCAAGCACTGAGCAGCTCTATTGTCGCAATGCAGTTTGATGGGCAGTTGTACATCAATGTGTAAGTCAGTAAGCAAGCCTTGCATCCACACCAGCTCACTAGCAGCAGAAGACATACTGCGGTACTCACTTTCAGTGGAGGATTTGGAGACTACTTTCTGTTTCTTAGTCTTCCAAGAGACCAAAGAGGAACCCAGAAACACGCAGTAGCCAGACAGAGATCTCCCAGTGTCAATGCAATTCCCCCAATCAGCATCACTATAAGCAATAAGAGTAAGAGATGATATGGATGGGTAAGATAAAGCCATATGGAAGGTACCTTTCAAATACCTGAGGAGATATACAGCAGCATCCCAATGAGGTTTGAGTGGATTTTGCAAGAATTGACTAAGCTGTTGTACTGTGTAAGCAATATCAGGTCGTGTTAGTGTGAGGTAAAGGAGCCTCCCCACTAATCTTCTGTAGCTCTCTGGGTGCTCAAAAGGATCTCCTATATTAGCAGATAGTTTTGTGCCATGTTGCATAGGGAAAGCAGCCAGTTTACATGATTCCATTTGAGCATCTTTAAGAATATCTAGGATGTACTTTCTCTGATTCAACAAAATGCCTGAGGATGAACGAGAGATCTCCATCCCAAGGAAATACCTGGCCATCCCCAGATCTTTGATAGTGAAGGCAGAGTGGAGAGCAGCCTTAGTTTTAGAAATTTCAGCTTCTGAATTCCCCAATAGCAGCATATCATCAACATAAACCAATGCAATAGTGAAGGTAGATCCAACTGTTTTCACAAATAGAGAGTAATCATGTTTAGACTGAGTGTATCCCAATCTGACTAGAAACTTTGTCAACTCATAGTTCCATTGCCTGCTGGCTTGTTTGAGCCCATAGAGGGATCTGTTGAGCTTGCATACATGTCCAGGCTTGACCTCATAACCATCAGGAGGCTGCATATATACTTCCTCCTCTAAGAAACCATGGAGGAAAGCATTGTTAACATCCAATTGGTGCAAAACCCATCCCTTTACTGCAGCAAGAGCAAGAATAACTCTGACAGTTACCAATTTTGCTACTGGAGAGAATGTCTGCTTGTAATCTTTGTCTTTGACTTGGTTGTAGCCTTTAGCTACTAACCTAGCCTTGTATCTTTCTATACTTCCATCAGGCCTGTATTTAATTTTGAAGATCCACTTGGAACCAGTAGCCTTTTTGCCAGTAGGAAGACTTGTAACAGTCCAAGTGTTGTTTTTCTCAAGTGCTGTTAACTCAACTTTCATAGCATTTTCCCAATGCTCAGTTCCCTGTGCTTGTTTGTAAGAACGAGGCTCAAAGGTGGCACACATACTGACAAATGACTGAATAAAGTCAGGAGATAAGTGAGCTAAGTTTTGCACAGAGAAGACAGCAAAAGATCTGCTCTCAGATTCTGAATCAACTTCCTGCACTCTAGTTGGAAGGTTTGTGCAGATGTAGTCATTTAGCCTAGCAGGTATGTGGATCACTCTCTTGGCAACTATGGGAGCATTATTCTCAGGAATGGATGGATTCTCTTCTGAGAAATAAGAGGCAGGAGTTTGAGATTGAAGTTGATCTAATAGGACATCAGTATGGGAGTCATTACTGATCATGGGATCAGGATGACTAGGAGTAGCATCATTTTCAGAACTAGGAGGAGTGACATAATCATTACTCCAAAAAATCTCAGTCTCATCACTGCTATCAAAAGACAGACTGGTAGGTGAGGAGGGAATGACATCAGGTCTATTTGTGTGTCTGAAAGGAAAGACATGTTCAACAAATTTTACATGTCTACTGACTATGATCTTCTTCTTGTGAAGATCAAACAATCTGTAAGCCTTTTGGCCAGGTGGATAACCAAGAAACACACATTTCCTAGAGATAATTCCAAGTTTATCTCTATAGTAATTGGGTTGCAGACAATAACAAAGACAACCAACAATTCTAAGATCATCTAAAGAGGGAGGAGTGTTGTACAAAACCTCATAAGGTGACTTCCATTGAAGAACACTGGATGGCATCTTGTTAATCAAGTGTGTGGCACTCAGAACACACTCTCCCCAAAACTGAATGGGAAATCCAACATGATGCCTAATAGCTCTTGCAGTCTCCACCAAATGTCTGTGCTTTCTTTCCACTTTGCCATTTTGTTCATGAATACCAGGAGCTGACCTTTGGTGTACAATTCCTCTAGCCAACAACAAATCAATACAACCTTTCTATGTGAACTCAGTCCCATTATCTGTTCTCAAAACCTTAACCTTCAACTGAAACTGTGTTTCAACCAAATTCAGAAAATTTATGATCACTCTCAGCACCTGCATCTTATCTTGTATAAGATAGATCCAAGTTGTCCTAGAATAATCATCTAGGATAGTAAGAAAGTATATAGCTCCACACAAAGCTGGAGTTCTATATGGACCCCATAAGTTCATGTCCACCAACTGAAATAACCCATCAGAGACAGAATCACTTCTTGCAAAAGGTAACTTGTGAAATTTTGTCAATTCACATGTATCACAAACAAAATCCTTCAAACCAACATCACAACATTCAGACAAATATTTCATTTTGGAACTAGAGAGATGTCCAAATCTGGCATGTAAAGTATGTAGATTCACTACTTTATTACAATCGTGGGAAAACTGATCTTTCCCAAGTAAGTCATGGCTTTTAACATGGCCTGTGCTCAGCAGTCCTTGGGACTTCAAGATGTATAAACCTCCTTCTTCAGTCCCTCTAGCAATCACTCTCCTAGTTGTAAGGTCCTGTAGCCAACAGGATACCTCATTAAAATGAAATTCCATCTTCTGTGAGTGTAAAACCTTTGATACAGAAAGCAGATTATGCCTAAACCGTGGAACAAACAGCACATTTTGCAACAACAAATCATGTGTAACTTGTACAGATCCTGATTGACTCACAGCAATACTGGTTCCATCAGGCAAACCCAAACTGATAACACTTTGCAAGTTTCTCAAGTTCATAAACACAGATTTATCAAAGGCAATATTATCTGTAGCACCTGAATCCACTATCCATTTATTCTTATCAGCTTTATTAGCACCAATGAGAAATGAAACACTCAAAGTACCTGCAAAGTGGACAACTGCCTGATTTGCTGAGCTATCAAACTGATCTATCTTGGTCTTGCCTTTCATCATTTTGACAATCTCATTGAACACAGCATTCACCATAGCAGCGTCTGGCCTCGAATCACCTTGTCCATCCAGCGGACTATCATAGTGAGGAGCATCTATGTAGGCAGCCATCTTACCACCTTGCTTGGATCTTTCATCATCACGAGGCCCTTTGTACCACTCAGGGTACCCCACCAGTTTGTAGCAATAGTCTCTGGTATGACCTTCCTTGTTGCAATAGTCACATTTTCTCTCAACTTTTGGTTTCTTAAACTCTTTCTTTGCCTGATCACCACCATACTTGTACTGATCTTGCTTTGACTGTGAATACCTATTCACAGCATTAGCTTCATACTCCATGTTGCTGCTTTGACCAATAGCTAGCACATTTGCATCCCCTTGCACTATTGAGGTCACTCCTTTGAACCTCTCCAACTGCACAGCCATTTGAAATGCTTTGTTCAGACCTGGCATTGGATCTTTTGACAGAACATTGCTCCTCAGGGGCTCATAGACTTCATTAAGCCCCATCAAGAACTGCATCACCTTTGCTTTCCCCTCTCTCTCGATCAGATGCTTGAGTAGAGAGCAAGAACATTGATTCATACCACCACATGTGCAACCTGGAACAGCATCAAGAAGCAGTAATTCGTCCCACACTTTCTTCAGTTTTCCAAAGTATGCCCCAACAGAGAGATTTTCTTGCTTCAAATTGCTCAAATCTCTCCTTAATTGATAGATCAATGGATCATTCGTCTCATAAAATCTTTCCTTGATGTCTTCCCATAGCTCTCTTGACGACTGCACATACATCACAGATTCAGCAACATCGCTGGTCATTGAATTTACCAGCCAACATCTCACCATGTAATCTGCACGGATCCATTTTTCAAAATCTTCCCTATTCTCAGCAGGTCGAACAACACTCCTTGTGATGAATCCGAGTTTGGCCTTGGCACCCAACGCCATGTGAACTCCGCGACTCCAACTTACAAAATTCGTTCCATTGAACGGTGTGGATACCAGCTGCATCCCAGGGTGGTCCGAATTGGACAGAAACAGCGGATTATAATGGATATTGCCAAGATTTTACGCAAAATCCCCAAATTGGAATCCAGCAGGAATCGTCGTTCCCATGACGAATCCTCTCCCAGCACCTGGTCCTAGAGGAGTGACGAAGGTTCCTCTTCCTCCTCCAACACCAGAACCTTGACTATGAGGACTCGCATTCGCATTTCCTCTTCCCGCCATCGTCAATTCAATTTACGATTTCACAGCACAAAGAACTCAATTCACATACAGATGCAGCGAAGAAGCTTACCATCGCTCTGATACCATTTAGAAACAGAAATATTGATAGATCTGAACTGAATTGAATGAAAATCGAGCTCAATTCATGAGCAACAATGGAGGTTCAATCGAAAACCTCTCTACCTCAATTACAGCTGAGTTTGTTGTGTTTTAACAGTACCTCTAACCAACTTCTTAACAGCCTTGTGAACAGAAGACAAAATGACCAAATTGCCCTTCCCGACTAGCCTTACCATAAGCTTGTTATACTTGAATAAAATGCATATATGTGGATATTAAGACTATATCCTACATTGTAAGTAATATATAACTACTCATGCAGGCCGGGGCGAATCCTTTAAAGGACTAGGAGTGACAATCGCCCCCCAATCAAAAATAAAATTTAATATATATGTTCTCAGGGGTGGATCCTGAACCGTCATTCCGGGGATACTTGAAGGTAAATTTTTCATCATTCAAAAAATGTTTAAAGGTATAAAAAAATTTCTTTTGTAATTTTTTTTCCAGGTTGAGGATGTTTGACGTAAAATATTAGGAAATTAACACTAATTTTTTTTTTATTTGGGGATGCTTGAGCATCCCAACCTACACAAAAGCATCCGCCCCAGGGGCGGATCCAAGGGTGGGCGACACCGGGCCGTCACCCACCCCGATCCCGAAAAAAAAAAAAGAATATATGTGTTATGTAAAAAAAATTAAAGGTAAAATACAAGTATCTTTAGTGGCTTGGTGGTTAAGCCTACCCCATTTTAAATTGAATTCAATCAACCATGGTTCAAATCTCACTAGGCACATATTTCCATTTATTTTTTCCTCAATCCATTTTCCATTATCATAAAATTCTTATAATTTATTTGGTATTTTACAATTAAAAAATTATAATTTTTCTTACAAATTTAAGATATTCTTTTCATATATTTTTTTAAATAAATATTTCTAATAAAAAATAATATAAAAATTATCTAAAAAAAATTGCGCCCACCCCGAAAAAATTTCTGGATCCGCCCCTGTATGTTCTTCTTGTCGATAGCTTCGATTTAATATATTATATGCTCAAATCCGACACCCGGATAAGAAGTTATAAACGTTTAAAAATTGAACTCGTATATCATTTACCTAATTGATGTACAACTTAATAGTTAATACTATAATTAAACCCGAAACCTTCAAATTAGTATGCGATTTATGTTTTGAAAACCGTGAAATAAAGTATATACGATTTATGTTTTTTATTCTAACTACAATTTCATAATATTGATAATTTTTCAGAAAAAAAAATTAGGGTTTAATATTCTGTCCCTTTAAATAATTGTACCAGCAGGGGCGGAGCTGAGGGGGGGACTAGGGGGGCACGTGCCCCCTCTATCACGTGAAGAACTACCTAGGTGTATTCTCCTCGTCAATAGCTTCGTTTTGATATATAATACGCCTTAATCTGACATCTGAGTAAAAAGTTATGAATATTTAAAAATTAAGGGCATATTAATCACTTTAGTTTTATTTCAATAGCCTATAATGTTTTTATATTTTACTTAAATGAACATTTACATACTATACTTTATCTCGAGATCTTCGAAATGAGAGGTTATACTAATCATTCCGACAATTAGATAAGAAGTTATGCAAGTTTAAAATTTTTATATCTGTTTATACATATATTATATGTTATAAGTACAATAAATTACAGTACTTAACTAGGGTTTTTATTTGAGCCAAACAAGTCTAGTATTAATATTTGATTATATTTAGCTCATTTAGAAACAAGTAAAGCTCGAGTAGAACCTATATTTGAAATTGAGCTCATACTCGATTTATTTAGTAAATGAACGAGTTTGAGCTGAGTGTTTTTTTTTTTTTTTGCAAATATTATGCAACTTTACTTGCTCATGACATAGTAACTTAAAAGAAAATTTGTAAATTTCATAAAATTCATGTTATTTGAGTTTCAATCGAGATGGGCCGAACTTTGAATCAAGCATAAAAATGTGCTCATAATAAACTCATTTTGTAAATTAATGCTAGACGAGCTTTTATTGAGCAAAACTTGAGCCAATTAAGCTCTAATTACTTAGCTCATATAACAACCATAACATTGACTTAATGTTTATTATATTGCGTTTTCTATACTTATTTAATTGATTATTTTGGATATTTCATTTATATATTTATATTTCCTTTTTTAGGCGCAAAAAAAATGATAGCATTTTATCATAAACCGGTGATATTTATCTTAAAATAACATCTGTAATTATCGTATTATATATAATTCTTCATGTCTATTTAATCCAAAATAATATCATACATTTATGACGGTGCCCCCCTCCGAAAATTTTCTGGCTCCGCCACTGTGTATTAAGATCCGCCACTGTACTCATGGGTCATGCCCCCCTCCCTATACTTCGTCGTCTTCTTTTTTTTTTAAATGTACGAAGTAGTAATAATTTTTTTTAAAAGTTGTGAGTGGAAAATTTATGCGATACAATTTACAAGAGATCGAGAGGCCTTGTGCTTGTGACTTGTGTTGCCCTTTAATTAATTAAAGGGCTATTATGTGTCTGAGCATTCACTAAAGTGTCCCATTTCACCATAGATGCATCCAGATTGCCTTCTGCCCCTTCATCATCTAAAGGGCTATTATGTGTCTGAGCATTCACTGAACCTGCCACATTTGCAGAACCCCTACTAGCAGTTCCATTTATTTCTTTCTCTTTCAGATCCTTGAACCAATCTGGGATCCCATGAAGCCTGAAGCACTGCTATGCTAAGTGACCCTTCATTTTGCAATAAGAACATGTTGAACTCTGTTTGATCCGTTTCAACTCTCTCCAATCCTTCACTTCCTTCTCGAAGCCAGGATTATTGAAGCCAGGACTGTTATTGTTGCTACTGCCTCGATACTGAAAGTTGCCACCACCCCTGTTAGCTGCTAAAGCACTAGAATCAGTGCTTATCCCTTGAGACCCAAGTGTCCCATTAGAAGCATCATTTCCTCTCTCCACTTGCTGGAGAATATAATAAGTCTTGTTAATACTAGGCAAGGGGTCTGTAGCAAGTATAGAGTTCCTTGCAGCATCATAATTTTCATTCAAACTAGCCAAGATCTGCATAAGCCTGTTTCGAGACTCAATCTCACTAAATTTCTTCTTCAGATCACAAGTACATTTCTCCAAGGCACCACAAATGCACTCAGGCACATTTTCTAGAACCTGAAGTTCATCCCAATATCTCTTAAACACATTGTAAAGATCAGCAATATATGCACATGTTACCCTGCACAACATTCCCAATTTTCCTTATGATCTGAAAAATCAAAGGAGCATTAGAATGTCCAAATCTCTCCACTATTTCATCCCACGGACCTTTAGAAGAGTCCATGAACATAAAGCCTTCAACAACACTCTTACTCATAGAGTTGAGGAGCCAACATCTTACCATATAGTCTGCCCTGATCCATTTCTCCAAATCAGCATGACCAGTTGCAGGCTTGACACATGATCCATTTATGAAACCAAGTTTACATTTGGCTCCAAGAGCCATCTCATCACACCACGACTCCAAGTCATGTAATTAGTCCCATCAAAGGGTATAACAACTAGCTGAGCACCCGGATGATCCGAGTTAGATAAGAATAGAGGATCATTAGGATTACCTTGTGTAGCCATTTCTTCAGGATTCCTGTCTTCAGTGTTGATTACAGTGAAGATAAGAAGCAAAAAATATCACAATAAGAGGATCCAAATCTCCCAAAAAACGAGCTGTCGCTCTGATACCACATGAAAAAACTAAAGATCAATTAACATCTCATCACAGAATAAGCAATAAAGTAAGCAAACATCAGCAAAATACAGCATTCATAGCAGCAGCAGTGAATGACTAGAAATGGCTTTCATGCCTTAATGATTGACGGCTCTCATCCCCAAAACCCTACCTTTGGGGGAGCAAAACATTGTCTTATATAGGGTGCATTGTAGGGAGCATGTGCAAGTCATATGGGACAGCTGTCCCTTATTACACAAGAAGACAAATTTAATGATAAACTCCCTCCCTTGATGAAAATCGGAATAAATGTTTCAAAGGCTTTGACAAGATGTTTGTGTCAAAGGCCTTGGAGCATTAACAGTTGATGAAATACAAAACCTGCTTTATAAATCCGTATATTATTTAATCTTATTATATACTTCCTTTATATTATATATATATATATGTATGACTGATCTTTCAGGAAGTATTTCGAGATTATTTCTTTCCTTGTGGTGCATATTGAGGAGATCCAATTCAAAGAAGATCATGTCTTCGAAGTGTCCTAAAATAGAAGATCCGGGCGTGCCATGATCTTTACTAGCCGTTGTTGAAGATCTGGTGTTGAAGAACCTCACGCTCCACATTACTTTTATAAAGGAAAGGAAGAAGAAGACAGAACACACAAGTGCTACACGAGCTTTCATTCATTCAAGCGAGATCTGTCTTCCAAAGTGTCTCTCTGCTAAGCACTCAAGAGTTTGTGGTTTATTTCAAAGCCTTTGAGAGTCACTGTGAGCTTATAGGATATATTCATTTATAGTGTTACTCGAGAGTTTGTAACTCGGGAAGTTGCACTAGGCTATTGATTTGTGAGAGTAAGAGGATTGTACTAGATAGCCGAGAGAGGTGGGGCTCTTCTAGATTGGTCTAGGATTCCAAGGGAACGTGAGTTGACTAGATTGCAATTGTATAGGAGAGAGGCTTCTCGGTGAGCTATTAGGATCCTAAGCTAAGCGAATCAATAAAGCCTTTTGAATCCTAGGGTTGTGGAAGAACCCTAGGCGGGGACGTAGGCCAAGTTCGTGCCGAACCTCGTAAACAATTACTCGTGTCCTTTACTTATTGCTTTACCTTATTTCCGCACTTGGTTCGATTGTCTAACCTTGTGATTCAGGTTAATCTCAAAGGGTTTTATACGAGCTCCAAAAGTCTTGAGACTTTCTGCGAAAAACGGGCATACTCTATTCAACCCCCCTTCTAGAGTATTTCTATATTACATTGTTTTATATTATCGAACCTTCAATTGGTATCAGAGCTTTACTCACTGTTTTTGATCTAACAATCTTGTGAGTTTTCGATCATGTCTGGTGAAGCAAGCGGAGGATTTGCACAGGGAAGGTCCACAAGCAGACCGCCACTCTTTGTAGGAAACAACTTTGTCCACTGGAGATCTTTGATGAAGATGTTCATCATAGACCAAGATCTAGAGCTTTGGAACATTATAGAGAATGGTCCGAAGATTCCAGAGAAAGATGGACCAAATGATACCAAAGTTGCAAAGAAGGAGTCTGAATACAACCAAGCAGATCTTGAAACCATCTCCAAAAACTACAGGGCTATTAACTTACTCTATTGTGGTCTTAGCACTGATGAGTTTAACCGTATTTCATCTTGTAGGTCAGCTAAAGAGATTTGGGACAAATTGGTCGTCACCTATGAAAGAACGAGCCAAGTGAAAGACATCAAGATCAGCATCTTCCTTAGAAAGTATGAGCTCTTCAAGATGAAGTCTGATGAGTCAATCAAGGCCATGTTCACACGATTCACAGAAATCACCAACAATCTTGACTCTCTTGGCAAGAGCTTTACCAATGTTGAGAAAGTGAGGAAGATATTGAGGTGCCTCCCAAAAGAGAAATGGGATCCGAAAGTAACAGCTATAGAGGAAGCCCAGGACCTCACCACTCTACCCCTTGATGACCTTCTTGGGAAGCTGATCACGCATGAGATGATCCTTAATGAAGACGATGGAGAACTTCCAGCTAGCACTAAGAACTTGGCACTCAAGTCTAAGAAGGATGAGCCTAAAGATGGATCTGATTCCGAAGATGAGGATGACGATGAGGATGATCCTTTTGCTCTTATCACAAGAGGCCTTGCTCGAATTCTCAAAATGAAGAAGCAATTCAACAACAAGGATGGATCAGAGTCTTCAAAATTTCGAGGTAAGCCTCAATACAACAAGTATGAAAAGAAGACTAAACCGTTGTCTTGTTTTGAATATGGTGAAACAGATCATCTTGTGAAGGACTGCCCTCAAAAGACAAAGGGCCAGTCCAAGAAGGGTGACAAATGGAAGAAGAAAGCCATGGTGGCAACTTGGAGTGATTCCGACTCTGACTCCGATGATGAGAAGGCCAATATTTGCCTTATGGCCTCAGAAGATGGATCCCACGATGAAAAGCTTGAAGCTACTGTAAGAGAACTTATGGAAAGTCCAAAAGAGGTATTATCGGAATTCCTTTCCAATATGATTGCCAATGAAGAGAAGCTTATTGCTCAAACTAACACTCTTATTAAGAGAACTGTGGACCAGGAAAGAACTATTGAGGATCTGTCTATGAGGGTCAAAAGTCTTGAAGCTTCTTATTCAGGTCTTGACATTAAAGTCAAGACGCTTGACTCAGAGAAATCTGAACTCAAGCAAGATCTCTCCTCTCTAAGAAATGAGCATCATGACTTAGAGAACGAGAAGATCTCCCTGAATAATAAGATTCAAGATCAGCAGACAGCCCTCATAAGTTTTACCAAATCCAAAGGTACTCTCGATAGGATGTTGGGTGAGCAAAAAAGCTCTCTAAACAAAAGTGGTATTGGTTACAATCCAAAGTTTTTAAAGAAGCAACACATTACCACTTTTGTAAAGGCAAAAGGAAGCAGAACCTCTCTTATATGTCACCATTGTGCTAGAAAGGGACATGTAAAAGAGACCTGCCCCTATAGAAGAAAGGATCCATATATTATTCGCAATACATTTCCTGTTCATTTGAGAAAAGAACGGATAACACAAGTTTGGGTTCCAAAAGGCACTATTTTACCAAATATGGTTTACCCCAACAATGGATCCAAATTTGCTTATTGGTCTAGCCACAAAGGTTGATGTTTGTCTTGCAGGAGCTCACCAAGGTGAAAGATCACAAATGGATTATTGATAGTGGATGCTCGAGGCATATGAGTGGGAAGAGTTCTCTCTTTCATGATCTAAAGGAGCAATCCACGGGAACAATCACTCTTGGTGACAAAGGAAAATGTGACATCATTGGTATTGGTAGTGTTGGAAGCGATTCCAGCCATAGTATTAAAGATGTCTATCTTGTTAATGGTTTGAATTATAATCTGCTTAGTGTCTCTCAATTATGTGATAGTGGTAACAATGTCAGATTTAACAAGAAAAGATGTATAGTGTGCAGAGAAGATACAGGTGAAGTTATTTTGACTGCATATCGCTACAACAATATATACGTCGTAAATGCTGATCAAGTGGCAAAAGGAAGCTTAACCTGTCTAAAGGCTTTGATGGATGATCCAAAGCTCTGGCATAGGAGACTCGGTCATGTGAGTCCACATACACTACAGAAGCTTGTGTCTAAAGGGCTTGTAAGAGGGCTACCTGAGATGGACTTCAAAGGTATTGATATGTGTAATGCATGCACACGAGGTAAACAAACACGTAGCTCTTTCAAACCCAAAAAGGTTGTAAGTTCTTCTAGACCCCTTGAACTTTTACATATGGATTTATGTGGTCCTATGCGAGTCAAATCTCCCAATGGTAAAAAGTACATGCTAGTTATTGTTGATGATTTTTCTAGATATACTTGGGTTGCATTTTTAAAAGAAAAATCAGAGGTCTTATTTGAGTTTTCAAAACTTTGTAAGGAGTTACAAAACTTTAAGAAATGAGCCCATAGTGTCAATTCGGAGTGATCATGGTAGGGAGTTTGATCAACTTCAGTTTGATTTGTTTTGTGCTAAATATGGCATCTCCCATAACTTTTCTGCTCCTAGGACACCTCAACAAAACGGGGTTGTGGAACGCAAGAACCGCACCTTAGAGGATATGGTCAGGACTATGCTTTTAGAAAATGCATTACCTAAAACCTATTGAGCTGAAGCTGTTAACACAGCTAACTATATTTTAAATCGTTGTCTCATTCGTTCCATCTTAAAGAAAACTCCTTATGAACTTTTCAAAGGCCGCAAACCACTTATATCTTATTTTAAACCCTTTGGCTGTACTTGTTTTGTTCATAACAATGGAAAAGATAACCTTGGGAAATTTGATTCGCGTAGTGATGAAGGTATATTTCTTGGCTACTCCACGAGTAGCAAAGCTTATAGAATCTTCAATAAAAGGACCCAGGTAGTTGAAGAAAGTATACATGTTATTTTTTATGAATGCAATGACGGTGCTTTGAGTGAAAGTGTTGCAGATATAGACCTTAACATCCATGAAGAGAACGAGGAAGGTGATGATGCCGCTACCAAGAACACAAAGAAGAGGAACATGCAGGAACCGATTCTTAACACTGAAGAATTGGCCCAAGGTGTTGAAGATTTGTCCAAAGCCCTTGGTGTCCAATCCAACAGTGTTGAGACGTCAGAAACTGCTGTAACTGAACCTAACAGAACCACGGAGTCAGATGTACTACAAGTCAATCCTACCAGTGTGACGAATCAAGGAGCCGAGACTAGCAAAAGGAAATTCAAATACTCCTCATCACACTCATTAAAGGATATCATTTCTGACCCTACTTCTAGTGTTCAAACTCATTCTAAACTTAAAGATCTTTGTGCTTTTCACGCGTTTGTTTCTCTTATTGAGCCAAAGAAGGTAGATGAGGCACTTCAGGAGCCAGACTGGATCATTTCTATGCAAAGTGAGCTTAACGAATTTGAAAGGAACAAAGTCTGGACCTTGAAGCCTAGGCCAAAGCATCAATCAGTCATTGGCACACGATGGGTATTTCGAAACAAGCTAGATGAGAATGGTAAGATTGTGAGAAACAAGGCAAGGCTTGTTGCTCAAGGCTACAATCAAGAGGAAGGTATTGACTACGAGGAGACCTTTGCTCCCGTAGCCAGGCTTGAAGCTATTCGCATTCTATTAGCATTTGCATCTTTTATGAGCATAAAATTATATCAAATGGATGTCAAGTGTGCTTTTCTCAATGGTTTCTTAGAGGAAGAAGTATATGTGGCTCAACCCCCAGGTTTTGAAAGTTCAGAATTTCCCAATCATGTTTATAAACTTGACAAAGCGCTTTATGGTTTGAAACAAGCCCCAAGAGCTTGGTATGAGCGCTTGTCAAAATATCTTTTAGAAAATGATTTTAAAAGGGGGTTGATCGACAAGACTCTTTTTATCAAAACCAAAGGAAAGGACATTTTGGTTATTCAAATTTATGTTGATGATATATTATTTGGTGCTACTAACACATCTTTGTGGAAGGAATTTTCTGACATCATGTGCAGTGAATTCGAGATGAGCTTGATGGGTGAACTCAACTTCTTTTTGGGATTACAAGTTCATCAATCCAAGAAAGGGATCTTTGTCAACCAAAGCAAGTACACTAAGGATCTCTTGAAGAAGTTCAAAATGGATCAATCCAAAGCAGCCAAGACTCCCATGAGCTCAACATTGTCTCTAGGTCAAGACAAGACTGGGAAAAGTGTCAATCAAAAGGAGTATCGAGGAATGATTGGATATTTATTATATCTCACGGCTAGTAGACCTGACATCATGTTTAGTGTTTGCATGTGTGCTAGGTTTCAAGCTGATCCTAAAGAATCTCACCTCGTGGCTGTGAAGAGGATCTTTCAATATCTCAATGGCACTAAGGAGATTGGACTATGGTACCCAAAGCAAAAGGATTTCACATTAATTGGATATTCTGATGCAGATTTTGCAAGCTATAAGGTGGATAGGAAGAGCACATCAGGATGTTGCCAATTCTTAGGAGCATCTTTGATCAGTTGGCATTCAAAGAAGCAAAACTCAGTTGCTCTATCCACTGCAGAAGCCGAATACATTGCAGCTGGAGCCTGTTGCTCCCAAATCCTTTGGATAGCTCAACAAATGCGAGATCTTGGCATCAACCTCAAAGGTATTCCAATTAAGTGTGACAATACAAGTGTCATATCCATCACTAAGAATCCTGTTCAGCATTCAAGGACCAAACATATTGATGTAAGGCATCATTTCATTAGAGACCATGTTGAAAAAGGTGATGTGTCCATTTCGTTTATTTCAACTAATTATCAATGGGCTGACATCTTTATTAAGCCTTTGGCAGAGGACAGGTTCACCTTTATAAGACGAGAGATTGGGATGCTTAACAAGGATGCACTTTCGTAGGGGGAGCATTCCCTTTACGAAAGATAAATTCTACTTAGTGTCAAGACCCTTGAGAACTATGTCAAGGTGTGTGAACTAAATGGTGGATTACATTTATCGGATCATATATTTTTGGTTAATATCTTTTTAGATATTTAATCAATTATATCTTTTATCGGATTTCAAAAATTGCCTATTTATGTTATATTCTTAACTGTTAAGATTTTTTAAATTTGGAACTAAATCCTTCAGATTTTCAGTCCGATTTTAATGGGAACATTTGAATTTTGAATTGGAAACCTTTCAAATTGGCAATGTGATGATTTCTTTCCTTGGAACTCTAAACCCGTCCCATCACTCCCTCTACTTAAACCCAATCCTGTACCCGATTACATCACAAACTCAGAACTAATCCAAACCCCTTCACCTTCTCCTTCTTCAACCTCTCAATCTGTTCTAAGAAAACCCTAGCCGATTTCCTCCATGGCATCCAAAACCAAGAAAGCTGTCACACCCAAAAGACTTGGCGCCACTCCCAAGGGACGCCAGGCCACTGCTACCTCTCCCACACCTGAACCCGCTCCTCAAGCCATTGTCCCAACTGTCGTCCAGAGCACCGTCGCTGAGAGCACGGCCATTGTTCCCAAGAGCTCTCAAAAGCGCTCTACTAAGAAGCCTCTCAGTGCCAAACAGAAAGGGAAGAGGAAGATTTTGGCTGAGGAAGTGGACGAGGAAGAGGAGGAAGATGACCTAGACGCCATCCTGGAGAGAGATGCTGCCAAGGAAGCCGAGGCGGAAGCCTTGATGAAGAAAAAGGCCGATGAGGAGGCCGAGCTCGCTAGGAAACTGGTCGAGGAGGAAGCTGAGCGGAGGTTCCATCCAAGGAGGAGCCTGAGGAAGAAGAAGAAGAGCAAGAGGGATCTGGAGATGACGAGGAAGCTGAAGGAGATGAAGCAGGGTCTGGTGAGGACTCGGGGTCTGAGGAAGAGGAGGAAGAATCTCCCTCTCCTTCTCCTCCTCCCCCGTCTCCGAAGAAGCGGAAAGCCCCAGCTGCTGCCAAGCCTCCCTCTCCAAAGCGCACCAGGAAGGGCACCCTCAGGACTCTTGAAGCGCCTGTCAAGAGAGCTGCTCCGACGATTGCTCGCATGAAGAATGCCGACCCCCCGGCCTATATCCAGGTAAATCAATCCTTGCCCTCCTCTTGGTTTCAAGATGCTGAGACTGCTGGTAAGTGGGTAGATGAGTTTCGAACTCGTAGGATTAGCTGTTCTGATTTTTTGGATTTTGAGTTCTTCGAAGCTTTGAAGTTACCCTGCATTGATCTTCTCAAAAAATCCCCAGCCTGGACCCTCCTCAGCCTTGAAACTGTCTACTACCCCCAGCTTACCCGTCTGTTTTACATTAACCTAAAAGCCAAACACGACACCAATGGTTGGTCTTTGGAGTCTGTTGTCAAAGGGGTTAGAATCTCTCTCAACTCCAATGATTTTGCAGATTTCCTTGGCTTACCTACCCCAGTTCCACCCTCTAAAATACACCCCTCAAAAGAGAATTGCATCATCCTTGCCCGTGCCAAGTACCTCCTACCCGAAGCATCCAACAGCACCTCAAAGCAACTCACCCACTCATCCATAACCCTTGAGGCAAAAATAATTTTTAATATCATTGTTTGATGCCTCTTACCCCGTCTTAACTCTGGCTCACTCCTTACTGACAATGCCATGGTCCTGCTTTACCGCATCTTAAATGGCCTTGACCTTGATCTGGCCAACACTATCCTTGGAACCATGGCTCATGCCAGAAAAGCTAGAAAAGGCTCTCCCCTCCCTTTTGCTACCCTTTTGACCCCTCTCTTCAAAGCTTTTGGAATTGATGTCAAAAATGAAGAACAGCTGCGTCATATGGGTAAGTTCGACTCTAAAGTCCTTGAAAAGATTGGCATCACTCGGTCTCCCCAAGGGACCTTGAGTCTTGCCACTCCTTCAAAAGCCTTTCCCACTGCTCCAGCTTTCGATGAACGCATGGACAACCTAGAGTTGGGCTTGGAGGAAGTTTGCCTGGATATCAAGGAGCTACAAAAGGAGTTTATGACAGAGATGAGCGGGATTTCCAAGATGCTACAAGGACTGTGGACGAGGCTCACTGATGATGCTCCGGATGACGAAGCTTAAACCCTACCCTACCCTATCCCACCCACTTGATACATTGTTGGTTTTTGGAAACGTTTTCAAAACTTTTGGTGACTATTTTGGTGACTGTTTTACCTCCGCCCTTTGTTGAAAGACAAAAAGGGGGAGATGATCTGTGGTGTTTAGACTTTGAAAACCTCTGCTTAAAGGTCTTGGAAGACCTTGGTTTTTGATTTATGGTTTTCGGTTGGATGGTTTTTGCATGCTTTAAAAATTTGATCCAACATTTGTCTAACCCTTGCAGGTACTTAGTCCGATTTCTATTTGATTATCTATGCTTGACTAAGTTGCAGGGATGCACAGGTTTTGTCTTTCATCAAGGGAGAGATTGATAAACTCCCTCCCTTGATGAAAATCGGAATAAATGTTTCAAAGGCTTTGACAGGATGTTTGTGTCAAAGGCCTTGGAGCATTAACAGTTGATGAAATACAAAACCTATTTTATAAATCCGTATATTATTTAATCTTATTATATACTTCCTTTATATTATATATATATGTATGACTGATCTTTCAGGAAGTATTTCGAGATTATTTCTTTCCTTGTGGTGCATATTGAGGAGATCCAATTCAAAGAAGATCATGTCTTCGAAGTGTCCTAAAATAGAAGATCCGGGCGCGCCATGATCTTTACTAGCCGTTGTTGAAGATCTGGTGTTGAAGAACCTTACGCTCCACATTACTTCTATAAAGGAAAGGAAGAAGAAGACAGAACACACAAGTGCTACACGAGCTTTCATTCATTCAAGCGAGATCTGTCTTCCAAAGTGTCTCTCTGCTAAGCACTCAAGAGTTTGTGGTTTATTTCAAAGCCTTTGAGAGTCACTGTGAGCTTATATGATATATTCATTTATAGTGTTACTCGAGAGTTTGTAACTCGGGAAGTTGCACTAGGCTATTGATTTGTGAGAGTAAGAGGATTGTACTAGATAGCTGAGAGAGGTGGGGCTCTTCTAGATTGGTCTAGGACTCCAAGGGAACGTGAGTTGACTAGATTGCAATTGTATAGGAGAGAGGCTTCTCGGTGAGCTATTAGGATCCTAAGCTAAGCGAATCAATAAAGCCTTTTGAATCCTAGGGTTGTGGAAGAACCCTAGGCGGGGACGTAGGCCAAGTTCGTGCCGAACCTCGTAAACAATTACTCGTGTCCTTTACTTATTGCTTTACCTTATTTCCGCACTTGGTTCGATTGTCTAACCCTGTGATTCAGGTTAATCTCAAAGGGTTTTATACGAGCTCCAAAAGTCTTGAGACTTTCTGCGAAAAACGGGCATACTCTATTCAACCCCCCTTCTAGAGTATTTCTATATTACATTGTTTTATATTTGATAGATTACATAGGTCCCATAATTTTATAGTGGGCTAAAAGCCCGTTAAGGCCCAATACCTTTGTAACCTATATATATGTTATATCAATGAATGGAAACCCTCAAGGAGGACATTACAATCAATCTCATGATCTCACATGGTATCACAGCCTAAGATCCAAAGACCCTAAATTTCTTTTTCTCTAACCCTAGCCGCCACCTCTCTCTCCTTGCCGCTCCTCGCCGCCACACTCCCCATCCCGCCGTCGGCCTCCTCGTCCCCTTGCCGCCGCACCATCCCTCCTCTCTCTCTATCCTTCCCGCCACCATGTCCGCCGAAACCACCGCCACCAAATCACCCTTCCATTCCGCCCTAACCATCTCCAACATCAAAAATTGCATCCCTATCATTCTTGATCATGAATCCAGTACCTACACCATGTGGTCGCACCTCTTCACGACCCATGTTAAGGCTCATAAAGTCCTCCACCACATTGACTCCTCCGCCAAACGCCCTGAAAGCGAAGACGACGATCTCTTCGCTCAACTTGACACCATTGTCTTTCAATGGATCTTCAACACCATCTCAAAAGATCTATTGACCACCATCCTTGACCCCAAAGACTCCGCCTTGAATGCTTGGAAGAAACTTCAGGATATCTTTCAAGACAACAAGTCCACCCGTGCTGTCTATCTCGAGCACGAATTCTCAAGTTGCAAGCTTTCCTCTTTTCCGTCGATATCTGCCTACTGTCAGCACATCAAGACCCTGGCTGATCAGCTAGACGCCGTCGACTCCAAACCCAGCGCCACCCGTCTCGTCCTCCAGGTACTCTCGGGCCTCCCTTCTGAATACAATGCTGCTGCTACTCATATACAGCAGACGGAACCTCTCCCTACATTCGAGAAGACCCGGTCTCAACTGATCCTGGAGGAGACTCGCCTTCACCGTCAGACAACCGACGCCGCCAAAGACAAGACGGCGTTGGTCTCATCCAGTGACATCATCGAGCAACTTGCCCTCCAGCCCGGCCGCAGCAACGACCAGCAGGGACCAAGAGGCGGCGGCCGCAACGGCCGCGGCCGCGGCGGCCGCAGCAATGGCCGCCCGCAGCACTACGATCCCCGCCACCCCTCTTGGTACCCCAACCCTGGCTACCCTCCTTGGATGCCCTATGGCTACCCCGGTGCGTCGTTTCGTGGACCATCCCCATATCCCAACCGTTAGCAGGGCTTGTTGGGTTCTGCTCCCCGCCCGTCGTCTGATCAGGCATACCCGACTGATGTGCACAACGCCTTCTCTTCCATGCAGCTGACACCCCCTGACGGCGCTTGGTACATGGACACTGGCGCTACCTCTCATATGACGAACTCCTCAGGTACTCTCTCATCTCTTTCTTTTAAGGGTCCTGCTCATTCTATTATCGTCGGCAACGGTGGTCGCCTTGCTACTTCGGGCATTGGCCACACCACCCTACCAACCCCTGCCAACCCTTTGCACCTCAACAATGTCCTTGTTGCCCCCAAACTTGTCAAAAACCTTATCTCTGTCCGTCGGTTCACCACTGACAATAATGTTTCTCTTGTGTTTGATCCGTTTGGTTTCTCTGTGAAGGATCTTACTACGGGGGTTACTCGCCTGAGATGTAATAGCATCGGGGAGCTCTATCCTGTGTCGTCGCCCTCACCATCCAGCCCGTCAAGTCCTGTCGCCCTCTCGACATCATCATCCAGTCTTTGGCATGCACGTCTTGGTCATCCCAGTCCTGCAGTTTTAGATTTACTTCGTTCTAAGAGTCTTGTCCAATGTAATAAAGAGCATCGCTCTAGTTTATGTTCGTCTTGTCAGTTAGGCAAGCATGCCAGACTTCCTTTTTAGCGATCTTTAAACACTACATTTGCACCTTTTGATATTATTCATAGTGATATTTGGACATCTCTTGTGCCTAGCAAGGAGGGTCATAAGTATTACCTCTTGTTTCTGGATGATTATACACATTTCTTATGGGTTTTCCCTTTGCACTTTAAATCTCAAGTATTCCCTATCTTTGCCAAATTCCACGCTTACATCAAAACACAGTTTCACACCTCTGTCAAGTGTTTCCAATGCGACAATGGCCGCGAATTTGACAACAAAGATTTTCACACTTTCTTTAATACCAATGGGATCTCCTATCGCTTGTCCTGCCCCTACACCTCTCAACAAAATGGCAAGGCCGAACGAATCATCCGAACAATTACCAATATGATGCGCACCCTTCTCTTCCACGCATCCATTCCCCTTCTTTACTGGCCTTTCGCTCTGGCCACCACATGCTACCTCCTCAACATTCTCCCTTCCACCACTCTCAACCATCGCTCACCGTTTCAGGCTCTGTATTGCACTTTGCCTATATATGATCACCTTCGTACCTTTGGTTGCTTGTGCTTCCCTAATCAGTCATCCACCGCCCCCCACAAGCTTCACCCACGCTCCACCCCTTGTGTCTTTCTTGGCTACCCGTCTGATCATCGCGGTTACATTTGCCTCGATATCAAGACCCACAGGTTCATTCTCTCACGTCATGTCACTTTTGATGAGTCGCGATTTCTCTTTGCGTCTCCCACACCCCCTGTGTCTCCGTCAGAGTCCGAGTCACCATTCCCTCACTTCCTTTTTCCTCAGAGCTCTCCCGGTGCTCCTGCTTCTCCCCCAACACCACCACCACCACCACCACCCACCACCAGACCACACACCCGCAGCGTCTCCGGTGTCTTCCGACCCCGTCAAATCATCTCCATGACCACCGCCCATCACCCCGCTATCCACCCACCATCACCCCACATGACGGCCTCAAAAGACCTACGTGCGGCGGCCGCTGCATCCCATGCGGCGCCCGCCGCCCTTCACAATGCTGCGCCCACCGCCTCACACCCCTCCCTGGCGGCGCCCGCCGTAGGCAATGCTGCGCCCGCCGCAGGCTATGCGGCGCCCGCCGCCCTTCACAATGTTGCGCCCACCGCCTCAAAACCCTCCCTGGCGGCGCCCGCCGCAGGCAATGCTGCGCCTGCCGCCTCTGCGCCCGCCGCCTCCTCCCCGCACCTTGCACCTCTTGCCCCCGTCCTTCCCGACTCCCAGACCTCCCTCTCCCCCATTCCCACCTCCCACAAAACAGCCCTCCTCGACCCGAATTGGCAGGCGGCTATGCTCGACGAATACAGGGCCCTTACGAAGAATGGTACTTGGGTTCTTGTTCCTCGCCCTCCTGAGGCGAACGTCATTCGTTGTATGTGGCTCTTTCGTCACAAGTTCCGCTCTGATGGGACGTTGGAGCGCTACAGGGCCCGTCTGGTGGTGAACGGTAGATCTCAGCAGGCAGGTATTGATTGTGATGAGACCTTCAGCCCTGTCGTCAAGCCAGCCACTATCCGAGTGGTCCTGAGTCTGGCTCTGTCACGCAACAGGGCCATCCATCAGCTAGATGTCAAGAACGCCTTT
This sequence comes from Persicaria maculosa, assembly GCA_963922045.1. Lineage (NCBI taxonomy): Eukaryota > Viridiplantae > Streptophyta > Magnoliopsida > Caryophyllales > Polygonaceae > Persicaria > Persicaria maculosa. Next base: position 9,362,951 of record OY998253.1, read on the forward strand.
CTGCATGGTCATCTGAACGAGACAGTTTACATGTTTCAACCGCCGGGGTTTGCTGATACTGAGCGTCCAAAGCATGTCTGTCTCCTCAAGCGCTCTCTGTATGGTCTGAAACAGGCTCCGCGGGCGTGGTTCCAGCGATTTGCCTCTCATTTGCTCCGTTTGGGTTTCACTGGCAGCCGTTCGGATACATCTCTGTTTATCTATCGCAGGGGCTCAGACTTGGCATTCCTGCTGCTATATGTCGATGACATTATTCTCACCGCCTCTTCTGATGCTCTTCGGACGTCTATTATTTCGCGGTTGAGTCCGGAATTCGCCATGTCTGATCTGGGTCCGTTGTCTTACTTCTTGGGAGTTGCTGTTCAGCGTCATGCGTCTGGTCTGTTGATCTCACAGAGTAAGTATGCTGCTGAGATTGTTGCTCGGGCTAAGATGGTCAACTGTAATCCAGTCGTCACCCCTGTCGATACATCCAACAAGCTCAGTGCTCATTCTGGTCCTTTGGTGGATGATTCGACATTGTACAGGAGCCTCGCTGGTGCTCTTCAGTATCTCACTTTCACCAGGCCTGATATCAGTTATGCCGTTCAGCAGATTTGCTTGTTCATGCATGCCCCTAGGGAACCTCACTTTCAGGCTTTAAAGCGGATCATTCGGTACATCAGCGGCACTTTCGAGCTCGGCACCACGATCACTCCTTCCTCTAAGCTTGACCTTGTTGCTTACACTGATGCGGATTGGGGTGGTTGTCCTGACACACGTCGCTCCACGTCTGGTTACCGTGTCTTTCTCAACGACACTCTTGTGTCTTGGTCAGCCAAGCATCAGTCCGTCGTGTCTCGCTCCAGCGCTGAGGCCGAATACAGGGGTGTTGCCAACGTTGTCTCCGAATGCTCTTGGCTCCGCAATCTTCTGCTTGAGCTACGTTGCCCCTTACAGAAGGCAACTCTGGTCTACACTGACAACGTCTCCGCCGTCTATCTGGCTAGCAACCCCGTCCAGCATCAACGCACGAAGCACATTGAGCTTGATCTCCACTTCGTCAGGGACAAGGTTGCCATTGGACATGACCGCGTTCTACATGTCCCGTCCTCTTATCAGTACGCTGATATATTCACCAAGGGTTTACCTAGACAGTTGTTCATTGATTTTCGTTCCAGTCTCACTGTACGGACACCTCCCGTTTCGACTGCGGGGGTTTGATAGATTACATAGGTCCCATAATTGTATAGTGGGATAAAAGCCCGTTAAGGCCCAATACCTTTGTAACCTATATATATGTTATATCAATGAATGGAAACCCTCAAGGAGGACATTACAATCAATCTCATGATCTCACAATATTATCGAACCTTCATTTAAAGACAAAGAACATGGCATGAGACCCATGATTCGGTAAAATGCAGAATAGAGAAAATGAGCTAAGTAGCTAGGAAGTGAGCTAAGTAGCCGAATAAATCATGCTTAAAACATGATAATCTTCATAAGTATGTAGGTCTTCGAATCTTCTTTCAAACGTGACAAAAATAAGCTGAATGAGGTAATTCAGATGAAGCCCTGAAACGATATCTTTTACTAAAATTGACATATATCGCACATTCAATTGATCAAAACTAAATTATAAGTTGGGATATGATGGCATTAAAAAGGAGATAGCAGCTTCACACGAGAGCATGCATGCATGTACATATACATGCATCGTACGTCCACCTTTAATTATTTGATCCACCCGACTCAATTCAGTCCGTGACGTCATCATCTGCCTGCTTAAAATGGAGCGTGACGCCTGTGTGTTGTGGATTTTTGGCTTTCTTGCCATACATTAATTATTACTCCTTACAATGTAGGACTGGTAAGGTGGCCAGCCGACTCTCATTTACTACTATAGTATTCCAATTATACACCCTCCAAAGCGTGCACGAAATTCTATAAATGTCATTTTTTAACTCATTATGGAGTAGTACATATTTTTAGATGATTTGGGTGCACATATGTAGGGGTGGGCATATTCGGGTATTCGATACAAACCGGATAATCGTGTCGGATACCCGAAATCGTTTATGTCTGAACTACTGAACCGTACACGAATCGTTAACAACCGGGTATCTGATACGGTAAAGCTAATCGGATCCGTGTCGGATACCGGGTTATCCGACACAAACCATTTGTTTTTTAATGTGTACAGTGTAAATAGTAGGAGACTCAGAGGTGAACCCTATACGCTAAACCAAAATCTGCCGCCCCCATTGAACTCCTTTCTCCTTCCCAATCCAAATCCGATTTCAGCACAGAAAATGAAAATCACGACAAAAACCATCCAAATCTAAAAGATTAAGCCCTAAATCTGAGAGATTTTACAAAATCCCACAACAATTGCACCTTGACTCAACCAAAAAAAAAAAAGAAGCAAATGTGAAGAATAAAAGTAAAAGAGGGCCAATTTGAGAGGAAATCAAAACAATCTCTAACCACGGAAAGTGTAAATGGAATGGGATCTGTACGTGGTGTGCTTAGTTCCTTAAGAGAGACACGAGGGAGAATAGGAGGAAGCAGACGATGATGGGGACTGGGAGGGAGAACCCAGCTCCGGTGGGGGACGGTGCGATTGCAGGGCTCGACTCCTCGGAGTCATTCGCTGCTGCCACGACGATCTGCAAAAGAGAAACTAATAAGGACTATACCGACTGAGCTAGCAAATCTCATTGATGTTTTAGGGATTGTGTTTATATTACTTCTATATTACTGTAATATAAATTTAAAAAAATATAAACGGTTCGTGTCGGGTATCCGGTAATTAAGGGGATATGTCCGATCCGAACACGAACCGTCACTACAAAAAGAAAACAAATTGGCAACGGCAAGTTACCGTGGAAACAAGTTGATTTGTTGTGGCCAAAGGGTGTTAGCAACGGCAATAGCCACGGCACAGCAGGCGTAACCAAACCTGCGGTGGCAAAAAGTTGATTGCAACGGCAACAGCCGTGGCTAGCAGCTAGCCACGGCCCACTGCCGTTGCTAAAGTATTTCTGGTAAATTTTAAAAAAACATCACTTTTTAGCCCGGATTCTTCCGGCCCGGGCTAAAAAGTCTCATATTTGAAAAAAAAAATATAATAAACAGATGATTTCAACCCGAGCTAAAACCCCTATTGATTATTTCTAAAACCAAATATACAAATGTACTTATTTAAAAAAATTAATGAATTCCAAATACATTGCTCTTGCTCTCAAAGCGAAGACCCTTCTACATACAAAACTTTAGTTCTATTCTACCAATTATGCAAAAATAATGTAAATATATGCCATCCTCTGCTAGGCAAAATCCCATCAGTCGCACCTGAATTTTGTGATCAAAGTTTGGCTACTGACACGACCTTGTTCTTGAGTTCTTGTGCTGCTTGACCAGCAAACTCTTTACAGCTACTTGTTGTCCATTTGGTAAAGTTGCCTAATATAAAAATGGAAGAATCAAATACGTACGTTTGATTAACCAAATATGCAATAAAGATTCTCCTTCTTTGTTTTTCCAAATCCTTAGATTGTTCCACAAATGTAAGCATGGCAATCAGTTGATAAGCCTTTCACAGCAGTACAACATGTTAAGTTCTCTGAATAATAAAGGTGCCCTTCGGTTATACCAAGAAATTATGCATTTTAATATGATTAGGTCATAGGCATCAAAACATTGAGAAATACACAATATAATATGCAATAAAGATCCAGTAACGGATAAAAAGACTCACATTCCCATCATCATAGCTGCAAGAAACACCTTAAGCTCAACAACCATGAGCAAGGATCTGGATTTACTCACTTGAATCCATGTTTTCTGCAGCAATGTACAATTGCATCATATAAATATGGTGATCTAATGCAATAATCAGCATGGGTATCCATAGTGAACGTATACTTCATCATACAATCTTATCTTTTTTTTTAATCTCTTTTCCTTATGAGAGGGGGCAATGAAAGAAAGGAAGGAAGGAAAATAAAGAAATAAATGTCAAGGGAAGAGGGGATTCAAATAATAAGACAGATGTGTCAACATTGATTGAAATTGGCCCTAACCAGATTCTTCACTAGTACATCATGTTTTGACAAAAGTGTGCAGTTAGACTTATCAAGCTCAAAAATCCTTCCAAGATAAGGCATCAGCTTAAGAATATTGCAAGGAAAAATAAACTCAATAGAGATAATTTTCGGTTTAACTTACTCGGTCTGCAGCTGCTTGTAGGGTAACATGATCTCCCCATTCCCCGGATCTGGACAATAACAAACTCAAGTACTTTAGCAGTTGACATTTTTGTTTCTTACCAAGACTCACATTAGTATTATCATGAAAGGAAGCAATGATTTTAACAGGAAACTAACCTTTTCATTGGGACATAATCTTCATACAACTTTCTGAAATGCTTTAACTGCAAAATAAATACAATATCCACCAAGAGATCAGTATAACCTCTGATAAGAACAAAAGAAAGGACAAAATAATTATGCAAAGGAGAGAGAACAGTTGGCAACAAGGCAACATTTACTACATATGGAATGTGGATATTTTACAATCAGTTATTACACTAGTGTGATACATGTTGAAAAATATTTCCTTATCCTAGAAGCATTAGAAGCAACATCAAGAATCTACACATCAGGTTAAGGTAAAGTGGTCAACTATGCAGTTCTCTGTTTCTGTCAGCATAGACTGCCAAACTTGCCTCAAAATAATTCGAATCATAAATATCATCTAAAAAATGAAAAACCATAGAAGCAACCTATTACATTAGTTACCTCGTAAGACAGAACATCTGCTGATAATAGGAATTGGATATCTGCTCCTTTCTGTGCTCACTGAACAAAAGGAATCTAAAATCAAATATGATGGATAGCTGCGGACAATAATCGACAGCAGATAAATTAGAGAACCAAAATTGAAACCTCAAATATAACTCAAATAATGACACTCAATACAAAGAAGAAATGCATAATATAGGCATCTTAAACATGTCATGATTTCACAGTTAAGTCAGTCACTTAAACATCTAAATAAGTGAATGGTGCATATAGATAACAACCTTTTCCTCATTTCATTTCCGTGCATACTTCTCTCTCAATTGATAAGTGTATTCATCAAATATCTGCCTAAGGATGACCTCATCAGCAATAGATCTACAAATGACAGAACACAAGGGTATATTTGAATAGGATAGTTTGTACTTAACACTTTTTCAGAAATCTCATATCCATGTTTAGTCCCAATACCTACCACTAAGCTCTAAACCCCAAAAGTCCTATACTCCTACACTTGGAGCATGAAGTAAAAGTTTTAAGACCAATTTCATCCAATCATCATTCCTATCAAATAGAACAACTCCACTTCAGATTTCCATAAATAAGAAAGTTATTGTAACTCAATTTATGATCTAATTCCTATAGAAATTATCAATCCTAAGAGAATAAGGTGCTGTCACACAACATAAATTACATTAAAAATAGAAGCAAGAAGAGAATAATCACCCTAAACAGGTCGTGTTGAAGCAAAATTAGGGGGCCAGTTTGCAAACGTAATTCCTCAGAATGAGAAGTCACTCGATGCAGAGCAAATAGATAACCATCTTCCGTTTGAATCTAACCCATGGACAAACACCAAATTAGAAACCCTAAAAGTCAAAAGAAATAAAGAAGAGGAAATCAATCAAACAATAGAAACGAAATCAAACCCTAACCAAAGAGTAACTTTTCCCCAAATCAAACCCTACCCGAACAGTAATCAAGCTTTTCAATTGAAACGAAAGGGGTTTGGAGAGATCGACTACCTGCCATGGAGATGTCGAAGATTTGAGAAAGGTGTCCAAGATTTGCTTTTGTCGATGGTGGCCGAGATCTGCTTCTGTCGAAGAAGCTGGAGACCTGACGAAACCAAGCGAAGTTCACGAAGGCGTCACGACATAGGCTGCGTGGGGACGGTGGCGGCGTGGGGACGACGACGGCGTGCACAAGCAGCACACAAGCGAAAGGTGATGGCGATTTGGAGTCCTCATGAGAGAGAGAGAGAGAGAGAGAGAGAGAGAGAGGTCGAAGAACGTGTGCCCGACTGCCTGGAAAGGGGTTTTAGTCTGGAGAGGGTGGATTTTTTAGTTTTTTTATATAAAAAGAAATACACACTTTAGCAACGGAAATAGCCACGGGAATCCATTGCCATTGCAAATATTGCCTGACGATAGCAAACTTAGCCACGGCAAACTCAAGCCGTTGCTACCATGTGTGGCTAATAGCAAACTTAGCCACGGCAAAACTCAAGCCGTTGCTACCATGCGTGGCTAATTTGTTTTTTTTTTGTAGTGCGTTTAGTGTCGTGCTTTCTCGGTTCGTGTCATTTTCGTGTCGTGTTTTTTCGTGTCGTGTTTTCGTGTCGTATCAGTCGTGTCGTGTTTTTCTGCACACCCCTATACATATGTAGAGAGTGGTATGATATGTATATATACAGGTTCAATCTTTTCGGGGGTTGTATTAGTAAAATAAAATTTAACCCTTATTTAATTTATATTATTGTTAAATTAAGATTTTTTTTTTATAGCTGTGCGAGATAAAATATTTTTTTTCATCATAACAACACAAATTAATTTTTAATTAAACAAATTGATCATAATTATATATGTTAATGCTCATAAGGTGATAGCTTTTTTTCCCCATTAAAATGTTGTAAATGATTCTTGCAAACTAATATATTGTATAATTTCATCAAATGATGAGAGGGGCCCCAAAGCCTAGAAAAAAATAACAAATTGAGGGTAACAAGGAAAAAAAACGAAAACTTCAACAGTAGCACGATTGGAAGAAAAAAAATATAGGCGAAAATGCATAAAATCACTCTTTATTCATCTTTATTTGCAATTAACCACCCCTTATTTAAAAAATTTCACTTAACCACCCTTTATTCACCTTTATTTGCAATTAACCACCCATTATTAAAAAAATTTCACTTAACCACCCCTTATAAAAAATTGTTTGCAAATAACCACCCATCCTCCCATTTTTCTTTAAATTCAACTTAAAAGTAAAAGACGAAAATGCCCCCAAATTTGGTCATTTCGAGTTTCGCGTAAAACGAGTCTCGTGTAGATCCGAGTTGGCTTGAACTCGAGTTTGACCCGATTTTGGGTCAAATCGGGTCGATTTCGGGTTTGTCAATTTCTATTTTTTAAATTAAAAAAATCACGATTTGGTAATTTTGTGATAATTTTAAAATGTTAAAATTAAAGACGTGGTTCTTAAGTTCTAGCGCTTGTAATTATATACTATATTTGATCTAAAATATTTGATTTTTACTATTTCTTGTAATTTTTAATAAAATTTAAAAATATCTAAAATATCAAAATTTTAAATAATTTTTTAAAAATAAATAATTTTATGCAATTAGTATTAAGCATAGAATTGTTTTAATATTTTAATGTTTTTATCTTCTTAAAAATCAAATATTATCGATCGGAGAGAGTATTATACAATACAAATAAATATAAAAGTTGATTTGAAAATGAAAGATCAAGTGATTGTAATTATAAAATGTAATAAATTGGAATCTCCATAAAAAAAATTAATCATATATAATTATAAATCAATCGGGTTAATCGGTTCACCGGATCAACTGGGTCAATCGGGTCACCGAGTCTAAACCCAGATGATCCGAAAAATTACCCAGTTTTCGGGTTCGGGTAGGAAAAAAATTTTGGGTCAAAATTTTGGCTCTTGACCAAAAAATTTCGGGTCGGGTCGACCGGTTCGGATCGTGTATGACTGCATCTGACCTACTAGAAGAGGTGGGCATAACTTGCATATATTAATGGTAATTTTGTATAAATAATAATAAATAAAAACCGTAAAACCAAATTTGGGTGCATTTTCGTCTTTTACTTTTAAGTTTAATTTAATAGAAGTTTAATAAAATGGGAAGATGGGTGGTTACTTGCAAACAATTTGTTATAAGGGGTGGTTAAATAAAAATTTTTTAATAAGGGGTGGTTAATTGCAAACAAAGATGAATAAAGGGTGGTTAAGTGAAATTTTTTGAATAAGGGGTGATTAATTGCAAATAAAGGTGAATAAAGGGTGATTTTATGCATTTTCGCCAAAAATATAACAAAGTGAGCGTAATGAGAATCGAATGCACGCTGGAGAGTGTGGCCAAAAAGTCTCAGCAAACCCAATGTTTACCGGTAAGTAAGCCAAAGTAGGGGCGGAGCCAGGAAAAATTCGAAAGGAGGCTCAACTATATTTTTGGATTTTTTATTTTAAGATATATACTCCGTATTTTTTAACTTATTTTGTTTGAACTTCTAGGAACATTTTGAATGTTTGAACAATTGAACTTTGTTTCTTTCTTCAAGACTTTGAACTTGGTTGGTTTGAATTGGTTTGTATTTTAGGTTGTGAACTTGATTTATTTGAACTTTCAAAAGATGGTAACCATATTATTTTTTGTAACCATAATTTTTCGTTCGATAACTTTGATGACCACCGAAAGGTAGCCAAGGGGTTTCAAAAAAATACAAACAAAATTAAAGCTTGGTAACCATGGTAATGTACCGATGGTAACCACAAATCATGGTTACCACATATGCGGTAACCACGACTTGTGGTTGGCACGTGGTATGAAAATTTACGTACCACCAATTTGTGGTTGATACGTAATGATGACCGTTTTTTTATGGTAACCGTACCATGCCAACCCTAGTATATACGGAGTATGTCTTTGGGAGCACAACAGAACTCAAATGTTGTATCGGTGAAAGGGCGTGTTTATATCTCGATTCTCATGCCCTACTTTGAACAGGAGGTGACCGGATCGATGTCTATTCTATATATGTCACTATGTGAGCCTGGCAGTAACTCAAATTTTGTATAGCATCTTAATTTTTTATTTTATTTTGGTGGGTAATTTTTTTTCCTTGGGCACAATAACAATTTTAAAAACCGGAAATTTCGCCTGGTGCCCCTGAGATAAGAGTTATTTCGCGAGGTGTACAAAAGTTTACCATAATTCGCGTGGTACTCCTGAAGTTTTGATTCTTTTCGCTAAATACCCCTCCGTTATCTCTGCTAAGTTTTTTGTTAAATACTCCGTAAAAAAATAAAAGAAATATACTATAGACGCGTTTCTCTATTCCGTCGAGAATTCACCCCGACAAAGAAGATGAGAGGAGAGGAGATGAGGAGGAGGATGCGAATTCACACAGACGTCTTCGGGTTGCTGGTCGGAAGACGACGCCGGCGACAAAGGTGACGATTGATGGTGGCAAAGGCGGCATCTGGGTTGGTGAACTTGCTCAATACTCAACCCAACAGAGAAGCGGAGAGGATGGTGACGCGAGGATCGACATTGGCAACAGAAGGCGGCGTCTGGTGGTGACCACAAGTATGTGTTTCAAGTTGGGATTTTTCGAAATCTATGGTTTGGAACTTAAGAATTTGGGGATTTTTCAAAAATTAGGGTTTATTGGTTTGGAGTTTTGAAATTTCTGGTTGGATTAATTGAGAATCACAAAATGCGATTTTTGTTAGGCTACTAGAATGAGAAATTAACATCTGAATTCATGTTTTGAAAATTATTGTCTTTGTTTGTACACTTTACCTCTATCACATATTGGTTTGATTTGTTTCCTGTACTTAATTGCTAACTGTGGGTAGTGACCTTGTTTCTCCATATGTAATTTATATTTTGTTCTCAATCTGACAGTGGCTATTGTTGGTTAAATATGAAATTGTATTGATCAAATGATGCATATAGAGGTTGTTAATTGAGGAACGCAGAAAATGTCATTGTTATGAATCAGAGAGCAAAAGCCATATATAGTTTGATGCTTAGCCTATTAGCTCAAATGGTAGAGTGTTGTGGTCACGCACAAAGATGTGGGTTCAAATCCCGCATAGGCTATCTATGATTATGTGTTGAACAAATATTTTTATGACTTCACAGATGATTCATATTTTTGAACCCACTCTTTTTTTTTACATATTTAAATTTCTCTTTTTCCAGTGATGAATCCATATGATTTAAAAATTTTATTTGCTTTTAAATGGTTTAGAAATTGTTATAGACTTTTCCGTTTTCGCCTACACAAAATAACCTAACATTCACTTTTGTAAACAAATATATGAACACATGCTCTCCTTGTCTTGATGAGAAACAAAATACCAAGAATAACTACAAGACCTATAAATGCACCAGCTGATGCCACAACTAGAACAACACATGCTCTCCTTGTCTTGATGAGAAACAAGATACCAAGAATAACTACAAGACCTATAAATGCACCACTTGATGCCACAACTAGAACAACACATGCTCGCCTTGTCTTGATCAAAGAATTTGATCTAGAATTGAGATCAAGATAAAGAATTCAATGAAGAATTCATAAACCTTTTAGTTTGTATTTCACTTTATAATAGTCTATGTGGGAGTCGAACCCACCTCGTTGTGTATGAACACATTGCTCTGCCGGCTGAGCTAATAGGCTTTTTTATATATATAAAATGACATGAGCAGGCAAGCTGAAATCATTTGAAGCTTGTTCTAATTTCAACAAGTCACACTCAGTAGAAATGCACCAGCTAATAGGCTTTTTTATATATATAAAATGACATGAGCAGGCAAGCTGAAATAATTTAAAGCTTGTTCTAATTTCAACAAGTCACACTCAGTAGAAATGCACCAGCTAATAGGCTTTTATATAAATATATATTGGAGCATACCATATATTGGAAAATCTAGAAGCAAGCTAGACAATTGTTGAATCAAACTCAATTTCAACAGCAATGACAACTCCTTTTTTCTATCCTCATGCAGCCTCAACAACCCAAGTTTGCATTTTTACAGCAGCTCCAACTTGCGATATTGCAGCAGCAGCATCTAACCTTATTTCAGCTGTCATAACATCACCACATTGTTGTTTTCCAGGAACAATATCAGCTTCAATTTTCTCTCTCACAGTTGCCCCAACATCATCCTTTTTATGTCCTTCAACAGCCTCAACAGCTCTTTCTGAACACACATCGTTGTGTACATTTGAGTAAATTTTTATTGGAATGGAATCTAAACAGAACCTACCACAAGCTGCCCCAAACCTAGGATGAGGCTATGTAATAGGTGAATGTCCTCATTTGGGCAATTTGCACCTTTAGATGGGTGTAAATAATTTCATTATTGCCCACTATAGCTTGGGATGCTGCTAAATCTCACATGACAAATATGAAGTACGTACAATCATTTCAAATTACCATATCCACACAATCAATTCCTTAGATAATACGGAGTATATGCAATCTTGCTCACCTGACTTGTTATGGTATGGAGGTGATGATTTACCCTTACCTTTACCATCAAAGTCCCCATTCCCTTTCTCAATCTTCATCCTCTGGATTATACCCTTTATACAATTTACAGTACCAAAAATAAGGCATGTAGCCGGATAATTTCTATTAATTTAAAACATGAAAAATTGGTTGAAAGTTCAAGGCGATTGCAGTATTGCAATGCGATTGAGAAAGTTTCCAATCTGATTGAAGGCAACAATTTAATTTTGCCGATTATGAAATATCGATAATCAACAAATAGAACAAAGGGAATCAAAAGAAGACACTGCAGATCTAGAGTATCAATCAACAATTTGTGAGAAAGAGGCAAGGAGAGAAGGTACCTGGCTCCGGTGATGGCGGCGGCGTCCCTGCTCTTCCTTGAAGATGCCAGTCGCCGACGTCGGCCTTCTCCCTCCTAGCGGCTAATGGTGCCTCAGTCTCGCCTTCTCCCCGTGGATGAAGATGTTCTTTTCTTCTCTTTCCCCCTTTTGAAAAAACTTAACGGAGTCTTAACGTATTTTTTTTAAAGCTAACGGAGGGGCATTTGGCGAAAAGAATCAAAACTTCAGGGGTATCTCGCGAATTATGCTAAACTTTTGTACACCTCGTGAAATAACCCTTACCTCAGGGGCACCAGGCGAAATTTCCGTTTACAAACCTAACAAACACGGTACATCACCTACATACTAATTAACCTAATCAATATTTCATGCAATTAGTAAGAAGGTACCGGTTCGATCTCTGCCTCCGCCTCTTTCCTTAGGTGAAAATTCAAGGTAAATTTGCCTTACTCCCTAGCTACCAGTGCGTCGAGCCCGGCTAATAAAATCATATGTCTCAATTATTCAAAACTTTCACTTAAATTGGTGAATATATAGATACGATGGTTAAACTAAATACGCACAAAAGTATAAGACCAAACAAAAAATTTTGTAAATATAAAACGGGAATCATATAGCCAAATTGTTCTCTCTATACGCCACCAATATCCCTTGGACTATCCTAGTCACTCACTTGAACACTATATTATGTATTTCTTTGATCACAGGGCAGTGGAACCACAAATGTTCTTTGCTTGCATAACTCACATTTTGCAGCAGCAACACCTCGTCAATGCCTCCCCTTTCTACCCCTCCATAATCAATACAAAAATCCTTCTTGATATAAATTACCCTTTAAATAAAAATTCACTCTTTAAATATTAAATAACTTTTGTCATCAATCAACCACTCCAGATAGATTATTCTATCTTGTTAAATTACAATTTTACCCCTCTTATTTAATCATATGATAGTGAAAATTTAAATATTAAACAAGGACAAAGTAAATAAGTAAGATACAGTTAACCTTATTTTGCTCCCAAATTGAAAGTATGTAGAAACTAATGGAGAATTAAAAAATGATTTGGAAAGGGAAAGTGAGCAACTCAATTGGAGGGAGAATTTTTTTATAGAAGTCGATACCACTTTATCGATTATTTAAAAAGAGAAAATAATGTTAATAGTTTCCTTGATCCCAATTTCATACATGCTTATTAACATTTTTCTTTTCTTTTCTTTTTTGTTAAAATTCTATTAGAATATTATATAAAAGAAGTGATAAAATTATAATTTATCAAATTTAACCTATATTTGGGGAGAAAAAAATATCCGGGGTGTGGTTGATTGGTGAAGAAAGTCATTTAAAAGGTGATTTTCTAAAAATATCAATTTAAGGAGTGATTTATAACAAATGAGTGTACTTAAGGGTTGGCTTAACAAGATTATTTCGATTGATGGGCTGGACCCTGAAATAGGCCGAACTGACGAACCGGCCCAAAAAATCCTATTTTCTCAGACCCGGTTCATCTGAAGTAACGGTCCAAGGATGGATAAACCCTAAATGATGTTAGGGTTTTCGTTCACGGAGCTCTGCTGCCTCTGCAATCAGTGAACTTCACAAACCCTCGCTCTCTCTCTGTCGTCCGCCATGGGAGGCGATTCGGAGCTGAAGACGGAAACGGAGCGGAAGAAGCGGAAGAAGGAGAAAGGGGCGACGAATGTGAGTATCGAGACGGTGAGGCAACATCCGGACAAAATCCCGCCTTTGGTTGGCTACTTTCCGTCGGCATACGATCCGAAAAAGCACAAGAAATCGCGATCCGAACCGCCTTCTGTTAGGGTTTACAGGCATAGCGCCAGGCAGAACAGGTTGGAGGTGGTGGTGAGCCCGCCGGGGGGCGTCGATTTCGTGGGAAAGACTCACGACGGCGAAGCAGCTGCTCATAAGATGTGCAGTTATGCCCTCGGGGTTCTGGACAAGGAGACTCGGAAGCTCACGATTGTTCGCATTGCTTCAGACAAGGCAAGTTAAAAAATTTGTGTTGTTTTTGTTTTTGGTTTGCTTTTGGTGATGGATTTAGGTTTTTTCTTCGCTTGTGATTATGATTGGATCTTTGGATAGTGAGAAGGTATATTTGGATGCAAATTGAGGAACGCCTTGTGCAATATAATGTGAATTTTGATGCTGGTTTGATTTGGAATGAGTAATCGGGCTTTGGAGGTATTGTGTTGTATTTTGAGTAAATTAGTAATGAATTTAGGAGTGAACCAAATTGGTGTAAGACTTTTGTACCCTGGTTGAAAAAATGAAAACCTCAACCAAACACCATGAATCATGCGATTCCTGATTCCTTATGTTGATCAACCAAATGTCACTTTAAGGATGGGATTGAGAGTTGTGGAATTGAAATTTGATTTCGGAAACAACCTCTAGAAATTGATGGACTTGATTGAAATGAGTGAAACTGTAATGGATATTGTTACTCTGAGAGGTTTTTTTTTTGGGGGGAGGGGGGGGGGGGGGGGGGGGGGATGTTGTTAATTTGCTGACTTTAATCTGAATCTACCGCATTACTCATCTTATATCTTTAACCCATCATCTTACTTCAGAAATCGAAATTATTGTGCAAGCTGATTTGCTCGCTTTCATTGCATTAACCTGCAACTTGATTGATGCTCAGGTATTCAGATTAGACCCAGTTGTTAGAGGATTGGACGTGTCTGATAAAACTCCTTCGACGCCTGCTACCACAGCGGAGAATGCTGACAAAATTAGAGAGCTCACTAAAACTTATGGTACAACCCGGGCAAAGAAGGGGGTAAGAATTCATTTGCTTCTCTATATTTGTTCACCCAGGATACATCTATATGGATTTGTTTTTTGATCAATTATAATATTTATACTCTGATAAAAAAGAGGTGTAACGTAATGCATTGGATAAGCATTATTTTTTCTCCGGTTCTAAGAAAATTGCAGTTCATATGTGGTAGTCAAATGGTACTTATTTTATATTCTTCATTGGAGGTTCTCTAGGAGTATTGCAGTCCAGTAAATGAAGAAAATAATAGAATATGATAATCATATATATGGGGCAGCATTTTGTTAACTTGAGTTGATTTTCATGATATACCATTTTCTTAAGTAGGGGCTGCTTTTCATTCTTATTCTCATTGATTGACTAGCTCCATTACACCAGCCCTAGTGGGAAATTCATTGTACTCATCAAACTCGAAATCCCTGTCTATGTTTGCCCATGTTTTTTGGATGTTCGGTCTAATGTTTGTTTGTTGGCAGGTTCAAAAAGCAATGCAACTAAAGGTAAAGGATGAAACTAGCTCTCATCCTGAACTGGAAAAACATTTGGATGAAGCTATAGACAAGGATGCTCTTGCAAGTAATAGTGCTGAAACTGCACGGAACATTCCTCCGCATGATCTGTCTGCCACCACACCAAAGGCTGCTTACCCGTTGGATAAAATTATTTTTAATGGTGATTGGGATTACCTCACGGATGTTTGGGATCTATTTCAGGCAGATCAAGAGATCGCACCCAAAGTCTTTTCAAATTATGTTTGCAGTCGAGTTAACAGGTTAATTACGATGACGGTAAGTATTCATTTGACCAACTCTTTACACTAATACATGAAAAACATAAAGATAAACAATTGTCACTGCCAAATTGCCACGGTTTATATTGTATTTTAGGTGTTAGTTTAAGTGTCATTATAACCTCTAGGAAACTTGGTCAAGCCATGAAGGAAGTGAAAATTAGAATGAACTATTAGCTTGGTATGATGAGTCTTGGTACTTATTTTAATATCTTGATTCAGGACGAGTCAGAAAAGCAGCAGTTAGCAGGCATGCTGTCATTCATCAACCATCTCATAAAATTCAAGGACAGGTTCTCATTGGAGGAACATTCTTCGGTCAAGAATCATAAGATTCCCAGCATCCTGTATCAGAGGTTCTCATCCATGTTCAATGACACAGAGAAGAAGAGGCTTTCTGATGAAAAAATCAGTCTCCTGATCAGCTATATCCTGGTCATGACCCTC
This sequence comes from Persicaria maculosa, assembly GCA_963922045.1. Taxonomy (NCBI): domain Eukaryota; kingdom Viridiplantae; phylum Streptophyta; class Magnoliopsida; order Caryophyllales; family Polygonaceae; genus Persicaria; species Persicaria maculosa. Next base: position 9,378,672 of record OY998253.1, read on the forward strand.
TTCATCGACAATTTCGAGACTGTTCCAGAGGACATAACCAAAGATCTCAAAATGTCCACAACAACCGTAAAGATGCACTACGAGAACCTGGGTTGTAAGTATATCAGAAGAAGCAATATGAGCGTGGCAACCCTCCCCGTTCCTCTGCATTTCGAGATACGTAGGAAAAGACGAATGTAGACATTTGCCTATGGATTGGCAATGGTTTTGCTTTGAATTCCTGTTTCTGTTGCTTGCCCCCTTTTTTCTGCCGTAAGATAGGGGAGGAGAAGGAATTCCCAAAATATTTTGAAGGATTTATGTATGAAAGTTTTGGAATGAGAATGAAAACTTGCAAACTACATTAACATGACCTTGAATTGACACTGTTACAGCTTTTTATATGCATATTTTTTGTTGTTTGTGTATTATTCGGTTGACTATAGAATGTAATGTAACACAAGGAGGAAATGTCTTATTCAGCTCTGAACTCAAATCTTATTGATTTGGTTACATCTTATTACAAGCTTGCACAAATATTATCAATTTTTCATGTGATAGACAAGTTACAGATTTGGTATTTTTTGATTGATTGCTCAATTTTAGACATCTACCTTAAGGTGATAACATAATATCAAACTTATGATATGCTGTCAATCTATGGATCTTACATTTATGCACAAACCATGCTTTTAAGCATCTCTACACTACACAAAACCAATACTTTCAAGCATCGTTATATAACATGTTACTATGAAGATTAAATTCATAGAAACGTGTCACAATAAGTTAATCCCATTAGCTGTGAATCTGTGATGCTTTGAATTTTAGGGTTGGGGTGTTATGTTGAAAATTGTGTACTTTTGAGTTAATGATATTAAGAACCATATGATGAATAATGTGCAATTGTATATCTGTGAAGATTGAAGACAATAATTTTAAAGATAAAGAAAGGTGAGCTTTTTTTGTGGTTTTATAGTAACCCATAAATGATATCAAACCAAGAAATAAAAAAAAAATATCTTTGCTCAATTTTTTTTTTTTATCATTTTAAATGTTGAAGCATTGTTTGTAGCCCCTAATTTTAAACTATTGCTTCCTATACAAGGTGCTTAGTTGCACATTTGAACATTAATTGTTTTTAAATTTTCTTTTCTTGAAAGGTATGCAAAATTACTAGCTGTGCAACACGGCAACATAAGTTGTCATGCATTACAACAAATATCCCCTTTTTTATTCCTCAAAATCCTTAACTATACATATTTAATAGGATAAAAATAATTTTATCTTGATTTAAAATTTATGATCCTTTTTTTAAGAAATTGATTTTAAGTATTTAATAGTTCATTGATCTTTTATTTCCATAAAAAAAAAATTACACCTTTTTCGGTTTAGTTTTGCCTAGATTGTCTCCTGTAGGGTTCGTTTTTGCTTATTTATACTGCACCTTTTTCGATTTATCTGATTGTATGTTTTGAAGGTTTATCGACTATCGACTTATCGAGCATCGAGATTCAGGTATTTCTTATCTCAAATCCTTACTTAATAAAAAAATTCAAAAAAATGACACCTAGGTTTTGAAGGTGGGTTGGAATTGTTATTGGTAGCCCATATTGCAAAGGCAATGGCTATGCCATGTATGGAGGAGGCAGCAAGCAAGCACAACGTGATATACTTCCTAGCAATCCAATGAAACTTAGGGGACACAAAAAATATAATATCATGCCATCTCTTTTGCTTAATCATACACATCATACTATAATTTAATCATTTAAACCAATATAATATATTATTTCTTTATATGTAATTATATATTGCCACAAGGAATATCTATATAAACAAGGACCAAAGTGCTTCTCCCTAAAGCATCTCAACAAAACATTCATTTCCCACCCTCCTTTGCACATAAGCAATAGCCCAAAAACACACAAAAAAAAGGCCTACTTGATGGAAAACATGGAAGAAGAGCCACCAACACCACCTTCACCAACATCACCATTTTGGATCCAACCCACCACCCGGAGCCGCCACCGTCTCCCGTCCCCCGCCCTCTTCCTCAGCTCCGGATTCCTCGTCGTGGTCTTGTGTATATCAGCAATAGTTTTCCTTGCCCTTGTGGTTCCTTCTCTCCTCTCCCTTTCCCACCAAGTTTTCAGACCAAACTCGGTGAGGAAAGGGTGGGATTCCTTAAACCTAGTCCTTGTCCTCTTTGCGGTTGTGTGTGGATTCATCGTACGAAAAGATCATCAAGAGCAAAAGGATCAAGATCTTGATAATAGCTTCAATGTTAGTACATCTCAATCTCCATTGAGTTCACATCATCAATACGATAATTGGTATGATTATGAGTATTGTGAGAATGTAAGTAGGATGCATTACCAATCTAGAGGTCTAGGGAATGTAACAACATTAAGGAGAACTAGTAGCTCGTATCCGGATCTTAGGCAGGAGATCTCTTGGGATGTCGAGTATGATCATAGGCCGCGGTATTATGATGATTCTTATGCGACGAATGAAACTAGACCTCCAAGATCTTTGAGATCTATTGGAAGCTTTAGATCTCGACGAGGAGTTGATGGCAATGAGGAGGAGGTTGATCATACCAATGTCAAGGAAATTGGGATGGATACCATCACAAGGCTTGTAGAAAAGGAAGTAGCACCATCGTCGCCACCTGCACCACCACTGCTGTCGCCACCACCACCGCCAACACCACCAATGTACTATTCAAGAATTGTTAGAAAGCCACCAAGAAAAGAATATGAAACCATTGCAAAGAGAGGTATTAGGAAGGCAAAAGAGCCATCACCGCCAATCGTAAAAGCTAGACCTCCGCCACCACCACCAGCACCACCACCACCACCGCCTGACCGCCATGGATTGGACGATACTCGGAAGAAAGGCGCCAAAAGTGTGACCAAGGATATCCTCACTTCAATCTACCACCAAAGCAAGAGGAAGAATAAACTCCTTAAAAGGAAGAAGATCCATGAGAACTTGAAGGATCTCCGGCCACCACTACCGCCACCGCCACCTCCACCGCCACCTTCTAAACTCCACGATATCTTCTCATCCAAGAAACCAAAATCAGACAAGAAAATCACCTCTAGTTTCATCAAAACTCATTCAACTACACCAAAAGCAACCGAGTTCGATGATCATGAAACTACGGACAGCGGTTACGAGTCTCAGGTGATCCCGATTCCTCCACCGCCGCCTCCTCCACCTTTCAAGCTACCTCCATGGAAGTTTCATGTTGTGCATGGAGACTACATTAAAATCACAAGCAGCCCTAAAAGAGGCGGTGGCCGTGGCAGCGATGAGTCCGAATTCGAGGACGGTTACAGCACCACCAGCAGCCCAGTGGCCGGAAATGCAAAGCCGACGGCGTTCTGTCCGAGCCCGGATGTGAACACCAAGGCTGATGACTTCATTGCCCGGTTCAAAGCCACATTGAAGCTTGAGAAGATTAACTCGGGTATCGGGCTTTCACCCTTGGGCCCGGATTCCAGCCCGAGTCTTAGCCCAAGCCCGAGTCCGAGCCCACATGCGTTGGCAGCATCTGGATTATTTTAGATTATAATTTTAGTTAATTATGGTACCTATTTTGGAATTCATGATATTTTTTTATTAGAGTATTTAGAGAATGAGGTTAAATTCAGCACATATATTTTGAAGGATTTGCTCTAGTAGATAGTATATACTATTGCACACATATACATGATTTTCCATTTTGTACTTGTTTAATTAAAAAAATGTTGTTACATGTAAATATCAATTATATATAATAAATAAATGAGAAGTCATTTGTGATATATATGTGTCAGTTTATCCTCAATTGTATTATTTTTAACCAATTGTATTTTTCTCATTAATTAATACAATGTAACAATTAATATATATATATATATATATATATATATATATATATATATATATATATATATATATATATATATATATATATAGGTAAGATTTTACTAATTTTTTATCCAATTCCACTTAATCAATACATAAATATATGCTTAAGATCAGATTTACCTAATTTAATGAGATATCAATATATTTTTACAAGATTTTACCATGATAGTTAGAGCTAGTTAATGTTTAAATACAAGTTATTTTATACGGAATACGTTTTTTTAATATCAAATGAATTAATATTATAAAATGGCATAAAAGTGCGTACAATATTGTTTTATACTTATAGAATTTTTTAAAAAAAAACCTAAAATAAGTTTGGAATTTGTGAATTTAGCAGTCAATGGAATAGAAGGCGTTTGTTGATTTTTGAATATGAAGGACAATCAGATCAATCATTTTGATGGAGAAACAAGCTACATATTATCAAATCAACATCATCAAATTTTTTTATTTTTTTTTTCAGTTTTTCTTCCGAATTAGGAGAAGATTCCCCAAACCCACCACTTTATATAGTACAACAAGAAAATAGCTTCAAACATGAAGTAATCTTGCTTATCATAACAAAATTCAACCCGTCTTACCCGATTTTGAGGAATCTATTAAATTATGAAAGAAAGAGGAATGCATGTTGTTGTTTTGAGGGGTGATTGTAAATTGTAATGTGAGTTTGTTTAATTGTTTATGCTTGTGGATGAAATTGGGTGACACCATTGAATGGAGGAGTGGAGCGATTGTCAAAACATAACATGCCAAGATTCGGCCGTCGGGGATATAAACTATATATATAAAGTTATAAACCGTACATTTTGCTTAATTTTGTTTGTTGTGACTTGTGAGTCCAATAAATTCCAATGCTCCAACCAAACAGAGTAAGAATCTGGGGTTCAAATTTTGCAAATGCGATCATTTGTGTCAAAATACTCTATCCCTGAATGTCCCTTCTCGCCATCCAAATTAAAAAAATAATGAAAAAAAATGAGAAAAAAGGATAAAGAGAGATTACGTGAAGAGGGATAGAGATTTTGACACAGAGGATCCTCACTGCAAATTTTGAGTCATTTGTCCATTCAACTACCTTTATTTTGAATATGCATTCCAAAATTGTATATGGCTTTTTAAAATTATCGGTTTGAATCAAATGAAGAGGTGATGCTTTACATTGTGTTTGGACAAACATTTTAGATAACATTCAATGTTGTAATTGTGAAGCAATTGTTGCTTGGTTGTCATGATAATATTAAAAAACATTTTGTGCCGTTATGTACTACTAAACACGCCCTAAATGTTGAGCGTATGCGTATATGTTGATGTGCAATGTATACGAGTTTAACCGATTTTTTTGCTTGCTAAGTTAAGCAAACTGATTGAGTTTGAGTTCGAATATTTTGCTCCATAAAGCAATCTCTATATGAAGAAATGCATTCAAAATGTGACTTGAATTGAGGGAGTCAAACCGCACTAGCTTAAACGTCTACCTATGAAATAAATAAATAAATAATCAAACTAGGAAATATTCCCCAATGGGTCAGTACGAAACAATCAATTTTTTTTTTCGATACGAGATAAGATTTTGAGTGATGTCAGACCCTGCTGATCCATCACCCAATCACGTCCTTTCGGATGAGGACAAGAAACTCCCGATGTGAAGAGAGAGCTTCAAGGTTCATCGTATGCCCGAGTCTAGCCACCAAATCCGCAACTTAATTCACTTCACAAAAGACATGCCGGCAGGTGGATTCCTCGAAGCATTGTAGAAGGTGCTGAGCATCCGAGACGATCATCTCAATCTCCCAAGGAAAGCGCCACACACCAGAGACTAAATTGATCATCTCAATCTCCCAGGAACAGCGCCACAATCAAATTTTAAAACTAAATAAATTACATTTTCGGCCGTCAATTTTTTTCCTTTATTTAAATCCTAAACTTTTAAATTGGATCATTATAATCTATGCTTTTTTGTTCATTTTTTCATTTTAAATTTTTCTATCATACTTCCTGTCAAAATATAGGTCGATTTTTTTTTGACATTTCTTTCGATATCATTCACAGCCACAAAAATTAATGCAATTGAAGACATTGTAAAAAATGCAATCCTAAACTAACCCAAAGGGCCAAAGACATGTCAAAAAACACAAAAGGATTAACCCAATTTCATGTTAAAATATCAGTGTCAACCAAGCACCTTTTAACCCATTAAAGGAGGAAGCTACAAATGAGATTAAATCTGCTAATAAATACCCATAAGTAAAAAAATTCTGGGTCACAACCAAACAAATATTTTACACAATTTTACATTCAACAAACATGCAAAAACTATAACAAATTATGTGAATGAAATGTTTCTTCCCACCAATACGGATCAATCGCGGGTGATCTTTTCCCAGCTATCACATAAAGCTTCATCTGTTCATATCTGAACATAAGATGAACTGAATGTGGGAGGTCGGCGCTGGTTGAGTAGCTTGAATTTGAAGCCATGTTCAACCCAAGTTCAGATCCAAAACAAACCCAATCCAATTCATTCAATACGAGAAACGAAAACGGCCAACTACAACTTCAACTTGATCTTCTCAGCCCAGCTGAAGATCCCTGAGTAAACCCTGTCACCACCCAGGTCTTCCCCGGTTCCCCCGGCTGCTACCCTCATGATATCCTCTATCAAGGCAAAGTTCCCCATGATGTCGACATGGGCTCCACTCTGGGTCCCACGACCCTCGAGGAGATTAGCTGGAGGGGCATGATCGTACTCTCTATTGTAGGTTCGAATGCCAGAAGGGTTGAACCTGGTCTTTCCGCGCCACCCCTTGGCACACATGTAACCTGAGCTCAAGACTGGGACGGTCTCATCACCATCTACAATGAAAACTCCATCTTGAAGGCATTCCCCATCTGCAGAGATGTTGATCTGGAAAGGGATGCTGCAGTCCAGAGACGGGGCTACGCTATACACATACGCGCGCTCTGTGGGGATTCCGACTCCATATAGAGAGAAAATTTCCATGTCAGGAGCATTTGGCAACCTGGAGAAAGAACAAACGCACAACAAAAAATAGGATGAAAAAAGAAGTTAGTGACAATCCATATGATCCAATTTTGAGGACTATGCATTTGCAGTGGTTTGTGAGAGTGACCGCTCCTTTCTCAAGAAAAAGAGAGTGACTAGAACAGATACTTTGCTCATTCTTTAGGCATACGTATTGCAGTAAACTGTAAACATATGGATGATCAGTCCTAAAATAGATGATTTATTACCGCAAAGCAGTCACCCAAAAAAAACACAATGGAAGGTGAAATCCGGGCTCAAAATTATGTCTTTCCATCTCCTAAAGACTGGATGCATGGGATAGATAAAACCTCTCAAGTTATAATAACATAAAGAAAACAACGAAAGCTGAACAATACAAAGCATTAGAAATTAAGTATCCTTGCAAGAAAACAACAATGGATATTCAAGACTCTGATCATTCAGAGAGGAATGTTTTCACTAACCATTTTAATTTAATCAATTGTTCTTCATGCTATGTACTTATGCAGCAGCATAAAGCACAGAGAATACATAATCCTGAATTTCCAAGCCTAGCAGCAGTTTCCCGGGGGAAATGCATACTTGTAATAAACTTACTTCAGATCATGATTAATAGAAAACATAAAACAAAAAGGATGAGTGCTTACTTTGTTTCCAAAGGGTTTGACCAATACTTGTAGTGCTCGTATTTTGGGTCATCCAAATCATCTGCTATACCATATGAATAATGAAAATCTCCACGTGCCATCATTTTTGGAGCAACAAAATGAAGTAAATCCAAAAGGTCTCCAGCAGTAAAAACTTTGAAATCTTCGACAGCTTCAACACCTTCAACTCCCATTTCAAGGTACTCCGTCCAAACATCTCGGCAACTACTGTTTGCAGCATTTATCCCCTTATAAGCACCCTACAAACACGCAAAGAAACAAATGTGAAAAAGAGAAGTATCAAAGGTTCCCATGGGAAAAAGCAACAGGATATAACTAAATCTGCTATCTCAAAAAGACTATTGAGTTGGAAAATCCATTTCTAAACATCAGAAGTGGGAAATTTCAAATTGGGTATTAATCAGATTATCTGAACTAAAGCCCTGAATCGGAAGAAACAAAAAGTGGTTTGTACTAAGTAGAAGCACATCCAATTTCAATTAGAGCCTTCTGCTAGCTTGCCACTCATCTCTTCCTACAATAAATTGATACACATGTTTATATAGAATCTTAGTCATGGATATTCTTATCAATGAAAGAAGATGCGTGTAAGGATTCTGACTGGACTGCTTGAAAGCATGGAGTGATGAAAATACACACAAGATTACTTCTGCAATCTATGCGTGTAAGGGTTCCAGGCCACGGCAAATAATAATACCTTGAAATCTATCCTCTCTATCACAGATGGAGGTGCTTCTGCAATCTCTTTACTGAATGATATGATCCTTCCATAATTAGCCAGTTCACGCTTTTTGCCATTAACACGGGATTCATCTTCATTACACTGGGTATCTTGAGCATCACAGGTTTGTTGCTTCTTGTTGCTACAACTGTAGCCTTCTTCAGGTGACCAGTCCAGACCACCCCATATCGTATCCCCACCTCTAGGTAACATGGACATTGTTGAATCCCAAGTACGAGTCATCCTCATCACATGCTGCAGTGTCTGAAAACGGAAAAATTCATTGTTCAACATACCAGGTGCAAGGGCCCTGCATAATTTCAAATACAAGAAACCAGGAAATTTGTTAAATACCACAAATTAAATTCTACTATAGAATAAAACAAAATAAAAAAATCAATGTCTTTACAAAGAAGAAATGACAGCAACATACCTGGCAACTGCAACGTCTTTAGCTTCAGCTGAGAAAAGTCCAGGAACAGATTTTGGAACACCTAGAAAAGGCCCACCAATGTTCATCACTGCTTTAATGTGATTAGCACACCAGTCTGGACCACCCCCACCACCCATTGGAGCTGGGGCCTCAACCCATTTCATAAAATGCAGGAAGTACAAAACACCCATTGAATGTGGAACAACAACTGCCTTCTTCCCACCATTTGTAGCAACCATAAGTTCAATGTTACTTTTTATCCTGCTCAATGTTTGGTCTCTCACCTATTGAACATGGATTTGTCAGAAACTGAATCCATATTCCTCAAATCCCCAAAGGGACAAATATTAGCAAAATCAATATGGCTAGGTAATGCACTGTTCAGTATAAGAAGTACACCTCAGTATTCTGGAAGGAGAGTCTCCAATCATAGGAAGCCATATACAAGTTCTTCTCCTCATAACCAATACGTGCCAAATTAGCAATTAGCACTGCCCAAACAAAATAGCCCAGGGCAAAGTAATCTGCCGCAACAAGTCCACTGACTGCTCTCACCCTTATATTAGGAGGATCTAATCCAGATTCATTGTCCAGTGACATGTGCTCTACCCAGCAAGAAGGTCTGAATAAGATATTGAACCAGCAGCTTCAGTGTTTTTAAACGTTGAATGAGCCACTAACTCATAAGTTTAAAGTGTTAGCAATTGCTATAAATTTGTTAAAAGATTCAACTCAACTTCAAACCATTCTTGCACGAAACATAAGAAGCTCGCATCCTTGCACCTAGGGGCCTCCAAGCATGCACTTCATGAACTAACCAACACAAACCATCTTGTAAATGTCTCCTAATGACTTTATTTTCTTGGTGGATGATTGTGACTAAATAGCATAATGCATGATGTCAAAATGTATTTAAAAAATAAAAGAGTTTGGTACAAGCACTTTTGTAAGTCATGTGCCTTTTGCCTATCACCTTGTGTGGTTGTGCTTAGGCAATTAACCCCTAATCCCTGTTTTGTGCCTCATATTTTTTTCCCCACTAATTGTACTATCCTCAAACATTCTAGTAGCACAGATCCTGGTCAACTTAGGAGAGTGTATAAAAAGGGAGAAAATAGAGAAAGAATGAAGAAGTGGGCAGATATGGTCAAGATATTGAGGCAAGAATGCCAGATTAAGGAGCCTAAATATGGGTTCACAACAGAGCTCGGGTACAACCATGTTTTCAGAGCTAGTAAGTAATCAAGTAGAAGGAAAAACAGAAAGAGAAGATGTCCAGCCATCATCATTAAGATGATATCAAACATATTAAGGACTTAAGGTGAAGGATAAATAGAAACAAGTTTAATAAAATCACGAGAGGCAAAAATGATACAGCATCTCAATCTTGAAAAAACAAGAAAGAGGATAAGCTGAATTGGTTTTGCTTCCTCGACATCCTTTGCAACACAAACAAAATCAATAAAATTACGAGGCAAAAATGAGACAGCATCTCAATCTTGGAAAAACAAGAAAGAGGATAAGCTGAATTGGTTTTGCTTCCTCAACGTCCTTTCGAACATTATAAAGCTTTGATAATAATAATAATAAAAAGGAATAAAAGCAAGATAAGTTGCCAGGCATCAAGATGATTAATGGCTAGAATACATAGCTATCCGAATTAGTGCACTTTAGCCCACATCTAAATTTTAGTCAACAAACAAAAGCTACAAGCAACTCGACCTTCAACTTGAATATTCCATGAGCTCTGACTTACTAATCCTGAACAAATATGTTTTTTCAAAACCAAAATCAAAGCCAAAGCCTTCAACTAAAGGATGATATAGAAAGGCTTATTTCATTTGCTTCCCTTGATACTTCATTCCCTAAGCAATGTCTGGCCTCTTAGGTAGACACACAGTATTTTAAGCAAAACACCAGCAAATTAGTAGCAAATTATACTTGGCAGACTCTTAATTGTTTTAAAAAATGCTTATTTCGAAGAGAGAGACATTTACACTATGAATTCACGGATCAACCATAGCTCCCCCAATCCCCAAATAGCAAACTCTTAATTGTTTTAAAAAATGATTTGTTGCAACTAATATAGACTAATTTTCAAATTCGAAGAGAGACATTTACACTATGAATTCCCGGGTCAACCATAGCTCTCCCAAACCCCAATCCCCAAATAGCAAACTCTTAATTGTTTAAAAAAAATGCTTTGTTGCAACTAATATAGACAAATTTTCAACTTATTTTGTTATCCATACATACTCTATGTCCTTAACTCCAACACCTAACAACCAACTTATATGCATAGAAAACCTCAAAATCAATAAACCAAATAAATTCATCACAACAAACAACTGTAAAATAGATTCCCCTCTAAAATAATATAAATTCAAATAACATCAAGTTCAGCAAAGAGTGAATAACAACTCAATTTCAACAATGATATAAGACGAAAAAAATCTTCTACTACTAACATTACCTTTTATACAGCTCGCCAAATGTCCCACCCCAGAGACGCTTTCGAAACAGGCCCTCAGCGCACTGGTGACCCTCCCAAAGTTCAAGACCACCCGTGACAATGCCCGGGACAAAGACCACTGGGTGTACCGCACGCAATCCCTCCTTGCGAAGTTTCTCACCTGGTGGGTCTGGTAGTGGACCATTGATCACCTCAGTCACATACTGTGGCAGTGACGAAGGCATTGCATGGTAAAGGAACAGAAGCAGCCACCACATCACACAGATAAATCCAATCAGCCAGCAGCAGGTGTCAATACATGACCACTTCTTAGCCTGGTTCCCTTCTTTGTTTTCGCTAGTTTTCTTCTTCGTCCTGCTATCTGTTTTCTCTTGCTTGTCTTGCTTAGATTCATCATCTTCATCACTTGTTGCTTCAGGTTGATCAGATGGTGGAGATTGCTCTGGTACTTGTCTCCTTTGCCTTATATTGCGCATCTTTTTTTACAACTGTTTTTTGATAATTTTATGTGTATACAAGCTCAAGGAAATGGAATGGTGTTGATTAAAGAAAGATATGTTTATGAAATTGCACGTCAATGCCACACTGGAAATTGAGGAAAGGGCACATGTGTACTTCAAATGATCAACGCTGCTTTAGAGAATAATGAAGCAAACACCATAGCATCCTGTGAGCCATAATATCAGAGAATCATCAGGAGTCAAACCAGTAAACTTATGCAAATTAAGGTGTTGATAACAATGAAGTACAATGAAATATCAGAGCAAAGCCACAGATGCTTTAATTTCATATCCGTTTTGAAGTGAAAGATGCAGCAAAGAACTGCCCAACAAGTTAATAACACTTCCTTTTTCAAATCCAAATTGTCAAAGAACAATCATAAGTCCCCCCACCCCACCAAATATTTCAATTTTTGAACATTTGGAATTGTTTCCCTGAAGATCTAGTTATAAATACATTTCCATATTAGGATGGTATTTTACCTTGAGATTCTTGTATATGTTTATGATGGAAAAGGAAAGCGGACATATTATGACTGACATTTTTTCTTTTAGCAAACATGTCAAACCAAACAAAACAACCAAATGCATTCACAAACAGAGTTTCAACGCCTTACTTCAGGTTTCAATTTTTAGGACTCCCCAGGTGGTACGTATTTGATATTCTGACGGTTGCAGAAAGTGACAAGAGCAGAACATAATGCATTTCCAAGTCAAGATGATGACAATCTCAACAAAAACACCTTACAGAAATGACACAAATCACATAAACTGCAATACAAAAAGAACCAAAAAAAGAATAAAATCAAATGATTAACCAGGACATTCTATATTGCCTTTTTACCCTGTCGGTTTCGAAATCGTCGAGAAATGTCTAAAGAGACGTTCACAAGCAAGTGAGTGTAGATACGTAGAAAACACTACTCCTCGCACCTAAACCGTTACGAAATTAGCACCGCATAAAAAACATTAAATGCAAACTAATAAACAATCGCAATCACGCATTGAACCGCAGTTCAGTCTACACACATCGAAATCTAAACCGACGGCAAAACGAAATTGCAATCCGATGCCCAAAAACAACGGCACAGGCAACAGTATCACGCCTTAGGGTTTTGGAATAAAGAATCAAGCCGAAACGAAAGAGAAGGCGAAGAACGAGATCTGAAAGAGCTGCTCACCCGGAGGAAAACAGAATCGAAGGGCGTCGGAATCAGAAACAAAGCCAATCAGAAGAAGATTGTGAAATTGTGAGCTTCGTCAACGATGCCTGTGGATTCCGAGATTCGACGAGACAGGGAGAGAGGAAATAGAGGGAGGAGAGTGGAGTGAGGAATGGAGGAGGGAACCTTGCAGAGGAATGGAGGGAGGGAGGCGGTGAAGGGCGGATGGGACTTTCTGGTAGTTGAGATGAGGGGGGAAGATGTGTTAATGGTTATGGCTACAGGAGAGCTTCCATGAGAATACGACAATTTACATATATTCGGTTTGGTGCCCAAATGTTATCTAAATTTTAAAATTCGTCAACAAATTCACAGATATTATTGAAATCGGTTTTACTAATCCCACAAGTATAGGTTAAGCACAGGCCCTACCGGGCAAAATATAAATTAAAATAAAATATTTATATAATTAATAGAAATTAAGGCCCTTAATAAAATATTTATATAATAAAAAAAAATAAGAGGCCACTTTCTAGATTTAAACTTACAACCGCATGGTATAATACCCGTAAATCTACTAATTGGGCTATTTAGATTGTTTGTTTATGATATATTACTAATATAATAAATTACTTATTATGAGTCTCTAAGATTTACGGACCTAAACCGTCGCCCCTCTCGCCCACCCCCATGGGCTAGGCCTGGTTAAGCATATATAAAAAATAGTAATAAATCAAATCTACTCATATACCACATTGCTGTGATTGACCGATACATATCTTTTAAATTAATTAATAATTGTTATAAAAAAAACTTAGCATATACATTAGAAAAACTCAGCATATACCTATTGACCCACTGGACCTGTCTGGTGCGTCGAATTCTTACATGATAAAAAAAAAAATAGGTAGTATATTAGAAAGACGGTACTATTAAAATTTGAGTTGATCTATATAGAATTGTTAAATTAATGAAATTTTATTTATTTTATGCTTCATAAACTTAAAAAAAGTGGCACACAATACATTTAAGAGGTAACAAAATAAATTAAAATAAATAGTTTGATAAAAATAAAATTTTTTTTTTTATAATTTATTAGTAACAATTATGAAGTTGTAAAAGAAAAAATAAAAATTAATAATTTATATAGTTCTTATTATTCTAATAAAATGTGCATAAATAGTCAAAAACTTTAAAAAAAAATTGAAAAAAGAGAGGTGAACATTTGTACAAACCTTTCTTGGAAATGATTAAAGATTACTCCCTCCGTAACGAAATAATTGGCATTTTGACCACTTTTTCTTGTAACAAAATATTTGTCTCTTTGAACCTAATTAATGACAAAAATTTTTAATTTTATCAATTCATCTCATTAATTGTATTTGATTTCCAAGAAATTCTATTAATACTCCAACTTCCCATACTATTCTTTTTTTCCATTGATCCATTTTTTTTTCTACATTATTTATTTGCTTAATTTTTAATTATCCTACTTTTTTTTTTTTGTGCAATGGCTAGAAGCGGGAGGTCGGTGCGACCATTGTACATATGGTCATTGGCTCATTGTGCAATATGATCATTGCGACCAGGTATATTTGTAGGAAAAAAAAATTGGTCGCAACGACCAATTAATATTTGGTCGTTGAGACCAAGTGGTGCTGTGCTAAACGGAAATTTTACCGTGCGCTAAACGGAAATCGTGTATAAATATTTTATTGTATTGATGACTCCGTCAATAAGTTTATTCGCACTATAAATGCATATTTCTCCACATGACGAGTGGGTGGATGAGCCATTAGTGGATCATCTTCAAGTTGATCTTTGGCTTCTTGTAGGGACTTCTATTTATGTCTCGAACAAATGATCGAGTAGATGGGGTGTTTCAATTACTCCGATACATCCCTTTTGAAAAATGTAGATAAGAGTGGAACCCAATGCATTTAAATTGAGTACTGTACGTGATATACAAATTCTTGGTATGGAGACTAGTACGAGATTTTGACTCGAAACGAATCTGCGACGACTCTTCAGAAACAACGAAATGAATTACCCCCGTTACAGAATGATATGTGTTTATTTTTCTATGTCTTGTTTTTATATGTGTTACTTGTAATATTGTTATATGCTTGTATCGTATGTGTATGTGATGATTATACATATAACATATACTATATATATACTATGTTATATATGGATGCATGGTTGTAGTTAGATCCGACTGAGTTGTATTGAGTCGAGAAATCGACTTGATCCTCAAACAGGTCTAATGGACAATAGTACGTGGAGTATATAGTATATACTATACTCCGTACAGTATATAATAGATATTGAGTCAGGTGTACCCATCCCTTATTGTGTTAAATGTTAACAGATCTGAGCCATTGATTGAACGAAATGAGTGGTTGAGATTATTTGGTAATTTTGGCTTTTTTTAATTAAAAATTAATGGGATCCATCTCTTTCTTTGCTCACTTGCTGAATTACGTGCGTGCGTGTTGTACTCCTTTTTGTTGTAGCGTAACGTTTTTTTTGGTGGGGTAACATTGTTTTTTTTATGTAGTGCACTGTTTGAACTATTCGATAAGATGATATTAATTATTCGCTAACTTATACTCCCTCCGTTCGGCAAAACTTGTCGTTTACTATTCATGCACGCTTTTTTAGAACGATAAAAACTATATAAAATATTCATTTTTTTATAAATTTTTTTTAACAAGTTTGTACTTATTAATAATAACTACGAAGTTGTTAACAAAATTATTAAAAAAATAGATATTTTATATAGTTTTTATCTCCTAAAAAAGCGTGCATGAATAGTAAAGTGTCAAGTTTTTCCGAACGGAGGTAGTAGTTATTATTCGTGTGTAAAGAGGAGTTATCGTGTAGATATATAATAGCAAAAGGTTTGGTCAATTTTGCAGCTATTCGCTAGGTTAATAGTAATTATTCGCTAAATTGTTATTATTATTCGTCTGTAAAGAGTACTAGTACAATTCCCGCGCCATGGCGCGGTTTTTAAAACTAAAATATTAATAATATATATAAATATATTATAAAATACTAATAAAAGTTAAGAAAAAAAAAACCTTAGCATAAATGTATCTTATAATTCTGAAATAATTTTTTTTATATCTCGTCTAAAGTATAATACATAAATGTAGATATTTTAAATCACCCAGTAATAATAATATCAATATCATTGTAACTTTTTTATAAATTTTAAAATCTGAATCATGCATTTAAATGTGATGTGTCACAACTAATAATTATATTCAATGTTTTGAATTAAGCTCAATAGTTAGTACATAAATGTGAGTTAAGCCTAATGGTTATATTAGATTGAATTCAATGTTTTGAATTAAGCCCAATTGTTAGTAAATATGTTAAGAATAAAAGAGAATGGAGGATTAAAAAAAATTAATGGAAAAAAAGAGAAAAGGAGAAATAAAAAAATGAAGGAAAAAAACATAATTGGTCAATATTCCTAAAAATCCTCTAAGATTGACACGTAAGCAAAGTCTTCTAAATTAAGGTTATATATAGATATAGATTGTTAGTAAATATGTTAAGAATAAAAGAGAATGGAGGATTAAAAAAAAATTAATGGAAAAAAGAGAAAAGGAGAAATAAAAAAATGAAAGAAAAAAACATAATTGGTCAATATTCCTAAAAATCCTCTAAGATTGACACGTAAGCAAAGTCTTCTAAATTAAGGTTATATATAGATATATAGATTGCTAGTAAATATGTTAAGAATAAAAGAGAATGGAGGATTAAAAAAAATTAATGGAAAAAAAGAGAAAAGGAGAAATAAAAAAATGAAGGAAAAAAACATAATTGGTCAATATTTCTAAAAATCCTCTAAGATTGACACGTAAGCATCGTCTTCTAAATTAAGGTTATATATAGATTGTTAGTAAATATGTTAAGAATAAAAGAGAATGGAGGATTAAAAAAAATTAATGGAAAAAAAGAGAAAAGGAGAAATAAAATAATGAAGGAAAAAAAACATAATTGGTCAATATTCCTAAAAATCCTCTAAGATTGACACGTAAGCAAATTCTTCTAAATTAAGGTTATATATAGAATATAGATTAACAAAAAGGTTTGGTCAAGTTGTGTAATTAAATATAAAAAAAAAAATAAGTGTGGGTGGGGGATTATTTCAAACTTAAAAGTGGAGTGTAGTACTTTCTCTCCAGTGTACTTAGTGTGTTTTTTTTCCCGGTTGATTCGGGTATTATGTTAACTTGTGGTTTACAATGTAAAATAATATAGTGTAAAATAATATGTATTTTTTTTCTGCCATTTGCTTCGTATACTTTCTTCTCTGTCATTTGCTGTATGTAATTTCCTTTATGTCATTTGGTTCTGTCATTTGTTTATGGTTGTACATAATCGTTAGTCTATCTACCGGTTTTTCCGATTTCTCGGTTTATTTAAACTTGTCCAAATAATCGAATTAATTTCAATATATATATATATATAGGGTGTAAATGTTGGACATGTAAAAGAAATCCAAAATTACTAAAATAATTTTATCGGCTAGGTTCATTTGATCCAACTGAACTTTTACTATATAAAATAATAATAATAATTAAATATATATATATACACGGTGTAAATGTTGGACACGTAAAAGAAATCCAAAATTACTAAAATAATTTTATTAGACACTTTTTTGAACTAACCTAGTTTTTTTTTTATCAACAGGTTGATAAAGGTAATATGTGGTGGTTAATAGTTTATGAGTTCAAATTCTTTTTTTTCTAGTTCTATTATAATGATTTAAGTGTTTATAAACGGAAAAAAAAAATTGTTAAGACACTTAACCCCAACCCGATCCAGACTAGTGTTTGTTGTCCACAAAAACTAATGGTTTAGGGTGACCACGAAAATAAAAACTAGTTTCTAGAAGTGGAAGCTTGAAGAAACTAGTAGTATGGTATATTGTATCGACCTTATCTCTAATGTGTAGTTACAAAATATTCATCGCCCATTATCTTAATTCCTCTATTTTTCATGTGGAACCGGGCTGGGCCTATTTTGTATCTACCGGCACAAGGCCCAAGTGTGATCCAATGGGCCTATAAAGCATGACCCAGACTTAACACCGGGCTTAGCTTGTCCGTCACTTTTACATCGACATCAAAGGTCGATATATTCCCATGCAAAATACCGCTACTACTAGTATCTTTATAGCCACAAGTTAACAATGGCATTAATTAGTGTCGAAATTAGCATCGAAATTACATTCGAAGGGTGTGTTTGGATTCCAAATGCATTATGCTTATAATGCAAAATAATAAGGCGGTGTTTGGTTATCACAATTTTTAAGGTGTTTAAATTAGGGTGTTTTTGTATTCCACAATGTATTAATTATAATACAATTATTTTATTTCTTTTTATGTGATTATTTGGTTAAATTACGGTTTTACCTCGGTTTTTACGAGATTATTATTTTTAAAATCAAACGCTCACATAAAACAAGGTAAAATAATTGCATTATAATTAAAATGCAATGGAATCCAAACACACCCGAAATATGTTGGGGGAAATTAGCATCGAAATTACATTCGAAGGGTGTGTTTGGATTCCAAATGCATTATGCTTATAATGCAAAATAATAAGGCGGTGTTTGGTTATCACAATTTTTAAGGTGTTTAAATTAGGGTGTTTTTGTATTCCACAATGTATTAATTATAATACAATTATTTTATTTCTTTTTATGTGATTATTTGGTTAAATTACGGTTTTACCTCGGTTTTTACGAGATTATTATTTTTAAAATCAAACGCTCACATAAAACAAGGTAAAATAATTGCATTATAATTAAAATGCAATGGAATCCAAACACACCCGAAATATGTTGGGGGAAATTCGAGGGTGTTGGTCATGCTGATACCCTCTAAATATTTCGTCATAGTTTTTTAGGGTATTGGTCACAATTTTTGTTAAATAACGATGGGTAATATACGACGTGGGGGGAGGGGGGGCACGCACGCCAAGCGTACAGATGCGCCAACCAAGCCGAGCACACAAGCCGAGTGGGGTTCCATCCTAAAACCAATTGGTGTTAGGTGAGTTAACCCACCCACTTATGTACAAGGCTTAGATTCACTTTTTAATCAATGTGAGATCTATCCCACAACTTCAATTTATACTCTCAACACACCCCCTTCAAGTGCAATTGCCTGGCCACGCATTATTGCCAGTTGCACTTGACGACTTAAACCTTAAGGTCGACCAGCCAATTAGACCAGGAACTCAAACCACACCGCACTTAGTCGAACCTCGGCTTTGATACCATGTTAAATAACAATGGGTAATATACGACGTGGGGGGGGGGGGGGGGCACGCACGCCGAATGCACACACGCGCCAACCAAGCCGAGCACACAAGCCGAGTGGGGTTCCATCCTAAAACCAATTGGTGTTAAGTGGGGACCGTGGGGTAACCCACCCACTTATGTATAAGGCTTGGATTCACTTTTTAATCAATGTGGGATCTATCCCACAACTTCAATTTATACTCTCAATTGTTTTCTTTGAGCTTTTTCAGGAAAGTCGGTGTTGATTAAACTTTTGTTGACACCAGAAGTCGAAAAATATACTACAGTATGTATTTGACAATATCATACCATTTGAATCACTCAATAGGTAAAAAGCAAATAGTGATGAATTGAATGGGATGTGACTTTTGAGTGATGATTTTTTTTAGGAATTGTTATTTCCACCCTAAAATTTTAGTATTTACATCCAAAATTTAAGTTGTTGTTTTTTTTTTAATAAACCCTACGCCTTTTGAGTCACAGGTATGTGACTCAAGAGGCGCATCTATTTTTTTCTATATACATACCTGTCCCTCTTGAGTCACACGCCTATGACTCAAGAGGCGTAGAGTTTATTGTTTTTTAAAAAAAAAACTTGGATTTTTAGGTGTAAATAACTTTTGTGGGTGTAAATAGTAACTTTTGTAGGGTTTATTTTTCCACCTACATCCTACGTACCCACCATCCAAACCGTCTCCCACCATCCATCAAATATACTCCCTCCGTTTAAATTTATTTGTCATTTGTCTAGTGCACGTACGTTTTTTAAGGAGATAAAAACTATATAAAATATATTTTTTAATTATTATTTTTTATATAATTTCATACATATAAGTAGTAAGTATAAGATTATGAAAAAAATTTAATTAAAAAAATTATATTTTATAGAGTTTTTAGCTTTTTAAAAAGAATGCTGAAAAGTCAAACGACAAATAATTTCAAACAGAGGGAGTATAATATAGTATATGTTTTAATTTATTTTCATGAAAAAAAAACAAGTATAACAACTTTTTTTTTATAACCCCAAAGATAATCAATCTTCCTCTTTTCCATTTTTCAAAAAATAAAAATTTGTTTGTAATGTTTTTCAATTTCTTATTGTTTGTAATATTCAAAATATGTTTTTTTAATCTCTAAGTTGACTAATTTAGGAATTATCTTGTAAGACTTAATGTTATTTAAAATTTATTGTTTTATGAGAATTTCATTTTATTATTTTCGAATGTACATTATATGATAATTTATCTTTTGCATTAGAAGAAAATGAGTACAATCAAATGATGAAATTTCATTCACATTGCATCAATCTTAGTCACTCACATACTGGACAATGGATGACGTTGTTCGTGAGAGATGGGTCGGATCGGATGAGATCATTGTCTATTCATGATCAGTCACTGAGTCAGAATTTATCGAAAGAAGACGAACTTTTATACAAATGGTTGATTATCTTTTAGATAGATTTTATTTATAGTACGTTTAGTAAACCAAAATTATGATATTTTAGATTAAACGATGATATTTTAGTTTAAGATAGACAACGTTGTATAGTTCAAAACACAATGTTTTTTTTTTGTTAAAACGGTGGTGTTTTAATTTAAAATTGTATCATTATTTGTTATATATATTTTTTCTTTAAACGAAAAAAACGATGTCGTTTTAATCGATAACAACATTCTTTTTCGTCTAATATATCGTTTCAAACCCACAAAGTCAATATGCAACTTGTTATTCTCTTAGCATGCAATAACATGTAACAAGATATACAAACTTTAAACTCACATAATTTCTTATATAATTATCGACTTTAGTAATATAAGCTCTTATTTTGAAGCTCTTTAGTTGAATTATATTGCAAAAATATCAAATTAAGTAAAATATAAAAGAATCTTGATTTATTAAAAGACATTTGAAATAATTAATCTGTGTTTATATTAATTTTCAAACAATCAATCAGATTTAAGCTTATAATATATCAAAACGAAGCTATCGACGCGTAGAACAAATATAAATTAATCTACCATCGGTCTAAATGGTGTTTCTAGATCGGTCAATAGAGACTAGGCAAAAGTCAAGGCTAGGTATATATAAATGAGAGGACAAAAATGATGTGAAGGAAACAAACAATGTAAAACTTGCGGTTGGGGTCTCTCGAAAATGTAATATATATATAAGCTACTTGCTTACTTACCAATGAATGCAATGCGCGTTAATTAGTAGCATTACTCAGACAATTCAAACAACGAGATTGGAAATTTTGCGCATCCGAAAGAGAACAAAAGTTAGAGAACAACGCAGTAAACAATTAAATATATTTTGGTTGGTAAAGAGAAAATTTAATGCTAAAAACAAAGGTCAAGATGGTACCAAGCACAAGTAATTAATAGTGCAAAATAAAGGTCAAGAAGATGGCATTACCCCACAATGATAAGTCAATGGAATGTGTTGAATTTTTTTTATAAAAAAATATTTAAAATATTATTTAAAAAAATAAATTTAATATTTATTACTAATAACTATTTATATTTTTAAATTTTTTAATATTTATATATATATTTTTTAACTCTTTAAATTATCGATTTAAAAATCAACGGTTAAGATTTTATTTTTTCCTTTACACCACAAACAAATCCTCCATTTTTTTTCTTTATTATTATTATTATTATTATTATTATATATAACTTTAATTTAGAAGACTTTGTTTACGTGTCAACCTTAGAGTAGTTTTAGGAATATTGACCAATTATTTTTTTCCCTTCATTTTTTTTATTTCTCCTTTTTCTCTTTTTTCCATTAACAATCTATCTATATATAACTTTAATTCAGAAGACTTTGCTTACGTGTCAACCTTAGAGTAGTTTTAGGAATATTGACCAATTAATTTTTTTCCTTCATTTTTTTTATTTCTCCTTTTTCTCTTTTTTCCATTAACAATCTATATCTATACATAACTTTAATTCAGAAGACTTTGCTTATGTATCAACCTTAGAGTAGTTTTAGGAATATTGACCATTTTTTTTCCTTCATTTTTTTTTATTTCTCCTTTTTCTCTTTTTTCCATTAACAATTGGGCTTAATTCAAAACATTGAATTCAATTTAATATAGCTACTGGGCTTAACTCTAATTTATTTCCTTTAATTATTTTTTTCTCCTTCTTTTTATCTTTTCAAATCAATTATATATTTTTACTATATATATTCTTAAAATAAAAGAGATTTAGCCTATATGATATCCCTACTTTTTTATCTCTTTAAATCAATCTATTTTTTCCTTTAATTTTTCTTCTTCTTCTTCCCTTTAAACCAATCACATTTCTTTTTTTATATATTTATATATTATAAATATTTATATATTATAAATATCTAATCTATGTATACTACATAATATATAAAAGCCTTTCTGGAATTTTTTTTCCAAAATATTCACGATTTACAAAATAATTATAAAAGTAAGCATCAATTGAAACTATTTGAAAACTACAGGGAAATTTAAAAAATAAAATACAATAAGGTAAATCATGGTTTTACCTTTTTATTTTTTATTTTTAAAAATGAATCCCCAATCCCCATTGCAGATTTGCAGGGAGAGAGGAGCGGGCCGGTGGGTGGTGGCGATGGCAGGATTGGCATCAAAGAAGAGGGAGGGAGAGAGGTGCGATGGCAGCGAAGGAAGGTGCGGTTGAGGTGGGTGGTGGCAATGACAGCAAAGGAAGATAGAGAGGAGGAGGGCGGTGGCGATGGAAGTGGTAGCGAAGGAAGGTCCGGGCCGGTGGGCGGTGGCGATGGCAGTGAAGGAAGATAGAGAGGAGGAAGGCGGTGGCCTTGCAACGAATAGGCGTCAAAGATGTCACCGCTCCACCACTTTCTCCACCGAGAACCGCCCCTGGATCTCCCTCCTCTGTCAATCCACCGCCTGGATCTCTGTAATGATCCTATATGGTATAAGGGGTACCTTGTATTGGGTATTAGTATCTCATGTATAAGTACTTAGAGGTTGTATTGAGTAAGGGCATCAATATAGAAATGAATCATTCTCCTATCAATTTCTCTCTTCTGTAACTCTCTCTTCCTCTCTACTTCTCACCTCTTTCCTTTCTATCTTTTCATCCCTTTCTCAATTCAACCTAGATCAGTAGCAATGGAGATGATCTTGACAAGAGTTGGCCTCTTGTAATAGCAGGGTCATAACAATCTCCTCCTCCGTCAATTCGCCACTTGGATCTCCACCGATAACCGCTTTGGTCCACCACTCATCCACCGCTCTCCCTTCGCCTGGATCTTCTCTCTCCTCTTTGCTACCATCGCCATTGCCCTCCTTTTCTCTGACCTCCTTTGCACCACCACCGCCCCTATCCCTTCGATTGACCCGCTCCTCTCTCCCCTGAAATAGGGATTTGTTTTTTTTTTTTTAAAAAGAAGGTAGAATCGCGGTTTGAAACTGCAGTTTACCTTATTATTATTATTTTTTAATTTCTTTAAAATTTTCAAAGAAAAACACGGTTTTCTGTTCTCCCTGACAATTTTGAACATTTTGAAAAATTGTTTCAATCGATGCCCATTTTTGTAATTATTTTTTAAATCGTGAATATTTCGAGAAAAAAAATCGCTTTTCTGATGATATGCCATAACTAATATCATTTTAGATAACTTTTATACCACATCACATTTTAAAAAAGTTACAATTATATTATTATTTTTACTAAGTGATTTAAATATCTATATTTATGTATTATATTTTTACATGATGTTTTTTTAAAAATAATTTTTTGAGATATTTATAAGATACATTTATGGTAAATATTTTAATGAATTTTATCTTAACTTTTATTAATATTTTTTATATTATCAAGATTTTAGTTTAAAAAACCGCGTCATGGCGCGGGAATTGTACTAGTTATTATTTATTGTGCAAAGAATAAGAAACTATATTAAGAAAGTATATTCGTAGAGTTTCTCTTCTAACTCATTTAGATAATGTATATTTTTTGTCAGATTGTTTTTTTTAGAGAAAAAATAAGAACTTAAAATCTACAAAGAGAGAGCACGAAAATTTTTAAAAATAAAGATTTTTTTAATGAAGATAAGCTTGTCAAATTTTAGGGGAATTTTCAGAACTAATATCCTAATCCAACCTCGAAGAAGAAGCAAGGAAGCAGAGTGATGAGATCTATTTCTTTGAAAGGGGGAGGAATGAGGATGTACTAATCCATAGTTTATTTTCGTTTTACCGGAAAAAGAAACAGTCAATTTATTTTCATTGCTACCAATTAGATATGTGAATCGGGTCATTTGGTCCGGGTTTGGATCCGGGTCATTCGGGTTGCGGGTAAATCGGGTTTCACCTATTAGTTATACTTTGACCATATTTAAACCATTCCGGAATGATTCAACTGGAAAGGAGTTGCGGGTAGTGCCCAAAGGTCCCCGGTTCAAATCCCGGATGATCGCTCTTTATTTACCAATTCAAGGTAAATCGGGTTTCGGATTAATCGGGTTTTTCCCGAGTTTGGATCGACCCATCGGGTCAAAAAACTCGGAACTTTTTGAAGACTTTTTTTTGAAATATATAGTAAAATAATATCAAAATTAAATTGTAATATAAATATGTCAAATTAAACTAAACAATAATATTATAATTATATTATATTATTATAATAATAATATTTTAAGCATTAAAAAAATCATATTTATACAAATAAGTCTTCTAAACATACTATAATTATAAAATATATATGTTATTTAATTTATGATTAACTTTAAATGAACACAATTCCATGACGAATCTGTGTGGGGTCAACCCGGTGCCTATGTGGCGTTTAGATAGTGCTTACTCACCGGGTCGATTTTGACCCAACGGGTTATCGAGTTCGGGCCAATTTCGGATTCTGGGTGTAAAATATTGGGTTCAAAACCCGTAAAATTACCGAACGTACGACTAGCCAATTAGAGATTTTTTTTTTTTTGGGGGGGGGGGGGGGAATTAGAGTTAATATCAAGTAAACTACATTGAAATTAAGCAGAAAATTTCGTGTGAATTTTCTATTTCAATTAAAATAAAATAAAAAAGAATGAACAAGCTAGGTTTCGTATTAATTTGATTTGAATGGATTGACTTCAAAATTCACATTGTCAAAGTCAGCTCAAATTCCTGAATCATCATCGACTCATTCGAGTAATTAATGTTATAAACTAACAAAAAAAGCTACCTCAAATTCCTAACTATATAATAAGCACTAGACATTAATTATAATCGATTAATCGACCTATCACCTATATATATATATAACTACAAATCAAACGCTGCAGATCCATCATCCATCAAAGTAGTATGGCACAAGAAGTAGCCGTAGAGATCAGCGTTTCACCTCAACCCACAACAACAACAACCAAGCTCGAAAAATGCATAGTTTTATTTTTCTTTGTTTTAACCCTCCCATTCTACCTCCTCTACGCTGCCGGCGCTTGGCTAATCTGCAACAAGAACGTCATCGGTGACTTCATTGAAGAAGCTCGGCGGACCCAACCCCCCGGTAGAGATCAGTGGTTCCCCATCTTAACCGTCTACCAAAGAGCTTTGCATAAGCTGAACAAAGCCGCCAAGTGAGTTATATTCATTCCCTTATCCTATCATCTAAGTGCTTTTTTTTTTGATTAGGTAAAAATTCGAGTTCAGACATACCTGTAACTCGAGGGCCGATTAAGTCGGTAGACGGAAACCGTCAATACAAATAGAACACAATCATCACAAAACAACATAGAAGAAAGAAGAGCTTGTTTAGTTGAACATGAGAAATAGGCTTCCTAGATGACTTCAATTCCTATGAATTCCATGAATTTAAATAAAATAATTATTTAAATCTCAAATTTTAGTTTTTTTCTAAAAAATTATATTTAAATAAAAATTTATTTTCCAATATATATCAATATGCCATTTTTACAACTTAGTGACGGTCACATATAGCCTCGTCACTTGATGACAATCCTGGCGACGGATATATATGAGGTCGTCACCCATAAATACTTCAAGGGACGTATGTATAGTGGTCGTTGACTTTCAAGCGACATATGCATAGTGGTCGCTTGAGACTAATTTTTTAAATATCGCTTATCGGGATCTTATTGGTTCGGGGTAAAAAGGATATATCGGGGATATATCGGATTGATCAAATTCACTAATAAATATTAAATTTATACTTCAAATTTTAAAAATACACATAAAAAATAATATTTAAATTGTAAAATTGTCAAATGAACTTGAAAAAATTAAAAATTTAAACCAACTTCATAAAGCTAGGGTGACCAGAGAGAATTACTATTGAAAAATTAAATTGTAATATTACCAAATTTAATTGTAAAATTAAATTTTACAATTAATTTTTAAATTGTAAAATTACCATACAAGTGCGGTAGGAGAGAATGGTTGTTAACTATTAGCTATCAAGTAGAGGCGGTCGGAAAAGATGTTGGAGCGGCCGGAGAAGAAAAAGACATGCGGTCGTATGCCAAAGTAGAGACTGAGAACATATGAGGCTGTCGGAGAAGAAATGACGAGGCCGCTGAATGCCTGAACAAGTGAGGTGCACACAACTTGAGAAGAGTCGGCGACCGAAGCAGAGACTGAACAGAGTTGAACAATCAAGCCTAGAGGCGGCCAACCGGCCAATCGGAAAAAAAGGAATCACCTCGCAAGCCCTAGTTGGTTTGGATCCAATGACCTCCTGCACTCGGGTTCTCGGGCATTCATGCTTTTCTTTTGCAATAATTCAAAAAAAAGAGGCGTCGTTTCAAGACAATGATATATCGGTCACCTCGATATATCAATGTTGACCTGATATATTTGTTTTGATACTCCGATACCGTAGGGTTCTAAATATTTGCGATATATCCGATATTTAGAGCACTGCTTGAGACACTAAATAGAGCCCCAAGATCATCTTTATTTCCAAAGGACAAGCCAAAAGTAGTCGCCTAAATGGAATTCCAGCGACGGGTTTACTACAGTGGTCGCCTGGGATCTCTAGGGATGGTGCACAAGGATGACAGTTCTGCGACGAAATTCCTTCGCTTGAGTGACAAGGCGATCAGAAACGTGTTCAGGCGACGGATTCAATCCGTCGCCAAAATGTAAAACTGGTGTAGTATAATGCAAAAAAAATATTATCCAGCATTTTTTTTAGCCCCGACCTCCTAATTTTTTTTAATGAATACAGGAAATATGCAAAGCTCCCAAATGCAATCCGCATCCGATTACTGATCATCTTTGTGCCGTGGCTGGTAGTGGGCTACATCGTCCCAAGTGTCAGGAAGAAGACCATTCCCTTCGAGCTGTGGAGATGGAGCCTGCTGGCCACCATGGGCGTGTACGGGTACAAACTGATAAGTTGGGCGACCCAATTGTTGTTGTACCACTTGCGCGGGAAATGGGAGTTGAGGAAGAAGAAGGACGTGGTGTATTTCGCCAAGGGAATGAGGCAGAGCGTCAACCACCTAGTGTTATGGGGGTCTCTACTACTGGCATGGGGCTTGCTCTTCCGGATGAAAGAGCCCCACGTGTTGCAACACCTGGGGACGGGGACCTCTGTGACAATGGCGGTGGGCGCGGTGCTCTGGGCGCTGAGAACCGCGCTGTCACTCATTTGGGAGGCGAACACCGTTTACCGGAGGTTCTGGGACAGGATTGTCAGCGCTGGGTGGCAGTTTTACTGCCTTTGCCTCATTTGTGTGTGGCGTTTTGAAAAACATGCTCAAGTTAGCCAGGTACGTACATCATTATGATTGTATATTTGACGGTTCGCAATCGACTTGTCAGCCACTCAAAGAGTCGGACCTGTCTGATCCTCGAATTCTTATCGATCTTATCAATTGTTTTTTTTTAAAAAAACGTTTATTCTGGGTTAGACCGATTACGAGAACCCAACACAAAAGCCTAGTGTTATTCCATCAGAAAACCAATTAATAATAGAATAAGTAGTTCACCAGCTTATATATACTAAGTTTAATTTATTTAGTTCATAGTTTCGATGTGGTACTGTTCACAATCAAGCAGCAGATCCCTTGTACAAGGGAGATGTTTATGTATACATTCAGCTAACCAATCTGATAGTGATAGCTAACTACCTAATTAACTGCTCTCTTAATTACATCAATATGATAGCTAACCAATCTGACCACTATACCCATTAACAGTTATCAACAATGAGGAAATCGAAGGCTCGTCCAGATCAACATGATCGGAAGAATGAAAAGGAAATTAGGGATTCGGAGAACAGGAGGAAAGCAAAGCGCATTTTGTGTATTTGCAAGGAAATTGCAACACTGTATGATATTAAGAAGATGAGCAAGTATTTCGTCTATCTTTCGAGGGCGTCTTCTAGAGAAGATGACGGCACCTCCGATGTCTTGGAGCAGTGCCAGAAGATCAATACCGGTTTTTATAAAATGTGAGGACTCATATATTCCCCATATATTCATATTCTATATATATATACACACACATAAATTAGCAACATATACATTATATATTCATTTTTGTTATGTGGTAAATTTATAGTTACATAACAGAGAAGGACCTGGGCGACACATTCAAATTGGAAGATGAAGATGCAAGCATCTTGTACTCTTTGTTGAAGGATGAATATTCGGATTTGTCGGACCAAATTTCCTATAAAGATTTTGAGAAGTACATGGTAAGTTTAAGTAATATATGTCTCCTTAGACTGATTGACTAAAATAAGGAGTCAAATCCTCTCCTTGTCCAGTTGTCTCCCTCCTCCATCCCCCTCACACACTATCAATTAAAAATAAAAGTAAATTAAATTAAATATTAGAAGAAAAAAAATATAAAAAAGATGTGAGAAGGGATCGACATGATAAGGGAACAAAGGATTTGGATCTCTTAAAAAAAATCTCAGCTATAGAAATTTCTCCTTTTTTTCCATATAATTAATTTAACTATTTATCTAATTCATGCCCCAATTACATAACCTAAATCAATAAATCTAGTAGCATCTTTACAAAAATACCCTATGACTAAGGATACCGGTTAATTAGTACCGTTAATTTAATAGCTAGATTGACTAGTTATATTGGTTTGCGATTTCTAAAATTGGAATAATTGATGGACTATATTCATACATGATATATGGGAATAATAATACATGATATATGGGAATAATAATAACCAAGAGTATGTCACTATATTCACGCTTATATAAAATTCTTTTAATTCCATGACTTTTAACTAATTAATTTCACTTTCTCATTTCTCATTGGGTAAAACCTCAGTTCAAATCAAAATTGTTGCATAACTTTAATTTGTGAATCAAATTACACACATATATATATTTCCTTAGTGTTTGACCGACCATGATAAGTATATATGGATATATATGGTCAGGTAAAGGCTCACAAAAACTGCGTAGCACTAGGGCACACACTCTCGGATGCAAAAGAGGTGGTGAAGGTCTTAAACCAAGTCATGACTAGTATATTGGCCGCCATCGTCTTCATCGCCTGGCTACTTCTCACCAACATTGTCACAACCAAATTCCTCATGCTCATCGCGTCTCCTCCTATAGCAGCCACATTAGCGTTTGGCAACAGTACTAAGACGATATTTGAAGGCATAATATTCTCTTTCATCAACCATCCCTTCGATGTTGGTGATCGATGCATCATTGATAACATCGAGGTATATATATATTAGTACTAATTTCATAAATCATTAGTTCAATTCGAATCGTTTTCCCAGTTGCTAATTTGCAATATAATGTACATATATACCTACAGTTAGAGGTGAAGCATATGAGCGTGTTGTCGACAAAATTTATAGTAATCGAAACAAGAGAAGAAGCAGTGTACCCTAACTCGACTTTAGCTTCCACGCACATCATTAATCTCAAAGGGGAGCCGGAACCGATAGGGAGTGACCGTATTGAGTTAACTCTGGACTCCAAATATTCCAAGTCTATGTTAGATGCTTTGCTCAACAAAATAAACGAGTAAGACACTTTACTATATGTCTATATATGAGTATGATATCAATATTTTTACAGCATAAATCACTCATATATTCCTCTCAAATATTGTATATATAGGCATATTGTTACCGCGATCAACGAAGATGGATGTAACAAATACGAGAAGGCACCTACAATCATCATAAAGGAGATAAGGGATAGTGTGAAAATGGAGATTCGGTACGAACATGTGATGAGCATTCACGAAACGATGCACTCGCAGTGTCTAAGGAAGAGGGAGCAGAAGTCGGAATTGTTGATGCAACTCATGCAGTTTATAGAAGAAATCGAGTGGAGATATGAAAGAAGTGATTAAGCGGTCTTCCAAGAAGACAATTGATATAGTCATATAATACAATGTATGCAGATGAAGCATTCTTTCTGCTTGTGTTTTCACCTAAAAAAACAAATCAACCGACGTTAGACTCAACACATCAGCCTAACGGAGTTCTAACCTAAAAAACAAATTAGTAATTGGTAGAGTAACTTGTTAGGTTAGAGACTACTTTCTAGTCGCACCCGAAAGATGAGAATTTGGTGAAGGTGAGTTATGAAGCGCAACAATGGAGGAAATGGAGGGAAGAAGAAAGGAGAATGTGTTTCTGTGTATTTCTGTATGAATGAGCTTTACATTGCAATCCGACATTTATACTTGGACTAAACAATGAGAATGAGCTATGGGCTTAGGGACATGGGCCGAAGGCCCAACCCATATCTGTGTCTAGACTAACCACGGGTTCGGATGACCCGCCAATTCCAACACCCCCCGTCAAGCTGGAGCGGGTTCACAGACTCCAAGCTTGTGCAAAATTGAGGGGAAATTCGAACCAAGTAACGGTTTAGTCAAGACATCCGACAACTGATCCTTTGCTGCAACATGTTTGAGTGCGATCAGCCCCTCGAGTACCTTCTCTCGGACGAAGTGACAATCCAATTCGATGTGCTTCGTACGCTCGTGAAAAACTGGATTCCGAGCAATATGTATGGCTGCTTGATTGTCACACCTAACCGGGATAGGGGTGATGTTTGGAACACCCATCTCGGACAGTAATCTCGTGAGCCACGCAAGTTCAGTACACATTCTCCTGATGGATCTGTACTCGGCTTCGGCGGACGACAAGGAGAGGGTGGCCTGTTTCTTCGACTTCCAGGAGATCAGACTACCTCCTAAGAAGATGACATACCCACTCACAGATCGACGAGTCAAAGGACACGATGCCCAATCAGCGTCGCAGAAAGCTTGAAGATCAAAGCCTGATGAACTGGACAGGAACAGGGCTCGATTCTGGGTACTCTTCAGGTACCTCAACGTCCGGAAGGCAGCTTCAAGATGTTTTATGCGAGGCACCTTGAGGAACTGGCTCAGGAATTGCACCGCAAAACAAATATCCGGCCTTGTGTGGGTCAGGAAATTCAATTTCCCGATTAGCTTTCTATAATGGGAAGGATTCGAGATAGGCTCTCCCCCTTCAACAACCATCTTCGTATCCATTATCAGAGGGCTTGTTGCTGGGGAAGAATCCTCACAATCAAAATCCTTGAGAGTGTCGAGGATGAAGCGCTTTTGGCTAATGGAGATGCCTCCTTCAGTACGCAGGAATTCCATCCCTAGGAAGAGACTTAAGGGACCCAAGTCTTTGATGCGAAATTCACTGTCTAAAAAGGCTTTGATCAGGCTAATTTCATCGGTGTCGTTGCCTGTCAACAGGATGTCGTCCACATACACCGCTAAGTAAGTGGCAGCATCGCCATTAGTCTTAATGAAGAGGGAATAGTCATTGAGGGACTGGGTGTAGCCCTTGTATTGCAGAGCGTGGGACAGCTTAGCGTACCACTGGCGAGACGCCTGCTTGAGGCCATAGAGCGACTTGCGAAGACGGCACACATGCCCAGCTGGAGCATCCAACCCTGGAGGAATACGCATATGAACCACCTCATGAAGATCTCCGTGGAGAAATGCGTTGTTCACATCCAGCTGCATCAATGGCCAACCATTCTTCACCGCTACTGTCACAAGAGCTCGCACAGTGGTCATCTTCACCACGGGCGAGAATGTCTCTGTGTAATCGATCCCTTCTCTTTGCGTGTAGCCCTTCACCACAAGGCGAGCCTTGTACCTCTCAATGGACCCGTCAGCTTTGTTTTTTACCTTGTAAACCCATCGGCTACCAATAGGTCGAGCACCTTTGGGCAAGGGAACAACATCCCATGTGTTGTTTAAATGAAGGGCTTGAAACTCAGCTTGCATAGCCTCTTTCCAGACATGAAACTGACAAGCGTCTTCATAGTTCTTGGGCTCTGTAGATGGCTTTGCATCTGTCGAAGTGCATACACCCAGGTCCAAGGTGGAGGTGAGTGTGTGACAACATATGCAGTCATGGCTGTCAACATGATTACAAATGTAATCTTGCAGATAACTGGGAGGAGCACCAATGCGAGCAGATCTCCGAGGTGCACTGGCTGCTGGCTGCTGTGGGAGAGTGGGAGAGGCCAAGGGAGTTTGTGAAAGAGGTTGAGGTGGAGCAGGGTCGTCAGTACTGGCTAAAATTGGGTTGGGAGCAGGAAAGAGGGGAGCATGACCCTCTTTATCTTTGTAAGGGAATAGGGATTCATGAAAAACTGCATCCCTTGACACTTCAACTCGATGAGTGTCTAGGTTGAGAACTCTAAAGCCCTTTGTCCCTAGTGGGTATCCTAGGAAAACACAAGGGCTGGCCCTAGCCATGAACTTGTGTCTTCCCCCTTTAAGGGTGGATGTGTAACATAGGCTACCAAAGCTTCTCAGATCTCCATAGCTTGGTGGCTTATGATACAACAGCTCAAATGGTGTCTTGCCTTTCAATAGAGTACTGGGCAGACGGTTGATCACATATACTGCATTCAACACAGATTCCCCCCAATACTTCAAAGGAAGTTTGGATTGGAAGAGCATAGCTCTAGCCACTTCAAGAATGTGCCTGTGCTTGCGCTCCACGACGCCATTCTGTTGTGGTGTGGCTACGCAAGAAGTCTGATGCACAATGCCCTTGCTTCTGAAAAATTCAGAGGTGGCATGGCTGAGACCCAGCTCTTGTGCATTATCAGTCCTGACTACTTCAACTCGGCTGCCCAATTGAGTCTCCACCATGGCCACAAAAGCCTGGAGAACAGTGGCAGCAGAGCCTTTGCAACCTATGAGGTGCACCCAAGTATTCCTACTAAAGTCATCAACAATTGTCACAAAGTACCTGTGGCCATTGTAAGTATGCACATGAAACGGACCCCAAACATCAACATGTAACAGTTGAAAGGGTTTAACAGAAGCAATAACACTTCTAGGAAAGGAAAGCCTTGATTGTCTTGCTCTTGCACACACCTCACAGGGTGACAGGCCAGAAAGATCATGCATAAAGGGAAACAACTTGCTGAGTTTGTAGGCAGGCAAGTGGCCAAGTCGCATATGCCATGTCTTGGCACTTATTACAGCATTAGAAACAGAAACAGAAATTGGACTGCAAGCTCTACTGGGACCTCCTCCTTGGACATTTCTGATCTCCTGCTCAAGAAAGTACAGCCCTCTACTGCATCTCCCAAGGAGAAGAGGTTTCTCCATACCCACACCCTGCATAATACATGACTGTGAGGTGAAAAGGACAGAACACTTCATGTCTTTAATCAATTTTCCCACAGAGAGGAGGTTGCACTTGAAGTAGGGCACATACAGCACCTCCTTCAGTACTAGACCCTCTGCTAGCTTGACACTTCCCATGGTGTCTACTACCAATGAGTAACCAGTTGGCAACATCACAGAGAAAGGCCTTTGCAGTGGGGCTTGGTTAATAAAAATGGATCTGTCTGCACACATATGATTATTGGCTCCAGTATCCAAAATCCATGTGTGCTTATGACTGTTGTGAGAGTGTGACATACCTGCGAAACCAGCGAAGTCTTGGTTCACTCCAGTCATGACATCTCGGCTCCTCTGATCCTTCACACTCAGCAGATCCAGGAGCTGTGCATACTGCGAAGCAGTCAGCTCTGGCACACTGATCCTAGATTCAGTTTCGTCAACTTGAGCAGCAAATTTCTTGTTCTTGTTGGACTTGTTAGGGAATCCATGGATGAAGTAACGCTTCTCTATCATGTGATTCGTCTTTTTGCAATGAGTGCAAAAGAGATTGGACTTCTTTCCTTGTCCTTGTGCATCATTCCTCTTTCCCTGTCCCTGCACCTCACCTTTCTTTGCATCAACGCTGAAAGATGAGGCCAGATCAGGATTCAGGGAGCACTGATTCTTCATTTCCTGTTGAGTTTCCTCTTGTGAAATCATGCCATAAGCCACACTCACACTAGGCAGAGGCTGCAGCATCAGCACTGAGCCCCTTGCAGCAGTAAAATTCTCATTCAATCCCATGAGAAATTGCATGAGTTTCTGCTCATCTCCAAACTTAACAATATCCTTAGCGGAACCACAAGTGCAAGCC
Source organism: Persicaria maculosa (assembly GCA_963922045.1). Lineage (NCBI taxonomy): Eukaryota > Viridiplantae > Streptophyta > Magnoliopsida > Caryophyllales > Polygonaceae > Persicaria > Persicaria maculosa. Next base: position 9,413,370 of record OY998253.1, read on the forward strand.
GGAAAACGCCTAACACTATCGATTTTATCCCATAATGATTTGAGCTTAGTGAAATAAGCAGAGACAGTCAACGAACCTTGCGAGATCGAGCTCAATTCTTTCTGGAGAGCAAACATCTGTGCTCCACTGGTGCGTCCGAATCTGGTCTCAAGCTCCTTCCAGATCTCCTGAGCAGTTTCAGCGTAGATGACGCTGCTTTTGATCTCTGGACTCACATCGTTGAGAAGCCATGATATGACCATATCATTGCATCTCTCCCAAATTTGAGCTCGTTGCGTATCGTCGACAGGCTTGGCCAAGGTTCCACTGACAAACTGGTACTTGTTCTTGGTGCTGAGGGCGATTTTGGCCGATCTTCTCCATTCGCTGAAATTGCGACCATCAAATGTCCCAGTCACCAACACAAGCCCTGGATGATCACTCGAGTGCAAGTACAACGGATCCATAGGATCAATTGTAAGCTTAGTCACTGTTTCATTAGCCATGGCAGTTGAGGTAAAACAAAAAGTTTTCGGATGAACGAAAAAAGACAGATCTGAGTTCTAGAGAACCAAAGCGGCAATTTGAGCTGCTCAAATTGAAAACGCGTGCTCTGATACCATGAGAATTTGGTGAAGGTGAGTTACGAAGCGCAACAATGGAGGAAATGGAGGGAAGAAGAAAGGAGAATGTGTTTCTGTGTATTTCTGTATGAATGAGCTTTACATTGCAATCCGACATTTATACTTGGACTAAACAATGAGAATGAGCTATGGGCTTAGGGACATGGGCCGAAGGCCCAACCCATATCTGTGTCTAGACTAACCACGGGTTCGGATGACCCGCCAATTCCAACAAAAGAAAATTCGAGCAATAAGGAAATCAACAGCAATCATCCAGCAAAGACTAAACAATAATATCCAATAACAAAACCAAACAACCAAACAACCACAAATACAGACGGATTACCAAAGCAAGTCTGTAAGAGATGAAACACCGGCTCAAATCTTCCATACTTCTTTCTTTCCCTCTCCTTTAATTTCTCCCTCCTCTTTCTTTCTCTCTGATGTGGCAGCTGTCCTTGGCGCGCTGCTGGCTTCTGCTAGCCCTCCCCTACTATACACAAAACAAAGGCAAATAATTACAGCGAAATTGCATAAAACCATCTTTTAAATAGGATGGTTTGGGTGAAAAAACACTCCTTAAAACTAAAATTGCAAAGAACCCGTTAAAACCATTTTCTCAGCAGAGTTACGCCCATCACCCAATTTTCGTTAATTGAATGTTAAAGTGTGAAAAATCAATTATACCCCTTGTTTTTATTATTGGATACATTGATAGGGATTTGAGCATGTGAAGAACATCGAAGGCGGATACTCTGCGTGGGTGAAAGCCGAGCTAGCTGGTGAGGATCGATGCCACCCCTGACCCTCAGCCTCACTATTGTACATGTTACACCTAGTTAAGCAGCTACATTTCTGAATTATTTCTTGTGAATAGTTCCCTTATTAGTTGAGATATAGTGGACTGTTAAGTAGGAATTAGATTTGTTAAGTGTGTGTTAGCTTACTTGAGAAGCTGTAGAAAGTTGTTAGAGTTAGTTACTCTATGTTCGGTTTATATTCAATGTACAGCAGCTCTATAAAAGCTGAATTGATCTCCAAAGTTGTACAATTTTAAACATTACAGAAATAATACACACAAAACTCTCTTCCAACTCTCTCTCTCTCTCTCTCTCTCTCTCTCTCTCTCTCTCTCTCTCTCTCTCTCTCTCTCTCTCTCTCTCTCTCTCTCTCCGTCTGTTACATTTCTGTTTCTTTCCGCCATTGTTGGTCTATGGCCGAGCTCCATTTCTGATCAACAACTTCAACTCTGTCTTCGCATCATGGTATCAGAGCAGCGCACACGATCCGCCATTGCTGAGCACTGATTCTCGCTGAGATTCTGGAGAGAAACGAGTGCAAATTCTGCAGCAATCCGATCGAATCTCGCTTCGCTTCTCAATTTCTGTTCGTGCTGTCTCGCACAAAAGCAAGAAATGTCTGGATCAATTGAACGAGAACGAAGGCGTGATGTGATCACGAACACTGATCTGATGAATCCTCTGTTCATCCACCCGTCGGACAACTCAGGTATGGTTCCTTCCACCATTCAGTTGATTGGAGAGAACTATAGAAGGTGGAAGAAATCGATGATGAAGGCCTTGTCGGTCAAAAACAAACTATGGACCATAGATGGTTCAATTGCAAGAAATGCTGAGAATGCTGCACAGTGGGATAGGTGCAACGACATGGTGTGTTCATGGATCTTGAACACAGTGTCGAAGGAGATCTATAGCACAATAGATGAATACGACACAGTCCAGGAGATCTGGCAAGATCTGGAGGAAAGCTATGGTCAGAAGAACGGACCACTGATCTACCAAGTGAAAAGAGAGATCCAAGAGTGCAATCAAGGATCTGTGTCTGTCACAGACTACTTCACGAAACTGAAAGGATTGTGGCAACGTCTTGCAGTCATCTCAAATCCAATCAAGTGCACTTGTGGAAAGTGTGAGTGTAATCTTCCGAAAAAGGCTGAGGAAGCCGATCTGGAGAATAAACTGATGAAGTTTGTACTTGGATTGGATGAGAAATATGATAGTGCAAGGCGCCAGATCTTGATGACAACACCTCTGCCTTCACCTAGCCTTGCACATGCTACGTTGCTGCAAGATGAGGGAATGGCAAACGATTGCAAAAGCTCCAAGAAAGGGAAAGAAGTTCCTGCTACTCCTGATGCAGATCAAGAGGACCTTCTGTGGGTCCAACAATGATCTTGATCCAGGCGAGCTCTCAAGACCGATTCGAGGGCCATTGATGGCAAAGAGTCTCTTCCTCAAGAGGAAGAAGAAGGCGCCACCATGGAAGAAGATTCAAGATGTATATCGAGTGGGCCTTGGCCCATGTCCAGTGGTCTTGAGGCCCATGTCGAGTAGCTTGAATGTGTGGGCCGGTTCTAGTCTTCAAATTAGTTTATTATTTTATTAATTATTATTTTATACAATTAGATTGATAATGTACAAGATTATATCTCCTCTAGATATATCTTGTTCCCTAAGTAGTTAAATTCTATCTTAGTTAGGTTTATTTATCTTTAGGTTATTTTTAATCTATCTTTATCAACCTAAATTCTATCTTGCATGATTAGAATTGGTTGTTAGTTTTCTATTTAAATAATGTAATTCTCTTTGAATTAAATCAGATTGAATAGAATTGAGAAACCCCTTTATAGGATTAAAGGGTTCTCGATTATCAATCCCAAAAAGGCTTTTGTGTTGTATGCACTACCACCGTCACTAGTCCTTTGTTCTTCTTCATCACCATCACCGTCACCTTGGTTCAACAACACCGAACCCAGCCCCGTCGCCACCATAAAGCTAGGCGCTTGGCGGAAGCAGGTCCAGTCGCCCGCGCTAGGCGCTCGCGCCCCTGCGCTTGTGCGCGGCTCAGTCCATCGCGCGCCCTCGCTGTCTCTTCCTCGCGCACGCTTGCTCTCACCTCGATCGCTCTCGCGCACCAGCGCCCTCGCTCCCAGCAGGCGCTTCTACACCCGGCTTCCTCGACGTCGCCGCGTCTGCACACCCTGAGGAGCCCGCTCCTGTGTGCTCGGCGCTGCCTTCAGCGCTTGTGGCCAGCCCTCGAACATCCGAGCTCTGCGCTCTTTCTTCATCGCTTCTTTTGAATTCTTTCTTCTGTCACTTTTGTTGATTAGTTTCAATTTAATATAGTTCCTTCGTTGTTAATATGTTGAAATTCTTAAGTTAAGGCAATGGTTTAATTAGTTTTAATTTAGTTTAGTTAAATTTCTATCGCTTTGTTTTTGTTGCTAATTCTTAGTTTAAATTAGTTAGAATTGTTTCCATCGATATAGGTTAGTTGCTTAATTTTCTTAAGTTATAAAAGTTGTTGCTTTTAGTTAGTATTACTTAGTTTCGTTTAATGTTGTTTACGTTGAAGTTTAGTTAGTTTAATTAGTTGCAATTTATTAAGTTAAGATTTGTTGTTTAATTAGTTTAATTCAATTGTTAATCAGGAGATATCAAAGAGCATTGCAAGATCGGGCAAATATACGGCGTGGTTCTTAATCTTGAGCCCACAGGCGAATGATCGGGTATCCCAAACGTATCAACTCCTCTGGCTGCAAATGCAAGAACTGATGATCAACGACAGCCAAGGAAGGAGAAGTGCACTCACTGTGGAGGCAACCACAAGATGGAGAGATGCTGGGAAGTGATAGGATATCCAAGCTGGCATTACAAGAGCAAGACCAAGCCACAAGCTCAGAATGAGAAAAGCAATGAGAGCAGGAAATCTGACAACAAGCCATACTCCAAAGCCAATGCTGTAGGAAGCTCCAACAACAGTCAAATGGAGGCTCAGGCTCAGAATTTTCTGTATGGATCAGGTCCCAGAAACTCTCACCAGCAACTCACCAATGATCAGCAACAATTGGTATCAAACTTCATATCATTCCTGGCAAAATCAACTCCTACTATACATGAGTCACATCTTGCAGGTATCCTTTGTACAAATGCTTGTATTAAATCTCATTTATGGATAATGGATAGTGGTGCTACTGACCACATGGTATGTGACATCTCATTCTTAAATGACCCACTCCCAATCCCAAATGTAAATGCTATACATCTCCCTGATGGTAGCAGCAAAGCCATTACCCACTTTGGTACTGTAAGCCTCCCAAATACCACTCTTACAAATGTCTTGTGTGTTCCAAGCTTTAAATACAATCTACTGTCACTCATCAAACTTGTCAAAGACCACAAATTTCATGTCTATCTTATTGACAACTACTGCTTTGTCCAGGACCCTGCAAGGATGAGGACTATTGCAGTTGGTAAGCTCCTTGGAGATTTGTACTACATGGATCCAAGAGACACTAGGGAGGCCTACACTTGTGAGCAACTTCCAAAGTATAAACACCTATCTTGTTCAGCAAACACTACTCCTGTTCTTACTACTTTACCTATGTTTTTGCCTAAGGAATCAACTGTGATTCCCAATAATAGTGCATTGTGGCACTTAAGATTGGGCCATGCCCCTTTTGCTAAACTCAAACACATTTCTAGCTTACAAAATGACATTGTAAATGATCATATATGCACTGTCTGTCCTCTTGCTAAACAAACCCAAAACACCTTTTCTTTGTGCTCTTTGTCTGCTGATCATGTCTTTGAACTGTTCCACTGTGATGTGTGGGGGCCGTATGATACACCTACACAAGGTGGCTACAGATTCTTCTTGACTGTGGTAGATGACAAGAGCAGAGGGGTGTGGGCTTTTCTACTCAAACACAAGAGTGAAGTGAGTAAGTACATTCAAGATTTTATCTTGCTTGTGCAAAATCAGTTCAATGCCAAAGTAAAAATATTGAGAAGTGACTTGGGTACAGAGTTCTTTAACCAAAATGTCTCCTCATTTCTATCCTCCCTGGGAATCATTCACCAAAGCTCTTGCAAAGCCACCCCTCAACAAAATGGCCGTGTGGAGAGGAGACATAGATACATACTTGATATAGCCCGGTCCCTGATGTTTCAATCCAAAGTACCTCAACACCTCTAGGGAGATGCTATTCTTACAGCAACCCACATTATAAACAAATTGCCAAACCCAATCCTCAAAAACAAGTCCCCTTATGAGATCATTTTTCAAACCAGCCCCACCTACACCTACATGAAAGTGTTTGGGAGCCTGTGTTTTGTTTTTACTGCAACAAACATAAATGTGAAAAAGTTTCATCCTCGGGCAGATCCTTGCATATTCTTGGGATACCCATATGCTCAGAAAGGATTCAAGGTCCTAAATCTCAAAACTCAAAGAACACAGATCAGCAGACATGTCATCTTTCATGAGCACATTTTTCCTTACTCCCTCTTTGATCAAAACAAACACCAGTCTCCAGCAATGTCTCTCTCAGACTTTGTTGATCAAAATTTTCCCTTTGATTACACTGAAACACTTGACATCTCTCAAATTCCTGATTCTGACACTCATCCTATCTTCTCTGTGGATGATTACTCACCATCTCATATTTCTACAACCTTTGATGATGTTCCATCCCAGTCAACCATTGTTGATGATACTATTGGCATCCCTGAACCTGTGAGACAGTCCTCTCGTGACCACAGGCCCCCCAGCTGGCTCAAAGATTATGTATGTCAAGCCTTCAAGGAGCCTATCACACCTGCTGTTGTCACATCTCAGGTTCACTCCCTCTACCCTTTAGGTAACTCTTGCACCTACACCTCTTGCACATCTGGTTACCAAGCTTTTGTCCATAATGTAGCATCATATTCACTTCCAAAAAATGTGACTGAAGCAATAAAGGACCCTGCCTGGTGTGATGCAATATTAGTAGAGTTAGATGCACTTGAGAGAAATCACACTTGGGACATTGTCACTCTTCCTCAAGATAAATCTGTGGTTACTTGCAAGTGGCTATTTAAGCTCAAGTTCAAGTCTAATGGAACTTTGGAGCGCCACAAGGCAAGACTGGTGGCTAGAGGCTTCACTCAATTGCAGGGAATTGACTATTCTGAGACCTTTGCACCAGTGGCTAGGATGATCACAGTTCGAACTCTCCTTGCTATTGCTGCAACTAATCAGTGGCACATCTCTCAAATGGATGTGACCAATGCATTCCTTCATGGGGAACTTGAGGAGGATGTTTACATGTCACTCCCTCCAGCATTTCACACTCTCAAGAAGCTGCAAGCCAAAGCCTCTGACCATTGTATTCAAGGGGAGTGTACAGATGAATACAATGGTAATCTGGTATGCAAACTAACCAAGTCTTTGTATGGACTAAAGCAAGCCCCAAGACAGTGGTTTGCAAAGTTCTCTCAAGTTGTTCAAGCTGGAGGATATGTACAGTCTAAAGCTGATTACTCCTTGTTCACAAAGCAAAAAGGAGAGAAGTTCACTGCACTATTGGTGTATGTTGATGATATGATCATTGCAGGAAATGATCTAGAGGAAATTGGGAAATTAAAGCAGCACTTGCACAAGAACTTTCAGATTAAAGACCTAGGGGAGTTGAGATACTTCCTAGGCATTGAGGTGGATAAAGATGACACCGGAATCTATCTAAATCAAAGGAAGTACACAATGGAGTTACTAGAGGAGATGGGAATGGCAGATGCAAGGCCACTGACCACACCTCTTGATGCACATGAGAAGCTATCTGCTGAAGGGGAGAATCTGAAATCACCTCAAAAATACAGAAAGTTGATAGGGAAACTGATCTATCTTACAGTTACTCGCCCAGACATCACATATGCAGTGCAAGTATTAAGCCAGTTCATGCAAAGCCCAACTGAGGACCACTGGAAAGCTGCAAAGCACCTCCTAAGGTACTTGAAGAACTCTCCAGGCCAGGGATTGATGATGTACAGCAACTCTGAGATCAAGTTGAAGGCTTATTGTGATGCAGATTGGCAAGCTTGCCCCATGAGTAGGAGATCTCTAACAGGTTTCTGCATCTTGTTGGGAAAATCACTAATATCATGGAGGACAAAGAAGCAGACCTTTGTAGCCATGTCTACAGCTGAAGCTGAGTACATAGCAATGGCAGCTACCTGCTGTGAAGTCACATGGTTAGTGCGTGTTTTGCAGGATTTGAGCATTAATGATGTTGGGTTAGTAGAGCTATACTGTGACAATCAAGCAGCTCTTCACATAGCTAAAAACCCACCCCATGAAAGAACAAAGCACATTGAGGCCGATTGCCATCTTGTAAGAGACAAGATTCTGAATCGAGAAATTGAAGCCAAGTACATACACACTAAGGAGCAACCAGCTGACATGTTCACTAAGGTTGTAAGTCATGATCAGACCTCGAAATTGTCTCTCAAGCTTGGAGTTATTAACAAGTTTAAGTAACTCTAAGCTTGAAGGGGAGTGTTAAGTAGGAATTAGATTTGTTAAGTGTGTGTTAGCTTAATTGAGAAGCTGTAGAAAGTTGTTAGAGTTAGTTACTCTATGTTCGGTTTACATTCAATGTACAGCAGCTCTATAAAAGCTGAATTGATCTCCAAAGTTGTACAATTTTACACATTACAGAAATAATACACACAAAACTCTCTTCCAACTCTCTCTCTCTCCGTCTGTTACATTTCTGTTTCTTTCCGCCATTGTTGGTCTGTGGCCGAGCTTCATTTCTGATCAACAACTTCAACTCTGTCTTCGCATCATGGACATGTGAAATTTATCCACTTGTGGCCCACAAGTGGATATATTGTGTTGAACTCCTTGAACAAATAGGTATGCTCTTATTTTATAGACCTCTTGAAATTTGAATGAATTGTTTAATTTAGTGGCACTGACGGGGAACCCATATCATGATAATTATGAGTTTAGAATTAGATCTGGTTATGACTTACGGAGTATGAGTTTAGAGTTAGATTAACAAGTTGATTGATTTTTTTTTTATGTTCTCACATCAAGTTGCTGCAGCAAAACTTTTGGCTCTGACAAGTTTTAAATATGTGGAGTCTACTGCCAGGAACCTTTGGCTAGGCATGCCCACGGGTCGGACCCGCCGGGTCGACGGGTTCGACCCGCCGGATCAAGGGTCAGGGTTGGCCGACCCGAACCCTAACCCGTAAATCTCACGGGTTGACGGGTTCGGATCGACCCGTTGACCCGGCGGGTTACATTATTTTAAAAAAAAAATCTTTTTTTTTTTAAAAATGACTATTAAAATATATAAATAAATAAATAATATGTAAAGATTTTATCTTCACAACACATTTTATCACTTTGATATAAAGTGTTAAAAATGTAGGAAGATTATATCTCCATATTAATTCTTTCATCCACAATAATTTCATTGTGTGATGTAAGAGAAAAAATATGAGAATATATTTCTCAAACTTCATTTCCAACTTAGTTTCCAATGTAGGAAATGTAGGAAACAAGTGAAGTGGAAGAAATGTGGTAGTATGATACATATATATAGCCCCATGCCTTCTCATTCTAACTCCATATTTTCGATGTGGGACAAAGCCTTTGTCCCACATTGGAAATGAAGGGAATGAAGGAAGGCTTCCAAGTCTATAAAAGGAGAAGGATGGGATTTATTTGTCTTACATTGCACATTGCATATTAGTTTATGTATTATTGTGAGTTATTTTAACAATAACTTACATAATTTACATAATATTATAAATTTATTTTATTAAAAATAAATTTTTCAAAAAAAAAAATATTTTTAAAAAGCGGGTTGACCCGGCGGGTCGACCCGCCGGGTCACGGGTCACGGAATCCCCGACCCTAACCCTAACCCGCTACCCGTCCCCACTTGCCAACCCGTCAACCCGGACCCGGCGGGTCACGGGTTGACCCGTAACCCGTGGCCACGCCTACCTTTGGCTCTGACAAGTTTGCTCAGAAGCAGTGGCGAAGCCAGCCCGTAACATAGGGGTGGGCGAGATTTAAGCTAAAAATTAAGTAATAATGAAACGAGTTTTGCTAAACTTTAAATAAATTTAATTGTGAAGGGTTATGTAAAAAAATTTCAAATATTTATCCATATTATTAGAAGTGAATAGAATTTATAATTAGTTAAAAAAAATTCAAGGAAACCCCTAATGAATGACTAAAATAGAATTCAAACAATACTAATTGAAATTAATTATTCTCAATTTAAAAAGATATTTGAACTTATATATAAAAAAGATAGTTAAAAATAAGTGAAGAAAATGTAAAAAGTAGAATTCAAACAATACTAATTGAAATTAATTATTCTCAATTTAAAAAGATACTTGAACTTATATATAAAAAAAATAGTTAAAAAATAAGTGAAGAAAATGTAAAAAGTGGGAATTGAACCTTGGGCTCTAGACAACAGGAAAAAGTTCTCCATTTATACTTTACCAACTAGACAAGGTAAACTTTATGATCCATATTCACTTCTAAATTAATTTAGACTTTTTTATTTTTTATTTATTATATAGTGAACCTTTCATATTTTTTTCCGGGATTGGGGTGGGCTGGCGCTCATACGAGCCCACCCCTAAATCCGCCAGTGCTCAGAAGTGGCACAGTCAAATATACGGAGTATGGAAAAGGTCAAATATGGAGTCACTGCCATACGGAGCGGTTCGGATCACCTATTACCTACGATGTAACCCTTCCTGTTACATGATTTCTATTGGTCCACCTATAAATCATTCATTTAATTAAATAAAAAATTGTGTAAATCTTAATTAAAATATAAAAATTATTTCTTAAATTAAAAATAAAAACTGTTTGACTTCCCTGTACATTCGTTCAAAGGACCACCCACACCGCTTCTCTCCAGTCTCCATATTCTTCAAAGTGCAGAAACCCTAAATTTTCTATAAACTCTTCCTCCACCATCTCAATCACCACAAACTCATAATCCAAAATTCAAATTAACCAATTCATGTAACCTAGTGAGTTCAATATAATTTTGTAACACAATAAAATTAAGATCAAGCTATTCAGATCAAATTTTGGGCTATTCAGATCAAATTGTAGTCTATTTGAATGCAGTATCAATTTTTGAGGATCAAGTGTCATGTTACTCTACGATGGATATGGTGGACAAAGAGTTCATAGAAATTTAGAGTTTATGCACTTTAAAGAATATGGAGATTTGGAGAAGAAGCGGTGTGGGTGGGGAAGTCAGACAATATTTTGTTTTTAATTTAGGAAATAATTTTTATATTTTAATTAAGATTTACTAAAAAAAATATTTAATTAGATAAATGATTTATATGTGGACCAATAGAAATCATGTAACAGGGAGGGTTACATGGTAGGTAATAGGTGATCCGAACCGTATAGTAACAGCTTGCCTTCGGAATATTAGGTATTTTTAATCGCCCGGTCGGTTATGGTCCGGGATATTAAGAGTAATAAGAAAAAAATCGTTGTACGCTAGCAAGGGGGCAAAACGAGCAGCTCCAGATCTAAAAGAAATTTGAAGGGTTGAATGAGAGCGATTAGGGTTTCAGTCGATCAGGAGGAGGAGGGGATTGTGGAGGAGGCGCTGAAGCCAATCGATCTTCAATTCCGAACTCCGAAGAATCAAACGCGATTGTAGCCATCGTTTTCTTATCCCCATTTAATCTTCCATCCCCTTCCCTTCTTCTGATCATCATCTTCTTCGTATTCATATTGATTTTTGTGTTTCAATTTATTTTTCAATTGTGTTTCCAAAACGGGAAAAATCCCAGAGAGACTATGAAACTTGTTTGGTTATTTCCATTGCCGGAAAATCTGGAAGGAAAGAAGAAAACATAAATCTGGATGGTTCAAACGATGGTAAAGGAGACGAACTTTTACATCGTCCTCGACGTGAGTTCCATGGCAACGGAGGCGGAAATCAAGAATACATCAAGGTTCGTTTGTTTAATTTCTTTATTTTCATATGTCTACTTGTAAACTTGTACTCATCCACAGATCTCGTTTCATCTTCCAATCGGAATGCCAAATTTGTCTAATCAGCTCTAGTATCTGATACATAGATCCCTTTCCCTTTCGACTTTTGTCTCTTTTTTGTTAGTCATCGGATGAATTAGGAATTGGAATTAGGGTTTAAACTATGTGAATTTGGGGCAATCAAATTGTCTCCATATTTGACTTGACTATTTTCAATCTATGTCCAGAATTATTTGCAATCTTCTTTGTTATTTCTTTTCTTAAACTTGATGTGAAAGTGCACTAGGCATGAAAGTGTTCCAATGTTTTATCTTGTTCAATACTTTGCAGCCCTAGAAAATCTGATTTCATTATTAGATTGAAGTTCTTTGCCTTTTGGTCCTGCAATAGTAGTTCCCTTCATTATTAGCAAGTGCTCCGTATTTTGTTTATTATGAATGGTTTCTTTTTTTTAAATCTTTAATTTAAAGGAAAGGATATTATGGCTTAGCGAAGAAATGGAATCTAGAAATGTTTTTTTTCTACTAGTGCTCTGTCTAATTTTTTTTATTTTTTTTACATTGAGTCTCATGGAGGATCCGAAGAAGAAGGATAGGAAGATCAGGGAGCACGTGTACGCTGTGCACGACAAGTGCAAGAAGACCAAGGAGATGTGGGCTCTCCCGCTGAGGATGTGTACGGGTTCTGGACGTTTGAGCACCATACCTCGCAGCTTGCCTGGGATTCTTAGATCAGCAATGTCCACGGTCGTAGGGACCCATATGATGAGGTTCTCCAGTACGTAGAATCTTCCTCTGATAAGTGAGTTCTCTCTCTATAACTATACTCATCTTATGCATCTTATCATTGCATTTTAGTTTAGATGGTCGATACTGAAAACCTTTGTCTATCTTCCTAAAAGTGAGCCAAAGTTTGATTGCAGCCACTTTGCTAAAGTGGCAGATATGAGAAATGTTATCTTACTATGGGCGAAACAAAATTAATGGCTAGCTGTGTTTTGCTTAAATTTCTGGTTCATACCCTGTATTGTTGCTTCTGGTCATGAATCATGTTACAGCTGTTTCCTTTTTTAGTGTAATTTGGTACTTGCAACAGGTGGTGTTACCGAGGCTCCTTGTCCTTACAAGTGCATATCTGACAGAAATCATATGCCACACTGTAAAACTACATTAGAAGAATTAGGGTACCCATTTGGAGGACCTTGGTTCTTTAGGTTTTTTCTCTTGCTTCTCCTTACTGTATGATTTTTTATCCTTAGCTTAGCTCGTATGAAATTTGGTGTTGCTGGTGGGGATGATTTGCCAGGTCTTTTGCCCCCTCGACATGGTTTTGGTTCGCAGCTTTTGGTTGTTCACAGTTTGGACTTGTTGCATCAGCTTCAGAAGGTGGAAATCCATAGAAAACTGGTGCATTGATAAAATATGCATCAAGGTAACCACTACCTATTTAGGCCACTAGAGTTTTATCCTGGTTTATTAATAGAGTTTATCGTTTGTTTTTGTGCACAAGTTTAACAACTTGCTTCCCTTTGGAGATGTTCTTCCTCATAAGTTGATGCCTCACTTTCTAAGCTTTGGAGATTTCTGGTTGGCTTACTGCTGTCAAGTAGATCTTACTAAAGCAAAATTCTATGTCTATTTAAACAAAGAATAAATGGCTTCTATGTTTGCAGTGTTTGTGTTTTGGGATCATTGTTCACTACCTGAATTTGACTTGCAGTTTGGAACACATGATGTAGTCGTTTTGAGACAAAAAAAAAGCTGATATTGGGTCTCTGGCCCTTGGACAAGGTGTTGTTTAACGTTTGAAGGTAATAAATTGATAGTTCAAACAATTTTTTTTGCTCTAGTTTTTCAGTGACAATGTTTAGATTTGAGAACTAAATGTTTAGCTTTTGATAATTGAAATTCTTTGTATTCCTCTGTCACTATCGCTTTTGATGATATTCCTAAGGATGGCCTAAACAACCCTTTAAGGCTTGAGAAATTAACAAATGAGGTATGTTCAATTCCTTTTTGGTGGTCTTTCGTTAAATCTGCATTATTTTTTTTACCTCTAATATATCTTATATATCTTATTAGCTTAAAATTGAACTTGATCATGAGATCGTTAGGAGTATCAGATATCCATGGTAAATGGTCTGATGTAAATGCATTCATGGGAAAATTTAATTTCCTCTTGAAGAGGTTTATTTTTCTTGAAGAAGCAATGTAAGACAAGTAAGTATTAGATTCATGCAATGGTTGGATGCTAACTGTTAGAAGTAAAATGCTTTTTCCCCAATTTTGTTATGAGTCATATTGTGCAAATGATTTACAGAAGAATATAATCTCCTATAAATGCCTTTATTATTAGGTGACATACCACGATATGAAGGATACCTTGATTGAAATTAGTAAAGGGGTTATGAAAGCACCAACTTCAGATTTGGTTCCAATACTATTTGGAGAGAGCCATCCAACAATGTCAAAGAAAAATGCTTGGGTGATACTAGGACTTGAAATTGAAGGAAATCTTAAGAACTGGAAGTATGTAGTTTATCTAATGTAATTATAAACGTTTGATTTCAAGTATGGGCCTTGTTTTATCAGTTGATTTATGTATACGTTCGTTTTATCGGTTGATTTATGTATATGTATGTACTTGTGAACTGGAGTAGAAATACAAGGCATCTGATGCATATTAATGCTATTTGCGGGTTGTAATTGGTGAGAGGGAGAGTGCTCAGTGGTACGTACCACCCAAAAAAATATTTTTTTAAAAAAGGCAGACCTTTTAGCCCGAATCTGACATATTGGGGCTAAAAGGTTTTTTTTTAAACATCAAACAGACCTAATATCCCGGATCTATATATATCCGGGTTATTTGACCCCACTTATTTTTTGCTGAAAACGCAGATCTAATAACCCGGGCGTGTCTTTTTAATATCCGGGTTGTTTTCCTATTATCACACTGACCTGATGCCCGGACCAAATTTAGCCCATATCCGGGATAAAACCCCAAAAACGCCCGGGCTAAAATGCTATTTGTGTACTAGTGAAACCCTAGCTTTCCAGAGCCTCTCTCTCTGCTTTGGTGAACTGAGCTTCGGATAGATGGAAACCCTAGCAACGCTTTAGCTTTATAGGCGGAGCAATACTAACCAAAACGCTGCGTCGAGGGAATGACCTAGAAGCTGAAAGAGTCTCAAGCATCCGGGTTTCCAGGAAGGCAGGTCACTGGGCCTCATCCGAGTGGGCTCATAAAATAGGCCCAACGAATAAGGCTTAGCAACATATGTACACATTATACTACTCATACTATATACTTATTATATATGTGAGCATAGTATAAAATACTACACTTCTAACATATAGTATAAGCATATAATATATGTGTATAATATATACTTGATATCTTGTTAGTTTAAATAATTGCCTACGTCTTAAAACCGATATTAGTCTATCTACCGTCCTATACTCCTAGATTAAATAAGATTTAGATTAAGAAGACTTGACATTTCTTAAACCTACAACCCTAATTCAATCTCAGTATCTCCATGGGCAAATCGGAATTGTAGCAGTAAGGCATCAAAGAGCAAGAACTAGGTTTCTATCACTTCTGTAATGAAGAGCATGAAAGTGAAAGAGTTTGGTACCTGCGAAATGGAACCGGCGAAGTTCTCCTGCCAACAAAAGCAAATGGATCAGTGATTTTCAAAATCTTATTGAGAAATCGAATTGATTACAAACCCCGTGAGATGGAAGTTTGTTGTCCTGAGCTTATCATGGAAGGAGAAAGCGAAGATGAAGATTGACACAAGCGACGAAGGCGAGAAACTAAAGGGAGGAGAGGGACAATTTCGTCGTTTCCAATCTCAAACGCTCTTCCCCTTCAGACGCATCCAATGGGGAGCTGCAGATGAACAGCTTGTAAAGTGTTTGTGGGAGATGAAGGGAGAGCGTTTTGAAAATGCGGATGAACAACCAAACATGATATGCAGAGCGTTTGGAAAAAGCTGATACAAAACGCTTCATCTAACCCTATGAAACGCTGTTGCCAAACAGGCCCTTAGTCATATAATATAATGTATGCAGATGGATGAAGCATTCTTTCTAGCCTGCTTGTGTTTTCTCCCCAAAAAAACAAATTAACCGATGTTAGACTCAACTCATAAGCCTAACGGAGTTCTAACCTAAAAAACAAAATTGGTAATTGAAAAACAAATTGGTAATTGGTAGAGTAACTTGTTGGGTTAGAGACTACTTTCCAGTTGCACCCCAAAGAAAATTCGAGTAATAAGGAAATCAACAGCAATCATCTAGCAAAGACCAAACAATAAAATCCAATAAAAAAACCAAACAACCAAGCAATCACAAATACAGACAGATCACCAAAGCAAGACTGTACGTAAGAGAGGAAACACCCGCTTAAATCTCCCATATTCCTTTCTTTCCCTCTCCTTTCTCCCTTTCCTCTTTCTTTCTCTCTGATGTGGCAGCTGTCCTTGGCGCGCTGGCTGATGCTAGCCCTCTCCTACTATACACAAGACAAAGGCAAATAATTACAACGAAATTGCATAAAACCATCCTTTAAATAGGATGTTTTGTGAAAAAACACTCCTTAAAACTAAAATTGCAAAGAACAACCCATTAAAACCATTTTCTTAGCAGTGTTACACCCATCACCTAATTTTCGTTAATCGAATGTTAAAGTGTTTGAAAAGTCAATTATACCCCTTGTTTTTATTAGTGGATACATTGATAGGGATTTGAGCATGTGATCAGAACATCGAAGGCGGATACTCTGCGTGGGTGAAAGCCGAGCTAGCTGGTGAGGATGCCACCCCTGACCCTCTATTGTACATGTCACACCTAGTTAAGCAGCTACATTCTGAATTATTTCTTGTGAATAGTTCCCTTATTAGTTGAGATATAGTGGACATGTGAAATTTATCCACTTGTGGTGCTCTTGTGCACAGGTTCATAAATGCATGGAAAGAAGGTGGACTATATTGTGTTGAACTCCTTGAACGTACAAATAGGTATGCTCTTATTTTATAGACCTCTTGAAATTTGAATGAATTGTTTAATTTAGTGGCACTGACGGGGAACCCATATCATGGTAATTACTGTATGAGTTTAGAATTAGATCAAGTTGGTTAGTATGAGTTTAGAATTAGATCAAGTTGGTTGATTTTTTTTAATGTTCTCACATCAAGTTGCTGCAGCAAAACTTTTGGCTCTGACAAGTTTTAAATATGTGGAGTCTACTGCCAGGAACCTTTTGCTCAAAAGTGGCACAGTAAAAAATGTACGGAGTATGGAAAAGGTCAAATATGGAATCACTGCCATATTTTAAAAGGTCAAATGTGGAGTCACTGCCACAAGTGGAGTAGGATTTGGGCTATTTTTCCTTTTTTTTTTTTTTAATATTGTTGGCTATTTCTTATTTTACCCTTTTTTTTTTACTTATCTCTAAATATGATGGTCAAATTTAACTTCATATTTTAAAAGGTGAAATATGGGTCTCAGTTTTAAATGATTGATTTTACTATTTGTCTATTGTGTGCCCTAAAGACATTGAATTGGATAAAAATACTTTGTTGGGAAAGAAAACCCTAAAAGAAAATGGATGAATCATATAATCTAATTTAAAAATGGTTAAACCGGGTGTATCTATGAAAAATATTTCTCAATTTGACCTCTTATCCTATAACATTGGGGCATAGGATAGAAAATCCATTTATCTTAAAATGTTTGCATTTATATAAATATATAAACTATACAAACTATTTTAATCAAAACAAAAGTTATAGCATTATAAAAATATTGACGAGTTATTCAATATAGCTATAATATTTGATATCTTTGAATTATCTTGGCATAAATAGTATTTAAGAAACATGAGGTATGGAAGAAATGGTAAACTGTACAATACGGAGTACTACGTATTTTATAGGAAATTTTCGGATTTTAGCCTATAACATGATCGAGGTATGGAAGAAATTGTAAAATGTACAATATATGTATCAATTGCAATTTTTTTATGGAATATAAAAATTTTAGGGTTATTGAATCGATTTTTAGCCTATAATTCTGGGCTTACTTGGGATCACAAAATTCGACTGGTAAGCTAGATAAGCATCTTTTATAGAATACATCATTTTAATAGGCCATTTTCTTATACTATTATAAGATGCCCTAAGAAAAAAGATTTGTTAGACTTGACAACATGCAATATCAAAAAGACAAGTGTCCCTATACTTAATAGACTTTTTTTTATATCTAAATGGGTGAGCTACTCCTTTCCTTATATTGTCAATTGATTTTAAGATAAAATCTAACTCAACATATACTATATTTGATCAAAAATACATGTCGTTTGACTTTTAAACAAGTAGTTTAAGGAGCTAAAAACTATATAATATATTAATTTTTTTTTATAATTTAATATATTTGTTGGTAAGAAGTATTAAATTGTAAAAAAAATAATAAAAAGTTAATATATTATACTACCTCCGATTCAAAATATATGTCGTTTGACTTTTCAACACGTATTTTAAGAAGATAAAAATTGGAGTATACTACAATCGATCCAAAAAGGATGTCGTTTGACTTTTTAACACGTATTTTAAGGAGCTAAAAACTATATAATACATTAATTTTATTATTATTGTTTTTTATAATCTAATACTTATTACCAACAAATATTAAGTTGTAAAAAAATAATTTAAAAAAAGTTGATATTTTATATAGTTTTTAGCTCCTTAAAATACGTGTTAAAAAGTCAAACGACATCCTTTGTGGATCGGAGGGAGTATAAAATATCAACTTTTTTAAAATTATTTTTTTACAACTTAATATTTGTTGGTAATAAGTATTAAATTGTAAAAAATAATAATAAAAAAGTTAATATATTATATATTTTTTAGCTTCTTAAAATACGTGTTAAAAAGTCTAACGACATGTATTTTGGATCGGAGGGAGAATAATTTTTATCTCCTTAAAATACGTATTGAAAAGTCAAACGACACGTATTTTAGATGGGAGGGAGTATATATTACTATTAATTAATGTAAAGAACCTTGAGCAATCAAGGATCTTCGACTAATTCGCCATGGAAGCTATGCTCGGAGCTCTGAAGTTGAAACGAAGAGGAAGGAGGGAGAATACAGAATTTTGGGAAAATGATTTTTTATTCAACAAACTCACCCGGTTTCTACATTTATAGCCCAAGCCCACATAATTGCAAGGACTAAAATGCCCCTATTTTGTTACAACCGAATTACCAAACTACCCTTGTCCTATATCCTCTATATCCCCTCCTTAAGCCGGAGGTGTGGACGACACTAAGCCGAGCTTGCAGACAAGGAACTAGTGCTGATCTTGCCCCAATGGCTTGGTCAAAATATCAGCCAAATGCAATTGAGATCGGACAAAGGTAGGAAGAAGAAACCCCTCTTGAAATCGTTCACGAACATAGTGGCAATCAAGGCGCAAGTGTTTGGTACGTTCATGGAAGACGGGGTTCTCCACAATATGAATTGCAGACTTGCTATCACAAAATAGAGGAATCGGCTTTGGGATTAAGCATCTGAAATCATGAAGAATTGATTCAAGCCAAACCAATTCACTTGAAGCCTTTGACAAACTCCGATATTCAGCCTCTGCAGACGATTTGGAGACAGTCGTTTGCTTCTTGGTTTTCTATGAAACTAGTGCCTTGCCCATGAACACACAGAAACCAGAGAGAGATCGGCCACTAAACAAACAATTCCCCCAATCAAAGTCACAATATGTTGTAAGATCAATGTGAGTGTGAACTGGGTACAGTAAACCCAAATTGACCGTGCCCCGAAGATATCTAACCACATGAATCGCAGCTTGCCAATGAGGAACTCTAGGGGAGATCATGAATTGGCTCAGGTGTTGGACGACAGAAGAGATATCAGGCCGGGTCATATTCAAGTATAACAACCGAACCACCAGTCTACGATACTTTTCCGTATCCTCAAGCTCATCCCCAGAATTAATGGACAGTTTCAAACTCCTGGACATAGGAAATGAAGCAGCATTGCAATCTTCCATCTTTGTGTCTTGCCTTCACGATCGAGTTCAGACAAACTGTCACCAGTAAGAAGAAGGTCATCTACATACACCAGTACATCAGCCAAACCTTCTGGAACCAGTTTGAGGAAGAGAGAGTGATCAAAAGATGATTGAACATAACCTTTGATGATCAAAAATTTGGACAATTCCACATTCCATTGACGAGATGCTTGCTTTAACCCATAGAGTGATCTTTTGAGCCTGCAAACTTGCCCAAACACACCCTTAGAGTATCCTTCTGGCAACTTCATGTACACTTCTTCATCAATAAATCCGTGAAGAAATGCATTATTGATGTCTAACTACATGATTGGCCACTATTTTTGAGTAGCAATAGCTAATAACACTCGAACTGCAGTGAACTTAGCCATTGGAGAGAAAGTGTGTTTGTAGTCCTTGCCTTTAATTTTGTTATATCCCTTTGCAACCAATCTGGCCTTGAACCTTTCAACACTACCATCTAGTCTGAATTTGATCTTGTATACCCACTTACTTCCAATGGCAGATTTGCCTTGAGGAAGAGTGGTGAGGGACCAAGTATCATATTGTCCTCAAGGGCTTGCAACTCCTTCTGCATAGCCTCAATCCAAAGGGGATCACCACATGCCTGAGTATAGGTTAGAGGTTCTTTGAGAGAGAGGACATTGGCTAAAGAAGCAACATAATCTTGAGGATAGAAGGAAGGATCATCCAGGGCAGTAGCAAGAAAGGAAGTAGAAAGAGATTGGGAATTTCTAGGACAAATGAAGTCTTTGAGATGGGCAGGGAACTGTGACTGTCTGGATGATCTTTTAACAATCACAGGAGGGATATGACTGGAAGAAACTAAGGGCTCAGAAGGGGAAGAATCGAATGGTTGAGATAACTGATCATGAGCAGGAAAAGGTTCATTGGTATGATGAGATTCAAAAGAATCTGGAACATTAGAAAACTGGATGTTATTTGGAATGTTTTGTGGTGGTAAGGAAGGGTTGGGGTCAAAGCAATTAGCTGGATTAACCAATAGTAAGGTGGGGAGAGGTTGAGAGGATGGGTTTCATTGAGGTTGGGAAGATGAGGTATCTTTGTAAGGAAAGCTTTCCTCAAAGAATAACACATCTCTGCTAAGAAAAGTGGTTTTGCTAGTGAGATCAAACAACTTGTGGGCTTTATGATCTTGAGGGTATCCCAACATGATGCACTTCCTAGTTTTGGAAGCAAATTTGTCCCTCACATTACCTCTGGCAAGGGCAAAGCATAAGCATCCTATGATCTTTAGTCTGCTGTAATCAGGCTTAACCCCCATCAATTTCTCAAAGGGTGTGACCCAATACAAAACAGAAGACGACATTAAATTGATCAAGTGTGTGGCTGCAAGCACACAGTCTCCCCAAAACATCAAGGGAATGTGAGCAAACAATCTTATTGATCTAGCTGTTTCTATCATATGCCTATGTTTGCGCTCAACCCGACCAGTTTGTTGAGGCACATAGGGTACTGATTGCTGATGAACAATTCCATTCTGAGAAAAATAATCTTTGCACTTGAAAAATTAAGATCCATGATCAGTTCTTACTGCTTTGATAGTGATGCCAAACTGATTCTTGATAAGAGCAACAAAAATGACAATCTGAGCAACCTGATGTTTAGCAGTGACCAAATATGTCCATACAACTCTAATATGATCATCCAAAATGGTCACAAAATATCGAGCCCCAGATCTACATTGAACCTTGTAAGGCCCCCACAAATCAATGTGAATCATATCAAACTTTGCATTAGCTATAGTCTTGCTTACAGTGAATGGAATGGAATGGTGCTTAGCCATAATACAGGCCTCACAAAACAGATCATCACTGCCTGAAATTAAACATCCCTGAACATGCTTGAGTTTAGAAAATGAAATGTGTCTTAGCCTAGCATGCCACACTTGGCTAGAAACACTCTTATTTGAAAAGGAACTAGACTTATGTGGTTTAGGAACCACATGAGCAGTACTGTAATGACTGTATGAACTATCTTCAGTATGCAAAGTAGCCTTGAACAATCTCGCAGCTAGTCTTGCTGCACTGAGTACCTCTTGACCACTCTTAGGGTCCTGAAACACACACTTGGTTCTCTTAAAATTCACATCAAGATCAGTGTCATCAACTATCTTTCCAACTGACATCAAGTTGGTTTTAAAATCAGGCACATGAAAGACATTTTTCAACACAATTCCAGAAGCAAGTTTGATATCCCCAATATCTTTAACTTGCCTAATTGTCCCATCAGGAAGGCAAACTTTAATTGGCCGATTCAATACTCTTTTATGTTGCAGAAAATTCTCATCATATATCATGTGATCAGTTGCTCCAGAATCAATGATCCATGTTAAGGCATTTCTAATCTGATTCTTAGAAGAAAACAAAGCAAGAGATGTACCTGCACAGCTTGATGACCCTTGTGCTTTGCCTTTGCCCTTCATGGCCTTGAAGACCTCCTGGCAAACAGCATTAACCAAGGCCATATCAAACCCTGTACCTTCTTCTGCTATCTCTTCATCATTGTCATCTAATGGAGAATCAAATATCCCTGCCACATTTGTAGACGCCTTAGCAGCTTTCTTGCCCTTTGGATCCTTGAACCAATCCGGATAACCAATTATTTTGAAGCAACCATCCATAGTATGGCCTGTCATTCCACAATGACTGCAAACCTTATCAGATTTATCCTTCTTGACTGATTTCTTAGATCCATTAGTTTTCCCGACAACAAAAGCACTTCCATCTTGTGAGGACTCACTACTGTTGCTTCCACCTGCTTAACAAGATAATATGCTCTATTTACTATCGACAATGGATCAGTGGAGAGGATCTGGTTCCTCACACTATCATACGTGTCCCCTAGTCCCATCAAGAACTGGAGAAGTTTGTTGCGATTATCAGATTCTTCTATCTTCTTGGATAGACCACAAGTACATTTGAATCCACATGTACATTTTAACACTCCTTCAAGAGTAAGAATCTCATCCCAGAGCTTCTTGATCTTATTGAAATAATCTGCAACATTCAGATTGCCTTGAGTCTGATTGCACAAGCTCTTCCTTAGTTGATAGAGCATAAGACCATTCGTCTGCGCATATCGCTCTTCAATTTCCTGCCAAAGCTCTCTCGCAGAATCAATGTACATGAAACCTTCAGCGATCTCCTTGCTCATGGAGTTCAGTATCGAGCATCTGACCATAAAATCGCATCGCTTCCACCTCGGAATGTCCACCGGTGGAATCGATTCCGGATCTGAGCTTCCATCGATGAACGTGGTCTTGTACTTTAATTTGCTCCAAGCGCCATCTTTATTCCTCGGCTCCAGCTTAGGAAATTGAGTCCATTGAAGGTGTTAACCACCAATTGCGTTGTCGGATGATCAGAGTTGGAGAGATTCAGTGGATCATTCATGTTAACCGCGCCAGATCCAACCTCTCCAACTAAAGGATTCCTCTGTTATGTATTCTCTGCCATCTTCTTCGATTTCTATCTTCGAACAGCTTCTAGACGATGATCGAACACTGTGCGCTCTGATAGCATGTAAAGAACCTTGAGCAATCAAGGATCTTCGACTAATTCGCCATGGAAGCTATGCTCGGAGCTCTGAAGTTGAAACGAAGAGGAAGGAGGGAGAAAACAGAATTTTGGGAAAATGATTTTTCGGAAATTTCACGAGGTACCCCCGAGGTATCGCTTAATTCACGTGGTGACCACTTGTTTTACACCTTTCACGTGGTACCCCTGAGGTTATAAATCCTTTCACCTCGTGCCCCTGAGGTTATATATCATTTCATCTCGTGCCCTTATCTCTACTTTTTAACAGTTTTCGTTAGTTAAAAAATAAAAAAAAATAAAATAAAATCAACTTAATTAAAAGAAAATGGGGAAAGAAGCCATGACTGGAGAACTGAAGGGTCTAAACAGGAGGAAGTCACACTGAAGGAGCCGGAGCTGTTGGTCGTTGCGTTGGTTCCGGTGGGGGACTCGAGGAAGGCGGTGCTGACCATGGACTCGACAACTTTGAACAAGTAAATCTCAATCCGATTTTCAGATTTTACCGAAAATTAGGGTTTAGGTATGATGATTGTTTTGTGCGAAAATTTGGTATGCAGGTACAGAGAATCGCAACTCCATACCTGTCAATTTCTCTAATGCGGCATCGAATTATTCAATTGAGCCTGTCAATTTGTTCTTCCGGTTCGAAGGATGAACAATGGAGGAAAGTAAAAGGAGAAATTGATGCTCTTCGTTCGCCGAGGATGACGATGAGATGCGTGGTTAGAGTTCAATCTGGTAGGATGAAGGGTGAGAAAGCAAGGAATTAGGGCCAGTGTAAGGGTTAGAAACGAACCAGACAGAGGTTAGAGACGAACAAGACAGAGGTTAGAGACGATGAAAAAGGAGGCCCGCTCCCACTCAAAATTTACAAAGCACAACGAAAATAGATCAATCCAATTTCAGAGTGGCAGAAAACCCCCAAAAAATTTGCAGACATCGGATGGAGGGAGCTAGACATTGGATGAATAATACTCCGGAGGCGGGGGTGGCTTGGCGTGGGACGGAGCCGACGAAGGAGAAAAAGACGAGGACGACACGGTGGTGCAGGGAGGGGGGATGGGGGCGTCGTAGACCTGGGAGCGGGCCTCCTGCTTAGCCCTGTGTCTTCCCAGAAAGTAGAAACCCCACCAGAACCGACGTGGCCACTAGCAACTCCGGCCACCAGCAAGTAGCAGCTCCGATCCGGCTTCTTCTATTCGGCGTTCTTCAATCTTCAGTTCTTGGTGTCTTCTTTCCCATTCTTTTCTTTTGATTTTATTGAATTTATTTTATTTTTTACTTTTTAACTAACGAAAACTATTAAAAATATAGATAAGGGCACGAGGTGAAATGATATATAACCTCAGGGGCACGAGGTGAAAGGATTTATAACCTCAAGGGTACCACGTGAAAGGCGTAAAACAAGTGGTCACCACGTGAATTAAGCGATACCTCAGGGGTACCTCGTGAAATTTCCGATGATTTTTTATTCAACAAACTCACCCGGTTTCTACATTTATAGCCCAAGCCCACATAATTGCAAGGACTAAAATGTCCCTATTTTGTTACAACCGAATTACCAAACTACCCTTATCATATATCGTCTATCATTAATGCATGTGCGCCTTTCCCTAGTTATTAATATGAGTTGAATTTTGATAATCAGAAAGTATAACATATTAATTCATCATTAAAATCAATTAATTTATTTGTCTTCATAATTCAAATTGACAAAGTTAGCAAGATTATTGACTATATAATAGGTCAATCATCGAGTAATAAATAAACCAATTACATCAAAAAAAAAAAAAAACCTACCTCATGCCTAATTAAATAAACCAATTACATCAAAAAATAAACACTAGACAGTATAAACGAGCTATATATACAACTACAAATAAAACGCTGAAGATCCATCAAATTATTAGTAGCCATGTCACAAACAGCCATAGGAATCAATGATGAAGCAGACTCATTCGAATCCAAGCCCACCCCTCAAACCATTAATCTCAAAAAATGCACAGACGCCATCCTCGAAGCCCTTTTATTTTTACTTTCCGTCGTTATGCTCCCCTTCATCCTCCTCTTCGCTGCCTTTCAGTGGCTATTCTCTGGCAAGACTTTCCTCAGTCAAGACGAGAACCACGTCCTGCCTCCCGCCGGTACCTTTACTCGAAACGTCATTGACGTCCATGAAAAAGCCAAGTGAGAAATATCTGGTATCTGATATCTAGATACGCAGATGTCACTATTAAATGGCCCTAACTATTTAATTTTTACAGGAAATTTGTGAAGCTCCCAGGGGTGATCCGCACCCGACTTGTCATCTTCTCGGTGGCTTGGATTATAGTGAACCTGACCGTCCCGGGCCTCAAAGACAAACTCGTACACGGGACGAAGCTCTGGAAATGGAGCATACTGGTGGTGATGATCACGTGCGGATACACCGTTATAAACATGGCGAACAAATTCTTGCTCTACTTCCTTTGTGAGAAAACAGGGTTGATGAAGAAGAGGAATGCGGTCTACTATGCCAAGGGGATGAGGCGGAGCGTCAACCTGGTCGTGTTGTGGGTTTCGATTCTGCTGGCGTGGCTGTTTTACTTCAATACGAGCCGGGGGATTAAGGGACCGTTTGACGATGCAGGTAGTTTTTCGGAACTTTTGATTTTAATATTTTATAGTTTTAAATAAGTTAAACATAAAATTTTAATTTAATTAACTTTTAAATTGGATTTTGAACAGCTACCCACCCCAATTTTTTTAGAAATTTATTCATTTTCTTCTATCTGATCAGCTAGTTTGTATCAGCTACTCTATCGGTTTGGTTAGCAAACACCTCTTATGAAAACTCTAATTTAACATATATTATAAACACACTTAATCCATCAGCTTCAGCTACTCTATCAGCTTCAGCTCCCTCATCAGCTCCGTTTTACCAAACTGATCCTAATACGATCAGCGAGACCCACGTGGTGTGGCAGCTGGGGACGTCGACCTTTGTGGCGATGGCGGTTGGGTCAGTGCTGTGGGCGATCAAGAGCGTGGTGTTGCTTAAGTGGAAGGCGGATGCGATTTACAGCAGGTTCGCTGGGAGGATTTTCAACGCAAGGTCCCAGATTTACTTCCTTGGCCACATTTGTGGGTGGCCGCGTATGGGTACTTTTAAACCGGACGGTGTCACCGTTAATACTCATGACACCAATGAAGATCATCCTCCGGTTAGCCAGGTACATCCTTATCCGGTCAGCCAGGTATACCTCCATATTACTGTATTAATTAATTATTTCAGAAATAATTGTTGTTTAACTTTTAAACACAATTTTAAGGAGGTATAAAATAACAATTTTTAATTAATTTTTTCCATATATATTTTATACTTATTAGTTATAAGTTTAAAATTATTTTTTAAAAATAATAAAAAAAGATAACATTTTATATAGTTTGTAACTTCTTAAAAAACGTACTGAAATACTACTTTCTTGTTATAAAAAATATGAAATACTAATACTAAGGTTTTTCCATTTTCTTTATACTCCATAATGTCCTAAATACTACTTTCATGTTATAACAAATAATAAATATTAATGCTAAGTTTGTTTATTTTATGTTATAATAAATAAATCATAATTTTAATATCTACATAATGTATATAAAATCAGAAGTATGATGGTCCCGCGTGATTTTACTAGAAATCATCAATCCAGATCTCAATTAGATAACATTCTACCTCATCACGTCTTCATTTTCTTTCATATAAACTCCTACGTGGCATCTACATATATATGTTATCACACTTTTAGATGTTGTACGTCTACTCATGCACTGAATTCATTTTAATAAAATGTTTTAAGAGTTTATATAAAATATAGATCGGAGCCTAGCTCAAAATTAATAAAATTAAATTAATGTACATTTTCATGTGGGGATCTCTGGAACAGGCAAGGGAAAATCCGAACAATAGTTTGTTAGCAACAACGGATAGATCGACTGATTATACCGATCAACATAGTGATAAGAAGAACAAAACAAAGAAAGCAAAGGGCATTTTGTGTATTGATGAGGTCGATGCTACGTGCCGACGCCCTCCCAAAAAAAGAGAAGAAAAGGACACAACCCTTTATGAAATCAAGAAGATGAGTTGGTTTTTCGTCAGTCTTTCGAGGGCATCTTCTAGAGAAGACGACGGGACCTTTGATGTCTTGAAGCACTGCGAGAATATCAATCAAGGACGTGCTCCTCACATGTACGGAATTCAACATATCACATATTCTCTCTCCCTCTCCCTCCCTCTCTCTCTCTCACACACACACTCTATTTATAGTAGTATATATTGATGTTGATATTGATGTTTTATTTTTTTATATTTGGTAAATTTATGCACCACACACACTATTTATAGTAGTATATATTGATGTTGATATTGATGTTTTTATTTTTTTATATTTGGTAAATTTATAGGTGCATAACAGAGGGAAACCTGAGTAATACATTCAAAATGAATGAGAACGATGCAAAGATCTTGTACTCTCATTTGGAGAATGAGCATTCCTCACGGCCAATCTCGTATGAAGAATTCGAGAAGTACATGGTAAAAATATTTGTCGAGTTAATCAAAATCATCTCATCTTTATAAATGTCTCCTTTTTCACACACATATAGGGAGTATAAAATAAGTCTATATATCCAATAATATATAATAATTAATTAATTATCACATTTGCTATTTAGATTGACATTTTTTCTAGCATGTTACATCGAATATCTTCTATTTTAAAAAGCCAATAGTACAATGTAAAATTTTGTTATTTCCATGGCTCGTGTCAGGTTTATTCTGTGTTTGATTATAAAGTCGGGATTCATCTTTCTAACATAAAAGCTTACACCCATTGTATAAGGGTTTCTTTCACCGTTATATTTTGTGTATTTCTACCACCCAACATCAGTTTTCACTTTCTTGTGTCCATTGGGCTGCAGGTAAAGGCTCACACAAAGTGTTTGACACTAGGGCACACTCTCTTGGATGCAATAGAGGTGGCGAAACACTTAAACGATGTCATGAACGGTATACTGTTCGCCATCGTCATCATAGTCTGGCTCCTTCTCACCGACGTCGCCTCAACCAAAATCCTTGTCGTCATTGCATCACCCTTTCTAGCAGCCACATTCGTGTTTGGCGAAACTTTTAAGAAGACATTTGAAGGCGTAATATTCTCTTTCGTCAGCCATCCATTCGATGTTGGTGATCTATGCACCATCAATAATGGCACCGAGGTATATATATATTACTAACTTCATAAATACAACTTTTCATATAAATGAGTTCCAATATACAACGTACATACTTTGCAGTTATTAGAGGTGAAATGTATGAGTGTACGGTCGACGAAATTTGTAGTAATCGGAACAAGAGAGGAAGCAAGGTACCCTAACTCGGTTTTAGCTTCCTTGCCCATCAAGAATCTCAAAGGGGAACCGGACCCGAGTGACTGTGTTGAGTTAACTCTGGACTCTAAATATTCCAAGACTATGTTAGATGATCTGATAAAAAAAGTACACAAGTAAGACACTTGTACTATGCCCATGAATTATATATATTTTTTTTCAACAAAAATTACTCACATATATCACAATTTTGTAGGCATTTTGAGGAAGATAACGGTAACAGATATGAGAAACGTCCTACAATCATCATAAAGGAGATCGGGGATAGTAATGTGAAAATGGAGATTCAGTACAAACATGTGATGAGCATTCACGAAACAACACACTCACAGTGTTTCAAGAAGAAGAGGGAGCAGAATTCAGAATTGTTGTGGCAATTAAAGCAATCAATCGACGGGGAAAATGGAAGCAGTGCATCACTAGTACGTATCCGAGCAGTACCATAACAGAAATCATTTTCGGTGAAAAGTGAGAATATATAGGTGATCGTTGAACATTCATCAGAAAAGGGTTGAACTTTTGATCGAATCGGCAAAAGGGTTTAACCCGGAAAAATAAAATCGTCATAAAAATTAAAGCATTTGGTGATATGATGAAGTTAATTAACATTTATTGTTGTAAGTCTTTAGTTACTATTTAATTCATCATAAAGGTAATAATATTTGTTGCTAAATAAGGTGAAGGATTATATATTAGTCGTTGAATGCACATGGCGACAAACTTTATTTCCTCGCAAAATTGTATATATTTAACAATGCTATTAAGCCGAGCTGATATTATTATTTTGCGACATATATTTTATTTAAAAAAATAATAATTTTATTGGCAAAAATATTGAAGGAATCGAGAATAATTGCTAAATTTATTTAGCAATAATATGCTATTAAGCTCAGCAAATTCCTCATACTCTCTTGGGTCTGTAACTGTACTCTTGTAATTTGGTTTTTCTGGTTTGGTGTTGCATTGTATTTCACTTGTATTGACGGTTTGTCCGTCGCCGATTTTATCGGCCTCTCGATCCACCGGGACTGTCCGGTGCATCGAATTTTTACCTGATCCAAACAAAATTCCTCATACTCTCCAGTTCATCCCATAACGATTTAATTTTTGTAAAATATGTTGAGAATGAACTCGTATATTGGTACACAACTCCTGTTGTATGCCATATGTTGGGTTGCATTCACATCCTCAAGTGAGCTTGATTAAAATGGTCCAAGTATGGTTAAGGTTGGATTTGGGCCATAGATGGATTAAGCTTTTCTAGAAGCTTCTCTATTCCTTGCCTCTCCTCTCCAACTCTCTAGAGGCTTCCTTAATCCTTATCCAAATTGGAGAAATCTAGAGTTTTTCCAAGCCTTTTATCCATCCATTTTTACCCAAGCATGATGCCTATAAATAGAGACTCAAGCCCGGGGAAAATGTTGCGGGCGCAGCAAGGCTACGGGCGCCGCTGGTTGATTGGCCGCGGCCGCAGCATGATGCTGCGGCCGCCGCCAGTAGGTGGGGCGATGGTTGGGGTGTAGCTTGTTGATTGGCTGCGGCCGCCAGTAGGTGAGGAAGAAAAGACTCTGATACCATGTAGGATTCTAGAATTGATGTAAAGTCCTCCTTGGGGGTTTCCATTAATTGATAATCATATATATAGGTTACAAAGGTATTGAGCCTTTCGGGCATTTGAGCCCACTATACAATATAATACCTATGTAATCTATCAGTTGTAATTGACACTACGCCGAATCTCAGGACTAAGAATGTTAACGATCCATGATATCACCATGTCGTTACATCTCTCCCAGTTCCTATGCTTCAACGAGTCCGAATTTGGCTTCTCAATAGCTCCAGTGATGAAACCTATTTTGTTCTTGGTGGAAAGAGCAATGCGAATTGACTGACGCCACTCACCGAATCCCTTTCCGTTAAACGCAGGTGTCACTAGAATCATCCCGGGATGGTCACTGGGATGAATATAATACGGATCGTTTGGATCGATCTTTGTTTGATCCTTCGCCATGCCAGAATACGTGCAGCAATAGAAAATCAAAACGAACAAAATCGAAGTTAGATCTAATGAAATCGGAAGCTCAAATCAACAAAAACGAGCTCTGATACCATATTGAAAACCAAAATGATCTGCAATTTGAGCTCGTCTATGGGGATTGGGGAAGACGGAGATGGAGGGAAATTTGGCTTTCTGCAACTTGCTGTGTTTCTCAATTGAATCAATCGAATTGGAATTTACAAAATGAGAAACTATTTATAACCTAAGCCCATACAACAAAGAGTTGGGCCGGCCCATACAATTTATTTATTCAAAACATTGCAAGGTACAAAACCGAATAACCCAGTATACTAACAACGTGAGATTGGGGTTGGAAAGGTCGGTAACGGCGGGCCAGGGAGGCCAGACAGTGAGATTTACTATCTTCCGAGCTCAACGACGGAGGAGATTAAATGATAGGCCAGCAAGTATACACGCTGTGAGTGCAACTGCAATTCAACATGTCTCCAACGTACAGCTTAAGTTTTTGAATATAGTGGGTCAAATTTGGAGCTTGGAATAATATTATTAATACCTATTGTTTTGATAACGATATTGCACTTATCGGGCTTTTGGAGACTAGACTTTTGCATAAGAACTTTGAGGAGGTCAGAAAAAGGCTCATGAGAGATTGGTTGTGTTGTGTGAATGGGAATGAAAGAAGAAAAAGGCAGAATAAGGGTCTCCTGAAACCCAAGTATAGTGTGCTCAACTGTTGAGGATATGAAATATGAGGTGGGAGGCCCATTCGGGGTGGCTCATTGGTATGGAGCAAGGGGAGAAGTTAGGAGGTCTCGGGTTCGATTCCTACCTCCACCTCTTTTCTTGGGTGAAAATTCAAGGTTTGCTTTGCTCCTTATCAGTGGGTCGAGCCGGTCGGCGCAAGCCGGTTTACCTGGTGCGTGGCTCTTGTCGGCTGGGTCACGTGCCCGGGACCGGTTTATCTGGTGCGTGACTCTTGCCGGTTGGGTCACCTCACGTGCCCGGAATTTGCCACCAAAGGTGGGTTTCTCGTCATAAAAAAAAAATGAGGTGGGAGAATATATATATATATATATATATATATATATATATATATATAATGCTAAAATAAAAGTCCAGATTGGATGCCTAATTAACATATATTGACAAATCAATATATAGTATAACTTTTGTCCTATCGGACTTTTTGGAGAAAGAGAAGAGTTTAAACATCTACAAATGATCGAGAAACCTAGAAAATTTATAAATTAAGCTCTTTAAATATTGTTTGTTTAATATATACATAAGCTTAGACCAATCACTCCTTACCCTAGTGGTAAGGAAGAGGTGACTCTTGCAATTAAGAGGTCAAGGGTTTAAATCTCACTCCTTACACAATTTATGTAATTAGTGGGTGTTCAAAGACTTCATCGCCAGGACTCGATGAGCTAGGGTGCAGCACAGTGGTGACAAATGACAATGAATAACACAAACTTATACAACACACAACGTTTTCAATACTACAAAATAGCAATAAAAAATAAAAGAATTTAATAGTACAAAGAGTTGTTAATGGTTGATTAGCGTTATATATTGAAATATTTGAACTTGACGGCAAATAGAGTAAATCCATTTTATAAGTTTTAATACCTTGAAAATGTTGAAGTATAACTTTATTATCAATGTTCTTGAAAACATCTTTTTCAACAAAGCAGACTAAACTCTAAGAGAGAAAGTCTCCCTTCATCTTGTTGTACAAATATGACTTGATAATACCCATAGAAGAGAAAGTTATTTCCACTGTTGTTGTTGCAACAGATAATAGTAAAAACAACTCAATGTGATGATATACCAAGTTAAAATCTTTGTGAATTCTTACTTTGATTATCTTCTTAGAAATGTGCATTATTAGTATATATCTTGCAAAATAGAAAATCTGACATTTTCCTTCATTTGAACTTTTGTAACTTATTACCTAATACTCATCCGTTCGGAAAAACTTAACACTTTACTATTCATGCACGCTTTTTTAGGAGATAAAAACTATATAAAATATCTAATTTTTTAAATAATTTTTTTAACAACTTCGTAGTTATTATTAATATGTACAAACTTGTTAAAATTTTTTTTAAAAAAAATGAATATTTTATATAGTTTTTATCATTGTAAAAAAGCGTGCATAAATAGTAAACGACAACTTTGATTATCTTTATATATATATATATATATATATATATATATATATATATATATATATATATATATATATATATCGGATGAGGGTAGGGGCATGTGCCCCTACATGCCCCCGTTTGTATCCACACCCCTGATAAGTTTGTGGAGTCTACTAGCTGCAAGGAATCTTCGGATATGACCAGTTTGCTAAAGTTTTGTTAGGTTTGACAGTTCCAAAACTTAATAATGCTTTTTATATAAGTTCGCAAATTCATAGGCTTTATTCGGCCTAATACTAGGAAACCTCTTGCCCATTTTCTTTTCTCTCTTCCTGTATATCTAAATTTTACACTTCATTTATTTTTTCATTTACATTTATTTTCATTTTTTTCTACCTTATCTTACAAGATTTGTTCTATAACCATGGGAAACCTCTTACCCCTTTTCAAATTTATTTTTATTTTTTCTTTTCCTTTATTATTTGTACCCATTGTATCTTTCCATTTACTTTTTTATTACAAAAAAAGAAAACAAAATTAGAAAAAACCTCTATTTACCAAGGTAAAACCTCTTCCATTCCGTTACCATAAGGTAAAACCCACAACCATAAATTTACCTTTTAGTAACCAAGGTGAGCAAAACACATGGTTATTCATGCTATAATGTATGTGTTTTTATGTATACGATTCCTAGCTAGTTATTGGTTCGAATTGGACTTTTTAATAATTAGAAAGTATAACATATTTTTTTTTTTTGGTGACGAAACGACAGGGAGTAGTCTCCCCAGAAAGTATAACATATTAATTGATCATTAAAATTAATCAGTGTAGACGTAACTACTTTTGAGTTTTGATAAACCATATCATGATCTATATCCGTCAATCTTATTGATTTAAATATCCGTTTCCAGGGGCGGAGCCGGGGTGCTCGAACTCCCCTGTCGGAAAAAAAATACAATTTTTTTTTTGTATATATTTAATATTTATAAGGTAATATAATATCTTTAAAAATTATTTAAAACAAGAGTTCTATCTAAATCAAATCACAAAGAAAAAGGAAATGAGAATTAAAATTAAAAAGTCTTGGACTCAAATCCCAACTCCTTCCAAAATTTTGAGCGATTTGTCTTCACAATTCAAATTGACAAAGGCAGCAAGATTGACCATAAATATAATATAGGTCAATCATATATCGGAGTAATAAATCAACCATGAAAAAAATAAAAAGATAGCTCACATTCCTATATATAATTAAGTATAATCGAGCTATATATAAGATTATAAGTACATAAATTAAACGTAGCAAATCCATCAAATTATTAGGTAGCCAGTAGCCATATGTCACAAGACATAGAGATGGGCAGCGTTTCCGCACCTGAACCCACCCAAACACCCTCATTCGAATACAGTACTGCGCCGACCCCTGAAACCAATCTCGAAAAATGCACAGACGCGGCAGACGCCATCATCTTCGCCCTTGCATTTTTATTGTTCCCATTCGCCCTCCTCTTCGCTGCCGCTCAGTGGCTACTCTGTAACAAGACTTTCTTGGACGACGATAACCCCTCGCCTTCCCCACACACCTTTTCCGAAAAAGTGAATTACGTCCATGAAAAAGCCAAGTGAGTAAAATTAACTAAGACCAACAACTACTCCTGCCTTTTACACTAATCTCGATCTTTTCATTGGTACAACTATATATATATATATATATGAGTTTTTTTTTTTCCAAACAAATGCTTTTCGGTTTTGCAAGTATTTTTCTAGATTTATCAATATATTTAACTATCTATCTGCTTAATTTTTACAGGAAATTAGTGAAGCTCCCAGCGGACATCCGCATCCGATTCGTCATCTTCTCGGTGGCTTGGATTATAGTGAACCTGACCGTCCCGGGCCTCAAAAACAAACTCGTACATGGGACGAAGCTCTGGAAATGGAGCCTACTGGTCACCATGATCGCGTGCGGATACCACGTGATAAACATGGCGAACCGATACTTGCTCTACCTCCTTTATAAGAAAACAGAGTTGAGGAAGAAGAGGTATGTGATCTACTACGCCAAGGGGATGAGGCGGAGCGTCAACCTGGTCGTGTTGTCGGGTGTGGTTCTGCTGACGTGGCTGTTGTACTTCAATACGAGCCGGGGGATCAATAAGAGAAACGAGTCCCGTTTGGTGCGGCACCTGGGTACGTGCAACTCTGTGACGCTGGTGGTGGGGGCGGTGTTGTGGGCGATCAAGAGCGCGCTGTTGCTAAAGTGGGAGGCGGACGCGATTTACAGCAGGTTCGCTGGGAGGATTTTCAACGCCAGGTCCCAGATTTACTTCCTTGGCCACATTTGTGGATGGCCAATGCTTACTTTTAAACCGGAGTACTATGTGCCCAATACTGATCATGACACCAATGAAGATCATGATCCAGTTAGCCAGGTACATCATCATTTCCTGTGTGTTATGTATTTGCGACCTATAGTTAATTGTTTTTCTTTTGATGACGATAACCAACACGTAACCTAGCCGGTCAGATTCACATACCAGGTAAACCGGCTTGTGCCAACCGGCTCGATCCATTGGTAGGGAGCAAGGCAAACCATGAATTTTCACCCATTGCGACTTAGTTTATTAGTCTGTGTACGTGTTGAAAATCACCCCAAATAAACATCCACATTATTAATTAATTATATTGAATACTAATACTATTTTTTTTTTATTTTCATATACTCCATATTATATAGTGTTCTAAATACTACTTTCATGTTATAAAAAATAATAAATACTAATACTAAGTTTGTTTATTTTATGTTATAATAAATAAATTATAATTTATTACATTTGTAATATCTATATACTATATATAAAATTAGAAGCATGGTGGTCCTCCGTGATTTCACTAGAATTCAACAATCCATATATCAATTAGATAACATTCTACCTCATCACTTGTTCACCTTCTTTCTATATATAAACTCTCATGTGACAATTTTTTAATTGGGAAACAAATAAAATTTTATACCCCATTATGCACCTCATTGGATCACTATCTCAATTTCTCAAATAGATTAACAAATATTTATATCATCCTTTTTTTTTTTTGAAAACTTATATATTTTTTTATTAATTTTTTTATAATTATTTTTATTTTTATTTACACTTAATCTTTTATCTTATGAAATATCATTTACTTATACTAAATAACAAATGTTATTCTATATTTTTGAATCACAATAATATTATCTTGGTAATATCTAACTATCCACATTATCAAATATACATTTTTTTATTTTACAAACAAAAAACTTCTCAATTTTTTAAATTACATACATTTTTTCAAAAATAAATGATTTTTTATTTGATACAAATTATATAATAATTTCTCAATTTTTTTTTTATATTTGCAACAATTTGTTTTACAAAATTTTCACATAATATTTTCCCAATTTTCTACACATCTATACATTACATAATATCCATAAGTACGTAGCTTCAAAATTAATCAAAATTCAGTTCATGTACGTTTTCATCTGTGGATCGATCTCCGGAACAGGCAAGTACGGAAAAGGCGAGCAAAAGGTTGTTACCAACAACGGAGAGATCGACTGATAATACCGATCAACATGATGAGAAGAACGATTTTGATAATAAGAAAGCAAAGGGCATTTTGTGTATTGATGATGAGGTACCGGTCGACGCTACCTCCCATCCCCCCCATGAAAGAAAAGAAAAGGACGCAACCCTTTATGAAATTAAGAAGATGAGCTGGTATTTCGTCAATCTTTCGAGGGCTTCTTCTAGAGAAGACGACGGGACCCTTGATGTCTTGAATCATTGCAGGAAGATCAATCCAGGAACTAATGACCAGGCATGGTATGTTGGATTTGTAAATAATTTTAATTTTTTCTCTATTTGTCACTATATCTATTGAGTTGAAATTTTAACAAAAATGTGATAGTATACTTTAGAACAATTTTGGATGGATATATAGTAAGTTAAAATATATAGTTAATTTATGGATTTGGAAATAAAGGGCGATTTCTTCTACATTAATAGTTTATATTCTAATGAAATACTTTTCTCTAATTTACGGATTGTTTTCCATAATTTGCTAACTTATTTATATAGTTCATTTAACAATTTTAATTATTGAAAGCGTCATGGTGATTCTTTGAAAACTAAACCTTTAATTTGGAAAGTTTTTCATAATTTTTTTTTTTGTAAATTTATTCATTTCTTATGTAAATAGGTTTGCTTCTTTAAATATTAAAAGGGTTGTTAATGCCTTTTTAAAAATAAAACACCAATATTTGATGATTAATTATGTAAAGAAACTATAATATATGGGATTATTTTTGTTACTTTACATAAATTATACAGAGTATATGATTTTAAACAAGTGTTTTCCACGTTTGGGTACCAGGTGAAAAAAGGTAAACCTTATAGTTATCAAACAAAATGCATGAAAAGTTTGGATATCATGCAAAAAAAAAAGGCAAACCTCGTGACTATCAGACGAAATTTTCCAAAAGTTAAATATGTATATATATAGGGGAGAGTTTAAGTGAGAAGAAATCAGCCCGGTAAGAAGGAAAGAAGCAATTTGATTGGTGGAAACGGATCTAATTTTTAATTAAAAAAAAGTCCTCACGCGCCTAACTTTCTTCCTTCTTCATGGTTGTCACCGCACGCTCCGCCTACCTTTCCTCCTCCTCCGCCCTCGAGGCTAGGCTCGACTCCACCTTCTTCCTCCTCCCGGATCTCCGCCACCATGGCCGAGCGCTCGCCGTGGACTGGTTCCGCCGCTGTCGCCGCCGCCTATTAATCTTGATTGTGGCCGTCCCTGGATCCTTCCGTTGTAGCCTCCACCGCGACTCTTCCTACTATGTCCTCCTCTTTCCATTGCAAATTTCCCTAAATTGATCCTAAATTTCGGAGCTTGAAAAAATGGATCCATGAGACTCATACTTTTCACCGCCGCCGTGTCATCGCGGTGTTCGCCATCCAGAGTGCCAACGCCGCCGCCGCAAAGTCTCCGGCTATTGCTCCGACCCTAAGCCCGGGAGCATCGGGCAGGCTCTTCCATGGAAAATAAAACACGGGAGCATCGGGCAGGGATCTGGAATCTACCATCTTGGTAACGAACAGGAGGACACCGACAGCGGACTGGACCAAGAGCATGGGAGGGGACGCCGAGCTCAACGGCGATGTCGGAGACCTCGTAGGGATCCAGTTCGATTCAATGGCGGAGACCTCACCGGCATCTAGTTCGATTAGACGGCAGAGACCCCGAAGTCGTACACTGAACGGAACCAGAGCCAAGCATCGTCGTCTTCGTCGAAGGGTCTTGGCTTGGCACTGATGTTGAGTACTCGGGATGCGCCTTTGGGGGACTGGCCAAGGAGGCAGCCGGCTAGCAAGGAGGTGATGTGTAGGGCGTTGTCGCTGCCTAGGAGACGACCGCGGTGGAGGAACTTCCAGCCCAGGCCTAGCCCTCTTTCTACCATGTCCACTTCCCACCTTGAAACTACTGTTAATTAACTAATAATTGGCCAACCTCTCTCTGTATATGATTTAATTAAGCATTTTTTATTGCTTAATTAAATCTAAAATCTATATTTATTAATACAAAGTTGTTCAAGGTTTTAATACCAAGTGATTCAGAGGTTTTATACTAAGTGGTTCAGGGGTTTTATACCAAGTGGTTTATGGTTTTAAACCAAGTGGTTTGGGGTTTTTAATACCAAATGGTTCAGGATTTTAGTACCAAGTGGTTCAGGGTTTAATAATATATGGTTTAGGGGGTTTTATACCCAGTGGTTAAGGGTTTTAATAAAAAGTTGTTGAACCACTGTGAATAAAATTGCTGAACCACTGTGAATAAAATTGTTGAACCACTGTGAATAAATTTTCTGAACCAATGTGAATAAAATTGCTAAACCACTGTGAATAAAATTGCTGAACCAATGTGAATAAAATTGCTGAACCAATGTGAATAAAATTGTTGAACCACTGTGAATAAAATTAATGAACCACTATGAATAAAATTGTTGAACCACTGCGAATAAAATTGTTGAACCACTGCGAATAAAATTGCTGAACCAATGTGAATAAAATTGCTGAACCACTGTGAATAAAATTGCTGAACCACTATGAATAAAATTGCTGAACCATCTCTTGTCAATTTTTTTTTTCAACAAAACATATATAAAGTGGGTGTCTATGTGTAGATAAAATTAAATTACACCCAAATATATATTTTTATATTTTTTAACAAGTGAAAATGCCAAAAAATGATTTTTAAAAGTTCATGTAAACACTTTTACATGTCTCCGTAGCTTTTCTAATTAGCGCGTGCAATTAATTAGTTAGTGTGTATACGTGAGAGTGGAGGTGTTACTAATTAATTTGGGTGAGTGTTACTAATTAATTGAGAAGTTGTGCGTGCCTCATCATTTTAATTCACTTTTGGACACGTGGACTAATCAAATTGCTTATTTCCTTCTCACTTTTGGAGTTGTGTGTACCCGAACCCAACCATATATATATTTTTTGATGATTTTTTATGTGGTATTTTATAGGGTCAGTGAACTGATTCGCACATTCAAAATGGATGAGAAAGATGCACAAATCTTGTACTCTCATGTGAAGGCTGAGCGTTCCTCACAGCCGAACCCATCCCCAATCTCCTATGAAAAATTCGAGAAGTACATGGTAAGTAATGAACCTCTATCCACCTCCTACACCATAAAATTATTTTAGTTTAAAATTTAACTTTAAAAAATTATATTCACATTTTAAACAATAAGTATATGTTATACTTTTATTTTAAAAAATATGTTTTAAATTTTTTTAAAAATTAAAAAGATAATTTTTTGCAAAATATTTTTTTTTAAAAATTTCAAAACATAATTTTCAAGATAAAAGTTTATAAACTTAATAATATAGTTATTTAAAATGTAAATATAATTTTTAAAATTTTTTTAAAAAATATTTTAAATTAAAATAATTTTGTGGTGTAAGAAATGTGGAAACATATGTCTGCTTTACTTGTAGAGACTCAAAATCATGTCATCTTTCCTCAAAAACAAAAATCATCTCATCTTTACAAATGTCTCTTTTCAAACACACACACATATAAAAGAAATATATTAGGAGAAATATATAACTAATTATCAGATTTCCTATTTAGATTGACATTTTATTTGTCATATCGTTAATCAATACTATATACTACGTAAAGGAGAAGTCACTTACACTATGTGGTACCTTCTCCTGA
Source organism: Persicaria maculosa (assembly GCA_963922045.1). Lineage (NCBI taxonomy): Eukaryota > Viridiplantae > Streptophyta > Magnoliopsida > Caryophyllales > Polygonaceae > Persicaria > Persicaria maculosa. The sequence continues at coordinate 9,453,339 of OY998253.1, forward strand.
AGTATCGCTGACAATTGGCGCTATTTTATGATGGTATTTGACTTTGTTTCGTAGTCCCCAACCTACTAGTTTTAGGTCTGCTTTTATTCATCTTTCGTTATTTGTGTTCCTGATCTTTTCACCCTTTTCGGTATTTATGTTGTATGTTTGACGGTCTGCCAACTTATCGAATATCCAGCTTTAGGGTTGTTTGAGCTCAAATTTTTACTTAATAATAAAAAAAATGAAATAGTTTTCCTATAATCGTTTGATCAACAATTTCATCGGTATACATTGTCCATTTATGCATATGGGCAGGTAAAGGCTCACACAAAGTGTTTGACATTAGGGCACACACTCTCGGATGCAAGAGAGGTGGTGAGAGCCTTAAACAAAGTCATGACCGTTATATTGATCGCCATCGTAGTTATAGTGTGGCTCCTTCTCACCAATATTGCCTCAACCAAAATCCTTGTTGTCATTGCGTCTCCCTTTCTAACAGCCACATTCGTGTTTGGCGAAACCTGTAAGAAGATATTTGAAGGCGTAATATTCTCTTTCATCAACCATCCATTTGATGTTGGTGATCTATGCATCATTAATGGCATCGAGGTATATATTACTAACTTCATACAACCATTCGCATTAATTAATGAGTTCCAATTAATTCAAAAATTTCCCCAGTTGATCATGATAATCATAAAATTTACATATATACTTGCAGTTAGAGGTGAAATGTATGAGCGTATTGTCGACAAAATTTGTAGTAATCGGAACAAGAGAGGAAGCAAGAGAGGAAGCTGTGTACCCTAACTCGGCTTTAGCTTCCATGCCCATCATTAATCTCAAAGGGGAACCAGACCCGAGTGACCGTGTTGAGTTAACTCTGGACTCTAAATATTCGAAGTCTATGTTAGATGCTCTGAGCCGAAAAATATGCAAGTAAGATATTATAGTCTTATACTATGCCCATTTATACATACATACATACACACACATACATATATTTCCAGCAAAAATTACTCACACATATATCGCAATTTTATAGGCATTTTGAGGAAGATGATGGGAAGAGATACGAGAGAGCACATACAATCATCATAAAGGAGATCAGGGATAGGGATAGTAATGTGCAAATGGAGATTCAATACAAACATGTCATGGGCATTCACGAAACAACACACTCCGAGTGTCTCAGGAAGAAGAGAAGGCAGAAGTCAGAATTGTTGTCGCAATTAAAGCAGTCTATAGAAGAAATCGAGGGGGGAAATGAAAGCAGTGCATTGCCAGTATCCGAGCAGTACCACACCAGAAATCCCTTTAGGTGAAAAGTGAGAATATATGCATGCTTTCTTATTAGGTAATGGTTGAAAGAGGATTAAAAATGTAACGACCCAGAATTATGATTTTCGGGTTACGTTTCAAGGGATGAAACCCTTTGTTCGGATCTTGCAATCCAGGTACGAGTCGAGGTTTGAAACACATTTTAAGATTAGTAGAAAATGTTAAAATGTAATCAAATTCTATATTATGTTAGCTTCTAAGTTATGTTAGCTTAGCAAGTTAGTTAATGTAAGTAGGACTAGCTGTCAGTTTGACAGTTAGGAAGTGTTAGTTTCGGATTTCTGTAAGTGCTGCAGTTAGGCAGTTAGATGTTAGTGGTGTAGTGCTTAAGGTAGTGGTAGAAGCAGTTATGAATTGTAAGGAGTATGTATTGAGTTTTCTAATCAATGAAAGGTGTGAGGCTTTTGTTGAATGTGTGTGCTGTGTTCTTTCTCCTTCTTTGTGTTATGTTTTCGACAAAGAGCTGCTGGTGCTAGTGTGTTGTTTGTGTGTCTAAGAGCTAGATCCTCAATTGTATTCTAACAATTGGTATCAGAGCAAACAAAGTGTTTGCAATCGGGTTCTGTCCAGGGAAAAGAGTGGTGTGAGTTCATAAACACAAAGGGAAACACAAAAGTGAACACTTCATTGTATCTTGTTCAAAATGCAGAACAATGGAAGTGGAAATGTTGGTAATCCACAATTGCCAATGTTCAAAGGGATCAATTATCATTTCTGGAGTCTAAAGATGACTACTCTCTTCAAATCTCAAGAGATTTGGAGCCTTGTGGATCAAGGATTTGAGGATGCAGATCCTGCAGAGCCAGACCAGCAGTTAAGGGAGAAAAGAAAGAAAGACTCTAAGGCCCTGTTCATGATTCAGTCGGCCTTAGATGATGAAGTCTTTCCAAGAATTGCAGCATCAACAACATCTCACCAAGCATGGGAAGTTCTCAAGCAAGAGTATATGGGTGACAAGAAAGTTATAACTGTGAAGCTACAGGCTCTCAGAAAGGACTTTGAAACCTTGAATATGCAGGAGAAAGAGACAGTTCAAACTTTCTTATCTCGTGTGTCAGGGTTGGTGAACCATATGAGAACTTATGGTGAAGAGGTGAGCACTGAGAAAGTTGTGAGTAAGGTGCTCAGAAGTCTCACAAAGAAGTATGATCATGTTGTGGCTGCCATAGAAGAGTCCAAAGATCTCTCTACCTACATGTTTGAAGAGTTAGCCAGTTCACTACAAGCTCATGAGGATAGGCTCAGTAGAGGTAGTGAAGTTAAAGATGAGAAGTTGCTTCGAGTTAAGGAAGAAACTTCCAAGAGTAAAGGTGACAGTTCTTCTAGTAGAGGAGGTCACAGAGGTGGCTACAGAGGTAGAGGTAGAGGGAGTTGGAGAGGACGTGGTGGTAGAGGCCAAGGAAGAGGAGGTTCAAATGGCCAAGGAAGAGGTCAAGGCAGTGATCAAGGAAGAGAATCTGGCCGTGGACAAGGCAGTGATTCAAGATCTTACAAAAGTAACATCAAATGTTACTACTGCAAGAGATATGGTCACAAAGAAGCTCAGTGTTGGGATAAGCAAGAGAATGAAAGTAAGCCTGCAAATTACTCTGAAATTGTGGGAAGTGAGGATAGGTTGTTCATGGCCTTAACCTCAACTGCAGACTCTATGAAAGACATGTGGTATCTAGACAGTGGGTGCTCTAATCATATGTCTAGCTCTAGGAAGTTATTCAAAGAGCTTGATGAGTCAAAGAAGAGTAAAGTGAGACTTGGTGATGACAAAGTATTGCAAGTTGAAGGCAAAGGAACTGTTGCAATCAAGACTGTGCAAGGCAGTGAGAAGGTGTTGACTGATGTGCAGTTCGTGCCAGGTCTAGCTCATAATTTGCTAAGTGTTAGGCAATTACAGCAGACGGGTTATTCTCTTTTGTTTGATGATGATTTGTGTGTGATCAGAGAAAAGAAAAGTGGTCATATTGTAGTAAGTGTATCAATGACTAAGAACAGGATGTTCCCACTTGATCTTGCCTCAAACATGAGCAGTGCAATGACTGCTAAAACAAGTGATGAAGCACAGCTATGGCACCAGAGATATGGCCATCTAAATGTTCAGAGTATGAAGATGTTGAGCACCAAGAACATGGTGCATGGATTGCCTAGAATTGATGAGCTAGAGTTTTGTGAAGGGTGTGTCAATGGAAAACAGTTCAGAGGTTCCTTTCCTAGTGGCTCAGCCTAGAGAGCAAGTGAGTACTTGGAGCTACTTCATGCAGATCTCTGTGGTCCAATGCAAGTTGAATCAATGGGAGGCAGTAAATACTTTCTTCTTATTACAGATGATTTCAGCAGGCTAAGTTGGGTGTCATTTTTAAGGCTCAAGTCAGAGGCCTTTGAAAACTTTAAGAAGTTCAAGGTGTTTGCTGAGAATTAGTTGGGAAAGAAAGTGAAGGAACTGAGAACAGATAGGGTGGAGAGTTTCTTTCAACTGAGTTTTGTAAGTTCTGTGATGAGCATGGAATTAGAAGAGAAATGACTGCACCCTACACTCCTGAACAAAATGGAGTGGCTGAGAGGAAGAATAGAACAGTGGTAGAGATGGCAAGAAGTATGATGAAAGCAAAGAAGGTTCCTAATACACTATGGTGTGAAGCTGTAGCAACAGCAGTGTATTTGTTGAACATCTCACCAACTAAAGATGTGCAGGATATGACTCCACATGAAGTGTGGAGAGGAGAGAAGCCAGGAGTGAGTCATTTAAGAGTGTTTGGATGCATTGCATATGCACTGGTGAATTTGAGACAGAAGCTTGATGATAAGGCTGAGAAATGTGTTTTCATAGGGTATGCTTTGCATTCAAAAGCATATAAGCTGTATAATCCTACAAGTGGCAAGATTGTCATAAGTAGGAATGTGGTTTTTGATGAAGAAAGTGAATGGAAATGGGAAAATGATACAGCTAAAGTCAGTGCAAGTCAGCCTATGGTTGTGGATGGTTCAAGCACAGATTCTGAAACTGAAAGCATGGATGATAATGATCATATTCATGGCTCACCAGCAACTCCAGTGCATCAGTCAAGTGCATCAAGTTGTAATCACTCATCTCCCTCAAGCTCATCAGATGAGTCACCTCCTAGAAAGTTTAGATCATTGACAGACGTCTATGAAAGAAGTGTGAGATGTAAATTTGCTTTGCTTGCATCTAATCCAGAAGGTTATGAAGTTGCTAAGACAGAAAAGCAGTGGCAATTGGCAATGAAAGAAGAGATGAAGTGCATACAGAAAAATGATACTTGGGAGTTGGTTAGCTTACCTTCAGATAAAAACTTGATAGGTTTGAAATGGGTATTTAGAACCAAGTATAACACAGATGGGAGTGTTCAGAAGTATAAGGCAAGACTGGTAGCAAAGGGGTATGCACAGCAAGAGGGAGTGGATTTTGAAGAAACTTTCTCACCAGTAGCCAGACTTGAAACAGTTAGAGTGGTATTAGCTCTAGCAGCACATTGGGGTTTGCCAATCTTTCAGCTAGATGTGAAGTCTGCTTTTCTCAATGGTGAATTACAAGAAGAGGTGTTTGTGGAACAACCTCAAGGTTTTGTCAAATCTGGTGAGGAGGGGAAGGTGTACAAGCTGAAAAAGGCACTTTATGGCTTAAAACAAGCTCCTAGAGCTTGGTATAGTAAGATTGATGAGTTCTTCTTGAAGAATGGCTTTCAAAGAAGTGAGAATGAGCCCACCTTGTATGTGAAAAAGAAGAATAAGGACTGGCTTGTGGTCTGTTTATATGTTGATGACATAATCTATTTCAGTTCCTCACCAGATATGTTGGAAGAGTTCAAGCAAGCCATGATGTGCAAGTTTGAAATGACTGATCTGCACTTGTTACAGTACTTTCTTGGGCTTGAAGTGAAGCAAAGAAAGGAAGGCATATTCTTATGCCAGGAAAAGTATGCAAGAGACATGTTGAAGAAGTTTAAGATGGAGGACTGTCTTGTGGCTCAAACACCTATTAATTCAAATGAGAAGTTGCAGAGAATTGATGGAACTGAGCCAGCTGATCAGAAGTTGTATAAAAGCCTTGTTGGAGGCTTGAATTATCTTACACACTCAAGGCCTGATATAGCCTATAGTGTAAGTGTGGTCTCGAGGTACATGCATAATCCTACAAAGCAACACTTAGGTGCTGCTAAGAGGATATTGAGGTATGTGGCAGGAACTCTCAGATTTGGCATATGGTATGAGAGTGTTAAGGAGTTTAAGTTGGTGGGATACACTGATAGTGACTGGGCAGGTTGCCTAGATGACAGGAGAAGTACATCTAGCTCAGTGTTTGGGCTAGGATCAGGGGCAGTGACTTGGAGTTCAAAGAAACAGGACATTGTGGCCTTGTCTTCATCTGAGGCTGAGTATGTGGCATCTGGAGCAGTTGTGAGGCAAGCTCTGTGGTTAAAGAAACTGATGCTAGATGTGGGTTGTGATCATACAGAAGCAGTGGAAGTATGGTGTGACAACAAGTCAGTCATAGCAATGACCAAGAATCATGCATTTCATGCCAGGACAAAGCACATAGATGTGCAACATCATTTCATAAGAAGACTAGTAGCTGAAGACAAGGTGAAGTTGAAGTTTTGTGGAACAAATGAGCAACATGTTGATTTGTTTACTAAGTCACTGGGTTGTGCTAAGCATATGTTCTTCTTAGAGAAGATTGGAGTAAGAGAATTTGAATTAAGGGGTGGTGTTAATATGTAATCAAATTCTATATTATGTTAGCTTCTAAGTTATGTTAGCTTAGCAAGTTAGTTAATGTAAGTAGGACTAGCTGTCAGTTTAACAGTTAGAAAGTGTTAGTTTCGGATTTCTGTAAGTGCTGCAGTTAGGCAGTTAGATGTTAGTGGTGTAGTGCTTAAGGTAGTGGTAGAAGCAGTTATGAATTGTAAGGAGTATGTATTCGGTTTTCTAATCAATGAAAGGTGTGAGGCTTTTGTTGAATGTGTGTGCTGTGTTCTTTCTCCTTCTTTGTGTTCTGTTTTCGACAAAGAGCTGCTGGTGCTAGTGTGTTGTTTGTGTGTCTAAGAGCTTGATCCTCAATTGTATTCTAACAGAAAGAGGGATTTCAAACCCTAAAAACCTCAAAGGGCCGTTGGGTAACCCTTAACCTGTCCTAAGACTATGTCGCGAAATTCAATTCAAATGAAAGTAAAGCAGAGGCAAAGTTAAGATACAAAGCGCCACGACAGAGCCGAGTCAAAACCAAAGCATAAGCGAATAATTACCATCTATACCAAGTTAGAGAATTAGCCAGGTTCTTCGATTCGCAAAAGGGTTTCTCGTCACAAAAGCAATGAGCAAACAAGAGCGGTACCTAACACTATCCACGAAGTCAGGCCCGGTAATCGCCTGCGGGTCCTCTGACCGCGCTAAGGCCACATAACATGCCTATACCTAAATAAAGGATGACTAATGCAGTACAAGATTTAAATTACATTAGCATGTTTGACAGTTATAATAATATGCATAAAACTGTAAAGGGTCCAAGACATTGCCAAGTGGCATATCCCTCTCCTACTCCGCCCCCTTTTTCATGAGCGGACCTGGCCAGTACGGTACCCATTTCATCGTGGTGGTGCACGGACCACGGAATAATCATCAACATAAAGTAAATCAAGCTCGCCCGATGGTGATGGGCTATAGTAACAAGCTCATATTGACTCGATTGATGCAGGGCAAGCCCGAATGGGCTGGCTACCCTATGACCCTAGCAAAGACTCTAGGACTATCACAGATAGCATCCATTCTGTATTCAAACACACATAGTAACCACATGCTCAGTTCAATGCAATCCTAGCATGATATTACATGGCATGCTTTAATATACAACACCTACACATCACGTGACACATCAGGCAGGAGATCCAAGTTACTGAGTAAGTCACGTAGGATACTTACTTGAAGATGCAGAACAACAAGATAACACAAGCAAGGGCCCAAATGCAAGTCCAAAGCAATCCAAAAGCAAAACACACCTATCATCAAGCCATTGTCATAGCTACCGGACCAACATTCATACACACGAAACCCAAGTTCTCAACATATATACTCAAAACCAATCGATAGCAAAACTGTTTCCAATACCTTTCCGATACGATAAACATCAACCAAAACCATTTCGTTCCAATCAAACCCATCGATAAATCTTACCAACAATATTTCCAAACTCATTTCCAAAAGTTTTCCAAACTCTCAAATCTCAAGTTAAGTCAACTCATATTCAAAACAATTTCTCAAATCGTACTTGTCCAAATCAAGAGGAAGTATCAAATTTCTAAGTCAACCCAAAATCTTGTTTTTATTAAATATTCCGACATTTTGGTTTTCAACAAAAAAAAAACATTTAAGAGATAATTCCGGGAAAATTGAAAACCCTTTTAACTAGTTTATCAACCTAACAACACAACATCAATATGTTATTTCAAAATCCTCAAAAATACATATTCAGCAAAATGTCACTTTTAAAATAATTTTATAATCAATAGCAATTTCCGGAAAATATAACTCTCAAGATAAAATAATATAATAATACTAACAACAATTAACCATTAAATACTAATCGCATAATATAAGTGCTTCATACTCCCTCCGTTAATTAAAACATGTCGTTTTAGACATTTGCACATTTTTTAAGAAAGCAAATAAAAGCAAACAAAAATACACTTATACCCCTAATTATTACTTTACTTTTTCACTTTATTGAAAACTACAACTAACAAACATCTAACCATGACAAGGGTAATTTTGGAAAGTGAACACCAAAATACCTAAAACGACATGTTTTTCTTAACAAGATTTTACTCCTAAAACGACATGTTTTTCTTAACGGAGGGAGTATAACATAGATATGTATGACTCAATACAACTAACAATTAATAACAACAACAGAGAAAAATAGGCCCAATCTCACAATGACCCAGATCCGGCCCAAGAGGATGCCCAACCCGGAAGAAGGAAGCAAAGGATCCGGATCTAAACCCTCCCCAACTGGAAACCCATTTTCTAATATGATATAACCCGCATGAGTCAAAATGGATCCGGCCCAACCCGAGCCCAAAGGAATAAAAGATTCGGATCCCCATCTTCTTCCTAATGACAGACAGATCTGTTTGAATCGGAAAAAAATGTCGGAGGAAGGAGAGAGAAGAGCTCGGTCTCCGGTGATCCGTTCGGCTCGAAACAGTAAGATCACGAGATTGATTGTAATGTCCTCCTTGAGGGTTTCCATTCATTGATAAACATATATATAGGTTACAAAGGTATTGAGCCTTATTGGGCCTTTGGGCCCACTATACATGAGGAGACCTATGTAATCTATCAAACCCCCGCAGTCGAAACTGGAGGGGGCCGTACAGTGAAACTAGAACGAAAATCAATGAACAACTGTCTAGGTAAACCCTTGGTGAATATATCAGCGTATTAATAAGAGGACGGGACATGTAGAACGCGGGCATGTCCAATGGCAACCTTGTCCTTGACAAAGTGGAGATCAAGCTCAATGAGCTTCGTGCGTTGATACTAGACTGGGTTGCTAGCCAGATAGATGGCGGAGACGTTGTCAGTGTCGACCAGATTGGCCTTCTGAAGAGGGCAACGGAGCTCAAACAAGAGATTGTGGAGCCAAGAGCACTCGGAAACAACGTTGGCAACACCTCTGTATTCTGCCTCAGCGCTGGAGCGAGACACGACCGACTGACGCTTGGCTGACCACGACACAAGGGTGTCGTTGAGGAAGACACAGTAACCAGACGTGGAGCGACATGTGTAAGGACAACCACCCCAATCCGTATCAGTGTAAGCAACAAGATCGAGCTTAGAGGAAGGAGTGATCGTGGTGCCGAGCTCAAGGGTTCCGCTGATGTACCGAATGATCCGCTTCAAGGCCTGAAAGTTGGGTTCCTTGGGTGCATGCATGAACAAGCAGACCTGCTGAACGGCGTAACTGATATCAGGCCTGGTGAAAGTGAGATACTGAAGAGCACCAGCGAGGCTCCTGTACAATGTCGGATCATCAACCAAAGGACAGGAATGAGCACTGAGCTTGTTGGATGTATCGACAGGGGTGGCGACTGGATTACAGTTGACCATCTTAGATCGAGCAACAATCTCAGCAGCATACTTACTCTGTGAGAGAAACAAACCAGACGCATGACGCTGAACAGCAACTCCTAAGAAGTAGGACAACTGACCCAGATCAGACATGGCGAATTCCGCACTCAACTGCGAAATAATGGACGTCCGAAGAGCATCAGAAGAGGCGGTGAGAATGATGTCGTCGACATATAGTAACAGGAAGGCCATGTCAGAGCCTCTGCGATAGATAAACAGAGACGTATCTGAACATGTGCCAACGAAACCCAAGCGTAGTAGATGCGAAACAAAGCGCTAGAACTAAGCCCGCGGAGCCTGTTTCAGACCATAGAGAGAGCACTTGAGGAGACAGACGTGCTTTGGAAGATCAGCATCAGCAAACCCCGGCGGCTGAAACATGTAGATTGTCTCATTTAGATGTCCATGCAGAAAGGCGTTCTTGACATCTAACTAATGGATGGCCCAGTTGCGCGACAAAGCTAGACTCAATACCACTCGGATAGTGGCAGGCTTGACCACAGGGTTGAACGTCTCATCACAATCAATACCTACCTGGTGAGATCGACCGTTGACCACAAGACGAGCTTTGTAGCGCTCCAACGTCCCATCAGAGAGGAACTTGTGACGGAAGAGCCACATACAACGAATGACGTTCGCCTCAGGAGGGCAAGGGACAAGAACCCAAGTACCATTCTTTGTAAGGGCCCTGTATTCGTCGAGCATAGCCGCCTGCCAATTTGGGTCGAGGAGGGTTGTTTTGTGGGAGGTGGGTATAGGGGAAAGGGAGGTCGGGGAGGAGGCATGGGGGATGGGGAGTCGGAAGGGACGGGCAAAGGGGGGGGGGGGGGGGGGGGGCTGTGAGGCGGCGGGGAAAGCTGCGGGCGCTGCAAGCCCGCAGCGATTTGGTTGCGGCCGCGGCAACAGTTCTGGCGGGGGCGATGGCGAGGAGGTTGTGCGGAGATAGGAGGCGGGGTGATGTACGGTGGTCATGGAGACGATCTGACGGGGTCGGAAGACACCGAAGACGCTGCGGGTGTGTGGTCTGGTGGTAGGGGGTGGTGGTGGTGGTGGGGGAGAGGGAGAGGCAGGAGCACCGGGAGAGCTCTAGGGAAAAAGAAAATGTCGGAACGATGACTCTGACTCTGACTGAGACACAGGGGGTGAAGGAGATGCAAAGGGAAAGCGAGATTCATCGAAAGTGACATGACGGGACATAATGATCTTGTGGGTCTTGATATTGAGGCAGAGGTAACCGCGATGATCAGATGGGTAGCCAAGAAAGACACAAGGGGTGGAGCGTGGGTGAAGCTTGTGAGGGGCGGTGGATGACTGATTTGGAAAGCACAGGCACCCAAAGGTACGAAGGTGATCATATCTAGGCAAAGTGCAATAAAGTGCCTGAGTTGGTGAGCGTTGGTGGAGGGTAGTGGAAGGGAGAATGTTTAGGAGGTAGCACGTGGTGGCTAAGGCGTAAGGTCAATAGAGAAGGGGAATGGATGCGTGGAAGAGGAGAGAGCGCATCATATTGGTAATGGTTCGGATGATTCGTTCGGCCTTGCCATTCTGTTGGGAGGTATAGGGGCAAGACAAGCGATAGGAGATCCCATTGGTATTGAAGAAAGTGTGAAAATCTTTGTTCTCAAATTCGCGACCATTGTCACATTGGAAACACTTGATAGAGGTTGTGAAATTGTGTTTTGATGTAAGCATGAAATTTGGCAAAGATAGGAAACACTTGAGATTTAAAGTGCAAAGGGAAAACCCATAAGAAATGTGTATAATCATCCAGAAACAAAAGGTAATACTTATGACCCTCTTTGTTGGGCACATGAGATGTCCAAATATCACTATGAATAATATCAAAAGGGGCAAACGTAGTGTTTAAAGACCGCTGAAAAGGAAGTCTGGCATGCTTGCCTAACTGACAAGAAGAACATAAACTAGAGCGAGACTCTTTATTACATTGGACAAGACTCTTAGAACGAAGTAAATCTAAAACTGCAGGACTGGGATGACCAAGGCGTGCATGCCAAAGACTGGATGATGATGCCGAGAGGGCGACTGGACTTGACGGGCTGGATGGTGAGGGCGACGACACATGATAGAGCTCCCCGGTGCTATTACATCTCAGGCGAGTAACCCCTGTAGTAAGATCCTTCACAGAGAAACCGGATTTCTGGACGGAAACAGGGTAGGAGAGGCACCGACGGCTGGGCTTCTGGCGGCTCCGGGCGCTCGCTCGGCTGCTGGCTGCTCACTGAAGGAGGAGGCTGGAAATTATTGTTTTATCCTATTTCAAAAAATACCACAATATTAGATTCATTTTTCTCTATGAATAGACATCCATTTCGAATATGTTTTATCATATTTCAAAAAAATTTATTATCTTTTTATACAATTATGTATAATAATACCCAAAAATTATTTTTAATTATTTTTCAGTAGTAAGAATTATAAATATAAGAAGATGGATTAATTTTTTGGAATAAAATTTTATTTAATCTTTGAGTGGACTCGAACCATGAACTCTTATATTTATTTAGACTTACCATTGCACATACTCTTATACCTAGTTAAGCAGCTACAATTATGAATTATTTCTTGTGAATAGCTCCCTTATTTCTTTATCTATTTAATTATAGAATTTTTTTTTGAAAATGGTCAAAAACACAATTTTTTTCCGCAAAATGGCCAAAGATCCAAACTAATTTGGGAAATAGCCAAAGTAGGGCTAATTCGTTGTTTTAAACATCGAGTTAGCTAGAGCACATTTAACGGTTACTATTTAAGATGCTAATTTGTAAAAAAATTAATAAAATATGTTGGGAGGGGTGAGAGGGATGCTTATGGGATGCCAATTAAGCATCGATGCTTATTTGGTGTAATAAATGCTTGCGGGGTGCAAGTTTGCAAAGGGGAGGATGTGTGGCACACTCTGGTTGGCGGATGGAATGAGCGGCTCAGATCAATTGGACTCAACGGTAGAGATTTAACCTCATACATTTTAATTACATTCAAATAATGTCATTTTCACCATTTAAAATGTAAATTTTTTTTTTTAAAAAAAAATTACCATAATATTAGATTCATTTTTCCCTACACGTAGACATCAATTTTGAATATGTTTCGACTTATTTTGAAAAAAATGATTTCTTTCGAAATAATTGTATGGTAATTTTATAATTAAATTTTAGTAATTAAATACTAATATAATATTATAATCATATCATCATATTATGGATTATAAACATGTTAGAAATAATTGTTATAGAGGGTTATATTCGTAAACTGAATTAGTAAAAAAAGATGGATTGTGGGATGCTATAGTTAAAGTGGAGAAAGTGAGAAAGGGATGTTATGATTATGCGCCTCAAGTCCGGCCCTGTTCATGGACAGGGGTTTTGGGGATGGGTGATCCCGATTCCCGACTGTATTATGTTTACAGGGACATGAATCGATCCCTGTAAGGCTGTAACAGCACAATCTAGTTAAACTCCGTCAGTAGTCCGTCTAATGCAAGTTTTCAAAGATCTCATTTCCATTTTTTTTAAAATATAAAATAATTTGTTTATATTGTTGTTTCATGTTATTTGCAATATTCAAGATATGCTTTTATCTTACAATTTAGTGATGTAAAAGTTATATGGTAAAACTTAGAGCTCGTTTGATACCATTTAAAAACCCAGTAAGTTAAAAAACTCAGGAAGTGGGATAAATATATGTGTTTGATTACTTTTTTCAACACGAAAAAACACAGGAATTTAGCTTCCCTGGAATTCCAATTCCTACAAAATGGAGGAATTTCGCTTACCTAGGGGGACTAGGTAAGTTGCAATTCCACCCTTTTTTTAATGTAAAAATTCAATTCTCCCTATTTAAATCTCCACATCTTATAAATCAACCAAACAACTTTTTCAAATGTATGAGAATTATAATTCACGAGAATTGAATTCATGGGAATTGACTTCCTAGGAAGTGTATGTTCAACCAAACAAGCCCTTAATGTTATTTAAAACTTCCATATTGCACCCATCTAATCTGTGGCCGGCGGCTATGGGTGGTTTCTGGTCATGGATGATGGCCCATATAGGTTGGGTAGGATGATAGTCGCTATCCATAATGAGTCGAGTGAAATAGAGATATATATATATATATATATACACTTATCACGTCCCAGTCTAGCTAAGTGTCATTTCTGGATGGTTCAATAGAGACAAGGAAGGCAAAGAGTCTATGAATGAAGACAAAAATCAAGTGAAAGGAAACAAACAACGTAAAACTTGCGTTTCCTAAATACACAAAAGCGTAGTAGACAATATAATATATGGATCCTGTATTTTCGTTGTAAAAGGGAGAATAATGCTAAAAATAAAAGTCAAAATCGGATCCCTAACATTGAAAAATCAATGTACGTATTACACTTGTCCTACTACTACTACTATTATTATTATTATTTTGCTAATCATTATTATTATTATTTATTGGCAAAGTGAAGACCATAAAATTTTATAATAGGTCAACCATCGAGTAATAAACCGACAAAAAAAGCTAGCTTAATTAATTAAGGGTGTATTTGGATTCCATTGCATTTTAATTATAATATAATTTTTTTATATTTTGTTTAAACAGTTATCCATCTGCCGACTTATCGACATTCGAGGTTCAGATCTCTGAGCTCGATTTTTTTTCCTAATCAAAAACAAATTTATAATGCAATTATTTTAGGGAAATTTACAGAAAATCACTCTTTAAATATATGAGTGTTTTCACTTAACCACCCCTTAAATCCAAAATTATAAAAAAACCACCCTTTAAATGGTCTTTGCTTACAAATTACAACTCACCAACCATTCATCTATTTTTGTTAGTTTATCATTAAATATATTATATTTTAATATTTTTAAACTCAAATTTGATTGTAAATATATTCAAATTTGAGTTTATAAATATTAAAATATAATATATTTAATGAAAAATTAACGAAAATAGACGAATGGGTGGTGAGTTGTAAACAAATACCCTTTAAAGGGCGGTTTTCTATAATTTTGAATTTAAGGGGTGGTTAAGTGAAAACCCTCATATTTAAACGGTGATTTTCTGTAAATTTCTCATTATTTTACCTCGTTTTATATGAATGTTTAGTTGTACAAATAAAAATCTCGTAAAGACTGAGTAAAAAAAGTAATTTAACCAAATAATCACATAAATGGAGATAAAATAATTATGTTATAATTAATAAATCGCGGAATGTAAATCTATTAATATTACTAATTCTGCTAGCATTTTGCTGACGTGTCACGCCCACAATTAAAGTTGAATTTTTTATTCAAATGAGATTTTCTTATTGGTCAATATTATTATGGAAACATTAAAATATTTGTTTCCTATTTTAAATATGATTTGAATCCATTCTTTTTTTTTTATTTTTGGTTATATTGCCGTAAATATTGAGACATGGTTCCATTTTTTTTTTCCGATTGCAATATATCTATAATCTATCTATCTATCTATCTATCTATCTATCTATCTATCTATCTATCTATCTATTATCTATTAATATTACTAATTATGCTAGCATTTTGCTGACGTGTCACGCTCACAATTAAAGTTGAATTTTTTATTCAAATGAGCTTTTCTTATTGGTCAATATTATTATGGAAACTTTAAAATATCTATTTCCTATTTGAAATATGATTTGAATCCATTCCTTTTTTTTTATTTTCTGTTATATTGTCGTAAATATTGAGACATGTTTCCATTTTTTTCCGATTGCAATATATCTATTAATCTATCTATCTATCTATCTATTAATATTACTAATTCTGCTAGCATTTTGCTGACGTGTCACGCCCACAATTAAAGTTGAATTTTTTTATTCAAATGGGATTTTCTTATTGGTCAGTATTATTATGGAAATTTTAAAATATTTGTTTCCTATTTTAAATATAGTTTGAATACATTCCTTCTTCTTTTTTTTAATTTTCGGTTCTATTGTCGTAAATATTGAGACATGTTTCCAATTTTTTTTCCCGATTGTAATATTCTAATAATTCGTCTACATACATTGAACTTAAATTTGAATCTTGGTATATTTTATTTTTTGAAATTTATGTTGTACATAGACCCATATCCAATTGTCAGTTTATAAAATGTTATGGAGTATAATTAAATTAACTTTCACATATGTTCATATTTTCTCACCAATCATGCAAGTTTTCATTTTCAAATAAATTAATCAACTATGTACTCGGATTGCCTGCATTCATTATCTTAACGGATTGAATTCATTTAAATATTTGTAATTCACAAATATTAAAAAAAATCATATTAGGTGGTGTGTTTGAGTATTATTACTACTTTACCTTATTAAATCGTTTTTAAAATTTGTATTGTATCTCTTTCCAACTAATTTATAAATTATAAAAAAATACTTTATACGTATTTTTGTTGTAAACATGTATATATATTAATATAGTATTATATAGATATATAAAATGATGTTCAAATTAAAATAATGGATCAAGCTCCCGGGAAGGCACGAGTATTACACTAGTACACTCCTAATCTAAACATCTTAAAAATTATGGTAACCAAACACTACTTTATTTATTTGCATTATAAACATAATACAATTTGAATCCAAACACACCCTACAAATACAATCGATGTATATATATAACTACAAATTAAAAGTTGGAGTTCCATAAAATTAGTAGGTAATCATGTCACAAGAAGTAGCCCTAGAGATCACCGGTTCCCCACCCCCACCCCCACCCCAACTCTCACCAACAGCCTCCTTCGAAAAACAATTCGAATTAGAATCCGACCGGACACAACCGACCAAGCTCGAAAATTGCATAAGCTACGCCGAAGACGCCGCCTTCACGCTTATTTGTATCTTCATTATCGTCCCAGTCTTACTCCTCTACGCTGCTGGTCAGGGCCGTCTTGATGTTTTACTAGACTCGATGCGATAATTAAAATTAGGCCCTATAATTTATACTATTTTCATTTCTTATGCAATCATAATTACATTTAGTTACTATGATATATGACATACATGATAACAAGAAGAAAAAACATAATATTTATCTTGTATTTACATAAAATACATGTGTTATATATATATATAATCAATAAGACATGATTATAAATATTGTTAATTATACAATTATTAAATTTTAATATTTAAGTAGGTTTTTGTCATTTATCCCAAAAAACATAATCATAGTAGTAGAATTTTTATTTTATTTTAGCAATAAATATGTAAAAATGAAGGAATGAAAAATATGGAATAATTGTGGGGATTTAATTTTTTTTGCAATGTTGAAGGTGGGAAAAAATGAATGAAAGGAAAGAAGAGAGAAAAAGAAGAAGGGTGCGTTGTAGCCTTGTAGGCTTGTAGCCCATTGAAGGTAAAAAAAAAAAAAAGTGGGCCCATTAAAAAGAAAAAAGAGAAGCCAAAGAAAATAACAAAAAAGTGACGGATGAGAACCGTGGACGCCATATTTAAAGGCAGTAGGCTCAACCACTATGCCAAGTGCTTTTAACTTAACTAATAGATGCATTGTTTTATATAGAGTAGTATAAAATGGATTGGGTCCCAAATCAATTTGGGCCCTGTGCAAGAGGACCGCATGAACCACCCATCTCGCCGGGCCTGCTGCTGGTGCTTGGCTGATATGCAACAAGGACGTCATCGACGACGTCAAGATCCCCGGGACTGCCCCGCAGAACATCTAGGAAAAAGTAAAGGACGCGCATAGAAAAGCCAAGTGAGTTCAAACAAAAAAAATAATTATATTTCATCTCAATCATCTTCTTTCTTTTTTTTCTTATTTTTTTTATAAGAAAATAATTCGAGGACCGGACAGGCCTGAAGCTCGAGAGGCCGACATAGTCGGCAGACGGCGAACCGTCAAACATACAACAAAATAAAAACGGTGCAATACAAGAGCCGGCAAATAAACAGCCCAAGCTGACCAAACTATCCTAATCCTTAGGAGCTGAGGACAACGTAGACTAATCCCGGAGCCAATCGCCACCAAGAGATGACACCGCTGGCCAGCGGTACATCAGGAGTCCCTATGGGCGATGAAGACGAACCTCCAAGGAAATTCCGTAATACGGAGTCGCCTCGATGCACACCGCCACGACCCCAGCCAGACCCGACACCGAACGCCAGAGCCCCAACTCAGACTAGGACAGTCAAGAAGAACCGGAAACACCGTCGAAAACCGCCCTCATAAAAAACGCACCAAACAACCCAATAGGGATTCGAACAAAAACCATATGGAATTTTCCGACCCTATCGGGTGAGTAACTCAAAATAACTTATTATATATATAGATATAGAAATGAATAGAATATCTATATATAAAAAGTAATTGTCAAATGTATTTATTTATTTATTTTTATTATCAATATTTCAAACCCACACGGGCTCCTTTGGGCCCAAGGCGAGCAACCCATGGGCACGAAATCGGGTTACTTGGGTCCAAAGGAGAGCCATGGTCACAACCTCACAGAAGCAGGAGATCTCCGACCAACAAAGCGCACGACACCCAAACACCACAACGCCGACGGGATAACGCCAGGCCGGCAGCAAGGAGACGGGCGACAGAGAGAACCCGGAGGCCAAAAAATACCACCCGGGGAAACAAGACTGAACCCCACCGACGGAGAGAGAAACGCTCCGGCGTCAAAGACCAAAGACAAGGAAATTAAGATCCCAGAAGGAAACCGGTCAAAGAAAGGGACAGACACCCCTGAGCGGCCGAGGACGAGAGGAGGGGAGACGCCCGAGGGGGAGGAGTAGGCAGTCGACAGCGGCCGGCCGGCAACAACCACAACTAGGTGGTGATGCAGACACCAGGCCAACGATTTTGGGGCTTGGGGCAAAAGACCCTGTGAAGAGACAAACTCAAGGCGAAAAACCCCAAATTAATTTGACAAATCGGAGCAAATCGCTCCGAATCCGGGCTAGATGAGGGGGGACGCCCGAGGGCAACCATGGCAGCCCGAATCGGTGCCCATGGAAATGGTCTTCGCCGAAACGGGAAAGGCGAGGGCTTCCTAACGGAGGACGGAACCGGCCGCCGGACAAGGAAGGGTCAAATCGGACAGGAGATGTGCACCAACTACCGGCGAGGTAGATCCGAAGCGAGAAAACAAGAACGCAAGGCCAAGAGCTCGTCGGAAAACTTACAAGATCCCAAAAGGAATAGATTTGAGGCTCCCGGAGGAGAGATTGTTTCAAAAAGTGTAACCCTTCTTCTAATCAAGACTCTTCAATTAGTGCACTTTATGACCGGCGACGGTGTTTCAACCCCAAATTGGGGTTTTTTACAAACCCTCCGAAGAGAGCGTTTTTTACAAATTTGGGGCTCTTTTTCTCCCTCTGTTTATTGGTTATTCATCTCAATCATCTTCTTTTCATCAATCAAAAATTTTTTTTTGCCCCTTTTTAATTATTTATTTTCTTTAATTATTATTATTTTTATTATTCTCTTTATCTCTCGAGGCAAATCACATTTTTTCTTTTATTCTTAACATTACTAACTATTGGACTTAATTTAAATTATTGAATTCAGTCCAATATAACTACCGAGCTTAACTCAAATTTATTTACTCATTAACTATTGAGCTTAATTCTATTTGGCTTAACTCAAACTCATTTACTAACTATTGAGCTTAATTCAAAACATTGAATATAACTATTGGTTAATGATAAATCACATTTAAATAAAGTTACAATGATATTGATATTATTATTACTGAATGATTTAAAATACCTGTATTTATGTATTATACTTTACATAAGATTTTTAAAAAAAAATATGAGGTAATTATAAGATACATTTATGTTAAAAAAATTATGATTTTTTCTTAACTATTCTTAATATTTTAGTTTTAAAAAAACGCCCCATGACGCGGGAATTGTACTAGTTATACATAAAGTAGTGTTTTTATAAAAATATATACAAAGGACATATGACTAAGAGTTTTAGGAAAACTTTCCAAAATTTTAATTATTTTATTTATTCATTCACTTTTTTTAGATAGAAAATATTTTCTAATTAAGGTTAAGACATATATAGATTAAAATCTTTTCTAATTTAAACACTCTGAAAACATGTGAACAAATCTAAAGCGTTGGATTAAAAAATGGGGCGTTTACGTAAATATCCAAAAAAATTACCTAAATTAGAGGAGTATCCACATGTTTGAATATATTACAAAACTATCCATTGCTTTCATTCATTGTTTTTCGACGTTGAATCCTCCATCGTCGCTCCTGTTTCATTCACCGTTCTCCCCATCCCCTTCCTCCACCGTCGTTCTTCCGTCTTCCTTCCTCCGTCTTCGTTCCTCCGGCATCGTTCTTCGCCTGTCGTTCATCGGTCGAGTTTCCTGTGTCCTTCTGCAGTTGATCTCGAAGAAAGAAAACATCAGATCAGCCGTCCTCCTCGCATATTAAAGGTATGAAATCGCACAATAGTACAGTATTAATTTTCGAAACGCATCTAGTTCGACAGAAAACCTACTTCTGCTGACATATAATCTGATATCTGCTTTCGAAAAACAGTAGTACAATGGAGTATTAATTTTTGAATACCTAGTTCTGCTGACATATAATCTGATATATAAATGTGTGCCTTCGGCACACATTTAGATTGAAGTTGATGAATTACCTGCTCTTTTAATAGTTATGCTACTACTGTGTGCAAGTAATGTAATAAACTGGTGCTGCTGACAAGTAAAAAGGCAGAAATTCATATTGAAAGTATTACTAGTCTTTTGTATTGAAACTAAAAAGAAATTATTTGTAATTATTATAAAAGAAAGAATAGTTGTGCAACCACTGTGTGAAAGTAATGCAAATAAATGGTGCTGCTGACAAGTAATAGTTTACCACAATCTAAAGTGTTGATTGAGTTGATTCTGATGTAACATGCAGTTAGATGTTATGTAAATAGCTTGTAATGATTATGCACACTGAAACTGTGGATATTGATTTTAGAATGAACTGAATTATTGTAAAAATTAGTTACACTGCTGACATTTTTATGTATTGAATTGAAATTTCTTGCAAAGGCAAAAATTCATAGTGAAGTTTATTAATTTACTAGTATTTTATATTGAAACTAAAAATAAAGTAGTTGTCATTATTCTAAAAGAAATAATAGTTGTGCAACTACTAATTAATACTTATGCAAAAATCTGGTGCTGTTGACAATTAATAGTTGAACTCAATCAAAAGTGTTGAATGAAATGATTCTACTGTAAAATACAGTTAGATGTTGTGTATACAGTTTTTAATGATTATGCACACCAAACCTGTCATTTTGATTTCAAAACAAACTGGATTGTTCTCAAAACCTGTTCCACTGCTGACATTTATATCTAATGAAGTAATATTTGGGCCAAAAGGAACAGATTCAGATTGAATAATTAGGAAGTTACTACTCTTTTGTATTGAAACTAAAAACAAATTAATAGTGATTGTTCTAAATGAAAGAATAAATGTGCAAGTATAATTAATCGTTATGCAAAAATTTAGTGTTGTTGACGAATAATGGATGAACTCAATCTAACGTTTTGACTGAATTGTTTCTAAGGAAAAATGCAGTTAGATGTTGTGTAAATAGTTTGTAATGATTATGCACCCCCTAATGCTACACTGCTGACATCTTACGTAATGAAGTAAAATTTGTCCACAAAAGGCACAAATCCTGTTTGAAATTTATGAAGTTACTACTCTTTTTATTAAAACTAAAAAGAAATTAGTAGTTATTATTCTAAATTAAATAATAGTTATGCAACTTCTAAAAAATAATTATGCAAAAAATCTGATTATAATGTATTGAATTTTTGTAAAAATTTGTTACATTGCTGACATATAATGTAACAGATTTAAATTTAAATTTAGGGAGTTACACTCTACTTGTAATTGGGTTAAAAATTGAAAGAAATTGGTATTGATCACCAAAAAATAAACAATAGTTGTGCAAATACTAATTAATACCTATGCAAACCTATTCTACTGCTGACATGTAAGAGTTAAACTCAATCTGGTGTATTGGTTTAGTGAATTGGGGAATCCTGATGCTAAGACATACTCGGATGTTGTGTTTACTGGTTGGTAATGAAAATGCGCCTCTCCAATGATATTTAGTTTAACCAGTAGTTTAATTAATATATCAATTTGTTATTGTGTTGACATGTGATGTAATTGCAAGGCATAATTTTATCTGTATTATAATAGTACTAAAATAAATTGAGTTGATGTGTTTAGCAGTAGTATTGATGTGTCTTGTTTTCTGTTATCATAGGTAGGGAAATATATATGGCTCCATATGTGATTACAGTAGTATATGGTGGAGAATGGAGGTTTTCTGCGACTGGGCTTTCGTTTGTTGGAGAAAAAACTTCCAAGGTTTTTATATTAAATAATTCAATCACTTTTCAGCGGCTGGAAGAAAAAGTACGTAGTAGGTTCAATATTGATATTGCAGTTGGTTTAGAATTCAACCACCTACATCCTTTAAAATTGCTGAGATCGCCGCTGAAAGTTGAGTGCGATGCTGATTTTGAAGAATTTTTGGCTTTGACAACACTTGCCAATGTAAAATTTGCTGTTGAACTGTGTGTTAGCAAAAAGTTTTTGCCTCTGCCAATAGCTGATGTAGATGACAGGGAAAGATGGAGATCTTTTACATTGGAACAATTGCAGTTGGTCGAGTATAATATGAATTTGGTTCAAAATATTGTTGAAAAGGATAGCACATCAGTGATGTCTGACTTAAAGATGAAGAGTGTAAAAGTGGAAAACTTGGAAGAGGATGATTGGTCTCAAGGTTCTGAAAGTGAAACAGAGTCAGATGCTGAGGTCTGGAGGAATCTATACTCTTCAATGCAGGGAAGAGACACATTAAAGGAAGAGTGGGATGATTCTACATCCAGTGAACCGGTTTTACCAAACAACTCAAGCGAAATTCTGTATGTTGGAAAAACTTTTGTGTCAAGACAAGCAGCAAAGGATGCTTTGACAATTCTGTCCCTAACTCAGACATTTGGTTTTAGAGTAACAAAATCAGAGCCGAGGTATTTTAGAGTGCATTGCATGGATGCTAAATGCAACTGGAAAATGCATCTAAAGACTGTTTCTCAGACTTCTTATGTAGTCACATTGTACAATGAGAAACACACTTGCACGTGGGATGCCAGAACAAAATATTGCAAAAAAGCTCCATCCTCAGTTGTTGCAAGACTCATTGAACCTAGGTGTGCATTATGTACAAAATAAAATTTTAATTAATTTCTTCCATATTTATTTTTTATTTGTTCTAACAAATCAATTTTTATAAAGTGTGGACAGTGGATTCAAACCAAAGCAGATAATCGATACGATGAGAAATGAAAAAAAAATACCAGTTAACTACTGGACAACTTGGAGAGCATCAAAAATAGCAAAGGAAAAAGTTCGGGGGACACCAGAGTCTAATTATGCTGATATGCCATCATTTTGCCATATGCTGAGGGAGAAGAATGAAGGAACTATTGCATTAATCTCAACTGATAATGAGGACAAATTTAAGTACTCATTCTTATCATTTGGAGCTAGCATACGTGCTTTTCCTCTTTTAAAGAAGGTATGGCATGTTGTGTGTCAGCATACAATCTAGTCCTTTTTTATTTAGAAGATTAATTACAATCAAATGTACTTTGAATTCTTTTAAGCAGGTAGTTGTTGTCGATGGCACGTTCTTAACTGGGAAGTATAGAGGGACTTTGCTTGGTGCCACTGCCCAAGATGCAAACAGGAAAATCTTCCCTCTTGCAGTTGGAATTGCTGACACTGAAAATAATGACTCTTGGGAGTGGTTTTTTAGGCAACTGCTGAAGGTTTTGCCACAACAAAATGATTTAGTCTTTGTGTCTGATAGGCATGCAAGTATTGCAAGAGCTATTGCCCTGATTTATCCTACTGCTACACATTGCTTTTGTAATTGGCACTTAAAGCAAAACATCAAAGCTACCTTCAAGAAAAAGTATATGTCTGGCTGGTTTCAGAACGCAGCAAATTGTTACACTATTGGAGAGTTCAACATCAAATTCAGGCACATACAAGAGAATTTCCCCAAGCTAGCAAAATATTTAGAGGATGCAGGTTTTGATAAGTGGGCTAGGGTACATGCAAGATCAAACAGATACAACATGATGACTTCAAACAATGCTGAGACTCTAAACTCTGTAATAACAGGGAAGAAGAATTATCCAGTTGTAGCCCTGTTAAAGTTTGTGCGAGAAAAGCTCACTTCCTGGTTTCAAGAAAGGAGAGAAAAGGCACTTCAAAACCAGGACAAAATAACACCAGAGATACTGAACTTGATCAGCAGTTTACAGGAGAATATTGGAGCATACAAGGTGGTGAAAATTAATGAATTTGAGTTTGAAGTCACAGGAGAGGGAGCAGGGGTAATAGTTGATCTGTCAAGAAGGAGTTGTACGTGTAGGGTGTTTGATGTTGAGCAAATACCTTGTGTGCATGCTTTGGCAGCAATTAAGCACATAAAAGCAAATATATCAGATTTTGTAGCAGATTTTTATACGAATGAAGCTTGGGCATTGACCTGCCAGGAAACGATATATCCAGTGACGTGTGAAGATGAAGAAATTCTCCCTGATGCTATAAAACTTATCAAATGTTACCCCCCCCCCCCGTTGTGAAGAAAAGGGCAGGCAGACCACCATCTAAAAGAAAACTTTCTGCTTCGGAGTTCAAGAGAAGGATAAAGTACTCAAAGTAACTGTCTCAGCAACACAGCTTCTAGGCCATTTTTTAGCAGAATAATAAATTCTGTAAACAGCACTGCATATGCACTTTTTAGGGTTGCAAGTTTGATACATTACAATTTAAAATCTTCTACTGTATGAATTGAATGACTTTTATATTTTAAATTCGAACAATTTTAATTTTTTACTGTCTTAGCAGTAGTTTCTTTTCATCTTGCATTGGTTTTTCTTGCATGTTATAATATGCAAAACTTAAGAGAAGATGTGCAAATATATGCAAATACTAGTTGATGATATGCAAATACTAGTTGATGATATGCAAATACTAGTTGATGATATGCAAATATAAGTCGATGATATGCAAATATAAGTCGATGATATGCAAATATACGTTGATGATATGCAAATACTAGTTGATGATATACTGTTAATGAGAATCCTCATCCTGTTGATTCTGTTGAGTGTACCGTTGATCTGAATTCTGATTCTCAAAATGCCACTGGTGCAGCATATCAAGTTCTCTCTGGTTCTTTTCTTGGTGTTAATTTGCCTCAAAATATATCTTCTGATTCATTCCCTTCTGTGCATGGTGCTACTATATTAGATTCTGGAAAGGAAAATGCAAATCATCAAGTTCATGGGGTCCCACCTGCATATAATTTTGAGACTGCTGCTGCCGAAAAACAACATCATGATATGGATGATATGCATGGTAAAAAACAGACTGATGTCCCAGGGTCTTCTGCTGGATGTCAAGAGGCTGACAAAGAGGAATCTACTAAAGTCCAACCTACTGCTGATTTGAAGACTGATGCTAATGAAGAAGAACAACATGTTATGGATCATATGCATCAGAAACAATTAACTGGCAAGGCCATGGATGTTGATGTCAGTCTGCATACTGATTCCTCTGGTATTCCAACTCACACATCCAATGTAGAGCCTGGTCCTTCTCATAGAGTTGGGTTGTTGAGGAAACAAAGAATTCCAAAAGGTAAAAAGTTCCTTACCCTAAAAACCAGATCCAACCCAAAGATGTTTGTTTCTGCAATTGAGAGGCTAAGTGATAAACAGAAAGAGTGCATTAAAGGGATTGGGTTTGGACATCTCCTTGATTTAAAAATTCAGAATCTGCCGTTATCGCTTTCCTACTGGTTGGTTGATAACTTTGATGCAAACAAATGATCTTTGATTCTGCCTAGTGGAGATAGATTAGTGATAACTGATTTAGATGTGCACATTTTGTTGGGCCTGCCAATGGGAAGGGAGTTGATAAGCAAGAAAAGTTATAAGGAAAACTTTGATGTTATCAAAGAGTGGCGGGCTTCTCTTTCAGCTGGGGAAATGATTCAACCTTCTATTTTGATAGAAAAGATAATTAATGATGTTGATGCTGGTGATCAGTTCAAGCTGAACTTTGCAGTTTTGTTACATTCTTTGCTGCTGGACACACATCAGAGTGGGCACATAAACCAGAGTTTAGTTAGAGTTTTTACAGGCAAAGAAGATTTCAAGGAGTTTAACTGGTGTGCATTCTTATTAGAATGTTTGGTTGACTCAAAGAAAAGTTGGGAGAAAACCAAACAAGGGCAGTTCAGAGGTCCTGTGTTGTTTTTAAACGTAAGTATTTGTTTTTAAATTATTATATCTAATTCTACGAATTAATATCATATTGGCTGTAATATCTAAATAACATCGTGTTTTCCTGTTGCAGTTGTTCTATGTTGACAGAGTAAAGTTGTTTTCGAGCATTATGTTCAGAAGATTCACTAGATCAATTCCAGTTTTCATTGGTTTGACGTCAGCAATGCTTCGTCAACGTGAAAAGGATGATATTGAAGCAGGAGAATTTGGTTCTGGGTTAATTCAACCTCGTCAATGCATCCCTAGCTCTGAAACTGGAAATACAGAAACTGCTCCAACATCACCTCCCCTTATGGAACAACCTGTCCCAAATAATGAGCCAACTCCTATTGAGGTAGGTTTTTTTATTATTTGACGTTGACATATAGAGACTACATTAAATCTAAGGTATTGGGTTTGTGAAATTTGATGCTAAAATGCACTGAAATTTTTTGCTACTAGCTTCATATGAGTATGTACATCGAAAATATGCCTATGGTGATGGGAAACTAAGTTAAATTAATTTTGTACAAGTGTAAAATTATGATATGCAACTACATTTTACTGATATGCAACCGCATATGACTCATATGCAAAATTAAGATTATTATATGCATAAGTTGGTGCTGATGACATATACATGCTTAGCTACTGACTTGATGAGTGTATGCACATCCAAAATATGCCTAGGGTGATGTCCAACTAAGTGGAAGTTATTGTGTACAAGTATAAAATTATGATATGCAACTACATTTTACTGATATGCAACCCCCACATTACTGATATGCAAAATTAAGATTATTATGTGCATAAGTTGATGCTGATGACATATAGAGACTTAGCTAAATCTATGATAATAATTTACTGATTTTTAATGCTTAAATGCAAGGTGATGTCCTAACAAGATTGTAATGATAATACACATCAAAAAGTTTGCTTTACCCCCTTTAAATGGATTGAATTAACATAACAATTTGCTACTCTGCTGACATGTGATATATATAACAACTCCACCCCCATCTAGGGTATTAGATATGTCAGTTCTAATGCTAAAATGCACTGAGATGGTGTGTGTCTTTTGTGATGAATTGAAGTAATATAACAATCTGTCACACTGCTGACATTTGGCTTTAAAAAAAACAGTATTTGTGGCAAACGCAGGAATGTAGATTCAATATAATAAGGTTATTTCTCTTGGAAACCAATCTTCAAAAGGAATTAAAAGAGACAAATCACAAATAAACCACAGATATGCTACGAAACCCTGTATAACTAAGTAAAAACTTTAATGCTGTTGACATATTATTTCTCTTGGTTTTGTTGCATCCCTTCATTTTGATATATTATTTAAAATGTTTTACTTTGATCTATGTTTAGTTGTTCATACAAGCTTTGGCTGAAAAGACTACTGCACTAGCATCTGCAATCTCTGAATTTGCTAGTATGTCTACAAAGGTTCCATCTGAGTTTCAAGATAATGGGAAGGTCAAAGCTCTCATTGATGCTGCTAATAATCTTCTGGGGTTGGTAAATGAGCCGAGTCAAGCTGCACCTGCACCTGAAGATCATCATCCTAGTTATATGGATGACTCTCTCAACACAATCTTCAACAATTCTCAGCATCCTTTTTGGACAGATCCAGCGCTTTTGGATGTCCTAACTCAGGTTGAATTGGCTGCACAGAACAAGGAACGAATGAAAGATAACCTCCCTGAAGAAGGTCCTGCTCATGACTTCGCTTTTGTGGCTTGTCCAACAACAACAAGTGAACCTCCAACAAAACAAGATGTTGGTGACAAAGAAGTGCATCTTGCAGATTCCCAGAAAAAAAGATATTTTACATGAGAAGAGAATGAGAAAAGGAAAAACCCCTCTCTTTGACGGGCCAAATTTTGATTTGTTTGGGTCTGATCCTGCTTTCTTATCACCTAGGGTGGAGAAGGTTGTTAATGATGAAACTATTCCTCTGTCACACTCAGATGGAAAAAATGGAGAACCTGCATAGAAAGAAGCTAGTTTTAATGAGAAAGGAAAGGGTAAGAAGAAAGTGAGAATTTCTGAAGACCCAGATGTGGATATATATGATACTTACACAACACCTCCAAGACCTACCTCAAAACATTGTACAGAAGAAGGGGAGAAGGCTGATGGAGATGCAATGAAGGGTGTTAGTGATGCGTCAAAGGTTGTTCATGCAACAATTCACATTGGATCAGCTGCAGAGAATGTTCACAATGTGCATCCAGAAAATTTTCATGCAGGCCAGACGCATGTTTCTAAAAAACAACAAGCTTCACAGAATCCTTTTGAAGAGGAAGGCCATGCCAGAAAAAAAGCTGATGTTGTTGAAGACTTGCCTGCTGAAAAAGTTGTGAATGCTAAATCTGTTCAAACAGTATATTCAAGGAAACCCAAGCCAGTTGCTGCTATGCCAACACGTAGGTCTACTCGCAGTTGTGCTAATGTTTTGGGTGATAAAGAAGAAGTTCATGTAGACAATGAAGATGGAGATGGAAAAAGGGAACATAAACCAGCAGCATCCTTGAGAAGCCCTTATTATTCTCGTGTTGTTGACATTGGGGATAATATGTCTGAGCTTGAGAAGATTCTATATGCAAGTGTTAGTAGGAGAACAGCATCTGGCACGTATGTTTATTCCCATTCATTTATTTACTTTAGAATTTATTCTATATTCTAGTTACTTGGTTTTATTGACATTTGTTTTCTGTTCTTCATGCATCTAATTGCAGTGAGACCTTATTTATAGGAAATACTCTAAGCTTAGTTAGGGCTGATTTGAGAAGTCTGGAGGAGGATTGTATAGTATCTCCCATTATTATTGATGCTTGGGCAACAATCCTAAATCACAAAGAACAGTACAGGAGTGATTTGTCTCCTTAAAGGCTTTTCTTGTTTATTGCCTCGTCTGTAAGATTGCAACTTTTATCTTATTTTCCATTTCATGTGTATTTTTTATAAATTTACCAAGTTAAAACAAAACATTTTACCGCAATTCTTCTAATATTTTTTTCCATCCAGAAATATCAAATGGATGTATCGTTATCTCAAACTGCGCATCAGATTGAAAAGTTTTGTCTTCAAGTTGACAAAGCATTGTCCTTTGCTCCTCACATTAAATTGAAAAAACTGGACATGGTAATTACATAGTAATTCTCTTTTCTTTTCTTTTGTTTTTAATTTAGTTTCCCATTTATGTTAATAACACAATTTTGTACTGCTGACATGCTAGTTGCTGACATATATTCTGATATATGATACTGACCTTTGTTGAAATAATATGAAAGACAATGTATATTAAAGTAAACTCTTGTTTTTTATATGAACTTTAAATGCAATACCATACCTATATCCCTGTTTATTTTTTTATGTCAGCTGTATTTAAACACAGTTGTTGACTTCCTATAAAAAAATGTACTGCTGACATGTTTACTGATGACATGTAGTGAGTTGAATAATACATATATGTGTTCATATGATATGAATATGCATACATTAATAATAAGTATTTTTGTTTTCATATGATATGTTAATATAATTTTTTAAGTATATAAGTGATAACAAAGACCCACTTCAGATGTCAACACTAATACAGATGTCAACACCGATAATAAAAAATCGCTTCTGATAGAAATCTTATGAAATATTTTTACATGTGGCAGTTATTTCTTGATTTCTAGTTGTTTTTAAATATCTATATTAATGATTATTTCTGCATGTCATAAGTATTTTGAAACAGTTGTAGAATTACTTGTAAAAAAATGGACTGCTGACATGCTTACTGATGACATGTAGTGGGTTGAATAATAGTACATGTATGTATTCATACGATATGAATATACATAGATTAATAATAAGTATTGTTTTTTGATACATTATGTTAATGTAATCTTGTAACTATATAACTGATAACAAACACCAACTCAGATGTCAACACTAATACAAATGTCAACACTGGTACTAAAAAATCACTTCTGATAGCCATCTTTTTATATATGTAAACATATGGCAGGTATTTGTTAATTACTAGTTGTTTTTTAAAGCCTAAATCTTTTATCTACAACCCTGATTGTTTTCTTTGTAAATTCATATACAATATAGTTGGTCTGTCACTCTGAAATTTATACTGATGACATTTAAGTTGCTGATATAGTTTTGAATTTGGTGTATAGATTGTATTTGGCATTTACGCTAACGACTACATGTACATGGTGGTTTTCAACTTGAAGACCAAGATCACACAGATCTTGAATGTGAGTCTCTACTGTGATGAACCAAATTGCAAGTGCAACATCCCGACTATGGTTAACAATTTGCTTACCAATTTGGTTAGTCATATTATTGCCAATTTCGAAATTCAAAGTTACTTTTTCTTTTAAAAGTTTATAGATTGTTAATTTGGTATTATGTTTAATTTCCCTTTCCTTGGCTTCTGCAGGCAGACCTAGTGAATGAGTATTTTATCAGAAAAGGGTTAAGGGCAAAGGCAAATATAATCACACATTCCAAGATAGATATGCTGAAACTTC
This sequence comes from Persicaria maculosa, assembly GCA_963922045.1. Lineage (NCBI taxonomy): Eukaryota > Viridiplantae > Streptophyta > Magnoliopsida > Caryophyllales > Polygonaceae > Persicaria > Persicaria maculosa. The sequence continues at coordinate 9,483,755 of OY998253.1, forward strand.
CATGGGCTGGTGAGGACAAGGTTTTGCATTCAGGAATATGCACTATGCGTCAAATGGAAACTTTTATGGGGAGTGCAAAAGGCTACAAGTGCGGGTTCGAGCCAAATAGTGAGAAAAATATTTCAAAGTTGCGGTTGAAGTATTTGGCTGAAATCATTTGCTCAGACGTGAATGAAAAAAGGAGAGAAGTAGTAAATGCAGCAAGAGCACATGCAAAATTGACAATGAAGGGTATCAAACCAGAAAGGTTAAACTTGGGTTAGAATGGAAAGACAAAGCTGGGTTGTGTCTTGATCATCCTCTTTAAACCCTAGTTGTTGATAACTTTTTAAGACATTCTATCTCTTTAGGTTCGACTTATGTAATAACTACTAATACTTACCTATGTTGAGTATTCTGAACTTATGTGGTATCTTGACTGACTTACCTGCGTTAGGTTCCTTCATTTTTTGTTTTTTAACCTCATCGTTAGAATTTCGATGTGCAAATATATTGTGCCTATATGCAACCAACTTGCAATGGTATTTAATACGACTACTATGTTATGCAAAAGTACTGATAGTAATATCTTATATTTATTTCATTAATATAACAGTTAAAAAATTCCCGTTTTCCTTTTTCAACAAGTACACATATTTAAACATCATATGCAGCAATAATTGTCTGATATGCAAGCGTCCAGTTGTGTTCTGTAAGTTCCCAACCCACAAAACACATAACAAAATCCAACTTGATATCAATAAGGAGAGGAGATGTTTGTTTGGGAAGAATAGAAACTGATTGAAAAGATGAAATGAGAGAATATGCAACAAGTTTGGCAAGGGTATGTTTTTATATCTTGTAATGATTCACTTTTAAACCTTCACCTTCCACCTACCCTTTCTTGTCCCACAGTCTATAATGCCCTTTTAATTGGTGCTTTTGTAATTAAAAATTTCAGTTTCAATTATAAAAGTTAATAATACTCCCTCCTATCATTATAATGTTTGAAGGGGATGGATCTGATAAGAAATCTTAGATTTTCTAGGAAGTTTACACAATTTTATTTTATTTTGTCATTTACCCTCACATTTATTTCCGTTTGGGTATGTGTCAATTTGCAAATGGATTTTTTTATATTAAATATGCATATGTTATTTACTAATATGCAAATTCAAATACTACTTATGCAAGAAAACTGATTGAGTGTGATAAAAGTAGATGTCCCATCCTTCTTGAAAAAACCAAAACTACATTGCATAGGTATTGAAGAAAAGTAGTAAGATTTTCGAATCTACCATAATCATTGCATTTTTTTAAATCCAAGATATTTAATAATAGATTTAAAGGATAAATAAGAAAGCTTCCTTTGCAAGTTTGAAAAACATTCTGATAAGTCTGACAAGGTATTTAACATGAGATTTAAAGGAAAAATAAGAAAACGATTATATATGCAATGAAGTTTGAATAACTTTCTTTAAAACACCTTTTAAAGATGATCAGATGGAGTTATAAAATAGCAGAAACATAAAACATAACAGTTAAAATATAAAACATTAAGTAATAGATTCACCAGCAGGCATAATGTTTGATAAGCAGCAAAAGTACAACATTAAGTAATAGATTCACCAGCAGGCATAATGTTCCATAAGCAGCAAAAGTACATACATCTAAGCCCAAAACATAACAGAAATATTGTTTGATAACCTTAAAATAACACAAACAGAAAGATGATCATCTAGTTGGCAAGGAAGGCTGCGATTTTCTCCTTCCTCTTCTTTTCTTCTGCATAAACCTCGTCGATACTCCCAAATATGTTAATCCTGAACTCCTTCATCTGTTCCTCCACCTCATCTAGCCTTTTTTGATTCTACAACCATTTTTTCATGAAAAAGTTAAATATTTAACTACTTATTAAATAATATTATGTAAAACAGAATAGACTTACCATCTCAGCAGCGTTCTGGTCGTCGTCTTCAAGGGCCCTCCTGATCAAATAAGAGATGTGACCTCTCTCCTTGTAGAGTTTAAAGTAAAAACCCTGGAAAACAATGATCGTTTCCAACAGATCCCTTCTCTTGGTTGCCGTATTAGTCTGGGCCGCCTCTTCAAGTTGTGGCATTTGATACCCTGGGTATCGTTCTTTATCCAGATCATCGCACATCTTATAGTACTCCTCTATCATTGTGGTCGGATAGAAAAAGTAATCCATTTTTGGAGTTGAAATGGAAGGGATGAGGTTTCAAAGATGGTGAGAGAGAATAAAAAGGATCAGGCGATTTGATGATGGATGATAACAGATGGGTGAGGGACTCTTTATATAGGCAGAGCTGGTTATACAACTTCCACCATCAACAAGATGTCACTAGTCTTAAAGGGCGGTTTTCCAATGTAATTTAACCTTTCCCTTTATCCATAAGATTTATCTCTACTGTAGTAATAAAGACTAACTGTACTGTAATAATTACTTCTATTAAGTAATACATACAGTAGTAGTAATAATTACTTCTATTAAGTATCATACACCCCCCTTTTAATGATAGTCTTTTTTTAATGTATTTCCTTTGGTTTTTCATTTACCATCACATTTATTTCTCGGGATTTGTGTCAATTTGCAAATGGATCTTGAATATTATAATGATTGCCAGTCTAAGATGTGTGAGAGAGGGGTGTCAGTACATAATCTATTAAATATGCACATATTATGTATTGATATGCAAACCCAAATAATACTGTATTTAGACTCTCGAATCTACCATAATCATTACCATTTGTTTAAAATGATGCATTATTAATTTAAATATGGTGAATAATTTCTGGTTTGGCACAAAGACATTTTAGATGTTAGAAATGATAAAATATACTAAAAGTTAAACTTACTGATAATCCATACAAAAGTAAAATAACAGAAATGTAAAATAACAGAAACATAAAACAAAAGAGGTAAAGTATAAAACATTAGAGTAACAGAAGCAATGACAGTTATATTGTTTGAAAACCAAAAGAACTTACATTAAAACATAAAAATAGCAGAAATATTGTTTCATAATACTAAAATAACATGAACGGAAATCTAATCATCTAACTCCCAAGGAAGGCTGCGATCTTCTCGTGCCTCTTCTTTTCCTGTTCATATATCTGCTCAATCGTCGCAAATACGTTCACCCTAAACATCTGCATCTGCTCCTTAAGCTCCGGTAATTTTGCTTGATTCTACAATCATTTTTAAATGCAAAAGTTAAATATTTAACTACTTATTAACTAATATTATGTAAAACAGAATAGACTTACAACCTCAGCAATCTTCTGATCGTCATCTGCAAGGGCCCGCCTGATCAGAGAGGAGATGTGATCTTTCTCCTGGTACAAGCTGTAGTAGAAAACTTGAAATTGCTCAATCGCATAGAGCAGATCCTTTCTCTTGGCGGCAGTGTTGGTCTCCGCAGCATCTTCAAGAAGGGACATATGATAACCTGGGTATCTGGTTTTGTCCAGTTCGTCGCAGGTTTTGTAGTAGTCCTCCATTAGGAATAGAGGGTAGAAAAGATAATCCATTTTTGGAATTGAAATGAAAGGAATGGGGTTTCAGTAGATGGTGAGAGAGAAGAAAAATGGCCAGGAGATTTTGTGATGGATAGAAACAGAGGGATGAGGGTCTCATTATATAGGAAGAAAGAAGCGGTTATCCAACTTCGACCATCAACAATATGTCACCTGTTTTAGAGGCCGGTTTCCCAATGTATTGTAACCTTTCCATTCCCCAATAGCTGTACTAATTAGATCAGATTTATTTCTTAGGAAAAGAGTAACTGTAATTATTACATCTATTAAGGAGGGCGGTTTCCCAACTACTTTATATTTACAGAGCACCAGATACATCCCCCCTAATAATCATCTATTTTTACTGTATTTTGGTTTTCCCTAATTTTTTCCTTTTAAAAAAAAATACAAAGACAACAATTGATGTTGCTGACATATATACACTGCACTGCATCTAAGGTATTATATTTGTGAATTTTAATGCTAAAATGCACTGAGATGGTGTGCTTCTAAAGTTGTCATGTTTATGGACATCAAAGCCTTGAGTTGTCTCTAATGATGAATTAAATTACTATAAGGATCTGTTAATCTGCTCACATTTTAAGTTAAAAATAATAATTACTGCCAAAAGCCAAGAATTTAGATCCAATTTAATAAAGTTCTTACTGGCTTGATATGATTATGCACATCCAAAATATGCCTAGGGTGATATGCAACTAAGTGGAATTTTTTTTATACAAGTGCAAAATTATGATATGCAACTACATTTTACTGATATGCAACCCCGCATGAGTGATATGCAATATTAAGATTATTACGTGCATAAGTTGATGCTGATGACATATAGAGATTTAGCTAAATCTATCATAATAAGTTACTGATTTTTAATGCTTAAATGCAAGGTAATGTCCTAAAAGATTGTAATGATGATACACATCAGAAGTTTGCTTTCCCCCCCTTTAAATGGATTAAATTAATATAACAATCTTCTACTCTGCTGACATGTGATATATATAGCAAATCCACCCCATATAGGGTGTTAGATATGTGAATTCTATTGCTAAAATGCACTGAGATGGTGTGTGTCTTTTGTGATGAATTGAAGTAATATAACAATCTGTCATACTGCTGACGTTTGGCTTAAAAAAAATAGAATTTGTGCCAAAAGCAAGAATGTAGATTCAATATAATAAAGTTCTTTCTCTTGGAAACCAATCTTCAAAAGGAATTAAAAGAGATAAATCAGAAATAAACCACAGATATGCTACGAAACCCTGTAAAACTAAATAAAAACTTTAATCCTGCTGACATATAAAGACTGCACACAATTTAAGATATTAGATTTGTGGATTTTCATACTAGAATGCACTGAGATGTTGTGTTGATAGCTTTTAATGATTATGATCATGAAATACTTGCTTTCTCTCCAAGAATGACTTCAAAATTTATAAAAATCTGTTACTCTGCTGACATCTTTCCTTAAAAATAATAATTACTGCCAAGGGTACGAATTTAGACCCAATCTAATAAAGTTTCTGCTGACATGTGATATATATAGCAACTCCACCCCATCTAGGGTGTTAGATATGTGAATTCTATTGCTAAAATGCACTGAGATGGTGTGTGTCTTTTGTGATGAATTGAAGTAATATAATAATTTGTCATACTGCTGATGTTTGGCTTAAAAAAACAGAATTTGTGCCAAAAGCAAGAATGTAGATTCAATATAATAAAGTTCTTTCTCTTGGAAACCAATCTTCAAAAGGAATTAAAAGAGATAAATCAGAAATAAACCACAGATATGCTACGAAACCCTGTATAACTAAATAAAAACTTTAATCCTGCTGACATATAAAGACTGCACACAATCTAAGATATTAGATTTGTGGATTTTCATACTAGAATGCACTGAGATGTTGTGCTGATAGCTTTTAATGATTATGATCATGAAATCCTTGCTTTCTCTCCAAGAATGACTTCAAAATTTATAAAAATCTGTTACTCTGCTGACATCTTACCTTACAAATAATAATTACTGCCAAGGGTACGAATTTAGACCCAATCTAATAAAGTTTCTGCTCTTTAAAACCAAAATTAAAAGAATATAAAAGTGATCAACAGAAGAAAAAAAAGTAGGTATGCTACTAACACCTGTAGCACTTATGCAAAACTCTGATGCTGCTGACATATATAGACTGCACTACACCTAAGGTATTATATTTGTGAGGTTTAATGCTAAGATGCACTGAGATGGTGTGCTTGCAAGTTTTCATGTTTATGGACATCAAACCTTTGCTTTGTCTCTAATAATGAATTAAATTAGTATAAGGATCTATTACTCTGCTGACGTCTTAATTTAAAAATAATAATTAGTGCCAAAGACCAAGAATTTAGATCTAATTTAATAAAGTTACTGCTATGTAAAATATGCCTACTGTGATGTGCAACTAAATTAAATTAATTTTATACAAGTGTAAAATTATGATATCCAACTACATTTTACTGATATGCAACCCCACATTACTGATATGCAAAAATAAGATTATTACGTGCATAAGTTGGTGCTGATGACATATACAGGGTTAGCTACTGCCTGTGATATGGGTATGCACATCCAAATTATGCATAGGGTGATGGGGGACTAACTGAAATTAATTTTGGACAAGTGTAAATTCATGATATGCAAGTATATTTTACTGATATGCAACACCATATGACTGATATGCAAACATCTACCCTGTTATGCAAACCAATGAGAAACTAAAGAAATAAGGCAAAGAATGGAGAAACTGTTCTGAATCTCCTAAACTGTAATTTAAAAATCCCATTACCATCAACACATATATAATGGAGTGCAAATCTTAGACAAATACGAACAACAGAGAATTCCATTCATTTCATAAATATGTTTACCCCAAATCCTAACAACAGATACTACATCTTCCGTTACACAACTACCACAAAAGTGTTAGAATACATAGTCTTTTGCTACCATGCCGATCCTATACAAAAGGGCTACAATGCCGATACTACAGCAACACACAAGTTAAAAGCTAACTTCTAATTACGTCGACTATTCATTACAACTACGGTTACATTGCAAATCGACATAAGGGGCAAAAGCTTTGAACAATCAGCCATTCTCTAATACAATCTGGGTGAAAGGAATGTGAGCATGGCAGGACTATGACAGGCATTGACTGCGACATCACCTGGCGACAGATGCTACAATCGTCACCATCCCGCTCTAGATCATAAACCTCTCGAAGGGCTGCGACAACGTCTGCTGGGGCTGGATGATGTTCATACTCATACTCTAACTCCATAGGAACCTCCATAGGAATCTCCATGTCGGAGTCAGAGTCCAAGCTGGAATCCGATTCAGCCACTTCCGTGTAGTACAAATTAAAGTGGATGTTAGGGCACAACCCATACTCCACCAAATCAGCGTCTTGCTGAAACCATGACCTCGTGAAATCACTTAGCATCTGATTTCCTAACTGATGTCGAACCACCTCTGGGATTCCCACATCATCCAACCTTATATCGCAGTCTTGTAAAGTCCATGGCATACCATCCCAGAGATAATATTGCTCAATGGTCTCCGGATGGTAATCGGAGTGGATGGACAACCGAACTTCGCCGAATCCATAATCTGGAGACGGCAAGGGAATGTTCATTACAGAAAAATGCCCAACACTGGGGTGAAACCCTTGGTCCATAACCGTGTGCGCGTGCACTGCCATTCACGAAGAAAACCCTACAAAACAAACAATCAAAAGACAATAACTTTATAATCGGATCACTTTAACGCAAAAAAACAAAAAATACGAAACCAGAACAGAAACAACAACTACAATCTAACCCCTTTTGGAAGAAGAAGACTAACTCAAATGCCTATGGATGAAGGATACTCGGCCGAAACAGCAAATGCCTTTGGAGTGTGGATGAAGAACAATCTCTGACAACCGTAATAAAGGGGAAAATGGAGGGAGATGAAACGCCGGGGGGGTGAATTAGTACAGATGATGAATGTGGGCATACGTCTTAGATGTGGGCCGGGCCTTCGTTTTACAAATTAGGATGAAGCCCAATAACATTACTAATAATTATACCCAATGCCCTACTATTAGATCCGTCAAAACATAACCCGACCGAAAACCCGACCCGACCGAAAGAATGTTTTTGGGCTTTGAAGCAAAAATTGGGACCCGGAAATTTTTTTCGAACGGAACCCAAAAAACACGGGAATCTCCCAGGTAATGTGGGTTTCGACCCGGCAACCCGATTAAAGGCAATATTAAAATAAGATTAAAATATGCAACCCCATATGACTAATATGCAAAAGTAAGATTAAAATATGCATAAGTTGATGCTGATGACATATACAGACTTTGCTACATCTAACATAGTAAGTTACTGATTTTTAATGCTTAAATGCATGGGTTATGGTCTAAAAGATTCTAATGATGATACACATCAAAAGTTTGGTTTCCCATCTTTAAATGGATTGAAAAAATATAAAAATCTAATACACTGCTGACATGTGCTATATATAACAACTACATCACATCTAAGGTATTAGATAAGTGAGTTTTGATGCTAAAATGCACTGAGATGGTATGGTCCTAACTTGTAATGATTATGGATATCAAGGCCTTGCTTTGTCTATAGCAACGAACTAAAATAGTATAGCAACATGTTGTTCTGCTGACATTGTACTAGATATGCAACAATATTTTACTGATATGCAACTACATTTGACTAATATGCAGATATAATATTAAAATATGCATAAGTTGACGATGATGACATAGAGACAGTTAGCTAAATCTAATATATTAAGATACCAATCTCCAATGGTTAATTGCAATGTGATGTCTCTATTAGATTGAAATAATTATGGACAGCAAAAAGGTTGCTTACCCTCTTCGAATGAATTGAATAATTATAACAAATTGTTGCTCTGCTGACAAGTGACTGCTGTTTTAAAATAAACTCCCCAAAATACAGAATCTTGCATGAAAATACAAAGTTGACAACACAGCTAATATATGTCTAATGACAATACATATTTACATTATAAAGCTCCATCGCTCCTTTATCAAATCTACGCACATAAGTTCTCGATATCGAAAGAGATGTTCATTTGTGATTGCCTTCACATCTCCTCCAAAAAATAAGCGCTTCAATTGCTTTTACTACAAACACCCCACAAGCAGACCTACAATTCAAACACAATAAGGGGAAAATAACCAGGTGAAAAAGTGTAATATATGATAAAAAAAATAAAAAAAATATGTCAAGACAGGAAGAACACGTACGAAGAACGATCGTGAAGTAAATCAGGCACCATGATTAACTTGAAGGGGGATGAGGTGAAATTTTCGTACACACCAGCTTTCACCAAATGGATTGGAAGCCACTTAGTAATAGGTTGCATATATTGGTCAAGTAACCCAGCAGCAATTCCAGTAACGTTGCAATCATACACATTTATAACCTTTTCATCAATTAGTATCTCCAAGGCTACCCAATGCAAGTTGTGGATATTGAAAGGTGTATAAATCTTCTTTGCTGACGCCCAAGCTTTAGGATACTTGTCAGGACAATCGCCGGTGAAATAAGCCTCAATAGATTTGTCAACATTATCATCTTCCACAAAATCTGAAGCATATGAAAGCCAGTACTTAACGGCAAAAAGCCAATCCACCACAACACAATCTTTATACTTGTCCGCTTCTTCAGAAATTCGCTTCCTTATATAATAGAACGCTGCTCCAAGCTTCTGTAAAAACAAACTACTGTCAAGCATATTAAAAGGGAAAGTATCCCCATATTTGGTTGATGTCAGCAGTTCTTACCTCTGAATCCTACCACTTGATCCTGCTTATAATATTGTGGAAAAATGATTTCCCAAACCGTCCAGAAGGTGTACAAACAGAAAAATCCCTGAGAAGGAATATACAATACGCATAACTTTACAACAATCATAGAGAGAGTAATAAATAATAAAAGCATATTAATATAGAGGTAATTGAATAATATAGAAAAAACAAAATACCGTTTGCTCTTTATAATGGAATACATAAACTGGTGATCCGTGCGGCTGATAAGTGACTTCTTGGCATTGTACTGCGCCAATTTCTTTTCGTTTTCTTCTACACGTGGGCCGAACAAAAAACTATTGTCCATAGGAATGTTGTTGGCTTGCTTTAATTTTTCAATGTCACTTAATATAGTAGGATCCTTTGCATATGAATCCCAATCAACAAAGCGTGATGGAACATAATTGTCTGGAACTATAACAAGACTGTCTGATACACAAGGAATAGAAGAAGCAGAACCCTTTACAGAAGCATCGCCAGCTTCTGTGGAAGAGATGTCAGCAGGCTTACCAACCCCATCTGCCTCGCCAACGACCGTATCCTTCACAGCACACAGACCACCCTCAACAACATCTTTTAATGACAAAAGAACCTCACTGATGACAATAGATGGAGAGGATGACATATCACAAGCATTTGCACTGCATTTAGCATCATTACAAACTGCATTTACATCACCAACCATTAAATTGTGCACGTCACCAGCAAACGTTGATTCCTTTCGATATGAATATACAGCATCAGAACCCATGTCATCAACATTCTCAACATCAACTCCAATATTTTTTGATGGGGGGTCCATTCCAAGAGCAACAACATTACAGGGAGGACGCGGAACATCATAATCATCTGATTGCAACTTTGTATTAACACCTTCAAATCCCATTAGTGTGATATCGTCATCCTTTTCATCACCTCCTGTAAAACCATTAATTGAATCCTGCATATCAGAGCCTCCCACTTCATGTTCAGTCTCAATATATTCAATTCGTTCCTTCACATCAGAAATTTGGACATCAAACTCAGTCTCGGTAGCATTCAACTCAACAACTTCATCACTGCACTTGCTATAGATGTCAGCCTCAGATAACACATTAAAATATGATGACATCTGGGTGTCAACGCACACAGTTTTTAAGCACTGTGCATTCCCTTGAGGGCGCTGTGCATCAATAATTCCTCTTTCAATTGGCTTCACATCAACAGTAGTGCCGCTGGCATCCTCACTAACTCCCTTTGCTTCCTTGACATCAGAATCTTCATTCTGAGCATCATTCTGTGCATCCCCTTGAGGGCGATGGGCATCAATAAATCCACCTTTCAGTTGCCTCCGATCAACATCCATCCCACCTGCATCCTCAATAACTCCCTTCACATTCTTTACATCAACATCTTCTTTCTGAGCTTCATTCAAATCCCCAGCTTCACCGCTACACTTCAAATCAAAGCAAGTCCAAAAGGCATAAGATTCCTGCTCAGTGGAATAAACTTGACAACCTACGACATCCCCCAATGAAATGTCAGCATTAGTATGGATGTCAGCAACAGGAACATTATTTGCATCTCCAACACCCACCCCCAGTAGAGAGATGTCACCATTGTTTTTATCTACATCGCCAGCAAAATTGATTGAAAAGGGTGGATCACTGTTAGTACAATGCGACCCGCCAAAGTCACTTTCTGTTGGAATGACATCAACATCCATCAGACCTGCATCCCCAATAACTACTTTCAGTTCTTTCACATCAGAATTTTTCCCATCAACTTCGGGGTGAACATCATTCAAATCATCAACGTCAATGCGACGCTTGCCTTCAATGTCAGCTTCAGGTATTACAACAAACTCAGATCACATTTCATTAGAGGGTAAATTTAGATCAACATTTGGAATACCTACTTCATCTCCTCTATTGAAATCGGAAACAATTCCGTGAGCAACAGGCAAATCAGCCAGTATATCAGGGAAAACTTCGTCATTAACTGTTGTACCAGCATCATTATTAGGTATGGAATGCACTGGCTGGGAGACATCAATTGTACATGCATGCGTTGTAACCTTATTCTCAAGGGAAGTGAACTTCTCCCCAATGACAGAAAACATGTTAATAATCCCATCTATCTTCCCCATATAGGTCTTAATTTCTCCTACACTGGCAGCCAACTCCTTTAGACATTCAGGCAACTGTTCTAGCTTATCAAGACGCCTTAAAATTTCTTGCACCACCTGAGATGAACTATCAATAACAGAAGCGGGAGCATTAGCATCAAATCTAAAAGGAACATCAACCATTTCATCCCGGATTTCACCCTTTTTGGGAGACGACAGCCCCACACCACACCCATTTCCGGGTACATAGCAATAGGTATCAGCTTCAGGAATTGAAGCATCAATCGGATCATCAACACAAACACCAGGTTTTTTTGCGTCAAAATCAACTCCCAAAGTTATGTCTTGAATCTCTGGACCAGATGAATTAACATGGGCATGAGGAGAACCAATAGGAGACACAGTTGAACCAGTGGAAGCAACAGAATAGGTTCCACCAAATTCATCATCAAGAGTACCCCCAGTTTCAGAGTCAACAACATCATCATGGACCCCACCAGTATCACGATCAGAACCAAACACATCACCTTTTTCATTAGACAGTCCATCAGCGGCTAACATATCTGCAGTAGAAACAACTTGCAAAGATACAGAATTGTCAGCACATTCTGAATAGAATACATTCCTAGGCTCTTTATCACCAGTCTTCCTCTTCTTCAGACTGTGATACACAATCTTCAAAGGTACAAGCTTCTCACACTCAATCATTGGATCAACCTTGTCACCAGAAATGACAGGTACAACAGACTCTCTGACTAGCACATCTGTCTCAGCATCTAAAAACCGAACCTTCTTACCTGACTCTTTCTTCTTCCGCATATTAGTGGCTTTCCTCTTATTTGATTTCTTATCCTCTAAACCCAAAACAGGGGAGGAATGAAAGGTACCTACAGAGCGACCCCTTCTCAAGGATGTCATCTTCTTTCCTTTATGTACAATATCAAGTTTTACCTCCGAATTGACTCCATCATTCCCAACAACAGCAGAATCATTTACAACATCCTGTTTGTTGACCAAATTGACGGCGTCATTCCCAACGACAACAGCTAAGGCATCATTGCGTATGAACCTGTTATTATACGCATTTGTACGCAATCGATCACTTTCATACAAACAATTGGCAAGCTTGGGGAAAACAGGTTGAGCAATGTCATCAACTCTTTCATCAGCAACTTCTTCACTATAAGCCATCGCTGGTGTTCTTGCAAATTCACCATAAATAGGGAAAAATGGTGCCTACACAAAAATAGAGGAAATATATGATTAAAAGCACGGACATTTACAACAAAACAACAACTATGCTAATAACCTTTAATATTTATGCAAAACTTTGGGACTGCTGACATAAAATGACTAAGCCAACTAAAGGATATGCACCTACTAGCTTTTAATGATAAAGTTGATTTATATGTTATGCAATAATATTTAAATGACTATGCACATCCAAACCTTCCTTATGCAATTATATTTAAATGACAATCTATTACTATGCTGACATGTGATCTAAATCAAAATATATTGACACTTATGCAATAATTTGGTTCCTACTTGTTAAGATATATATAAAAAAACAAAAAACAAACAAGATCAGTGTCAAACAAAAATCATTCCTGATACAAAAAATTAAAAATCTTGCAAACAATGTAGTTCTGCTGACAAGTCTGGTGTTTTTGCAAGTTTCTGCTGACGTCTCTGGTATTTTTGCAAATTTACCAAAAGTAGTGGACAATGGTGCATAAAATAGATATTAAATTAATTCACTAACAACTACAAAACATAATAAACTTACCAGCGCATCATCAAAAAGTGCAGAAGCAGTATCATATACGTGTTTAAGCTTACATTCCCAGTGCAAAGAGTATGGATCTCCAACAACCATTTTGAAATTACAGTCAAATTTTGCAGCTATTGATGGGAAGGCTTCTATAATCCATGACTGTTGCAAAAAAACATAAAGTATTTCAAATATTCAGCCAGAATAGAAAGATATGATAACAAACAATAAATATGCTGACAAACTTCAAAATGGATAACATGCAATAAATATGCGACATTAAAGACTACCTGGAAAGCAAGATTATACCCATGTATATCATAACAACGTCTACCATCGTTACGATAAGCTAGATCTATATTCTTTAATGTCGTAACCAACTTCGTGTACGAAGCTCTCCCCCAGGGATAAATTTCAAACTCATTCTCAGCGCAAGCAAGGGATAAGTTTTCTTCACTAACAAACTCTGATCTCCTGAATAATAGGACCTTCTCAATAATAAGCAGCTTAGCCATAATCAACTTCTTCTCTGATGATTTACTCTCAGATTCAAAACACTGTACTAACTCTTTATAAGAGCATTTCTTCTGCCCAAAAAAATCAATGGAAGACACATGTTTGGGTGGTTTGCAATCATTAGCTTGACAAGGAAGACCAGTAATAACATGGAATTCAGCAAGAGAAAACCGAGCCAAAAATCCATCAACCTTAAACCACAACTCCATCTTTTTTTTGGTGGAAACTCAACGCAACATAATCTGATGCATGAGCTGAAAGTTAGAAACCATATTGGTTCCCTGTGTCAGCACCCACCCAACACAACTATTGCACAATATCTCATAGTGTTTATCCGACAGATGACTTTTGATGAGTTGACAAACATCAGGATAAGAATATCTGTTTGATCTAGAATGGAACCACTCATCCTCAGGAATACAATAAGAAATGTTCTGTTTAAAAACAAGCAAAAAATGTAAAAAATAAATGCATATCAACATAAGTAAACAGCACTATATAAACAGACAGGATAAAAAGATCAATATCAAAAAAAAAAATACTCACATCAAATTGCCTTCTGTATCTCACTAAATCAGTAAGTGACCCTGATAAACACGAAAACATAGAAATCAGAATAGGAAAAACGATAGGAGCATATAGAATTATTCAGTAGAAATCGCATATTTGATAGTAAAAACACGAACAACACTCCAACATTTGCTATCACGACACCAACCAACACTAGACCAACAAAAATCCCGCAAAAGTCGAACAAAAAGCTACATAAACCGCAGAAAAAATAACCCTAACCAACAGGGAAAACGTTCAAGCAAAATCAGCACCTGAACTACCAGAGATTTCCGCCATATGAGCAATTATGATAAGAAAATGCAAGAATCGACCGCAAAATTCACTCCTTTTAAGGTGATTCACTCGAAATTTGACAGGAATACCACATAGAACATCGACAGGGGAGTTGCCGCTGGGTTGAAGTCGAACAACGATAAAAGAGGATGGAGGGGCAAAATCGTAAAATTTCCAGCGGAAATTATAAACGCGGACACTTTTGTAAATATTACAAAACCTTGGACGAAACTCAAATTAGCTTGAAAATTTGTGCCTGCGGCACAAATTTTCTCTTAAAAAAAATCAACAGCTGGAATTTAAAGAAAAATTAAAACAATAAAATTATTTGTTTGTAACATGATTATTCATACATAGCTGAATAATCATGTTATTACACGTGACTAATTTCATATAAAAAATCCATTGTATATACACACGATTAATTATATTATATCAGATGAATAATTATATTATTACATATGAATAACCAATTAATTCATACTTTACTGCGTCAGAGGTATTTATCAAAGTTTTATGGAAACAAACAATAATTTCCTTCAATACATATATAGATAATAGATCATTATGGTGTAATTTGTAAACAAATCTGGAACGCTGAATTAAGAAGATCAATGGTTGAGATTTAAAGAAAAATTTAAAAAGCAAAATTATTCGTCTGAAACAACATGATTATTCATTAATTCATACGAATAATCATGTTACAACCAACGAATAATTTTCATGCGAAGAAATTATTAACACATATGAATAATTATATTATCTCAAACGAATAATTATAATGATGGACCTATATATAAATAATTTACACTGCGTTTACATCGACTAACAGGGAATTAGATAAGCTCCCAACGGTGATCCGCAGCCGACTCGTCATCATCTTGATACCGTGGCTTATAGTGAACCTCACCTTCCCGGGCCTGAAAAACAAAACCATCCTCCACACGGAGCTCTGGAAATGGAGCCTACTGGTGGTCATGGTCTCGTGCGGGTACCACGTGATAAACATCGCGACCCAATTCTTGCTCTACCTCCTATGCCAAACGAAGTTGAGGAAGAAGAAGAACGTGGTCTACTTCGCCAAGGGGATGAGGCGGAGCGTCAACCTGCTCGTGCTGTCCGGCTCGGTGCTGCTGACGTGGCTGCTGTACTACCGGTCGAGCTAGGGGATCAAGAAGAGGCCGGATACCCACGTTGTGCGGCACGTGGGGACGTGGAGCTTCATGACGCTGGCGGTGGCGGCGGTGCTGTGGGCGCTCAAGAACGTGCTGTTGCTAAAGTGGGAGGCGGACGCGGTTTACAACAGGTTCGCTGGGAGGATTTTCAGCGCCAAGTCCCAGATTTACTTCCTTGGCCACATTTGTGGGTGGCCTATGGTTATTTTTAAACCCAAAATTAAAGACGCTTCACACTAACCAATGAAGACCATCATCCGATTAGCCAGGTACGTACGTACAGGATGCTTTTTTTTTATATTTCTTAGGTAGTTAGTTAGTGTGAAGCTTTGCATTGAACAAAAATCAGAGAGAAACGAGAGTTTTCTACGGATCAAGTAATGGAAGAAGGAGCTGTTACTTTGGTTGTTAGGAGGCGGGAGTATTTATAGACATCTCCCACTAACTTCTCCTAATTACAAAACTCAGCCACAATATCTTAACTTAGGTACAATACCCTTAGGACACTAGTCTCATTACCCTCCCCTCAAGTTGGAGATGGTGTGTCAAATACCATACCCAACTTGACTGCCAAGAATCGATGCTGAGACTCTCCTAGAGCTTTTGTCATGAGATCTGCTAGTTGTAATGCTGAAGGCACATGATGTGTTTGGAGGAATCCATCCTGTTGCTGCTCCCTTACAAAGTGGCAATCAATCCTCAAGTGCTTTGTTCTTTCATGGAAGACTGGGTTAGCAGCTAAGTGTTGAGCTGATTTGTTATCACAGTACAGAGGTATGGGACGAGGAAGGATTACTTGGAGTTGAGCAAACAATCCATCAAGCCAGACCATCTCACTGGAAGCATAGGACATAACTCTGTACTCTGATTCCGTGGATGATTTTGAGACTGTCTTCTGCTTTTTAGTCTTCCAGGATACCAGATTCTTGCCAAGCATCATACAATAGCCAGATAAGGACTTTGCAGTGTAAGCACAGGAACCCCAGTCTGCATCTGAGTAGGCAACCAAGTCCAATGTAGATTCCTTTGAATAGAAAAGCCCTGTATTGAGAGTTCCTTTGAGGTATCTCAAAACATGCATAGCAGCTTGATAGTGAGGCAATCTGGGAGAACTGATGAACTGAGATAGATGTTGCACAACATATGACAAATCAGGCCTTGTCATATTCAAGAAGAGAAGTCTGCTCACCAATCTTCTGTATGCTTCAGGTTCCTCCATTGGAATACCTTCTTCTGGAGACAGCTTTAATCCTCTAGGTAATGGAGAAACAGCTGCCTTGGAGTCCAACATTTCTGTGTCTCTCAAGAGATCTAGGATGTACTTCCTCTGGTGAACAGTCATGCCAACAGATGATCTTGAAATCTCCATGCCCAAGAAGTACCTAACTTGCCCAAGGTCTTTGATGGTGAACTTTGAGTGCAGGAGCTCTTTAGTTGTGATAATCACACCTTCATCATCTCCTGTCAACAGTAAATCATCTACATAGACAAAGGCAGTTAGAATACCTTTGGAAACCTTTTTAATAAATAAAGAATAATCTTGCTTAGATTGAACATAGCCCAGTGAAATGAGAAATTTTGTAAGTTCCACATTCCACTACCTACTAGCTTGTTTCAAGCCATATAGTGATCTTTTTAAAAGACACACTTGACCTGAACCAGCTTTAGTGTAACCATCAGGTGGTTTCATATAGATTTCTTCATCAAGAAATCCATGTAAAAAAGCATTGTTGATATCTAACTGATGTATGGGCCAATCTCTAACAGTTGCAAGAGCTAAAATGCATCTAACTGAAGTAAACTTTGCAACAGGAGAGAAAGTATGTTTGTAATCTTTATCCTTTACCTGATTGTAGCCTTTAGCTACTAACCTTGCCTTATACCTTTCAATGGAGCCATCAGGCTTGTATTTGAGCTTGAATACCCATTTAGAGCCAATAGCTGTCTGACCAGGAGGTAAGTCAGTTATTATCCAAGTTTTATTCTTCTCTAAGGCCAGTAATTCCTTGTCCATAGCCTCTATCCAGTTCTGATCCTTCTTAGCCTGTGTATATGTATGAGGCTCAGGAACCTGAACCATACTCACAAAAGAACTTAGAAATTCACCTGAGTAAAGGTTAGTGTCACCAAGAGCAATTGACAAAAAACTTTGAGAAAGTGAATTAGTAGCTGGTATTGAAGGACATAAGAAATCCTTTAACTTTGTAGGAGGTTGGTGAACCCGACCAGATCTTCTTGGTTGTATAGTCTCATGTTGCTGGGGACCAACTACTGTGGTGTCATGAGATTGGACTTCATTGCTAAATTCAGTAGATCCTGTAATCTCATTAGAAATGTCAGTGTCACTAACAACAATATCACCTGGAGGTATAATATTTTGATCACTGTAACTGTAAGAGGGTAAAAGAGAACCTGATTCCATATTCTGACCATTGAAAAATAAATCTGAATTATCAGAAGGGCTTACCATAGGAAGCTGCAATTTTGCAGAAGTCTCAGTAACACTACCATGATCCTCTTTAAAAGGAAACCTGTCTTCAAAGAACTGAACATGCCTACTAACAATGTATTTCTGAGTATCCAAACAAAACAGTTTATATGCTTTTTGTGCAAAAGGATAACCAATCATAATGCACTTGAAAGCCTTAGATCCAAACTTATCTTGCTTTGAATGAGGATTCAAGGCATAACACAAACACCCAATGGTTCTTAATTCATCCATGGATGGAGAATGACCAAATAAAACTTCAAAAGGAGATTTCCATTGTAAATTAGCAGTAGGTAGTTTGTTTATAATATGAGTGGCAGCTAAAACACAGTCTCCCCAAAACCTTTGAGGTAGATTAGCATGAATTCTAATGGCACGTGCAGTTTCAATCAAATACCTGTGCCTTCTTTCCACTTTGCCATTTTGCTGAGGAGTGTAAGGAGCACTTCTTTGATGTACAATACCCTTAGAGGCAAATAAAAGTGCACAATCCTTCTGTATAAACTCAGTTCCATTGTCACTTCTAAAACATTTGATAGTGACATTAAACTGAGTTTGTACATAGGAGATAAATGAAGATAAAATTTGGAACACATGAGTTTTGTTGGCCATAAAAAATGTCCAAGTAACTCTACTTTTATCATCCATGACAGTAAGAAAGTAAGAAGAACCATTCACCACAACAATGCATCAATAAAATCAACTCAACATTCACATGAAAATCAATCTAAAAATCAAATAATTAAAGGTAGACTATTTGTATGCACTATGTCCTTTCGGACAATAACAACGGTGCCTAAATCAATCAACGGTAATCTTCTTTCTACCTCAATCAAGTAATCCAATCAACCTGATAGTCTATGAATCCTCAAGAGAGTTAAATCACTTTCCTTCAAATAATATCTCAAGTTCCCTCCTAGTTAATTTCCTAGCTAAAATTCCCAATTAAAGTTACCTTCTTTCGGTCTCCAACAATTAAAATTAGTCTAATCAATTAGATTAAGTACTAACTCTAGGATAGAATCAATGTAGAAATTCATATTTCACTTCATATGAATGTCAAACTAATCCTACCGACACATGTATTGTCGAGTTCACCCTAAGTCTAAAATAAGAAAACTAACAAGACATGGAGGAAAACATCATCAATTCAAAAAATTGAAACATGGAAATTGATAGAAGAGAGAAGATTAAAGGGAAAATACTAATCTTGAATTGAAACAACGAAACCTTCAATGAATTCTTCACAAAATTGTGAAATCAAAGTAAAAAAAAGTCTAGAAATTGAACATCAACAAGAGGTACAGAGAGTCTAAAAAATGTCTTTCAAACCCTTATATAGCTAGTCTTCACAAGTGTACGTACGTATACATAGGATGAGAAGTACTACTCCTTGTACATAGTAAGGTGAAATGATGCAGCTAAATGAATAATCCAAGTGCACTCATAACTTTTAAATTCAAGGAACCTTGATCACCCATCACAATGCAAATAACTCCACAACTTCATCTAATTGTAAGAGCGGTGATATCTTTCTCTTCTTGATTTCTCGGTTTCTCTGTCTTCTCAGGTTCTTTGCATTTGTCCACTTTTGATAATACTTTTGAATGTGAACCCAACTTCTCACAATAATAGCAAATGTACTTGCTTCCAGACTTTGATCTCCATTTGAATTTGTCTCTATCATGTTGTCATTTCTTACTCCTTCCTCTATTGTTTCCAAAACCATGTGCCCCATTAGCCTCTAATTGTAAGGAGATACCTATCTCCTTCCTTCTAGTCTCTTCATTCAATAGACTAGCCTTCAAAGATTTCGTAGTCAGTTTGCCTTCTGGAGTAGAATTACTAAGTAATACGACAAGTGTATCCCATCTATCCAGAAATGAGAAGAGTAGTAGTAGAGCAATCATCATCTAATGACATATTCGCAGAAACCAACTTATTTACCAAGTCCTAAAATGTTTTCAAATGAACCACTATGCTTTCATCATCTTTATGCTCAAGCTTTACAAGCTTTCTCATCAATGACGCTTTAATTTGTTGAGGGCATTCTTCTCTCATACATCCCTTCTAGCTTATACCACAACTCATAAGCATTTGTGTCATTGACAATATCTTGGAGCACACGCACATCAACAAATTGTTTGATCGTAGTTACTACCTTTCGATTCAGAACCTTCCATTCAACATCAGCGGCACCCGTTGGAATCTCTTTGTGCACAATTGACTCATAAAGATCTTTCACATACAACATAACTTCTATTTTAATCGTCCACTCTGAGTAGTTGCTTGAATTCAAAACAATCATTCCCTGAAAATTGCTCTTTCCATCCATCCTAAACCAGATGCTTTGATATCAGTTTGTTGGTGGAACGTCAGAAAAAACCCTTTACAAACACAATAATCAGGATGACCAAGAACTGTAAACCAGGGAGCAATATCCAAGCAACCAAACCACACAAACCGACACAAGAAAAAGATAAATAAGCACACATACAGAACACCAAATTTACGTGGAAAACCCCCAAAATGGGGAAAAACCACTGCAAACTAGAAACTTCCACTATCAACAATAACAAGTGGGTGTACAATCTTCCCTAGACAAAGCTAGAGGCACACAACATAAAAAAAAAAGCATCAACAAACTTGATCAAATATCCAAAATACACCACCCAAATTGGTGGAATTCCACAAACAAATAAGAGAAGATAACAACAAAGGAGATATGAGTTTCAAGGATCAAAACGACGATCCAACCGTACAAAATGAAACCTATATATGTTGAGGTGAACAACATAACTGTAAAGAAAAATTTTCCAATCGGAAGTCGTTTGGTCATTGATCGAGGCACCTCAAATTGGGCTGAAATATGGCATGCGTATTTCCACCCTTCAGCTCTCTTTTTCTCCCTTTACCACTCTTTGCTTTTGTCTCTCTTACTTTTCCAAAGGAAAAATGACCGAAAATAATACAAACTATCGACGGTGAACCAAAAATAATACGAACTTTTAAAATGACAAATTCATATACAAACTATGCCTACTTAAACCAATAATAATACAGTGGGTATAGCTCAAAACTAAAAAATTAATTTGGATTGAAAATGTAAATAACAAAAAAGTTGGGAAAATGTACAATTAAGAGGCAAAGTTTTTCACAATTGAAATCCCGGTTTCTGTTCATCATCATCTACCCCCTGCCAAAGAATGAAACACCAGACCACCACCGGTCCCCGGCGCAGAACGGGCCGGAGGGAGGAGATCGCCGTCGCTGGAGACCAAAACGCTGGCTGACATTGGCGATGGTGGAGGCGGACGAGAGTCGAAGGTTGCAAGGCGGTTCATGGTTGAAATGGAAGCAATTTCAATTCTCGACCGGTATGTTTGAATGAAAAATTCGTTGAGGGGTTTTAATTAATACGTGATTTGAAGCTTCTAACAAACAATTCGAATCATATCTATTATCAAATTGGATTTTAATTTCTAATTCGTTCTTCTTCTATAGGAAATCCTAGATTATCTAAATTTACTTTAGCTTTAATATTGGACACAAATTGGATGGGTAGGAGAAACCGTTGTAGGATTAGAAGCAAGATTGTTGGTCGATCTTGATCTAAATCGAGTGGTTCGTGTTTATAGCGGAGACAAATTTAATTTAATATGTTTTAGCTTCGGGGGAGACGGTGATCTGGGCAGTGGATGAAGAAGCTCCAGCGAGAGATGGGGGCAGTGCCGCGCGTTTTGGTCTCCATCGACGGCGATCTCCTCCCTCCGGCCCGTTCTTCGCCGGGGACCGGTGGTGGTCTGGTGTTTCATTCTTTGGCAGGGGTAGAAGATGATGAACAGGAACCGGGATTTCATTTGTGAAACTTTGCCTCTTAATTGTACATTTTCCCAACTTTTTTGTTATTTATATTTTCAATCCAAATTAATTTTTTAGTTTTGAGTTATACCCACTGTATTATTATTGGTTTAAATAGGCATAGTTTGTATATGAATTTGTCATTTTAAAAGTTCGTATTATTTTTGGTTCACCGTCGATAGTTTGTATTATTTTCGGTCATTTTTCCCTTTTCCAAATGGAAAGACTTCCTCTTTTATAGGTAAAATGAGGAGATCTTTAAATGGGTTGAAAAAGGCCGATATGAAAATAATAGTTCAATAGACTCTTCCCCATATATGAGAGAAACAATATAACTGGATTATGAAGAGAGATGATGATAAACGAGAGAGGAGACGGCGATCCATGGAAGTGAGAGAGGGAGAAGGTCTAAAAGATTAGAGAGGTAGGTCAAATATTTGTGAGGTTATAAACAAAAAGTTCTAACCACTTAAGGATAAGAGTACATAATGTTCTTTTGAGGAGTCAATCCAAACATAATTTGATGGGCCAAGGTTTTATATATATTATTAAGGGTGTGTTTGGGTAGCCATATTTTATGATTTATAATGCACAATATTACATTATAATATATATTATAATACAATATATATTCTACATTATAAGTCATAAAATATGACTGTCTAAACATACCCTAATTCCTTTCATTAATTATGCCCGTTTTTAGGTTTTTTTAGCTATATATAGACTCAAAATTAATCAAACATCTCATGTTGTCATCGGTTGGATCTCCACCTCCAAGCCGGGTGAACAGGCAAGTGCGGACGGGGCTGCATCGGTGGATGTTACGTTGGAAAAGCCGAGAGAGAAATTGTTACCAACAACGGAGAGATCGACGTCTAGTCATTCTGATCAGAAAAAGGACTCGGAAAAGCCGAAAGAAAAAGTGGTAACGGAGAGATCGACTAGTCATACTGATCAAAAGAAGGACAAGGAAACAAAGTATTTGGAGAAGAAAGCAAAGGGCATTTTGTGTATTGACAAGGACGCTACCCTCTATGATATTAAGAAGATGGCCCGTTATTTCGTCAATCTTTCGAGGGAGTCTTCTAGAGAGGACGATGGCACCTCCGATGTCTCTAAACAGTGCCGCAAGATCTTGCCCAATCCAGACAAACCTGATATGTCCATGTAATATATCCTACACATTTCAGCTAATTTTAAGTTACGGTGTGAATATTGTGAAGAAATTGATTATTTATAGGTAACACTATAATTATTCGTTGGACGTAATATAATTATGCAGGTTTGATTTTTTTATATGTGGTATATTTTTAAGAAAATAACAGATGCAGATCTGGGCAGCATATTCGAAGTGGATGCAAAAATCTTGTACTCTCATTTGAAGGAGTACGTGAAGGATGAGGTTTCCTCACAGAACAACCACAACAACGTACAATCCCATTATATACTATAAAGATTTCGAAAAGTACATGGTAAGCGTATACGTATATATATATATCTACTTGCACGTACGTAGAGGTTCAAACTAGTACATCTCAACTTTAGAAAATGCCTGTTTTTTTTTCACATCTATAAAATTAATTTAATAGACCTAAAAGACCTGCGGGTAGTAACCAAAGGTCCACTAGAGGGTTTATAGTATTAGTCGGGTGCTAATAGCTTCAGATACCCAAGTAAATTGAAAAATTAATTTAATATATTGGCTGAATACTTGATTGTAATTTCTAAGGTTGGAAATATTGTTGGCCAATATAGATATCCAAAATTTGGTACTCCCTCCATTTCAAAATACATGGGTTTTTAGTTTTCGGCATGCTTTTTAAGAAGCGAAAAACTATATGAAATTTTATTTTTTTAATCAAAATTTTTATATAATTTGATATTTATTAGTAATAAGTATCAAATGATATAAAAAAAATTTGATTAAAAAAATAATATTTCATAGAGTTTTTCGCTCCTTAAAAAACGTGTCAAAAAAGAAAAGCTCATGTATTATGGAACGGAGGTAGTATTATTTTACTAATTTTCTACTCTTATATGCATAAATTAAATGAAATATAAATATTGAATTAATTAATTTAATACTACTATATGTATATATAATTATATATTCATATATTTTAATAGTTTTTTGATACGATAATTATATATTCATATCTAGCAAGACGATAATTCAAAGATTGTTGCGCACGAATAATCATATTATTGCAATTAATCTAGTCTGTTTAATCTAATTAACTATTTCATTGATATATATGGGCTAGGTAAAGGCTCACAAAAAGTGTTTAACACTAGGGCACACACTCTCGGATGCAAGAGAGGTGGTGAAAGTCTTAAACCAAGTCATGACTGGTGTATTGACCGCCATCGTCTTCATAGCCTGGCTCCTTCTCACCGACATAGCCTCAACCAAAATCATCGTTCTCATCGCGTCTCCCTTTCTAGCAGCCACATTCGTGTTTGGTGAAACATGTAAGAAGATATTTGAAGGCATAATTTTCTCTTTCGTCAACCATCCATTTGATGTTGGTGATCGATGCATCATTGCTGACTCTAACACCGAGGTATATCACTAATTTCACATTCATGAATGAGTTCACTTTGAATCGTTTCCCCAATTGCTAATGTGCGATAGAACATATATACTTACAGTTAGAGGTGAAACGTATGAGCGTATTGTCAACAACATTTGTGGTAATCGGGAAAAAAGAGGAAGTGTTGTACCCTAACTTGGCTTTAGCTTCCATGCCAATCACTAATCTCAAAGGGGAACCCGACCCAAGTGACCAAATTGAGTTAACTCTGGACTCTAATAAATATTCTACGTCTAAGTTATTTAGTCTGCGCGACAAAATAAGAAAGTAAGACACTTATTATAAATTATGCACATGATATGAATAGTTTTTCAGCATAAATTACTCATATATACCTCGATCAATTTTGTAGGCATATTCAGGAAGATTGTAATGATAGATATGAGAAAGCACCTGCAATCATCGTAAAGGAGATTGGGGATAGTGTGAAAATGGAGATTCAGTACAAACATGTGATGAGCATTCACGAAACAACGCACTCGCAGTGTCTCAGGAAGAAGAAGAAGCAGAACTCAGAACTGTGGTTGAAATTGAAGCAATTTATAGAAGAAATCGACGGAGGAAATGGAAGCACTGCATCATCAGTCATCCAAGAAGACACTCGATCGACGTAGTAATATAAAGTGTATTTATATGGTTTGACAAAATGTCCATGTTGTAGTGAAAGTGTATGTTGCCTGCTCTATTCTGAATAAGAAATTAGTTGAAAGTGATCTGAATAAGAAATCCATTGATTGACTTGAGCAACATCGATTGTACGAGTTGCTTGTATCAAGAGTGGGCCTCCAGATATGACTCAATTAGTGCAATGGGATATGGATCAATTACTTCAAGCATGTCTTATGGATGAACAAGCCCATTATTCATATAATATCTCTAATTTGTATTGTATGCATAAATTGGATAAAAATATTATCTTGTAATTATCCAATTTATTCATATAATATCTCTAATTTGTATTGTAATTACCTTCGTGTAACCATCATTAATTCTTGTATACATTATTGTAATCAACACAATCACATTACTACAGCTAATTTATTGTATGCGATTTAATTCTTATAACTAATTACTTATACCTAATTTGTATTGCAACTAATTACTTCGTAATTATTAACATGTACAATCACATTATTGTAATTAATTTATTGTATAAGATTTAATTCTTGTAACTAATTACTTGTACCTAGTAGGATACAATAAGTATACAATAAGGTTTCAATAAGCCATAGAAGAACGTAACATATTTTTTTTGGTAGAAAGAAGAACGTAACATATAGTTTCAATAAAAAAGTCCCAAATCCACAAAATAGGTTTCAAGAATCATAATTAGGTTTACAACAAGTATGCAAATAAAGGGTACACAATTCACCCACAAGCGTAAATAGTGTTGAGGTGAATTTCAATAGCACGATCTTCTCCCTTTTCCATCTAAAAACTCTTCAATTGAACAATTTAAAACCATGAAACCGAATTTCATAGTCACAATTGAGATCAAAGTCCCTAAAGTCGTACCTGTTTTTTCTAACATTCTTTGTTTTTTGGGATGAAAAGCTATATTATTGTTGGGTTAGTCAGTGATAGTGATCGAGTTGATAAAAAAAACCTACTAGTTTGCCGAATAAGCATGTGCTTGTAACCCTAAATTTACCCAAATCCCAAATAAACATGGTGTATACCGGAGTTTTCAAATAACATAATGCAATAATTATAGCACAAAAGAAATAACCACATACTTTCAATCAAAATAAATTGATGGATGGGAAAAAGCCAGTGTATTGAGCGATTCGTGTTTATCGATTTAGGAAGATGGATGAAAACTCAAACAAAGAAGCAATAAATGACAGAATCAACAATGTATTTCAATATATGCGAGAATGAATACAGAATCTTTAGGCCTCAATTGTAACGCTCAAGAAACGCAAGGTAAGAACGAGAAAGGCAAAGATAAACTAAGTGTCTATGTGTTTGAAGGAGACAGCCAGAAGAGATTCAACGAGGGCATAAGCAAAACATCCAATGATGTTTTGCACCAACGATCTCCAATGAAATCGTCTTGAAATCTCAGTGTCTCGGGCTCCCTGGATTGACCGAAAGCTCTATCAAGAGACTTTGTCAAGGCATCTCACCCGAAGGCAAGGAAATCACAAATGATCGCCAAGGAGACAGAGCAAGAGGGAGAGCAAGAAACCGAGAAACAATTTGAGGAGAGAGAGCCGTAACCCTAGCTTCAGCACCAGTGCAACACATATAAGGCAGAGAAATGGGACAGACGTTGCCTCCTCGGTTTTGGGCTCGTAGAGCCCAAATTCTGGTTGCAACACAGAAGACCCAAACTTCCAAACCTAACATTAAAACAAATCTGGAAACTTAAGGACTATGGACACTAGATGTTAGGCAATCTGTAGGTTGAAGACTTTTGTTGGCTTGACGTAAAATTCGGACGTCAAATACTTTTGTTGGCTTAAAGTAGTCGTTGGACGTCAAATGTGTATGCAAGGGGCATTTTGCTGAATGCACTTGTGATGAATGCACTTGCATGTCATTTAATTTGTTGGCTTCAATTGCTTTTGCAGATTGTATGAATGCACTTTTATATAATATACATAGGGTGCAATTATATATATAGCATAGAACAATTTAGGGTAGCATTAACCGTAGCAACGACTATGAACCGTGGCAACTATTACAAAAGTTTCAGGACAAAAACAGTTATGACTGTATATATGGCAGCTACAACAAATTACCGCCGCCAACGGGATTAGTTCCCTCCCAAATTTCACCCGCCCAAAATTTGGCGCAAATATCTTAGCTACGGTAGTGGCCGTGGCAACCAAGGGAAATTGGAACCAGAAAATTGGCGCCATAAAATTGGCGCCTTCACTTTACTGGAGACGACTCCCTACCGTAGCAAATTGGTTATTTTTTTTTTCCCTGGATGGCCTGTCGTAGCGAATTCGTTGCAAATAATTTTGCTACATCAATTTGCCAAAG
The DNA here is from genome assembly GCA_963922045.1 of Persicaria maculosa. NCBI lineage: Eukaryota > Viridiplantae > Streptophyta > Magnoliopsida > Caryophyllales > Polygonaceae > Persicaria > Persicaria maculosa. Next base: position 9,511,520 of record OY998253.1, read on the forward strand.
TAAATAATTTTGCTATGGCTATTTGTCGAAGCTACCAAATTTTGCGACCCCAAAATTCGCCAACCCCCCCCCCCCCCATTTTCCGTAGCAATGCCGAAGCTAAGGGCCTTTTGCCACGCCTGGACTGCCTTTTTCCACGGCCTTTTGCCGAAGCTAAATTAATTATTTTTTGTAGTGAATAAACGACAGAATCAACAATGTATTTCAATATATGCGATGATGAATACAAAATCTTTGGGCCTTAACTAGAACGCTCAAGAAAGGCAAGGTATATAAGAACGAGAAAGGTAAAGAGAAACTAAGTGTCTATGTGTTTGAAGGAGAACCACAGAAGAGATTCAACGAGGGCATAAGCAAAACATCCAATGATGTTTTGCACCAACGATCTCCGATGAAATCGTCTTGAAATCTTAGTGGCTCAAGCTCTTTGGATTGATCGGGAGCTCTATCAAGAGACTCTGTTAAGGCATCTCACCCGGAGGTAAGGAAATCACAAATGGTCGCCAAGGAGACAGAGCAAGAGGGAGAGAAAGAACCCGAGAATCAATTTGAGGGGAGAGAGCCGTAACCCTAGCTTCAACAACAGTGCAACACATATAAGGCAAAGAAATGGGCCAGACGTTGCCTCCTCAGATTTGGGCTCGTAGAGCCCAAATTCCGGTTGCAACACAGAAGGCCATGATAGCTCTATTGCTTCTCCTTAATGAAATAAATATGCTATGATGCTAACATTGCAAGTTTGATAAAAAAAAAAGTATAAGGTATTATAGTTTATACTTGGATATTGCTTATGCAGATTATGTATATCTATCTAAGATTTATTTTCGGTTTAAATTTAAAGATTGTTTTAAATCTACAATTTGAATAAAGTCTTTTGGTATATATCTTTTCTAACCAAAATATTGTTGAATTACAGAATTTCGGTTAAGATACAATTGGATAAGATATTGTGGCTTTCTCTAGAGATAATGTTGCAGGGTTTTAAATTTAAATTGGAGATGGTCAAAAATCTCAACAACAAGAAAATCTCAGCAAATTGAACAGAGATCTCGGCAGCAGCACCTTGGTGGTTCAGATTCAAAAATCCAGAACGTTCCCCAGAGATTTGAATCTTGAAAGAAGACGCCAAACTGTTAAGGAAATCGGGGAACAGAATCAGCAAGAAATAAGGGGTATTCGACTATAAGAAGAGAAGATGAAGCGACTCTACATAGAGACCTTAATCAAGCCTTCTCTGCGATTTAAAGCGCCCTCAAGTTTCCATTTCTGTCTGTTGATTTATTTCTTTCCCGTCTCTCTACTGTAATTGATTTATTTCTTTGAGAGTTAGGAAGAGTTAGAGCGTTATATTATAAGTCAATCCCTGTTATACTAAGAGTATCACATACTCAAACGTATCACACACTTTGGTGTGGCAAAATGGGACTCTTATTTCTCTGTATCTTGGGTGGACTAGATAGAAGTGAGGTAGGCTTCATGTTATAGAAGAGAGGAAGTTCTTTTAGGTTGTATCTAGGACTCATAAGGAAAGAGAAATAAAAGTGTTTGAATCCTACGGGTTGGATAACCCTAGGCGGAGACGTAGGCTGGTTATAACCGAACTTCGTAAACAAGTCAAGTGTTCTTTATTTCTCTTACATTATTTAACGGTTTGATTTCTGCAGAAAATCTCAAGACACTTAAAGATCAGTTCAAGACCATGAGATCGAGTTCAATGCCTTGAGATTCGATATCAAGCTCTTGACGTTGCTGGCTTTAAAGAATTTGCGAAAAGCGTTCATACTCTATTCAACTCCCTTTCTATAGTATTTACATTATTGTCATTTACTTTATGTACTCGATTCTTCAGGCCCAAACCTCTCAGCCCAACATTAAAACAAATCTGAAAACTTAAGGATTATACACAAAAGACATAGTCTCTACAACGAAGATCGCTAATTACAAATATACGTGATTGAAGGAAGATATTTTTAATTTTTTTCCTCTTTATAGGCAAATCAATAATTAATAAAAAAAAAAAGTACAACTAACAAAAAAATTCCATGAGCATAATTACTCATAAAAAAAACTAAAAAAGGTATATTCATCTCATTATCCATTAAAAAATTTCGGTGATACTAAGTATAGGCTGTATACTTGTATAGCGCGCCATTTATCAAGTGGATGATAATATAATGTAAGTCAATTTGTAAAATAACATGATGTCGCGACTCCCCCAATCGAAATTAAGCCAACTATATATACCTTTCATGCGGCGATACACAATAACTTGCATGTGAAATACAACATGCCAACTACATCAATATGATTATTTATTTTTTGGTGTAAACAAACTTTTAATGGTTTATTGTGAATAATCAAGCACAAAAGAATTGACTTCGACATTTTAATGATTTAATGTATCTATCACCACATGGACGCGTATGTGGCCGGGAAATGGAAAAATAAAAAGAATGAAACAGTATGTTAATATATGAGCATTGTTTGAACAAGCTAAGACCCAAATTAAATGTATTTCTAAAAGACCTAATGCATTATATATATTAGGAGATATGTTGAGGGGATGCGTTGAGAATAAAAGACCCCTCTCACATTGGATAAACTCATGCCCATTGTCTTAAGGTTTAGTTATGTGAAGGACTCCAAATGTCCAAGCTAAACCTGCAAGCGGTAAGAATCCCAAGTAAAATAAATGCTTCAATGCAACCTCATTTAATGGAGGTGATAAAAGCCAAAGTCGGCACAGCAGCAAAGCTGCAAACGTTGATCCCAAAAACCCTATAGAAATTAGGTGACAAGTGACCTTTTATAGTCCTAGGGTCCTACATCACGTCACAAGCATGCCCTTAGGCTTATTACAGCAAAAAACCAATCAAACAGTGAAATATAAGGCATGAGCTAAGAAAGGTAAAATGACTAGAGCAACACAATAAGGGTTAAGGCTATGAAGGATAGAGTGGATCATGGTCTAGTATTCATATCCCCTCCTCAAGTTGGACGTGTGTCAAAGCCAACAAGTCCCAACTTGCAAGAGAAAAAGTGATGAGGTTTCTCTCCCAATGGCTTTGTGAAAATATCAGCTAATTGGATTGGACCCCTGTACGAACATGTTGAGGTTGAACAAATACTGCCATTAAGATATGCCTAATGAAGTGGAAATCAATCTTAAGGTGTTTAGTTCTCTCATGAAACACCGGATTCTCATCAATATGGATTGCTTCCTTATTGTCACAGTAAAGAGGAATCGGCAATGGAACCTTAATTCTCAAGGCAGTGAGCACACCTTAACTCTCATGACATACTCTTGTATTCTGCTTCTGCGGATGATTTAGAAACCGTGGCCTGTTTCTTAGTTTTCCAAGACACCAAAGCATCTCCAATAAACACACAATACCTTGTTAATGACTTTGCACTAAACTGGCAAGTTCCCCAATCTGCATCACAGTATGCAGACATTGCTAGATTGGAATGTACTGGATAATAGAGTCCCACACCTGCAGTTCCTTTCAAATATCTCACAATGTGGAGAGCTGCCTCATAGTGTGGCTTCCTAGGTTCACTCATGAATTGACTCAAATGTTGTACTGCATGAGAAATGTCTGGTCTAGTAAGGTTCAAAAATAACAGCCTCCCTATCAGGCGTCTGTAAGACTCAGCATCAGTCATCAGTTCTCCTGTATCAGTAGAGAGCTTCAATCCTCTCTGCATAGGGAACATTGCAGGCTTACAATCCATCATGTTGCAATCTGCAACTACATCCATCACATACTTCCTTTGATGGAGATGAGTGCCTGACCCATCCCTCAAAATCTCTAGACCCAGAAAGTACCTAGCAAGGCCTAGGTCTTTAATTGTGAACTTTCATGAAGTTCCCTTTTAGTCTCTGTAATAACAGTATCATCATCACCAGTGAGCAATACATCATCAACATAAACCAAAGCAACCACAATTCCTGAGGATATATGTTTCACAAACATGGAATAATTCTCTAAACTCTGCTCATATCCCATACTGATAAAAAAAATTACACAATTCTATATTCCATTGCCTAGATGCTTGCTTTATTAATCCATAGATGGATTTGTTCAACTTGCAAACCTTGTGTGAATTCCCAGAGCTATATCCCTCAGGAGGCTTCATGTACACTTCTTCTTCCAAATAACCATGCAAAAAAAGCATTGTTCACATCCAGTTGATGCAATGGCCATTGCTTAGCAGTTGCAATAGCAAGCAAGACTCTCACTGTATTGAATTTTGCAACTGGGGAAAATGTATGCTTGTAATCTTTCCCCTTGTTCTGATTATAGCCCTTGTCTACCAGTCTAGCCTTGAACCTTTCCACTGTTCCATCAGGGTTGTATTTCACTTTGTAAACACGTTTTCTTCCAATGACTTTCTTACCTGGTGGGAGATCAACCATTTTCCAAGTCTTGTTTTCCTCCATTACTTTAATTTCTTGGTCCATAGCCTGATTCCGATGATCATATTTAACTGTCTGACCATAGTGTGATGGCTCATAGACACTTGCCATACAAACAAATGATTTCACAAAGCCAGGTTCAAAATTCACTGTAGGATCTAAGCAAGTAGCAAGAAAAGATTGTGATGAAGACTCACTTCTCCTTTGTCCTTGGTAGACAAAATCATTCAATCTCTTGGGCTGTATAATCTATCTGGTGGATCTCCTCAATGGTGGAAATTCATTATGATCATTCAACATTTCTACAGATATCACAGGTGAACCACTTTGCTCAATTCTTGATAGAGAATCACTGAGATAGCCACTGTTACCTTCTGGAATACTCACTAAACCCCCTTGCATATTCACATATGAAGAATCCATATGAGTGGGTGTTGTGTTCACTGGTTTATAACCATCATCAACATCATCAGCAGGATTTACTAATGGCAAAATATAGTCTCTCTCACCCTCTACAGCATCCCCATCAATAAGAGATTCCTTGAAAGGGAATACGTTTTCATGAAATGTAACATCTCTGCTAACAAAGGCAGTTCTATTCTTTATATCCCACAACCTGTAGGCCTTTTGACTGTATGCATAGCTCAGCAACACACATCTTCTAGCCTTAACTCCCATCTTTTCCTTTTCTGAATTTCCAACTAGAGCATAACAAAGACATCCTATTACCTTTAGCTCATCATAGGATGTCTTTTTTTGAAACAGTTTTTCATGAGGTGTTTTCCACCCCAAGATTTCTGTTGGCAATTTGTTAATGACATGAGTGGCAGCTAAGATACATTCACCCCAGAATTTCATAGGCAAAGAAGAGTGTATCCTCGTAGACCTTGCTGTTTCAACCAAGCGTCTATGTTTTCTTTCTACCCTTCCATTCTGATGAGGAGTATAAGGTACTGTTTTATGATGTAGTATCCCATTTTCTGCAAGGAGTTCCTCACACCTCCTCGATGTGAATTCACCTCCATTGTCAGTTCTGATGCATTTGACTGAGGCATCAAACTGATTCTTAACATAAGCTATAAAATCACTTATAGCTTTGAATACACTCAGCTTATCCCTAAGCAAGAAGGTCCATGTGAACCTTGTACATTCATCTAAAACAGTTAAAAAATAGTTGAAATTATTGTAAGTTGGAGTCCTATATGGGCCCCATAAATCCATGTGAAGCAATTCAAAAGGCTTTTCTGCCATGCTCATACTCCTTTCAAAAGGAAGTTTATGGTGCTTGCAAAGAGCACAAGTTTCACAGTGAAAACCCTTCAGGTCTGGCTCATTAACAAAATCCAAGGGCTTCATCTTGGATACAGAAGTGTGACCAAGTCTAGCATGTGCAATAACTAAAGTACTGCTAACTTTATTACAAGAGACTTCAGGAAATAAACATCTGATATGACCAATTTCTATCTCCTGTAAGTGTTCTTGGATAGCACCTTGTATAGCCCATGTCTTCTCTTCCCAGCTAGCAAAATTCTCCTAGTTCTAGGGTCCTGAATACAGCATGAAGAGTTTGTAAATATAACTATCAATTTATCATTAGCATCTAGCAACTTTCCCACTGACAATAGATTATGTTTAAACCCTGGCACCAGCAAGACCTCATCAAGGCAAATAGAATCATTTAGCTGCAGTTTCCCCATTTCACTATCTTAATCGATCCATCAGGCAGTCCTATAAGGATAAGTTTATCTAGTCTGACTTTATCAAAAACTATGTGATCACTGGACATCATGTGATCTGTAGCACATGTATCAACAATCCATTCCAAAAGGGATCCTTTACTATAATTATTTTCATGAATGGAAGATGAAACTTTACCTGCAAAGTTGGCATATGCATTCTTAGTGGAAGCCTTGCCTTTCATCCTTTTCCCGACTTCTTGAAAAACTGCATTCACCATAGAATTACCCATCTGCCCATCCTTATCAGTTCCTCCCAAGTCATCAAGAGGTGTGCTCATCACACTGTTGTTCACTGAACCTACTGCATTTGCATAACTTCTTCCTCCAGTGGTTCCTTTCTGTTCCTCTTTTAAGGTTTTAAACCATTCTGGCACCCCATGAAGCTTGAAGCATTGTTCTGCAGTGTACCCTCTATAGTTGCAATGAGTGCACTTCTTCTCATACTTGAACCTCTTAAGCTCTTTCCGGTCTTTCCATTCCTTCTTCTGACCCTGAGAACTCTGATTCCCAAAATTTGAAGGTGAACCATCCTGGCTTCTGTAAGTGTTCTTGGAAGCAATGAAAGCACTAGCATCCATTGAGTTTCCTTGAGTCATACCAGCTGCATTTGACCCTCTCTCAATCTGTTGCAAAATGAAATATGCCTTATTGATTATGGGAAGGGGATCCATGGCTAAGATCTGATTTCTGGCTCCATCATAGTTCTCATTCAGACTGGCCAACAACTGCATAACCTTAGTCCTCGAGTCCATCTCTACAACTTTTCTTTTGAGAGCACATGTGCACTGTTTTATTGCTCCATAAGAGCACTCAGGTATATATCCTCTCTAGAACCTTCAGCTCATCCCAGTGCTTCTTTAAGGCATTGTAGACCTCTGCTAAACTCATGCTCCCTTGACTAATATTGTTCAGTTTCCTCCGAATATGAAAAATCAAAGGAGCATTTGTTTGCCCAAATCTCTCAATGAATTCATCCCAAAGCTGTTTAGATGAATCCATAAACATGAACCCTCCTGCTATGCTTTTGTTCATGGAATTTAAGATCCAATACCTGACCATAAAATCTGCCCTTATCCACCTCTGCAGATCAACATTAGTATTATCTGGCCTCATACATTCACCAGTAATAAAGCCCAGTTTATGCTTAGCCCTCAATGCCATCATAACCCCCCCTACTCCAGGTCATGTAATTAATTCCATCAAAAGAAATACCCACTAGCTGAGCCCTTGGATGATCTGAGTTAGACAAATACAGTGGATCATTGAGATTACCTTGATGACTTCCATCATTCACAGAGTTAACCTAGTTGTTTACTTCATTTGACATCTTCCTTGTCTGCTTTCCACGAAAGGAAAATCACTGGTCTGTACCCACAAGCTCTAATACCATGTGAAGGACTGCAAATGTCCAAGCTAAACCTGCAAGCTATAAGAACCCAAGAAAAATAAATGCTTCAATGCAACCTCATTCAATGGAGGTCATAAAAGCCAAAGTCAGCACATCAGCAAAGCTGCAAACGTTGATCCCAAACCCCCTACAGAAATCAGGTGACAAGTGACCTTTTATAGTCCTAGGGTCCTACATCACGTGACAAGCATGCCCTTAGGCTTATTACAGCAAAAAACCGCTAAAATAGTGAAATATAAGGCATGAGCTAAGAAAGGTAAAATGACTAGAGAAACACAATAAGGGTTAAGGCTATGAAGGATAGAGTGGATCATGGTCTAGTCTTCATAAGTTATAGAAAATATAAATTCCGGCCTTGTAGCCTAAAATTAATTATAAAATAAACCTGATTTGACTATTATTTTCACATAGCTTGACTAGGTTTTTTTTTTGGAATTTCATATACAATCCATTTATATTGTCTCATATCTTTATGATTTTTTTTAAAGAAGGCAATGATTTGGGTGATGTCGATCAAACCCGACTTGAGAGCAACAATTAATGGATGAGCGGACAATTTATTAACTCAGAAGCGCACTAATTGTGCACCGCAGGATGAGTTAGATGATTTACCTCTCGGAACAAAGGAGAAAAGGAGACAACTTTGAAGGCCTAGAGTAGTAGCAGAGTGTCGACAATCACCATCTCAATTTTCCAACATTTCCAACCTTATATTGAGTTGATGGTCGTCAAATGTCGACTCATTTGATCACAATTTGCGACAAACCTTGATATTTAGCTGCCAACAAACCAAAATGGAGAGCCAAAGCCCCAATCTTGAGCGCATAGTTTGTGTCGCATTTAGAGGCATCACATGCTCGAACATTACCCACATGGTCCTGGATGACAAAGCATGACGCAACTTCTCTTGTATACAATTTGGCTACATCAAAATTGATCATAAAAGATCCTTAGTTCTGCAAGTTTCTTCCAACAAAGATTTTTCGTTTTCATGAGATTATACTAACTTGATTTCGACCAATCACAAGTTGGTGTAGTGGTTGTGGGGCTACGTCCCATGTCAAGAAGTTCGAAGTTCGAATCCCCTTGAAAACATGGAGTCGTTTCTGAGTGGGAGGGTCAACCCCTTAAATGGGACACACAGTACCCGATCCAGATGTAGAGCGACTGAGTCGATCGAATTGGACTAAGATAAAAAAATAAAAAATAAAAAAAAACTAACTTGATTTCGAATTCTCCTTAAAAAAAAGTGTACACACACTATATATGGTGTTGTTTGTTTATGAAATCCTTATCATTTTTTTTTTGGTGCAACGAAATCCTTATCATTAATGAAAGTGACTTTGTTTTGTATAGCCTATAGACTCCACCATATCATTGCTAAGGAATAAAGGAAACCTTTTTGGTTTCTTAAGACCGAAGAAGATTCATTAACAATCTGTTTAATTTTGATCTTATCAATCAATCGAGATCACATTCAACTAATCAATCGTTTAATGTGTGTTGTTTTTTATCTCACCGGGGGTGTTCATCTAAATTTAGACATTTTGCCTCCACTATGTTTATAGTTATTATTTTTTTGCTTAGATTGATTCTTTTTCATTTCCTTTGATGTAATTGCTTCATTTGTTTTTTTTTTTAAATTTAAAGTGATTTATTTAATGCACTTGATTGATGGGGGTGTACGTACTTAAAAAAAAAAATTAAAGTATTAAAAAAAATAATGTGTATTTTATAAAGATTATAAAATAATCTACAAGTTACCTCCTCTCACACACCAATAAATTTTAGATTTAATTAAGGAGTTTGTGTCTCAATAAAAAAAAATGAAAATAAAAGGAGTTAACAACGTTTTATAGTTGACTTGGATAATTCACATTGGTAAAGTCAGCACCACCATAAAATATTAAAAATTCTCAATCATCAAGTAATAATATAAACCAACCAAAAAAACCATCACATTACACCTATAAATACAAGTTAACGTTAATTAAGAATCATAGTAGTTAACCATGTCACAAGAAGTAGCCCTAGAGATCAGCGGTTCCCCACCTCCACCTCAACCCGAACCTGAACCCGAACCCGAATCCGATCCGACCCCTCCAACCAAGCTCGAAAGATGCACAACCGACGCCGCAGACGCCCTATTCTACACCTTCATAGCTTTATTTTGCCTTGTTTTCATCCCATTCTACCTCCTCTACGCTGCCGCCGTGTGGCTAATCTGCAACAAGGATGTCACCGATGACGCCGCCGCCGCCGCTTCGAGCCTCCATAATGCACCAAAGGGCATCTTCCAAAAAGCGCAGGAGGTGCAAGAAACCGCCAAGTAATTAATTAACACTTCCGCCAAAACTAAATCTCAAATATACTTTGATGTTTTTTTTTGTGTTTGAATATACTTTGATGTTACGTCCCTCCTATCTATACTTCTCTTATTTTTAATTGATTTTAAAATAAAATATCATGAGCTCGAATCCCTTTCTTTCCGTACCTTCACCCAACTCAACAACAACGCCGACCGTAACAAATTAACCAAGAGATATATCCTTTTAGTTTGGGTAGCAAAACAATGTGCCCTTTTTAAAAAAAAAAATTTAATTTTATAAAAGAGTAATAAATTATAAATTAAGTTTGTCTAACTTTTGTTGGACTATAAATATTTGAATCATTTGACTTAAAAAAAAAGCGTTCCCTTTTCCTTCTAATCCATTTTGGAGTTATCGACAAAATTCACATTGAAAGTGATTCCATTATAATCATAAATCACCTAAACAAAACATCTAAATGTCATTGGGAAATTGAATTGATATTGTCAGATGTTATAAACTCTTATTATCGACTTTGAAAGAAGTTTCCTTCTTTCATGTGTTCTCCGGTTAGGCAATAGTGTGGCTGATAAGGTTGCATACATTTGTCACTGTCTTCTAGGTGTCGATATTTACAACGATTTTGGTATTTTAGACCTCATTCGTAAAGATGTCATCGAGTAGAGTTCGTTCGCCCGAATTCTTTCCTAATAAAAAAAAATTGGATAAAAATACGGTCCCACCTACAATACTTTATTGAAATGTATTCAGGAAATACAATTGTCGATCAACTCAAGAATATGTAGGTTTTAAGATGTAACCAGATGTAACCAGTTGATTTTTGAGATGTAATCGTTGAGTTTATACGTTGTTTGTGTCTTCCGTGGACCCATCCAAGCTGGACTTGGATCCTCTCAAAATGGAGAGTTCCTTTTATTTACCTAATAAATCACTCTAAGCCATTGGATTAAATCAATGGCTCAGATTTCTCTAATATTAATTAATACTAATAAAATTAGTTTACCCTAGTTACCAAATCGTCGCTATGAGATCGAGAGGACACAAATCAAGAAGGCAAAAATCAAGGCGGTCGAAGTTCCTGAGCCTCCGCCACCAGATCACCGTCGATAGCCAATGACCGGCGGCCGTGGCGGAGAAGGATGAGAAGATTGAGCAAGAGAGCGAAGTGGTGGGGTTCTTCGCGGCGCACGGAGGAGAGCGCGACAACGCTGGACGGGATCCTGACACGGACGATGCATGCTTGGGGATGGCATTAAAGCTTGACATTACATTGATTTATTATTATTATTTTTGCGATTATAAGGTCGGGATCCACAAACTTAACACAAAAGCTTAAGCTATTGTGTAGCGTTTCACATTTCCTTATAACCCATCATTTTTATTTTTTTTATAATTAATGTGGGAGTGACACTCCCATGTCAAACCTATCAAGAGCACCTTCTCATTAGGATCTGAGTCCAGCCAAGCTAGGGATCATTCAGTAGCTAACTTAATTCATCAATTTTATTTTGACAGAAAGGTAGCGAAGCTCCCGACGGTGATCCGCAGCAGACTGTTGATCATCTTTGTGGCGTGGCTTATAGTGAACCTGACCGTCCCCGTGCTGAAAAACAAACTGGTCCTCGACACGAAGCTATGGAAATGGAGCCTACTCGTGGCGATGGTCACGTGCGGATACCACGTAATAAGCATGGCAACCGGGCCCTTGCTCGATCTCCTATGCGAGAACCCTCATATGAGGAAGAAGAAGAACGCGGTGTACTTCGCCAAGGGGATGAGGCGGAGCGTCAACGGCCTCGTGCTATCGGCTTCGTTGCTGCTGACGTGGGTGCTCTACTTCCGGACGAGCCGGGGGATCAAGAAGACGGAGGACACCGACGTGGTGCTGCACGTGGGCACGTGGAGCTTCGTCACGCTGGCGGTGGCGGCCGTGCTGTGGGTGCTCAAGAGCGTGCTACTGCTCAAGTGGGAGGCGGACGCCGTCTACCGGAGGTTCCGGGCCCGGATTTTCAGCGCCGGGTTGCAGCTTTACTTCGTTGGCCGCGTTTGTGGGTGGCGTTTTGATATTTTTAAACCCGAAACTGATGATGAGGATGTCACCAATGTTCAAGACATAACCGAAGATGATGCTCAGGTTAGCCTTAAATAATCCATTATTTCACTTAAAGAGGGTGGATCGGGTTGGTTAAAATTTATCAATTTAAATTCAATAATATTGATGAGTTCTAGTTGGAGTTGACAATATATCGGGTTGCTCGGGTCGGGTTCGGGTATATATACTTATTCAGATTCAATTATATGTCAGGTCGGGTCATCATATATATGTCGGGTATATTATATATTCAGTCGGATTCAGATCGGGTTGGGTATAAGTTTTTGTTAGTTTTATTATAAAATGATCATTATTTTTTGTTAATCTTAATGGTTGACTATTAAACTTTATTTATTTAGTTATATTAGGTCTTATTATATGTAATTTATGTTATTTCAGTGTTTAAAAATAGAGTAAATTACACATAACCACCCATAAATTAGGCAAGTTTTCACATAACCACCCATAAAATTATAAATTACACATCACCACCCATAAATTAGATTTATTTTCAAAAGACCACCCACCCATTAAATCTCAATTTGTTTTGTTTGGAAAGACTAAAATACCCCTAGTTCAAGCTTATTTCTTTTGAAATGAAAGTCATTGTAAGTATTTTCCTATTTAATTTGTCATTTCACTTTCAAAAAAAAAGAATTTAAACATTGTAAAACATATATAAATGCCCGAATCAATATATATGCATCAAATTTTTAATGTGAAGAGTAGAGATTTGTAATGGCTCTTGTTGGTCTCATCTTCTTCAAATGTTGAATATGTGAATAGGCTCTAAAATAAACTCAAATTATTACTTCATCGGTTTGGAAAAATACGTTGTTTAATATTTACACACGTTTTAGGATAATAAAATTATAATCCCTCCGTTTCTAAACAAGTGAGTTTTTACTATTCAATATTCATGCATGCATTTTAAGGTGATAAAAATAATATAAAATATAAATTATTTTTTTTATAAACTCATACTTATTAGTAATAAGTATAATATTATTAAAAAAATTAATTAATATTTTAATATTTTATATAGTTCTTACCCTCATAGAAATACGTGTTTAACTTTAAAAAGTCACTTATTTGAAAACGGAGGGAGTATTAAATATCCATTTTTTATATAAAAAAATAACAATTTCGTACTTATTTACTGTAACTATGAAATTATTAAAAGATGAATATTTTATGCAGTTTTTATCTTCCTAAACAAGCGTGCATGAATATTTTTTGTCGAACGGAGGGAATAATTAGAAAACCCCAAATTATTACTTTTAAAACCCCAAATTGTTACTTTTAAAAACTAAGATATGAGGGCATTTTCCTTTTTACAAATGGACATTTAACAAATGGGTGGTCTTTTGAAAACAAATATAATTTATGGGTGGTTTTATGTAATTTATAATTTTATGGGTGGTTATGTGAAAATAAACCTAATTTATGGGTGGTTATGTGTAATTTACCCTTAAAAATAAGAAAAATTAAAGGTAATTATAAGGATGAGTCTGGTCTTGTTTGGGTCGGGTCAAGAACGGATCGAGTATGGATCGGGTCGGATTTGTCTATGTTCGTGTCCATTCGAGTATTAGGTCAAAATGAGTCGGGTTCGAGTTCGGTTTGTGCATGACACTAGATTTTTGGGTTTCAGTCGGGTCTGGGTTATGGTGGGTCGAGTCAGCTTCTCGAGTTGAGTCAGATTTTGCCATCTCTCTAGTTATGATTGTAATTTTAAATACATATTATAGGTTATAAATTAGAAAATATAAAAAATAATTTTATAACAAATAAATAAAATTAAATAAAGAGATGAATATGAATTGAAATAAAAATAATGGAAATGGAAATGTTAATTTTTTTTTGGTGGAAATGGAAATGTTTGTTTTTTTTTTTTTTTTGGTGGAAGGAAATGGAAATTTATATACCCGAATCAATGACGTACACATCCGATATGACGTACATGCGCGGGGGCCTATAGTTAAAACAATGTACCAGTACGTAGCCTCAAAATGAATTAACCAAATTCATGGTTTCATCTGTGGATCTCCAAGGCGGAGGAACAACCAAGTGCGGAAGGGGCTGCGGTGTTAGGTCCTGGAGAAGAAAGATCATCAGCAATGGAGAGATCGAGTTCTCGTCGTACTGCAGATGATCATGTAATTCAGAAGAAGGACGACAAGCAAATTAGGGATTCGGAGAGGAAGAAAGCAAAGGGCATTTTGTGTATTGACAAGGACGGCGACGCTACCCTCTATGATATCAAGATGATGACCAAGTATTTCGTCTCTCTTTCCAGAGTGTCTTCTAGAGATCAAGACGACGGCACCTCCGATGTCTTGAAGCAGTGCCGGAAGATCAATCCAGACAATAACACTGAGATGTACGTACAATGAAATTCTTCATGTTGCTATATGATAATATATCGTCATATAATATATGTCTATTGACTTGTTATATATGTGGTACGGTAAATTTTTAGGTATCTAACAAAGGAGAAACTGATCAACACATTCGACCTCGAAGAGCACGATGCAAAATTCTGGTACTCAAAGTTAAAAGATGAGGATTCCTCAGCCCAAATCGCCTATAAAAATTTCGAGAAATACATGGTAAGCACTTTCATATGACACAATATTCATTCGTTTCACCGTCGCTGTAATTTCCATTTCACTAGAACCCTACCCAAATAGCCTATCTGCCTATACATATCTTATTTAATTTCATTGTGAATATGAATATGCATATATGCATATGGGCAGGTAAAGGCTCACAATAACTGTGTAGCACTAGGGCACACACTCTTGGATGCAAGAGAGGTGGTCAAAGTGTTGAACCAAGTCATGACCGGTCTATTGATCGCCATCGTCTTCATAGCTTGGCTCCTTCTCACTGACATTGCCACAACAAAAATCCTTGTTCTCATCGCGTCTCCCCTTCTAGCAGTCACGTTCGTATTTGGTGACACTTGTAAAAAGATATTCGAAGGCATAATATTTTCTTTCATCAACCACCCGTTCGATGTTGGTGACCGATGCATCATTGATAACACTGAGGTACGGTGCCTATTTCATTTACAACCTTGCACATACGTACATACTTTAATGAATGAATTCCACTCGAATCTTTTCCCTAATTGCTAATGTTTGTCTCACAACGTGACACGTACAGTTGGAGGTGAAACGTATGAGCGTATTATCAACAAAATTTGTAGTAATCGGAACAAGAGAAGAAGCATTGTACCCTAACTCGACTTTATCTTCCATGCTCATCATTAATCTCAAAGGGGAACCGGACCCTAGTGATTGTGTCGAGTTAACTCTTGACTCCAAATATTCCAAGTCTATGTTAGAGGTTCTTCACAACAAAATAACCAAGTAAGACTCTTTACTATACATATCTATAGCAAAAATTACTCATTATGTATACTAATATACCTCAATTTTATAGGCATTTTGAGGAGGACGAAGGCAATAAATACGATAAAGCACATACAATCGTGATAAAGGAGATCGGGGATAGTGTGAAAATGGAGATTCAGTACGAACATGTGATGAGCATTCACGAAACAACGCACTCGCAGTGTCTCAGGAAGAAGAGGAAGCAGAAGTCGGAATTGTTGTTGCAATTAAAGCAGTTTATAGAAGAAATCGATGAGAGCAATGAAAGCAGTGCTTCAGAGAGCAACTAAAGTCGGAATATGGTACAAATGAATGAGCATATATATATAGAACACTCCTTCACGTGCAATCACGTCGGCGGGTACCCATTTCCATTTTCCGACCGACGTATATATATGGGAGGAGACTCCGTCTTCACGTGTTTATTAAATTTCCGGATGTGGTCCTCCGAAAGTAGCGAAGATCTATTGTATAAGTGAGTTAATTAATGTGTGTTTTCCACCCAAAAAAAATAATTAATGTGTGTTATTTTTTGCTCTAATGGATTTTCTTTAGTTCTTTATCAAGATTTTCCGAATTCATGCCTTGAAAATGAACAAAATACCATATTCCCTTATTATGTTTATCTGACCTGAGGCAATTACTCTTAACAAAAAAATATCATTTATGGATGTGGACCTATATACAAAGAATACAAACAATACATAAGAGCAATGAGATTCCATTTCAAAATCAATTGACAATGAGAAAAATAACTCACCAACTTATATATAATTCAAAACATCTCACTGCTTTTTGTATAGAACAACCAATGTTGAATTGATAAGCTGGCCGGGTATCGCTCCTCTACCACCTACACGGGAAAGGGAGTTGAGGAAGAAGAAGGGTGTGGTGTAATTCGCCAAGGGAATGAGGCAGAGCGCCAACCACCTGGTGTTATCTAGGTTTTTAGTGCTCGCTACATGGGGGTTTCTTTTCCGGATGAAGGAGCCCCACGTGTTGAAGCACTTGGGGATGAAGAGCTTCGTGACGCAGGTTGAGGGCACGGTGTTATGGATGCTGAGAACTACCATGTTGCTCATTTGGGAGGCCGACACCATTTACAGGAGGTTTTGGGTAGTGGTGGGCCTGGTGGCCTCAAGGGCATAACCCCCCCCCCCCCCCCCCCCTAATATTCCGGGAAACAGAAATTCGTAGTATTTTTTTTTAAAAAAAACCGGAGTTCCGTCTGATGCCCACAATTACCTATAACCCTAAAATCCGTTTCTTTTATTCAAAAAAAATACAAATTTAAGAACCCTTCTTCAACCTCATACAACGTTACCCAGCCCCACTTTCTGTCACTGATACCACATTCTCCTCCAAAGGATCTCATACCTGAGACAATTTCAAATCTTTTCCCTAGATTCGGTTGACAAAAGTTGATTCAATTCTCTTTAAAGTGAAAATTTCAAAAAGAGGTTAGGAAAGAACTTTGTTCTCCTTTGTTAATGGAGGTAAGTATCAAATTCCATATACACAGACGACGGTAAGTATCAGGCATCACGTGTAAAACAGCCTTAACTATCGCTGCATTTTGATCAGTAAAAATGGTATGTGGAGGCTTGCCGCTCATTGCCTTAAAAAAGGTTTCAAACAACCATATAAATGATGCATCAGTCTCATCATACATTAGAGCAAATATAACCGTCTGTTTGTGGTGATTTAGTCCAACAAACACTGCAAATGGCCGATTTGCTTCATTCAATTTGTATGTAGTATCAAAACTTACCACATCTCCAAACAAACTATAATCCATTATCATCTTTTCATCTGCCAAAAAAATGTTGGTGATATCCTCCTCGACGTCTAGCTGCATCTCTTAGAAAAACGATGGGTTTTCCAATGTCCGCTTGGCGAAGTATTCCATCAGAAAACCAGCCTCTCCAAATTTCAACGTTTTTTGCCGAACACTTCGAAGGTAATTCTTATAGTCTTGCTTTGTAAATCCCATCAACTCCCTTCCACCAGTTGTCCATCTTGTTGACCCATTAACTCAAATGCACATTTTGACGGCAATCCGGAATTCGTAGTTAAGTCTATAAATGCACTATCTATAGTTGTCATATTTCGCTGAGATGGCATCATATGAGCAACCCCTTCATTGATAAGAGGATGATTATGCTTTTCGGTAAAACGGTAAACTTGATATTTACGAATATGCCTAATCAACCTAATCCCCATATGTGCTGCACATCCTGTCCTTGTCTGCGCTCTTGGATTTCCTGTCGAATCATCTCTCTTATCAGGCTTTCGAAAACCCTCCTTACAACATACAAAAGCTCTAGAAGTCCCGTCTTTATCTTTGAGACCAGCTTCTCTTCTAATACTGAATCCATCACTGCATCTGTATGCATTGTAGAAATTATATGCATTAGAGCGGTGGAGAGAGATGCTGGAAGGCAAGGGCGTCAAGTTGAGTATAACTAAGACAGAATATTTGGAGTTCAACTTGGGAGGAGAAGGAGAGAGGGACGCGGACCAAGATGTGATGTTGGGTGAGGATGCTGTCACGAGACAAGATAGTTTCAAGTATTTAGGTTCGGTAATGCAGAGCGACGGGGGTGTGAATTCAGATATCAGTAATCGGATTTAAAGGGGATGGCAGAAGTGGAGGGCTGTGTCGGGGGTTTTATGCAATAAGAAAGTGCCCCCAAAGCTCAAGGGAAAATTTTACAGAATGGTAGTTAGGCCCTGCAATGTTGTATATGGCAGAGTGTTGGGCGACTACGAAGGCAGAAGAGCAGAGGCTTATGGCATGGTGGCAGAGATGAGGATGATCAGATGGATGAGTGGATTTACGAGACTCGACAAGATCAGAAATGAAGTTATCTGAGATAAAGTAGGAGTATGCAGCATCCAAGATAAGTTACGGGAGTCGAGGCTTTGTTGGTTTGGCCATGTGCAGAGGAGAGAGTTGAGTGCGCCAGTGCGTAGGTGCGATAGTTTGGAGATCGATAGAGTTCGACGGAGCAGGGGGGGACCGAAGAAAAGTTGGAAGGAGGTGATTAGACATGATTTTGCTCTTCTGAACCTTAACGAAAGTATGGTTATGGACAGAACACATTGGAGGAGCATCATTCATGTCAGAGAGGGTTAGACTGGCCCCCGAAAGTGGTAGAGAGCTTACCCCCCCCCCCCCGGATCGCGCACCTTGACATCCCTTATTCCTTTAATTTTCCTAACTTTTTATGATTATACTATTCTCTGTGGTTTTTTTTTCTTCCTTAGCTCTTCTATTTTTATACTTGTTCTTTTGTCCTAATGTGTTTGTCCTTGATTATATGTTGGTGTCTGGGCCACTAGGAAACACTCTCTCGACATTGTCGGGGAAAGAGTGCGTATATTTTGGCCCCCCAGATCTTGCTCCAGCGGGAAAACTGGGAATGTTTGTTGTTGTTGTAATTTGCTCCATTCTCAAAACCTAGATTCAACAATCATTAGAAAAAAAAAAGTGATTATACAACGTACTTAGTTCAGAGTTGATATAACTAAGAATAACTAAGCATCGATCATAACTAAATTGTGCATCGATCATAACTAAGCATAACTAAGCATCGATCAAAATTGAGTATTGTGCATAACTAAGCATCGATCAAAATTGAGTCTTATCTATCTCCATTGCTTGTCCCTAGAGATCGATAGACATTTGAATCCATGGATTTCATTAGGGAATTTTGATTATGTTGTCTCATGATCGAGTTTAGGACTGATTTGCTTGTATCTCATATAATGTTTTGCATAAATTAGAGAATTTTGATTCATGGATTTAATTCTTAACTAGAGTTACGTTGCTGGGTCAGTTTTGATTCATCAAATTTTATGAATATTCTAAATATGTATAAGTGTAACTAGAGTTTTGCTGGAGATTTTTGCTGGAGATTAGGAGGATCCATTAATAACACAAGGTAGCCCTTCCTTGAGGCTTTAATTCAGCGAGGGTCAGAGCACGAAGCTATGGCTTAAGTGAGGCGTCCATTCTTATCGCAATCTTCGAATTCAACAAGTTTAGAAAATCGGTTCCTTTGCTGAATTTATGCTTGGTTGGGGGACAAGTTCTATGTAGTTGGCGATTGGAATTTTTAGCTGTCATGTTGTAATTGCTTAAAAAGTTGAAACTGGTTTTATACATTTTACTGTGAAATTATTACCTTGATTCTTGTTTTAAAGCCTATTAGCTCAAACATGAGAGCATCTGCTTTATACTGTATAATATGTGAGTTCGACTCCCGCATAGGCTTATATAAAATATATAAAAAAAAAATTGATGGTTTGTAATTGGCATAACAACATAAAAAAGCTTATAAATATGCTCTACTAGATATTAAGTCAATTTAACTTGTGTATGACTAGATATAAAAAAAAATTAAAACTTGCGTAACTTCTTACCAAATTCTCAAAATAAGTAATTTAATCTATGGTTTTGAACTTCTCAAGATGAATTATAATATATGAATGTCGGTTTAAGTAAAATATAAAAGTATTATAGTCTAAATATTCATAACTTTTTGCTCGGATTTCGAATATATTATGACGTATTATATATGAAAAACGAAGTTATATATCGATCGACAAGAAAAATACACCTAGGAAATTTATCGAATGAGGAACGGGTGCGTGCTCCCCATGCCTCTACTCGGCTCCGCCTCTGGACAAAACTGATGTGAAGGAAACAAACAAGGGTCCCTCGAAAATTTAATATAGCTACTTCCTAATTACTTGTTACCAATGATTTAATGAACGCAGTGCTCATTAACTAGTACTCGGTACTCTATTACTTAGTGAACTCAAGCCACTGAGTCAACGGAGTATATTTTGGTTGGAAAAGAGAAAATAATGCTTAAACATAAAGGTTAAGATAGGATGCATGAGACTCACTATCTCTACAATATCTTAATTTAAACACTTTTTGATAATGTGTCAACACCTTTTTAATTTAAGTTTTTTCAACTAATCATAATTTTCTCTTATTATTTCTTTTTCTTTTTCTCTTCATCTCTTTTATATATTTACATTTTTTCCATTTTATTTTTTTACTCATTTACTAATCATCTATATAATATCTTCATTTAGAAGACTTTTTGATGATATGTTAACACCTCCTTAATTTAAGTTTTTTCAACTAATCACAATTTTCTGTTATAATAATAATCTATATCAATATTATATCTTAAGGATTTCAAGTTTTTTCTGTTATAATAATAATCTATGTCAACGCCTCCTTAATTTAAGTTTTTTTTAACTAATCATAATTTTCTCTTATTATTTCTTTTTCTTTTTCTCTTCATCTCTTTCATATATTTACATTTTTTCCATTTATTTTTTTTACCCATTTACTAACCATATATCTATATAATATCTTACTTTAGAAGACTTTTTGATGATGTGTCAACACCTCCTTAATTTAAGTTTTTTCAACTAATCACAATGTTCTCTTATTATTTCTTTTTCTTTTTCTCTTTATCTCTTTCATACATTTACATTGTTTTCATTTTATTTTTTTACTCATTTACTAACCATCTATATCTATATAATATCTTAATTTAGAAGATTTTTTATGATGTGTGAACACATCCTTAATTTAAGTTTTTTCAACTAATCACAATGCTCTCTTATTATTTCTTTTTCTCTTTATCTCTTTCATACATTTACATTTTTTCCATTTTATTTTTTTACTCATTTACTAACCATTGGGTTTAATTCAAAATATATATTGAATTAAATCTAATGTTTACTCTTAATAATATAGATATAAATATCTTTTTATATTATAATAATAATCTATATCAATATAATATCTTAATTTAAAAACCTTTTTGATGATACCTAACTTTATGGTAAACATTTTTACAATTTTCTTAAGGATTTCAAGTTTACCTTCATTATTTTATCCTAACTTTTATTAATATTTACAATATTTGTTATTTATTAAAAATCACGCCATGGCGCGGGAATTGAACTAGCAATATCTTAATTTATATATAAGACTTTTTGATGATGTATCAATATCATAATTTAAGTTTTTTCAACTACTCACAATTTTCTCTTATTATTTCTTTTTCTCTTCATCTCTTTCATACATTATATTTTTCTCCTTTTATTTTTTACCCAATTACTAACCATTGGGTTTAAATCAAAATATTGAGTTAATGTCTACTATATATATATAATCTATATCAATATAATATCTTACTTTAAAAACCTTTTTGATGAAGGCTAACTTTATGGTAAGCATTTTTACCATTTTTTTAAATATTTCAAATATACCTTCATTATTTAATCCTAAATGTTATTAATATTTTATAATATTAATGTGTTATGTTATTAAAATTTTATTTATTAAAAATCATGCACCATGACGCGGGGATTACACAAGAAAATTAATAGTGTAAAAGGCCATGGTCAAGAAGATGGCATTGTCGGCAGCAAAAAGACAATACGAAGACTGCTCCCACCTGAAAAACACTCCCATCTAAACCTAGCCGACAGTCTTCCTTCCAAATTTTCTCGGTAGCTCTGTACGGCCTTCCGCCGCCTGGGCTCGCCTTCCTCTCTTTCCTTCATCTCTTTCCTTCTGCTGGTCGCTGATTTCTTTGGTTACTGCTTTTCCTCTTCAGAGGATAGCAGTTTCTGGTGTTGGACTCTCAAAGGTAATTGTATCAGTTTTAAATTGGGGCTTAACAGCCAGGGAAACAATATCTCCATATGTTTGAATCCAAAGACTATCAGCTAACTGTTGTTTGATCTGATGGGGATGTATAATTCACAAGGGTTAACAGCTATTATTGATTTTGTTCGGCTGACCGCCGCCTGTTCAAATGTTGATTTGAATTCGATATATTTACATCTAGTCCGTTCTTGCCTATTCCTATCTCAATTTAACTTTGTTTTTGACATCTGTGTTCTTATTGATTTTGTTCCGATGACTCTCTTAAATTTTTATCACTTTCTACCGTGTTCGATGACAGTTTCTCTTTTAAAGAGGGTGGTTTGGTTTTCTAGGGTTAAAGCCCGAGTTCCCCTCAAATTTTGGTATTTTAATAAGGTTAGGTTTGTGGTGTTCTGTACATCAGTTTGGGTCAGTGATGTAGGGGTTGTGTGCTTGGTGTATGATTTTCCAGGTGTTCCAAAGGGAATCCATGTTTTTGTTGTTCATAGAGAGGGCTCTTTGGCGGTTTGGTTAGGTGCTTTGCTTAAGGGCTTTGTGTGTTATGTGGTGGTTCTTTTTGGTTTAAGTGACTATGGTTGTTGTGCTTTGCTGAATTCCTATCTTATATCGGTTCAGATTGCATCTAAAACCATGGGTACTCAAAAAGGTTGGTTTCCAATTGATTCTATACAGCTTAACAACATTATCTCTGGGTTAACACCCCTTTTATGTCTCTGGAAACGGATTTGGATGGCTTCTGAATATCCCAACGGCTATGTAATCCTTATCTATCTTCCTACAAATAATGGTTTCAGTTGGATTAATAGATTTGCTTGTTATTATATTCTTTCTGGGCTATTGTCAAAAACTCGGATGCTTCTATAACAAGTGTATTAAACGGTTTTCATTATAAACCTATTTATAATATTATATTCCTTCAGGGGTTCATATATCCGTTCAAGATCAAGATCATACCGTGCAGAGGAGCGATTACAAGGCTAAGGAGATTGTGGACATCTATGAGGTCGACTCTCGTGATCATAGTAACAAGAAGCAGAAGCAATCTCCTTGATCGTTTTATGCCAGTTAAAATCTTAATGAGGGTGGTTTTGTTTTCTAAGGTTTTTTCCCGTCTCCCCTTCGAATTTTGGTACTGTAATAGCGCTAGGATTGTGGTTTTTTCTGGCTTGGCTTGTTGTACTTTGGTAGGGATTGTGTGTTTTGCCTTGAAGGTTTCTTGTACAGGTGTTTTGGAGGTTGTCCCTAGTTTTGTGGTTCATAGGGAACTGCCTCTGTTGGCTGGGTTAGATCCTTTGTTTAAGGGTTTTGTGTGGTCTGTGTTTGTATGTCTGGATGCTGTTCGCATATGTATTATACTTTCAGCAGGTTCCTCTTACATTATTCCTCACAAATGGTGCCTAAATTTTGATTCAACAATGCTTACCAGCAATCTCTCTGGATTAACATCCCTCTTGATATGCTTAACAGATTTTGATTGTCATGGATGCTGTGGTTTTGTATTCCTGGGAGTATATGTTTGCTATTGTCTTAATCGGTTCAATAGGTGTAAAACAGTTGTGGTTGATTTTAATATTAAGGTGATTAACATTAAGGGTGCTTAACAGCAAGTGTGATGGGTTAACACCCCTCCTGTTTATATTCATATATGTTGATTTCCATATTCTGGGGCGATATTTGGGGAATATAGATCCGAACAGCTGCGCTTTTCAATGAGGTGCTTAACAGCAAGTGTGAGGGGCATTCTGTCAAGATCCGAACAGCTGCGTTTTTCAATATTCTGGGGCGATATTTGGGGAATATAGATCAGTTTATAGATTTGTGTGTAACAATTGGCATGGATGGATCACAAATAATTTTAACGTTAGTGATCATATTATTGATATTGTATGTCTTAGTAATGCTCACAAAGCGGGTATGGAAAAATATTATTTTAATTGATAAACATCGCATATTGGAATATCATAGGTGTGAGAAAAACAAACCCGGGGCAAGATTTAGCTTATATTCAGAAACAAAATAAATTGGATATGTTAGTCCTTGCTGAAACTAAGTCAATTGAGCCACCAACTCAATCCTTCTATAAGCGAGCAGGTTTTAATGATGCTCATCGTATTGCCTCAATTGGAACAAAAGGTGGTTTCTGGATTTTACTAAACACGTCTAAATTTATGCAGTCTTTTCAAACAATATCTGCATCAGATAAGTATATTATTTACCTGGTTAAAATTGATAACTTTAGTTTTATTCTTACTTTCATTTATGCTCCTTCTAATCAAATTAAAAAAAAATAGATTCTAGAATGAGTTATTCATTGTCATTCATGGACAATCTCTCCCATGTTTGTTAATGGGAGATTTCAATGAAATTGAAACAGACTCTGACAAAATTGGTGGTGTACTTCCGCAAGCTAATAGATTCCTGCGAATACAACAGATTAGGGAAGAATTAGATGTTCATACGATCCCTTATACAAGTAGTTCAGTTACATGGAGAAAAAGTCAAAATCCTATTGATAATATCTATGAACGATTAGATAGGGTAATGGCTCATACATATATCTTAACTCAGTTCCCTAATTTATCAGTACACAATCATCCTTTCACAACTTCTGATCACTCTTTAATGTCTATGTCAATAGGAAGCGCAAAAATTAGGGTTGGTTCCCCGTTTAAGTTTGAAATGTCTTGGGCTAGCAATGATAACTATAATAGATTAGTTAAATCAACTTGGAAGAATAAACTTCACGGGTCGTTTATGTTTACACTATTACAAAAACAGAAACTTCTTAAAAAAATACAAAGATCTGGTGTAAGTCTCACCCAAATAATAATTTTCGACAGATAAAAGAGATTGAAGATCAGCTTATGTTACTACAAACACAACAAATTGGTGGGATTTCAAACGATACAATAAACATTAAGCGTAATAGATTGCTAAGTAAGCGTGAAGCTCTCATGGACTTCAATAATACTTTTTGGAAACAACGAGCAAAATCAAATTTTCTAAGGTTTGGAGACAGAAACACCAAATACTACGAATCCATATCTAAAATAAGAAATTCAAAAAATGTCACTCGTAATTTTACAAATAAACATGGTTTATTGATTGAGGATGATGATCAACTTAGAGATAAAATTACTACTGAATTGGCCGAAAGATTCATTTCTAATAATGCACCGATTAACAGTAATCCATATTTCCTAAATTTAATTGATCAGACAATTACTGAATCTGAAAACAGAATTTTAACACATCCTTTTTCAAATAAAGAAATTAAGGATACCCTATTCTCAATAACAGATGACAAGTCTCCAGGTCCTGATGGGTTTCCACCAGAGTTCTATAAAAAAATACAGGGATATTGTCAGTAAATTAGTTTGCAAAGCTGTTCAATCTTTCTTTCATTCTGGTGTACTACTCAATGAAGTAAATTCAACTTTTATTGCACTTATTCCAAAAATTGATACACCTAGTAACATTAACCACTACCGTCTGATTAGTCTGTGTAATACTATTTATAAGGTTATCTTGAAACTTTTGGCTAATCGTTTGAAGCCTATCTTACCACGTATTATTAATCCATTTCAAGGAGCTTTTGTTCAAGGTAGAAATATTCAGGATAATATACTAATAGCTCATGAGGTTTTCCACTCTTTTCATAACAAAAAATGTAAACTAGGATGGATGGCTTTAAAGCTAGATATGGAGAAAGCTTATGACAAAATAAGCTGGAGTTTTATTCGTATTATTCTAAACAAATTTGGTTTTGATTCCAGATGGATTAACTGGGTTATGACCTGTCTAACTAAAACTAGTTTCTCAGTTTTAGTTAATAATTTATCGGGTCGTACTTTTCATACTTATAGGGGAATTCGACAAGGAGATCCTCTTGCTCCATATATTTTTGTATTGGTTATGGAACTATTAGGGAGAATGTTGCAACAGGAATCTTTGGAATGTGACCCTTTGGTTGGAATCAAACTTACAAATAACAGTGATCTTATTCCATTTCTTTCCTTTGCAGATGATACTCTAATTTTTGGACGAGCTGATGATTTAAGTCTTCATACGATTAGAAATCTTTTGAATACTTTCTCCAATATGTCTGGATTAACTATAAATTATAATAAAAGTTCTCTACAAGTTTCTAAAAATATTCCTTTCAGTAAAGCTCAGTCCCTTGCTCAACAGCTAAATATTCCAGTTACAAAATCAATGGAAAAATACCTTGGTATACCACTTATTAGTGGCAGGGTTTGTAACGTCTTGTTTGATGAGGCGATAAGTAGCCTTAAAAAGCAGCTATCAAAGTGGAAATCTAATACTCTCTCAAGCTGGTAGATTGGTTCTAATTCAGGCAAACCTAAATTCTAAAACAAATTATTTAATGCAGCCTTTTCTTCTTCCAAAAGGAGTTCTACAAAAGATTGATCAGATCAACAAAAATTTCTTTTGGAATAAAATTCAATCGGATAACTATCATCCTCTTATCAGCTGGGAACATCTGTGTACTCCTAAAAAAGATGGTGGGTTAGGTTTTAAATCAGCTGAGCAAATTAATATTGGTATGCAAATGAAACTCCTTTGGAGAATTATGGCTAATCCTGATAATATTTGGTCAAAGGTTATTACGGATAAATATCTCTCGACAGAATCTCTAATGGAAAGAGGCGGTTTCAAAACCTCTTGTCAGTTTGGCAGACTTCTTAATATCAGAGATATGTTCTCTAAAGGTCTGCTATGGCTAGTGGGTAATGGGAAAACCATAAATGTATGGTCTGACATTTGGGTAAATGCGCCATATCTTCAAAATTTTCGGAATGATCGTAATCCTAACTTAAAAGTTTGTGATTTATTTACCAATACCAACTCTTGGGATATTGATAAATTAAATAGTATATTCCCCTCTCATATTGTTCAAGCTATTACTAATATCCATATTCCAATAATTGATATTCCAGACAGGTTAATTTGGATTTATAGTAGTGATGGAAAATTCTCGGTTAAATCCACATCTTCTATTTGTAATACAAGGAATACTAAGAAAATTTCGGCAGACTGGATTTGGAAAATTAATATTCCTCCGAATATGAAAAATTTTATTTGGAAAATTATTTTAGATATCCTACCTACCACGACCCGTCTAAATAGATATATAAATAGAGTTCCTAGTACTTGCTCTCTTTGTAATTCTGATACAGAAGATACAAATCATTTATTGTTTAATTGTCGGATCACAAGATCTCTTATTCAAAATCTGGGTGTTAAGTTGGGAAAATGTTATAATATTCCAATTCTAACAAGTAATGTTTCGGAAAATATTTTAAATACTAGAGCTCTTAATATAGATTTTACAGACTTATGCCATTTATGGCATTCTATTTGGGAACTCAGAAATAGAATTATTTTTCGCAATACTTCGGATACAGGTATTATCATGTTCTAACTCAAACTATAGACAAAATATCATGTTGGAATAAACAGCAGGTAAAAACGAAGTTACCTAAACGTGTTAGACCTCCTGATAAATGGTGCAGTTGATTTTTAAGGCTACTTATCGTCAATGTCATCAATCAAGTGAACAATATACCATGGGAGGTCGCTCAAATAATCCAAGAGATCCATTCGTTAAGCAAAGATTTTGAGAGCGTCATAATTCAGCACTGTTATAGAGAGGCAAATGGTGCAGGTGATTTTCTTGTTGAATCTCAGTTGAATTGTACTTTTATTTTGAGTTCCTGTTGTTGTGAGTTCCAGAACATCATCTTGCGAGATGATCATGAATGTCGTTAGTACATCCAATTTATTGCCTACTGTAAAAAAAATAAATAAAAATAAATAAAAAGATGGCATTGTCCAACAACTGGCCATGGTCCTTCTCGGCAAATGGCGGAGCAAGTGGTGTCTTAAATGCCTTGTGAGCACTTGCTAAGTTGCTATCCTTCAATAATGCCCAACTTAATCAAGGCTAGTGAAATTTATTTCGTTATCCTTTATTATACCAATGTTTAATTTATATTATCCTTTTATCATTGTCACTTTATCATTGTATTATCCTTTTGATTATATTAATTTTAATGTTTAAATAGCCTTATTTTTAGGGTATCGACAATTTTTTAACGGAAATTTCGCGAGGTGCCCCTAAGGTATTGCAATTTTCGCGAGCTATACAACTCTTTTGCATATTTCGCGTGGTACCCCTGAGGTTTTGATTTTTTTCGCGTCGTTTCCTCAGGGTTAAATTTAAACAGATGGATGGGTAGGTCGTTACCTTCTGGGAAAAAATAGAATAAGAAAGAAAGAAGGCTCCGAAAGAAGGAAGCGAAGAAGAAAGCGGAGAGAGAGAGCGCGCGCGCGACAAGGCAGGTGAGGACGACGACGAGAGAGCACGCCGGTGAGGACAACGCCAGGTCGGAGCTCTCGCTGCTGCCCCGGTGAGTTGTGAAGACGACGAGGCAGGTCATGGGAGGAGAAGTTGGAGGCGTTGTGCCTGAGAACGAAAGCGGTGGCGGCCCATTGCCTCGCCGGCGACCGGAGGTAGAGGAGAAGAAGCTATTGCAGAGGATTCCAACGCGCACCAGACTGGAGAAGCTCGAGATAGGGATATAGGGAGAGTCGGACGTGCTGGACTCTCTGTTGTAAGCTCGAAATCGCAGTCCTTCCCCTCTCTCCAGCACAATCAAAAGGAAGGGTCCATTGAAGATATCAACACAGACAATTGCAAGTTGACAGCGTCGGGGGAGCGACTATGACCTTCTGGTGGAGCGTGAGCAACTACATTGTGAGGTAATCTCTTTTCCCAAAACTATAATTTGAAAGTTAGGGATTTAGGGTATTTTCATATTCTGGGGGGTTTGGGTTGGATTATAGTTTTAGAATCATTAAATTGGGGTTTGGGGGGTGAATTTAGGAATCAATCCTATTTTAAGTTGTTCCAATTATAATTATTTCAATTGGGATTTAGGGATCTACAGAACCCTAGCTTTTGGGATTTCCTAATTTGATTTGAAGAATTTTCCCAGGAATTTCCTAACTTTAGGAATTTCCTGATTTGGTTTGAAAATTTGATTTGAAGAATGTTGTTTTTGCTGCATAGTGTAAATACTTGTCAGACATTTCCACATAGCACATTATTTGCTATGTATTGTCATCTTGAAGTGAAACAAAGGGAAATGTCAAATGTTGAAGACTGGTATTTGGAAAAATGGATCATTAATTCAGATTTGATAGACTAAAAATGAAAGAAAGCTTCTAAGCATTCAAACCAAAGGAACTGATTGCATCTTGGTCGTTGATTTGTTTTTGACTTTTGATGTTTCTCCTCCCTCTGAGAAAAGAGTGATTAGACACTATTCTAATGGGATTGAGTACCGACACTTGTGATCCCTAACTTAGTTGTCTTAATACCCATCCCGAATTTGAATGTATATGCACTTGTTGTCTGAATTAGTTGCCTGATTTGTTACGAAAGCTATAGTCTATATGCGTATAGCATAATCTTTGAATTGCATAGTATATGCACCTGCTATCCCTTAGGCGAAAGCTACAGTCCTTTAATCAGTTTGAATGTATATGTACCTGCTGTCGTTTGAATTGCTGACAGAGGTATTTGCTTAGCCTGCCATACTGACTTCTCTTCCACCTTTGCCTTGCTGATCTTGGATTCTCGAGTGCAACCTTTCAGAAGGATATGGTATGCACAAATCATCACTTTTGCGATTACTCTAATCAGTATAACTCGGTATAAGATTTACTGGAGTTTTCTTAGTGATAAAATTCAGCCCGATACACCGAGGAACATTAGGGACATGAATGCCAATCTCAGGTCATTTGCAAGTTGTAGGTTAGTAACTAGACGTTTTGTCTCTGTGTTTGTATACATCTTAATTGGAATTTATGTGCTAGTTATTGCATATATATATCTTTCTCTACTTGATTTGATATAGTTTGTTTCAATTTTTTTTGGTAGATTTATTGCCATTAAGCTTGTTTTAAAGCCTATTAGCTCAAATGGTAGAGCATGTGCTTATGCACAAGATGTGGGTTCGACTCCCACATAGGCTACAAAGATCCGCTTGTTAAAATGACTTGAAAAGCAACATAAATAACAGAGTAATCATTCAAAAAGACAATCATAGATAGCCTATACGGGACTTGAACCCGCATCTTTGTGCATTCGCACATCGCTCTACCATTTGAGCTAATATAGGCTTAGTAAGATAGAATTTGAGCATAAATATTGAGATCAAGTCTTGTCACTTTGAGTTGGGAGTAAATAACACAAACAAGCACAACTACATTAGAATAGCACATTGTAGAACATAACCAAAATCCAAATGCGCATATAAAGTAATATCATCACAAGCTTTAGAATCCAAGGTTTCTTAGAACACATTTACGCCTTGAAAAAAATTGTAGTTTATTGATCATAAGTCATAACAAGTAGTGGCAATCTTTTAAAAATTGAGATCAAGGCATGCTGATCAAAGCATTTAAATCATCATTTTGCAATTCTTTGATGAGCTAACCTCTTACCTAACAACTATGACAGTAAGTTTTTTTTTTCGTTCATCAATTTACTGGTTCTTACATCTTTTTGGAGTTTCAAAGTTAGATATTTTTCAAATTTTAAAGTCTGAGCAAGCTCCATCACTTGATCCATGAACATAGGGGAAGAGTGAAGAATTGCAATCTTTATTTGATGATGTTGTAGAGTTCTAGGAGTTTCATCTCCATTAACGCTTCAGTTTGTTCATTTGTAAAATCCATAATTGAAGGATACATCGGTATATTATATCTCCGCATATGATACTTTCAAAGTTTGATCCCATTACTTAATCAATGTCTAAATATCTCCTACTGAATTACTTTTATACATCACATGAGCTTAAACACTAAAGTACCTCTCCTAGAACCACTTATACCCACGATGGGAAATTGCTTCCTTTTATCAGGCAAGGGCAGTAAGGAATTTATATATCAGCATATATAACAATATCCAACCAAGAACGATCAACCAGTAAATATAACCAAATGAAAATGATACATATCATTCACAGATGAAATCTAAAGAAGATAACAAAAGCTCCACCTTCCTTCATACACTTTCCCATGAGCTCACAGATGAAATCCCTAACTATATACACATTGAAAGACAGTAGTTTCGGAATGTACAGGTACATCTGAAAGCTATAGAGTCACAGCTCCCGCTTTCAATTAATTCAGAGTTGGAATTAGGCCAATTTCCATTAACTCAGAGCAACACAACAAACGAGCAATGGTGTGTTATGAACCCAAGTTGGAACATTTCAGTAAAGGTCTGTAGCAATTTCACATCTAAACCCCAATGCCACATCACAAGAAACACTCCAATTTCAAATCGATTTCACCAATTTCACATCACAGGAAAACCCCAATTTCAAACTGACTTCATCAATCTCAACCTAAACCCTCAATTTCAATAAAGGGAAAAAATGTACTAACCTGATAAAACCTTCGTCTCCACCTCCGGTCGCCGGCCTAGACAATGGTTCACCATTGCCTTCGCTCTGTCACGAGGGTTCGGTCTGGCTTCCGCTTCTTCTTCCTCAATCGCCTCCATCTCTACAAGTCACGACGCCCGAACACGAGTGAGCACTCTCTAGCGGCCTCACCACCGCCCTCAGTCACCGGCGCTCAGTCACCACCGCAGCCCTCCTCCCTGTCGATTCTCAGTTCTTGCTCGTTCTCCGGTCGACTCTCAGTTGTTGCTCGTTCTCCGGTGGACTCTCAGTCCTTCCTTCTTCCTTTCTTTCGTTCTTCATCAGCCTTTCTTTCATTCCCCGTTTTTTTAATTCAAAGGTAACGGTGACTGTTAAAACTAACCCTCGGAGGGCGCGAGGCGAAATATCCCTAAATTTCAGGGGTACCACGCGAAATATGCAAAAGAGTTGTATACCTCGCGAAAATTGCAATACCACAGGGGTACCTCGCGAAATTTTCGATTTTTTAACTATTAGTAATGTTAAATTAATAAGCATTATCAATTCAAGATTAAACATTGACTAAACCAATATTAGAAACATCTGTAAGAATATAAAAATAATAAAGTGAAGAACACCAACCGATTAGCAAAAACAAGATAATCACATTATCATAAATACAGTCCGCGGACAAATGTCCAAAGGCTAACTCAAGCACGGTCATCCGCGGATATAAAAGAGTAAGCACGTGGCGGCCATGCCCACACCCCACGAGTAGAACACGTGTCGAAAGGCGAACACCACGTGGCACAACATTCGAGACCGTCCAGGACCTATAAAAGCGAGAAACTTCATTAAGAAAGTGGACTTTTCGGGGGAGAAAGGAGGAGGAAGGAGCGGATCAAGGCCAAGTGAACTTAAGAAAGAAATTGGAAGCAAGGAGAAATAGGAGAGGAAGCCGTACGTGTCACTAAAGAATCTATCCCATAGTAAAATCGAAGTCTTACACTGGACTTGCTCCGCGGATATAGACCTTGTTCATCCTTAGTAAAACTTTTCACTAGAATTAAGAGTCTGTTGTTGTTAGTCCTCAAGATAATCAACGACAACATGTAAGCAGGCCAATTTCTCGAATTGTCCAGAAAAAACTCGATAAGGGAATAATGTTTCGGACTCATTGTTAGATTTCTTCCCGCGGCACAGGTTGGGCCGCGTCGATTATTTCGATGCGGGTCAGGTAAGTCCGTTGGGAATATTGAACACCTCACCAGGTAGATTCCTAGGTCCCACTAAAAACGGTGACCTTGTTGGATCGAGCTTTTTCAAACATAATTTCTTAAAATTTAAGAGATAATCAAATTAAATAGAATACGATACATTTAAAAAATTCTTTAGTTTATCAAAACCATCTATATACATATACTAAAACCGATGCATTGGTCCGTCTCGCAAAGCTTTCTCCCGTAAAAAAGGAAATCTAATATAAAATAATTAGATAGTTCTAATCTATATAATTAAAAAAATTAAATAATTATTTTATTTTACCATTACCTCATATAATTGGATAGATGGAATATCTTATAAAATGGTAAATATTATATAAGGAAAAAACTATATTAATATATAACACAATCATAATAATAATAATAATAATAATAATAATAATAATAATAATAATAATAATTCATATAGTTATATACGGTAAATAATTTATATGTTTATTTTTGTCTTTTGACTGCTTATTTTTGTGTGATTGGTTCTTGGTTGAAAGCACTCATTCAACATAATCGATGTACAATTCGAATCCTAACTCTGATATGAGTGGGGTTAATATTATACTAGATTGGTCGTTGTTGAACTAGAGACATAGTACTGAACAAAGATTATTTATTTATAAACAGAGATTAATCATTTATAAACATAATACCAAAAATAATGAGATAGTTCTAAACTATATAATTAAAAATATTTATTTTATTTTACCATTAACTCATATAATATTGAATAGATGGAATATCTTATAAAAGAGTAAATATTATATAAGGAAATAACTATATCAATATTTATTTTACCATTAACTCCCTAATTTTCCTGCTTTCTCTCTCCTTTGAAGGTAACCGGTGGTATAGTTTAAGATTTTCGAATCAATCTTATGGATTTAGTTAGGGTTTTTGAATCATGTCTTATGTAATTTCTTCTCGAAGTGGAGTGATTTGATAGCTTGCTGACCTCCTTACTATGAATTACACTGATATTTGGTAGAAGTACATTTGAATTATTATTCAATGAGTTCCTATCTGGAAAAGTTTATCTAGATGAAGAATGGATCTAGTAGATATGAGGAGCTTTAAAAATGTATGTTGTTTGTTATGCCAGAAGTGATGGCGGAGGATGATTCCATTGGAGAAGCTGCTGATGCTGCGTTGAAGCTCATCAGAGGTTTTTCAAATCGTCGTGGACTTGTATTGTGTAATTGCTGAAATTCTACTGCTGTGGACTTGCTGAAATCGCTGGTGGACGTGTGACTGAAATCTCCCATAGCCGGTTTCCGCATCTCCTCCGATGCTCTGAGGTATTCTCTCCTTCGATTTCCATGTAACACTGTTCTCGTGTGAGGTTTCTCCCTCATGTGTGGCCAGTTGTTTTAGTTAGTTTACTTTATCTTATTTATCTGATGTATATATCCTTCTAAAAATGCAGGTTGTTACTTTGGATGTCAATTTACCTGCTAAACTAACATTTCATGTTCTTTATGAACAGGTGACTTTATTCTCATTCCCCCTATTTTAGGCATCCTTTTTTTTTCAGACTATATGTGCTGTTGGTGCAAATTGAAGGCTGATATTAGTTAAGCATGTTAAATCCTTTTGGGTTCGAAAGAGCGTGAATGAATTTGCTTGTTAAACTATGAAAGAGTAATTGACTAATTCGTTATTGCAAATTGCCGTTTGGACTTGTGGTTCCTCACTTATGATGTTTGATCCAAAATTGCCATTTTATTTTGCCTTTCAAGTGAAATCTCATTCAAATTTTTTTAATTCATTCAATTTATACTAGCTCTTGCCTAGGTTTTGATAAGAGTATTATCATTTCAGCTTATTGGAATAAGTTTTATTGCTCATTCATTACTTTGCACTATACTGATTTTCCTTAGAGTGGAGCATCGTTTATTCCAAATTTGTGTAGAGTTGTGTTCGTTGGAGTGGTAAGTGATTCATCATCCCAATTTTTCATTAGTTGTTTTCACTTAATTTATGCATAAATTTATTGACCCTTCGGATAGATATACTTGATTTGTTGTTAAGCGGGATTATATCGATTCATGTTCTATAGTAATTTTTCTAATTGGGGGTTATCTTGTTGAATTGGTCTTTCTAGTGAATTGTTTTGATATAGATGTTTTTTGTTCTGATGAAACCGATTTGATGATGCTGAAATCGATTTGCATTTGTAGAATCGATTGAAATCGACCCGCTGGAACGAGTTCTGGATAAAGGCGAGATCCAAGCAATTCGAAGTCTGAGAAATTTGCAAGAAATCAGAAAAGAAGGTAATAAGAATTCTAGATCTCACAGAAAACTCGGCGATTTCTAAATCATCTCTTTATCCCGGGTGAAGGCCCTCTTGGATTTAGCATTTAAAGATGATTTGTTTGATATTTTTATGTGAATTGGTTAGTTTGCTATTGTTTGATATTTTTATGTGAATTGGTTAGTTTGCTACTTTGATTGAGTTTGCTTTGTTGAGAGTTTGGATATTGACAATTTCAGCAATTTTTTTTTGCCTTGTTGAAATTGATTCTTATAAAATTCTATGAGCTACTATATCTTACAAGCATATATGACAGCATTTCAGCCTTTCAACATTTCAGTATTTCAGCATTCCAGTAGCTTGTATGTATAACATTTTCAGCAGTGTCAGCAATAACCATTTCAGCATCAACAACGTTGTTGAAATCGGAGTTTTAGCATCAACAAAGTTGATGTAACTGGGGTTTCAGCATCGTCAACGTTGCTGAAACCGAAGTTTTAGCATCAACGACGTTGCTGAAACCGGGGGTTCAGCATCGACAACAGTGCTGAAATCGGGGTTTCAGCAACTCTGGAAACACGAAAAAAAAACGAAAAAAAAAGTAATGTGAAAAAAAACAGCTGAAACAGAGGGTGGTACAGGGATTTCAGCAACTCTGGAAACGCGGAAAAAAACGAAAAAAAATGTAACGCGAAAAAAAAACTGCTGAATCAGAGGATGGTACAGGGGTTTCAGCAACTATGTAAACGCGAAAAAAAAAACGAAAAAAAAAGCAAAAAAAAAAACTGTTGAAACAGAGGGTGGCACAGGGGTTTCAGCAACTCTGGAAACGCGAAAAAAAAGCGGAAAACAAAAAACTATTAAGGGGGGCACACTTGGGGGCACAATTTCAGCAAGTTCGTTTCAGCAGTGTCAGAAAATTGGTGGACATTTTGCTAATATGGAGACGGTGGGGGACAATTTTCTAATATAGGCAAAAAATATGATCTGTATAGTAACTGCTCCTAAATGATTTTCAAATTTAAAATGGGTTAATACTAAGATGTAGCATTATCTATAACAATATATAAAGATATTAGTTATAAAATCAATCACTATTAAGAAAAAGTATTCATGCTCAATAATCTCCATTAGTCCAGTCCCAAGAAACTTCATCGAATTCAACTGAGGGTAAATTACATATGATTGCAAATTGATAAATATTTTCATGGTCATTTATAAGATCATTTGTGAACCTCCCTTATTGGTGTAATATGTGAATAAATTTGAAGCGTTAGATTAGAAAGATCAATGCTTGAGATTTAAAGAAAATTTTAAAGACAAAAATTATTCGTATGTAACAACATGATTATTCGTACATAACTCATACGAATAAGGACGAATAATAATGTACAATAGACGAATAATTTTCATATGAAAAAATATTAACAAAGATGAATAGTTATATTATGTCAAATAAATAAATATGGAGTTATCTATGAATAATCAGTTTGTTCATTGTTCACACCGTAAGAATGTTTACATTGGATTCATCCTCTCTCTATATATATACATATACTTGTCTTATTACTCGCGTTCTTCGCAGTTTCTTTATAAAATACTATATATTTTTTTGTTATATTTATTGTAAATAAGTTTGAAATTATAAAAAATAAATAAAATTTTTAATATTTTATATAGTTTTTACTTTTTTTTTAAAAAAAATGTTAAAAAAACAAAGTGATATATTATTAAGGGTAAACCGTAGAAAACCACCCTTTATATATGCCACATTACACATAACCACCCCTTAAATGCAAATTTACAGCGAAACACCTTTTATATGTCAAACGTTAGCAAACAACCACCCACCCTCTTTTTTCCGTTAAACTTCTATTAAAATATGTGATATTACAATTATATCCTTGGGCTTTTATTTTATTTTAATGTAAATTTAACAAATAAAAAAAAGTTAAAAATAAGAATGAAATTCATAGTTGAATGACTTGAATCCATAGACCATATTCCACCGTCAATGTATGAAAAGGGATTTGGAACTTGGAAGGCACTTTGGTTGAAGGGGAAAGTGGGAGAAAACCTGAGAGATGAACTCTCAATACTAGTGTTGTGGAGAACAAGCTAGTGAAGACAAAGACAAAGAAGGACGGCGCTTCCATTGTCGGGCATGGAATTGAAGAACGAAAATCTTAAACGCAAACACTCAAGATCCCATTGTTACCTTTTATCAATTTCTTCCTCCATAGAATTTCCTTTCTTCCGAAATCATTTCAGGATTTTTGTTGAAATTGGGTATTAGGGTTTGAAATTGAAGATCTAGAGTTTCAGAATTTGATAATGTAGAGATTGGGACTTGAATTTAAAATTGGGGCTTTAAGGTTTCAATATTTGAAATTGGACGGATAGAGGGTTAGGGTTAGGATTGAAATTGGGGGATTGGGGTTTGTGTGTAACTTGAGAGCTTCTAAAAACTTCTTAAATTTGTGTTTCTCAAAACTTCTTTATCAAATTTGTCTTTTTAATTTGTAGGTAGTTTCGTGTAATTGCTTATGGGAACAGGGGATGTGACCACAATGGCATCTCATGATAAATTTGATAACTAAAGAGGGGTAATTTAGTCTTTTTATCGATATCAAAATGAAACACTCACAAAATAATGAGATGGGTGGTTGTTTGCTAACATTTGACATATAAGGGGTGGTTCGCTGTAAATTTGTATTTAAGGGGTGGTTATGTGTAATACTGTAATATGACATATATAAAGGGTGATTTTTTACGATTTACCCTATTATTAATTAGGCCAATTTGCATCTTCAATTGGTAAATAAAGAGCGGCCATTCCGGGGTTCGAACCGGGGACCTATGGGTACCAGCCACAAGTCCTTTCCGGTGAGCCATTCCGGAATGGTTGCCAATTTGCACCAATATACCAAAAAAAAAGTGAAGTTTGCAAAAATGACCATTGAGGGATAATTTGTATGGGAATGACAAAATATTATTTTTGTAAATTTTTTAGACACCTTCCCAACTAGTTGAAGGTAACCAAGGCTAGGGAGAGAGAGGAGGAGAGAGAGACCCACTTTAATTATTTTAAACTAATTTTCGGCCATTTTTATTTGTTAAAATTAAAAAATAAATTTATTTTTGAACTTAATTTAATTGTATCTATCTATAGACATCCACTTTATATACGTTTATGAAAAAAAATATTTCAAAGTAAAGTTGGGTCTACATCGTATCTTGATATCAATTTACGATTTACGCTTACTAGCTATGCCAATAACTACTGTTGCCTAGCCACTGACTACGATCTCTTACCCAATATAAGACTAACCCCTGTTCAACCTTCCACTGTTCAACCCTCCGCTTCACCTTGGTGTCGGGCGAGGCAAAGAGCCGCCGTGGCCGGAGTGAACCCCCTCCATTCATCTCTACCACCCTTCCTCCACAAAATCTCCCTCCATCTCCACAAATCCGACCGGCCTCCACACATTTTCATTTTCCCTTTGACAAAATCCAAAAAAAAAACAAAAGAGAAGAGGAAGAGCCACCACGACCGCCGCCCTCCACTCCGCCGCCGTCAGCCTTAGGCCTCCACTTCCCCTTATTCCTTCTCCTGTTCGGATGTTGTGAACTCTCTCTCTCCCTTCCTCTCCCTCCTTTGCTTTGCCTTAAATCTCGCCCAAACACACCTCCAAAATTTCCAACTCCTTCCAAAAAAAAAAAAGTTATGATTTTCGCTTACTAACCAGTAACTACTGCTTCCTAGCCACTGACTACGATCTCTTAGCCAATATAGGACTAACCCCTGCTCGACCATCCACTGTTCAATCCTCCGCTTCACCTTGGTGTCCGGGGAGGCAAAGAGCCGGCGTGACCGGAGTGAACCCCCTTCATCCATCTCTATCACCCTTCCTCCACAAATCTCCCTCCATCTCCACTTACAAATCTGATCGACC
Organism: Persicaria maculosa; assembly: GCA_963922045.1. NCBI lineage: Eukaryota > Viridiplantae > Streptophyta > Magnoliopsida > Caryophyllales > Polygonaceae > Persicaria > Persicaria maculosa. The sequence goes on from OY998253.1 coordinate 9,550,567, forward strand.
TCCAAACATTCCCATTTTCTTTTTCACAAAATCCAAAAACAAAAAAAAGAGAAAGAGAAGAGGAAGCTAAATCCGACCGACCGACCTCCGCGCCAGTCGCCTAGTGCCACCATGACCGCCGTCCTCAGCCTCAGGCCTCCACTTCCCCCTTCTTCCTTCTCCTGTTCGGTTGTTGTGAAGCTCTCTCTCTCTCCCTCCCTCCTTTGCTTTGCCTTAAATCCCACCCAAATACACCTCCAAAATTTCAAACTCCCACCCAAAATTTTAACCCATTATAATGGGTAAAGGTAACATGTTAGTTTTGCAAATAAAATTCACTTTTTGACATTTACCACATTTTAGATGGGGTGACATTTTTGTAAAGAGTGAGATTTTCTGGTATATTAATTGAGTACTATTTTCTCTTAATTAAAGGAACGAAGGAGTATTATTACTCTCTTCGAACCATTATCCCACAATATAAGTGGCTTGCCGCCTGGCTTAACCAGTTCGCATCCTTTGTAGGCTAAGGTACGGACTCGTGGGGGACTAGTCGATAACCTCCGAACCCCCACGTCCCAAAAAAAATATATTTATCCCACAATATAATTTATGAAAATTTCGCGTGGTGCCCCTGAGGTAAGGGGTATTTCACGCGGTGTACAAAAGTTTAGCCAAATTCGCGTGGTACCCCTGAGTTTCTAAAAAATTTCGCCTCGTGCCCTTGTCAAGTTAAAGCTAACATCGGCGTTAATTTCCGTTAAAAAAATGAAAACCAAAAGAAAGAAAGAAAAGAAGATCAAACAGAGAAAGTGTAAGGCGATACAGAGGAGGAGGAAGAAAGGAACTGGTCGCAACGAGGAAGAAAGAGGAAGATGAACATGTCGGCCGGTTTTGCCGACTGGAGCTGCAGGCCGTAACGAGATCCTCCTGACGGTGAAGTCAAGTATGTCGACATTTCGAACCCCTTTCCAAAAATTAGGGTTTAGAAGTGTAATTGGATTCGAATGACTCGATTTCTCAAGTTAGTTTGGAATTATGTAATATATATGAATTAGGGGTTTCTATCTTAAATTAGGGTTTCTATCTTAAGTCAGGAGGGTTTACAAGTGTAATTGGATTCGAAAAACTGATGTGAAGGAAACAAACAAGGGTCCCTCGAAAACGTAATATATCTACTTCCTAACTGTATACTTATTAGTTATTACCAATGATTCAATGAACGCGGTGCTCATTAATTATTATTACTCAGTCCACTAAAGCAACGTAGTATTACTGAGTCAACGGAGTATATTATGGTTGGAAAAGTGCAAATAATGCTAAAACTATATAATAAGTACGAAAGGTAGCAAATCCATCAAATTAGAATTAGTTGACAATGGCACAAGAAATATCCCTAGAGATCCTCGATTCCCAGCCTCAATTCCCACCTTCCGAATCCTACCCGATCCCTCAAACCAATCCCGTCACAGTTTCCGAAGAAAACCTCATCCATGACAGCGAAGCCGGCTGGGCAAGCCACCGGGCTTCTTCACATCCCTACCAAAAAGTGCAGCAGCTGCTAGACGCTGCCAGGTGAGGAAAAAATAAGACTAACTACCACTTCGATCCGCCAAATAAACTATTATTCTCTTTTTAGAAACAATCAATAATTTCAAATTTCAATATTCAATATCTAACTCCATTATTTTAACAGGAGGGCCGAGGAAGACAAGCCTGTGCGCAGGCTGTTCGTCTTCAACATCATCTTATTGCCGGTGGTAATATTAGGGCCCCTCACCGCCCCCTATAAGCACTGGCAGTATAAACAAACCATCCACAACGAGCTCTCGCAATGGATCTTCGTGATCGCCATATTCCCGACTTGGTACTGTGTGATGAGCGTTGTGACCCTACACTTGATCGACCGCCTACAGACAAAAACGAAATTCGGGAAGAAGAAGAACGTGGTCTACTTCGCCAATGGGATGAGGACGAGCGTCAATCTGCTCAGTTTCTCGGCTATTATGCCTTTGTGGATTCATTTAGTGATTCGGCAAGTGGTGACGTGGAGCATCGTGACTCTGGGAGTGGCAGCGGTGCTGTGGGCGCTGAAGAGCGTGTTGTTGCTCAAGTGGGAGGCGGAAACAGTTTTCAGTGACAGAATTTTCAGCGCGGGGTTGCTGTTTTACTTCTTTGGGCAGATTGGTGGGTGCAGGGATTTTGATATTTTTCAACCCGAAACTACAGTCGATATCACCAACCAAAACACCAATGCTCAGGAAATCCAGGTACGTGATCCATGATTTAGACATGAATATTTATTTTGGGAATGGTAAAAAGAAATATAAAAATTTGGACATAGTGCAAAATGGGATTATATAATATAAGTCATTATTTATAACAACGAATCTAACCCAAATTGAAAAAAAAAGTCATGTTTTAAAACATCAACTTATCATATGAATATGACCAGTGTCAGACTTGGGATTTTCGCTAGGGGGCTTAACACGATAATGAACGATAATATTCCTAAATTAGTTTTCGTAGTCCTTGATCACTAATAATCACCCATTGTTTCTCCAATTTAGCCTTTTTTCACTCTTACATTCTCTCCACGAATACTAACAACATCTCCACTTCCAACCGGTTCAATATTCCGAGATGGATTAGGAATATAACTGGTTAAAGAATTATCCAATAGTAGGAACAGAAGACTTAGAACTAACATACTTGCTGATCCATATTATACATTCCTATAAAAAAAATGTACAAGTAGCCTCAAAATTGACCAAATTCATGATTTCGTCAGTTGATGTACGCGGTGGAAAGCAAGTGCGGAAGGGGTTGCAGCGAAAGTGAGGTGGATCTTTTTCGAGTTAGGGGTGGAAGTTACCCCTATCAAAATTAAAATTTAATATACATAATTTCTCTCATTAATTTAAAGACTTCGATTTGATATATTATAAGCTCAAATTTCACACCGGAGTAAAAAATTATAAACGTTTCAAGACTGAACCTATATAATTAAATTATTTTCCATATCATTTACCAAACTGATATACTTCTATCATAATTATTGTTTATTAAACTTCATACCTTAATGCTATAATTAAACCCGAAAACTTCAAATTAGTATGTTATATTAAAATATTTGAAAACCGTGAAATAAACTATGCATGATTTTATATTTTATTTTAGTTACACATTTATAATATTAATAATTTGTTCAAAAAAAAATTGTTGTTTAATTTTTCATCCCCTCAATTAACAATTTCAGAATTCGCCACCGGAAATGCATGAAGCAACATTGTTACCAACAATGAAGAGATCGACTAATGATACTGACCGTGAACATGATACTGAGGATTCGGAGAACAAAAGGAAGAAAGCAAAGGACATTTTGTGTATTGGGAAAGACGCTACACTGTATGATATAAAGAAGATGAGCAAGTATTTCGTCTATCTTTCGAGGGTGTCTTCTAGAGAAGACGACGGCACCTCCGGTGTCTTGGATCTCTGCCGTAGGATAAATCCAGTCAACGATCCAAACAAGTAAGAATTCCACATATATTCACATCCAATATATATATACAAGGTCACAACTCATACGTATATGGTATATATAAGCAAATTTTATTGTATAACATGTGAGTAAATCTAGCGATTAGAATAAGTCTTGTACAACCTAACCTGTGAAATTATTCATACGTAATACTACGTAGTATGATTATTATTGGGAGGGATAGAGCTATGTTACACGGAAAGAGAAACGGAAACCGGAAGGAAAACGGAAACGGAAACGGGGAAACGGTAATCTAAATTTTGTAAGAAACGGGAATGTCGAGAAAACGACAATATGAATTATATGTTCATTTAAAGGTCTAAATAAGAGTAATAAGCATATCTCCCAGTTATACACATAGAATGCAACATTAGGCTACATTGCTACAAATTGAAATGTTTAATTCTGTGATATACCATGTCCTTTACTCCTTAACAGAAATCAATACAGACATGTCAAACATTTTAAATGTCCAATTACTCCTCTTCAACCCCACCAGCTGCAGAGTCGGTTTGTTGGCTTTGTTCAACACTATGACTTTCGCTAGGACCGCTACTCGCATTTGAGGATGGCATAGTTAGAGCCGAGAGGGAGAGAGCACTGAACAAGTGAGAGTTTACCAGGAGAGCACACCGAGAGAGAGGGTCGTTGGAAGGGAAGAGATGAGGGAAGACAAAAAATGGAAAAGGAGGCGGCAAGGCTAGAGGGAAACGAGAGTTTCAAACGGAAGAAATGAGAAGCATGATTTAGAGTTTGATTTTTTTTTTCAATAATAAAATTAGTGGAAACGCCACATATCAAGAGAGAAACGTTTCTGACCAAGCGGAAACGGTCAAGGTTTCTGACTTTTCTGGTCAACGAAACGGTCAAAGTTTTTGACCTCTCAGAAACGTTTCTGAGGTGTTTATGTGGAGTTTCGGAGTTTCTTTATATTCAGAAACGTGAAACCGCTATGAAATGGAGTTTCGGGGTATCATAGGGGCAGAGCTGGGGATAGCTTGTAAATACTTCAGCACCCCTTGGGCCGGGAAAAAAAAATTTATATAATATATATAGGTAGTAGTTTGAAATAAAAAATATAATATAATAGTTTTAAATGAAAAGTAAAATAAAGAAATCTCTTTGTTTAGTTGGTAGATTGAAACAAGGAGAAGAAAAAGTCTGGAGTTTCAACCCTAAATATATCTTCTTCTTATTTTTTTTTCTACTCTTATTCCTTGAATTGGTAAATAAATAGCGGTCATTTCAGGGCTCGAACCGGGGATCTATAGGTACTACCCACAAGTCCTTTCCGGTGAGCCATTCCGGATTGGTTTAAATTAATTACAAATGACATATAAATTCCTCTTATTCCACTCAGTTATTTCAATTAAAAATAACATAGTTTAATGACAAATTTAATGTTTTCTTTCAATATTATGTTTTCAAAAAATTCTTCTTGGTTTTTCCCTATATTTTTAATTGTTTCAATTACTTCAATTAAAAAATCATGTATTTAGTGTTTTTTATATACATTTACACAAAAACAACGTTTGAAAAAACAAATTTAGCATCCCCTGACAAAAGTTCTGGCTCCACTATTGATTATTTATACATAACTACATGTGAATAATCATATTTTATACAAATATGTATGTATGTATGTAAATAAATTATTACGTACAAATCAATATATCAATATCAATATCTAATATCTAATATCTAATATAATACTAAAACACATGTTGAAGGATGCCACATGGCGGATTCTCCTTTAATCATCCTACGTGTCACTTTTTAATTAAATATGGACCCACCTTTCATTTAAAAAAATTATCTCAATTTAAACTTTTAATAATTAAACTAATTTATTAATTTAACCAAATAGTCAAACTAATTTAAAAGTAATCAAGTAATTCAAATATGTATTAATTATCCAAATCTTCTATATATTATACTAATTTAACTAAATATGTTTAATACAAATCTTTATTCATTATCAAATCTTTATTTGTACATTTTGTTTAACTTAATCACATAATACTTTACTTCAATCTTAATTTTATACTACATCACATTTTTAAAAATTTTAACTGAATAATTTTTGGACGTATTACAAAGTTCATATCGATCTTCAACGGATTCGATATTTAACTAATTTTTAAAACACTCTCGAACAATATTTTATTGTTAGGGAGTGTTTAAAATTAGTTTAAATCAATCAATAAATTATTTATTTATTGTTAAAATAAATTATATACTTATCTCATTTTGATAGCTTTTTTTTTATTAGTTTCTATTTAATCTTTTATTAAAAATAGTTGATTTAGTTACAATTAATTACTACTAAAATTAAGATGCTATGATTTTCTTTTCTTTTTTTTTATAGATTCTCTACTTTAAATAATTATTTCACCTTAACTATTTATTAAATTAAAGTAATTGTATCTTATGAATTTTTAAATTAATAAATCTAATTAATTTTTTAAAACATTTTTTTAGAATAATTTATTTATAAGCTAACTACCAAGTAATATGTGTAAAACAGTCTAATTAATTTATTTATAATATTTTTTAGAATAATTTATTTATAAGCTAACTACCATGCACTCTCACACGCGTAATTGGGAAAGTATTGACTCAATTGTTTAGAATTTCTTTACGAAATCGATTAATTTTCCTTAAAAGTTATCCCAAGTTGTTTTTAATTAAATAATGAATTGTTTAAACTTTATCTGAATTTAATGACTTGACATAAATTTTCATTTTTTTTTTGTCATAAAATCTTAACAAAATAGGAAATCTTTTAATTTGTATAACCTTTATTTCATATTTGATTTTATTAGAGATTTTCTCTAATTCAAACTATAGCTGCACTTTTAAACCTTTTCAATTTCAATTTCAATCTCTTTTTAATTACAAAACTAATTCCATGAAGAAAAAATATAATCTACCAATGAAATTTTCAATTAATTAATTGTTATTTTTAATCAACAATCATGTATAATAATAATAATAATAATAATAATAATAATAATAATAATAATAATAATAATAATAATAATAATAATAATAATAATAATAATAAAATAGAAAATCTGATTCTTTGGATTTTTAGATAATATTACAATTTTTTAATTATTCATCTTATGAAGTTTTTAACCAATTTTCAAAATATTAATTTTTTTTATGGAGTAAAATAAAACCAATTTATTTATCTAATCTCTATCAATCTTGCAAGGGAAGAATCTTTTTATTTTTATTCTCTCTTTCTATATATAAGGGCTTGAGTTTTCATTCACATCATACTAATAAAATTTTCAATTATCCACAATAACTTTTCAAACTCCTACTTTATGTTTGTTGTAAATTGTGTATTTGAATTCAATTGATGGTTATGGACTTTGTTTTGATTCATCTGTGTATATATTTTCTTCTCATATATTCCTATTTATATTATAAAATTGATTTCGTGTTTTTTTAATGCAAGATGGTGATGAAGATGAATGATTAATTTCCATAACCACAATGATCTAAAAAGAAAACTAACATATATACTCTACAAGATTAGAGTATGTATGCTTCAAAAATGAAAATTGAATATTATTAGTATGATTAGAGTATGTACGTTTCCTTTAACAGAAAATAATTTAAAATTTCATATTTAAATGAAATATTGTACGATTATTGTTGATGTTAGGCAAATAAAATACTTTTTGAAATATAAAATTTGAATACAAGTTCAATATTTTCATTATCAATAAGTTATGAGCTCAATTCCCAATCCCCATTTTGTTTAATGATTTTTCCTCCACTTCTTCTTCTTCTCAAACCCGACCCAACGAGGAAGGTGAGACATTGACGTTTTGCCACATATATTATATATTGATATAATATAAGCATTATTTTTTTTATCCAAATTTATATTATTTTGCTATACTGTTTTCATATTATTACAATAGTATAATATATCTCATATATAATGTAAATAAATTATGGTAATATCTTCTATAAAATAAAATACATTTTACAAATCCCGTGCGTTACGCACGGGTACTACGCTAGTATAATACTAAAACACATGTTGAAGATGCCACATGTCGCACAACCCTTAAAATTAGGCTTATTTGGAAGATTTTCATCGATTATGGGCCCACCTTCTTATTTAATTGACTTTTACTTATTAATTATTTAATTATTCACCAAAAATATTTGATTTCAAGTAGACTTTTTTTTTATTTGTTTTGCCTACTTTTATTATAAAAAATAAATAAACCGGGCTTGCTAAGCGGGATTTTGATTCATAAAAAATCTAAACCTATTAAAATCATGCTCGCTCATTTTAAATCATGCTTGCTCATTTCATTTTTTTTAAATCATGCCCCGCTTTTCATTAATTGATAAGTTCATTATTGGTAAAATATCATTTGAATAAGTATTCTTACTTTTTTTTATGTGTTCATTTAAATTAATCAACTATCGATATTAATTAAATAAGTATTCTTACTTTTTTTTAATCAAATGATTTATTCTTGTGAGTGTATTTGACAAAAAAAAAATTTGAAGTTACGTGATTGCTATCACTTACCTATAAGACTAATATTGATTCCTTAATTATTTTTTATGTTGCTAAAATATCATTTGAATATAAACATATTTTGAATATATATCAAGATATTTATTAGCAAATTGCATATAAAATATACTTTCATTAGCAAATATATTTTGTTGAATCTTCAAATATAATAAAGGGTGTGATATAAAAAAAAAAAAAAGAGATTTTAGATTTGTATCTTTAAAAAAACTTAATATACACTAAATAAATCAAATATTAAAATGAATCATGTATAGCAGTATAGGTGAATCTTTAATTGTCCTTCTTGGATATCCTTCGTAACTTTAATTTATTAATTTCTCACTTTTCAACTCTTTTTTCTTCCATATTTTTTTTAAAAAATATTTTACAGGTTTAATCTTGGTTCTTTAATGCATGTTATTGTTTTCTCTCGAATTTTTTCCAATTACGAATCTTTTTTTTTTATTGTGACACCCTTCAGATTTAGTAAATCAGACTAAAAAAATGAAGGGGGTATATGTGAAGCGTTAACTCTTTTTTTTTTAACGTCGGAGGTTCCGAATTGAAAATTTATGTAAAAAAAAAGTGGATCAGGTTAGCAGTGCAAGCTTTTTGGGCAAAGTGTGTTAGTTTAGCAAATTGCCCAAGTATTTTTCTGAACTCAAAATTTATAAAAAAATATTTCACAAGATCACCAGTTAGAAAAACTAATTATAACATATGCATGCATATTGATTATAATGTTTCATATACTCCCGTGCCTCGGGCACGGGTACTGTACTAGTTATAATATTAAAACCGAGACGTAAACATTCTATGTGTCGGGTTCTAGTCGAATTCGCTTACGTGTCGTACTTTGATGCAATCTGACATAGTTTTTTTGACACGTGAATTAATGAATATCCAATAAATTTAAGTCATGTAAGATAAAGACCTACTCTATTTATCTACATGTCATATCCTATGTGTTCATCATAATTGTTGACTAATTAATTTTTATCATTTGAGTTATTTAACTTATCTTTTGACTATAAATACTAATGTCAATTTTAATAAATTAATTTAAAAAATTAATATAATTATTTAACCTCACATCTTAATTAGTTGCAAAACTTATCATTTAATTAAGAGTATTTTACCTTACTTTGCAAATCTTAGCAAATAGTAGTAGTAGTACAATTGAAGAGATCAAATATAATATATTAGGAAATTATTTTTTTAAGAAGAGATCAAATATAATATGTGAAGAAAAACACTCTGTTTATATTAAAAAATAACACAGTTGAAGATATAGGAATTTATTCACCGAATGGAATATGGTTGAAGAATTTATATTTTACTTATTAATTTATTTAAATCAATAAAAATTATTTAATATAAATAAAATTTATATAAAAATATCGCGTACGACGTACATATAAACGTTTCGTTTCGTACGCGGTATTTTTATATAGCACCTTATTATCAATATATGATAATACACATATGTACACATTGGTTTTTTTTTTTTTTTTTTTTTTTTTTTGTTATGTGGTAAATTTACAGGTACATAACAGAGAAGGACCTGTTCTACGTATACTGCTTGCAAAAGGAAGATGCAGAACTCTTGTACGATAAGATGAAGAAGAATTCATCATCCCAAATCTCCTATAAAGATTTTGCCAAGTACATGGTAAGTGTACGTAATTAATGTTAGAGATGTGAATGAGACCAAAAGTGTCTCACATCAGAAAGTTAAACATAACAAGCCCTAGCTAGTATATGAGTCGGTGGGCTACGCATTCTATTGTCAATTAGTTTTAGAATAAAACTTCACTCGGCTAATGTGCGATACAAAATGGATTACTATTATACAATCTAGCTTGGTGATCGATGGGCTACGCATTCTACGCATTCTATTTTCTTTCATCAACCATCCATTTGATATTGGTGATCGATGCATCATTGGTAACACCGAGGTATATTACTATTATACAATCTAGCTTGCATATAAATGAATTCAATATATTCAAATCTTTTCACAATTGCTAATGTGCGATACAAAATGCTTACAGTTAGAGGTGAAACAAATGGGGATATTGTCGACAAAATTTGTAGTAATTGGAACAGGGGAGGAAGAACTGTACCCTAACTCGGCTTTAGCTTCCATGCCCATAAGAAATCTCAAAGGGGAACCAGACCCAAGTGACTGTATTGAGTTAACTCTGGACTCTAAATATTCGAAGGCTATGTTAGGTGATCTGTGCAACAAAATAAAAAAGTAAGACACTTTACTATATATGCCCAAAGTATCAATATTTTTTCAGCATAAATCACTCATATTATATATACCTCAATTTTATAGCTACATTGTGACCTCCACCAACAAAGATGGTGGTAACAACTACGATGGAGCACCTACAATCATCATAAAAGAGATCAAGGAAAGTGTAAAAATGGAGATTCAGTACGAACATGTGATGAGCATTTACGAAACAACCCACTCGCAGTGTCTCAGGAAGAAGAGGCAGCAGAAGTCGGAATTGTTGTTGCAAGTCATGGAGTTTATAGAAGAAATCGACGAGAGGAATGGAAGCAGGGCATCACTAGTCATCCAAGAAGACACTTCATCGATATAGTTATATAATGTGTGGAGCTGAAGCACCGCAAATAAATTGTTTGACAAAATGTTTGCTTTGCTCAATCGAAATGTCTATTGCCTCCTCCGTTCTGAATAATAAATTCATCGACCCTGTTTGTTTTTTTTTTATAAAGAAATGTAATAGACTAATGGTTAACTTTCCGAATCTATTCTATTTTTAGTGTAATATTCATTGGTCAACTGTTGAGAATATAAAGTAGGATAATATCCCATATGGAAAATATAGTGAATCCAAAACTTGTATATAAGTGGGTGAGCAACTCCTCCAAACACCAATTGATTTTAAAATGGAACCCGTCCCACTCGGCTTATATGCTTGGCTTGATTAGCGCATATTGCGTTTGGGCATGAGTGACCCCCTCACGTTGTATACTTATATATAGGGGTGTTATGTGAGACAAGCTACTCATGATCGGCTCGTATAAAACTCGACTCGTATAAAACTCGACTCGAGCTCGTTCATTTTTTAAACAAGCCGAGTAGGAGCACATTTTTAAGCTCGTTCCAAAGCTCGGCTCATTCGAATTAAACTCGAATAGCTCGAATTTTATGAAATTTCTAAAATTTTCTTAAAGTTATTGTATAATGAGCAAGTAGAATTGCCTAAAGCTCGAAAAAAGCTCGGCTCGAGATCGCTCATTTCCTAAACGAGCCGAATATGAGCACATTTTTAAGCTCGAGTCAAAATTTAAGAGCCCTACTTATATATGAGCCACCATAATTTAACATATTCTAACCCTACCCTTCTTCCCTTGTTCCTCTTTCCTTCTTTAGACTCACAAAAAAATGATGATCATATAAATTTTACACAAGTGATTCCCCGCCCGGAGACGAGGATAGTAGTCCCCAAACGCAATATTTATATATCATATTTTTTACACATGCTTGATTTTGACCCACCACGCTATCAGATCTCATTCCTGAATCATTCGAGTTTGGATCGTTTTGAGGTCGTGGGTGTAAAATCTCTAGTTCAAACCTAAATATTTATCAGGCTTTCCGGGTCGGGTCATTGACCCACCAAGTCCAGTGGAATTTAAGAGTTACGGTGAACATATTTTTATCAATTCGACGATCTGTCTTTGTATCTCATTTTCTCCTGCTCGGCGTGTTTCACTCTCTAAAACAAAACAAGGCCACGATAGCTTGTATGTAGAGTGGGCCTCCAGATATGACCCAATTAGTGCAATGCGATATGATCCAATTACTTCAACCCCGTCTTATGGATGTCCAAAGCCCATTACAGTTTCCACATACTCAAATAATCACATTTGGCAATTGGCACCATATATAGGATTGGATAGGATTACTTGTATCTACAGTTTTATTTGTACATAGGCATGTAATAATTATGATGAAATCTATGAAAACCAACCAATCAAGGTCATTCATCCTAAAATGGCGGCTACCTATTTGTCTAGCTACTGTTCTAGTGCCTTCTTTGTACCTCCCACGTGGAAAAAATGGGGGAAAAAACTAATACAAGGAATTATTTAATCCAACATTATGATAATAATTTTTAAAAAAAGTTCAAATTATAAAAAAACCACCTTTTAAATACATCATTTTACACAAAACCACCCCTTAGATTAAAAACTTCAAGAAACCACCCTTTTAAAAGTTATATATATATTTGCAAATTAAAGATCACCCACCATCTCACCTTTTACTTTATCTTTGATGTTAAAAGTGTAATTACTATTTTGCCCTTTCATATCTTGACAATTCATAAGGGTTTCATATTTGATTTAGTTGGTTCGAAGTTGGTCATCGTCAGTGGCAGAGCCAGGATTTGGTTCAGGGGGTGCTAGAAATTTTCGTGAAATTTTTTTTGTTTGTAAATACTCAATGATTTTTTTTAAATAGTTGAGAGTAACCAAAAAAAAAATAGAAGATAAACAAAAAATAAAAAGCATGAAAAATTACTTTTAAAATAATATTGAAAGAAAATATTAAATGTATAATTTAAACATAAATATGACATTTTTAAATGAAATAGTTGATAGAAACAAAAAACACAGAAAGAAATAAAAAAAGAATTAAAGATATAATAAAACAAATAAAAAGTGAAAGAATTGAGATTTGAACCCAATACATTTGATTCTCTTCTCTCCTTCCTTCATTTCCTTACCGCTTAAGCTAAATAACACCCTTATCTTAAGTATCATTTAAAGATTTTATATTACCTTAAAAATATTAAATATATGCAAAAAAAAATTGTATTTTTTTTCCACTAGGGGGTGCTCGAGCACCCCCTTAGCTCCACCCCGACCTGGTCATTATTGATTTAGTTGGTTCGAAGTTGGTCATCCTTGATTTATTTGGTTGACGGTTATATTGGAGATGTTCTAATATTGCTATAATGGTTATATTGGAGATAAGAAAAACTCCATTTTCTCAAAATTCCCTGCTTTTCTTTAAAATAGAAGCTATATTGGAGATGATGTTGTTATAAGTTTTTCCACTAGCTAAAAACCCAACAAAATAGTATACATACTTTCAATTAATATGGTTGATATGTTTCTATATATGGTTTAATTGCAGGTAGAAATGATAATTAAATGAATGAGCATATAACCTAATAAAGAAGGACGTACACCCGGGCTGACCGGCCGGCCGGCCGGCCAGATTGGACAGATGGCGATGTAATCCATAGCTAGAGCTATCACGTCGGCGGGCACCCATTTCCGGCCATTTTCCGACCGACGTATGTGGGAGGAGACTCCATCTTCACGTGCTTCTTAAATTGCTGCATATATATATATATGTGGTCCTCCGCACGTACCAAAGATCTATTCCTTATGTGAGTTTAATGTGTCTTATTTTTCGCTCTAACTGTTTTTCTTTATCTAGATTTTTCCAATTTCAAGCCTTGAAAATGAACGAAATACCATATGTGAAATTAAGCACATTATTCCCTTATTAGGTTTATCTGATCTGAGGCCCGAGGCGATTAGCCGATTATACTCAGCCCGAAAAAACATCATTTATTCTGATTTGTTACATTTGAATTTTTTATATCTTAATTTGTTAACGAATGTGTACCAGGTTAATGTTATAGTGTCGGTTGGCTTCAGTGAGACTAAAGACGCTAGAAGAAGGTCGTGTGTGGGCCCATATTATGGAATATATGAACAATACATAAATTTAATGAGATTCGATCCCTTCCATCAGTTATCTAATGTTGAAGTGATATCATTCATGTATTCGTATTGCTCTTTGATCCTGTCCAATTTCCCTATGGTTTTTTTTTATACAAGGCATAGATTTAGAGGTGATCAACCTCATTTAACCCACCGTCAAGAGTGTGTTGGCGAAAAAGTATTCGATCTCCGTTGAGGCATATCCACTTGTAAAAGTGTGTAGTACCCACTGTTTGATTTTGATTTATAATTTAAAAAAGTTCTATTTAACTGAAGAATTTACTCACTAATCAAGAGATATTGAGACTTACAAAACAACGACAACATTCTCAGTTTGTCCCGTCAGAGCAGGGTCTAGGGGGCTAAATTGTACACATTCTTTCCCCGACGACGTCGAGAGAGTTTTTCCTAGTGGCCCAGGCACCAACAAATATAAACTCATAGAAAAACAAAAGGACAAATGTAACATACGAAACTAACAAAGATGATGACATGGTGTGCGAACGGGGGATATGGTCTCTGTCATTCCTTTTAGGCCTAGTCTAACCCCTTTCGATGTGGATGACTCTCCTCCAATGCGTTCTATCCATAACCATGCTCTCGGTAAGGTTTAAAAGGGTACAATCTTGTCTTATCACCTCCCTCCAACTCTTCTTCGGTCTCCCTCCATTGAGACTTACAAAAGGATTTGATTTATTTGTAGTCTACCGGCCCCCAACTAATTAATTCACAGCTATGGGATAATTAAGCATCAAATTAATCTGAGGTTTTGCACCCACATTACATTTTGAGTTTGAGCTACAACCTTAAGTTCTTAACCAACGGATCAAAGTCAGTTATATATCATGCCAATAGAGACTTTGGATTTTGGATATTTTAGGTTTTTTAGTCAGTCAACGTTGATAGACCAGCTACTGCATGATGAAAGAGATGGGTGTTTTTATTATAAATGCAGGGAAATAGGGAATGCATGAATGAGAATTAATGTCAAAGTATTGAATTTATATTAATTGAGTATATGGTGTTTTTTTTTATACAAGGGAAATATTTGGGGTAGATCGGTTGGACCATCATCCAATAGCGTCCTTTCGGATGAGGTTATCGATTGTTGAGCTAGATTTCCAACCTAAGAAGTTCTCCTGAAGACCGAGATGGACAGGGTGATCATCAGCCACTCGATTGCCCTCCCTGCAAATGTGAAAGAAAGAGATAGCATCAAAGACACGGTTAAAGACGAGTATGCCAGAAATGATCGTCGTAAGACAATTGGCCTCCACCTCAATATGTGAGTAACCACCTTTTAGGGCTTCCTAGATAATCATGAATCACAAAGCGATGGGAAGACTAGCACCATCGAAATTTATTTTCACAAAATCTTCTTTAGATTTTTCCCATTTAATCTTTTTCTGTTTACTTTGAGTGATATGAAAATTGTAGGGTCTTTTAGTCGGGTTTTCATCTTCCAGTTTCTCTAGTTGCACTTTTTGAGTATATGGGTTTTGTTTGGGAGTGTTCCCTTAATCAAAAATAATTAAGAAGAAAATAAAAATCGATTCGAATGTAAATATACAAGTTTTTTTTGTTAGAAAATCGATCCTAATTCACAACCGTTAGTCCGCCGTTATGAGAAGGTAAACATGTAATTGTCCCTTGAATTGGTAAATAAAGAGCGGCTATCGGGATTCGAACTGAAAACCTATGAGTACTACTCACAAGTCCTTTCCGGTGAGCCATTCCGGAATGGTTCATGTAATATTGTCCCATGGATAAGTTTGACAATAAATAGTCCTCGTGGAGGCTATGGGTTCATGTTGGATTGCTGATTGGCAGTTGTAAGGTTTCCACATGATCGATGGAGATCTCTCTCTACCCATTTCTCCTGTATTAACTTCTCCCTGTTTTAATTTTCATTCAATTCCTTAATTCAATTTCGTAGAGGCCACATTTATTCGGGTCCTACCATATATATATTTCATGATCAATTGATCATCTCGATTTTGATTTTGATTTTGATTTTTTAAATAAATTGTTTGATCTCGATCATATCTAACTTTTTTCGCATCAATCTCCAAACTTGTTCAATTTCATGCACCTACATCGCATCAATTATGAAATTTACTATTGTAGAAAACTAAATTATTAATGTGTTGAATTTGCAGGCGATATCTATTAGAATATGTTGTGGTCGATGTCCCACCTCGAAAAATATGAGAATTCAAATTTTCTATATCAGGATGCTTTTCTATTACCAATTGATTTAGAACAGAAACTCACTGATCTTGTATACTTGACTGAGATTAGCACACGATTTGTTCGGACATGTGAATCCTCATGTTATACAACGCACCAAGATTTAACATGATCGACTTAAACACGCCAAGATTTAACATAATCTATGTAGTTTGGGTAACCCATCCTGTTTAACCCAATCCTTTAAACCTTTTAAATTAGTCACTATAGACTCATGATATGATTAAGATAAGATAGTAATTTCTATTTCACTAAATAAAAGTTCTATATTATGTTCTCCAATCTTATATAATTAAGGACAAGATAGGAGAAAAGAACATCATTAAGGACAAAGGATTCATACTCCTATATTCTAACATAAATTATAGAAACTACTTAAGTTCATGGGACTCATGATCGGGGGTCGTGTACACACGTGTGTCTATAGCCCAACACATAATCGAACGGGGTTCCACCCTAAAACCAATTAGCTATAGGGAGAGTAACTCTTATATACTAAGACTTCTTTATTTATATTATCAATTTGGGACACTTTTGATCTTGTCACATTAGTCATTTTCTCAACAAGAAACCATAATCTTCTAGCAAATTATTTCAAAAGTTTATTAGATTTACAATATCGATCTAGATGAGATTACATGTGATATGTATAATTAATCGTTTGAGTGGCAATCGATCGAAAGCCAATCTTGAAATGATGAGACGCATGGAAATTTGAAGCCCTTAATTAACACTTTTGTCTCCATTCCCTTAATTTCCATTTTGTGTCCTACACTCGATCTATGCAAATCCATCACTCTTCGATCATATATAAGCCACTTCAAATTAAAGTTGAGATTAATTAATTTTGATTGGATATGGGTCAATTAATGCACGTAGCCTTCAATTATAAATTACAGTAATGGATATGTTGTGTGAACTAATTATTAAAACTTTAAATTAAATCTCCAAAAAAATTTGTTAATTAAAGAGTGTCTTTTTTTTTTTTTTTTTGTCTCGAATATATAAATGAACCAAGGCAACAACTTGTTCAAATGGTGTCAAATATCGCCTAATCTAATTTGACACACGGTTTGAGCTAATCACTAGAGATATAAGGTTGGAGTCATGAGACTAACAAATGAAGAAAGTTATATCTTTTTTTTTTTCATGTTAAATTCCTGAAATCCATGGTCGGGCCGTGAGAAACTGGAGTCATATCGGATTTCATTTTATTTTTTATTATAAGGTCGTGATCTATCTTTTTTACACAAAAGCTTAAACTAGTCTAGTAGATCTGCTCGGTTGACACTTGAAACAAGTCATGCATCTCAATCTATTTATGGCTTGCTCAAAGCCAGATAAACATACCTATTTTCGGATCGTGAAAAACGAGAGTTGTGTCGGATTTTATTTTATTTTGATTATGAGGTTAGGAGGCACCCTTTTAAGTTTTTAACACAAAAAACTTATTCCTTTGTGTAGGGGTTTAAGTGTTTAACTCTCCCTTATATTTAATGTTTATTTTCACTGCCTACTAAATGTGGGATCCCAACATATTAAGTTTTAACTCAAAGGTTCTCACCTTTTTTTCATGGGGAGAGAGATAGGTATAGCCTATAGGAGATTAGTTCTCCCTAAATCATCAATTAATAATACTAATTAAAGGAGAAGTCGCCTACGCCATGTGGTGACTTTTCCTTTAATATAGGTTTATTTTTCTATGTTTAAATAAATTATTATTTATTATAAATTAAATTACTTTTTTAAATAAGTAATTAATTAATTCTTTTCATTTTCTAAATCTTAACCGATTGATTTTCTTTTTAAATTACTTTTTTTCAATAAAAACATAATGCGTATAATCTTTTATAGTTTTGATTAATGGGATAATATATAAATAACGATTAG
This sequence comes from Persicaria maculosa, assembly GCA_963922045.1. NCBI lineage: Eukaryota > Viridiplantae > Streptophyta > Magnoliopsida > Caryophyllales > Polygonaceae > Persicaria > Persicaria maculosa. The sequence goes on from OY998253.1 coordinate 9,568,569, forward strand.
TCCCATTTAATAAATTACTTTGTTATAATTTGATTATATATTTACTTTAATCAATTATTCTCATTTCAATCATATATAACAATGAAGGTTATATATGTGTGTGTATATGTGTATATATATGTGTATATTGTATAATCTATAGTCAGGTAATAAATTACTTTATTACATTTATGAATAAAAATAATTAGTTTATTTTAGTTAATTGTGAAAGATAATAGATTTTGAAATTTATAATATATTATTGAATTAATAAAATTATAATAAAAGAAAATCATTAGTTGAACGGGTGTTAATATGAAATTTATATAAATTTTAAAATGAATTTAGATAAAGTGATAAAAATCTTTGATAATTGTATTTTAACTTATAAAATATATGTAAAATTATTATATAAAAAGCATCTGCACAACTGTGCGGGCACTAATCTAGTTCATAAGTAAATGTTCAATCTCAACTAAAGTTAGATAAAAACATACTCCGTAATAGACTTGACCAAAAACAAAGGATAAAAACATAATAGGCTAAAGTAAAATTAAAGGCAAAGTTAACCAACCAACCAGCTATTCGATTAGCTTTTCAAAACATACGATGGATTCGAATCAAACTTACCAATCTTGCAAGTTGCAACATAAGATCATGACACCGGAATATTAGGGAAGATAGAGGATGGGAAAAAAGAAAATATATGATGCAGGACCATCCAAGACACCTCCGGACACACCTATACTTGGGGATAGACCTATGATTCGAGCTCACGAGAATGAAGTCATCCTCAAGAGGAAGAAGAAGGCTCCACCATGGGAGAAGGTGCAAAGGTGAAAGCTTGACGTTTTTGGGTTCGTCATGCACAGTTGACAGCTTTTCGACGTCTCAGTAAAATGAGACTTACGGATTCAATATTAATCGGATTGGATCGTGCCATACCTTGTCGGAACGAGGACGAAGAGATCTACAACTTTGCTGTTGAAGGTTTTTCCAGATTCGACCTAGGGCTTGGCCGAAAATCACATTCTTTGAGCTGCCACTGTTTTAGACGGGATTTTTCTAAGTGTTGGAACAACTTTATTATTTTTAGTAATCTTCTTTACTTAAGTTATTTTTAGTATTTTAGGGATTTAAGTTAATTTCTATTTTATTTATTATTTCTTTAGAAATCAGCCTCCTAGGTTATAAGAAGAGGTGTTCCCCTTGTTCAGAACTCAGTACGTACAATTTTATGAGAAATTCATCTTTTGTGTGAAACACAAGTGAGAAAGTCAATCGATTCGTAGCATTGCTCATCGATTGCACAATTGGTTATAGATCCTGCTTGGTTTGCTTTGAGTTCTTCAACCTCGCGAGAGCTTGGTGATCCAGGTAATCACAAGTCCCCTCCTTGTGCCTCCAAGTTGTCCGCTTGGTTGTGTAAGGTTGTAGAGGCGGGCTTTATAGTCGTTGGTATTTGGTTCCTACCCTCTTAGGAGGCCTGGGGTCTTTGCCTCGTTCTATTTTAGTTCGAATCACCCATCTATCGGTCTTTAATTCATTATTTTGTTGAGTCTAAGTTGCTGCGTTTTGTTTCTTTCGTGTCGATATCGAGTCGTCGTTTGAGTAGTTTGCTTCCGTTCTTGTCTTTGAGTCTTGATTGTCGAAGATCGGGTCACCCTACGGCTAACCCCGTATCAATATATTTCGAATAAATGATCACAAGTTCATTATCCACCACCACCACGGCGATCTTATGAAGAATATAGGCTTAATTAATTTTCCTATTTTCCCTAGCTTATCTCCTAAGTGTTACACACAAGGTTAACATTTCATTTCCTTTTTTCCCTTATTCAGTTTTGTTGCTGTAAATGAGCTGTCATGCTCAGTAGTGACACTCTCCTCTCACGTGATGGACTATGTGTGTGAGGTGATGGTATTTAAGGAACATGCTCTTGCATTTCCTGATTTGTAGGGGTTTGGGGATCAGCTCCCATCAATCAATAGAGGCGGCAGACCTCTCTTTCATCAACATTTTGGCTCTTTAATGGAGCAGTAAAAGAAGCTATTTTATTCCTCAAAATCATCAGATTTCAGCACTGTAAGTGCATGATCATAGTTTCTGTTGCAACTCTTTACATGGTATCAGAGCTAGACGATTTTGATCGCTTCAAAGCTCGTGCTCAAGCTGGTTACAATCGTTGATGTTCAGTCCTCCCAGATTAGGTGAAGAGCATCAATCAACTGAAGGAGATATGGCCAAGCAAGGTAATCCTAATGACCCACTTTTTTTTGTCAAATTCTGATCACCCAGGAGCTCAGCTTGTTGGGGTTCCATTTGATGGGACAAACTTTATGACTTGGAGTAGAGGAGTGACAATGACTCTAGGAGCAAAATGCAAACTGGAGTTTATAGAGGGCACTTGTCCGAGACCTGCTGATGGATCTGAAGATCTGCAAAAAGTGGATTAGATCTGATTATATGGTACGTTGTTGGATCTTGAATTCCATGGCAAAAAATATAGTTGAGGAACTGATGTTTGTGAGCTCTACAAAGCAACTATGGGATGAAATAGTGGGGAGATATAGACAGACCAATGCACCAATGATTTATCAGATTAAGAGAAAACTTGCAAATGTTTCCCAAGGAAATATGTCCTTATCTGATCTTTACAACAAGCTGAAGAAGTATTGGGATGAGCTCCAAGCCTTGAAGGGAATTCATGTATGCAGTTGTGGAGCTATGACCAATTGTAGGTGCAATTTGGTCAGAAAATTTGAATAAATGGAGCCGAGAAACCGGTTGATGCAGTTTCTTACTAGCTTGAATGATGGGTTTGATGCAGCTAAAAATCAGATCCTAGCCACAGATCCACTTCCCACAGTTGGCAAGGCCTTCTACATCCTACAACAAGTGGAGACAGGCAATGATCCTACCACTAGAGGACGGTCTGGGACATCAGAGACCATTGCTTTTGCTGTTATGAAAGGAAATTCAAGTCAACAGGGGAGTAAAACTTATGGAGGGAACCAGCAACAAAGATCATCCTTTCCTAGCTCAGATAGTAATCAATCATCCAGCAAGGATTGGAAAGAGATTAAGAGACAGTTAAAGCTTCAGAAAAATTGTACTCATTGCAATATGAGATGACATACAGTTGAAGAGTGTTTTAGGATACATGGATATCCTGAATGTTTCAAGGGAACTAAAGAAAGAGAGAAGAGTGGCAATGCTCACAAAGGATCTGTGAATGCTGCAGGTTCAATGAGTAGAGGTATGCAGAATAGTCCCATGGATGAGTATGATGGATCTCATGGAGGCAATCTGGACTCGAGCGTGGTCAATGTTGTTTACCAAGAGATAATGAAGAAGATGAAGGGCAAGACAGCTGCCAATTTTGCAGGTAAAATACTACCTTATTCTGCTAACATAGTGATGGCAGACAATTGTGTCAAAGATTGGATCATAGACACAGGGGCCAGTGATCATATGATGCCAGCTTGTGACAAATTTCTTAGAAATAGAAAACTTGATAGACCTGTGCACATTGGTCTCCCTAATGGATCCATCAAAATTGTAGATGAAACGGCTGTATTGCAGTTGACATACAATCTTGTTCTTGATCATGTCTTACTTGTCCCTGATTTTCAACACAGATTACTGTCTGTAGGCAGGCTGCTTGATGAACATGACATGATAGCTCACTTTACTCGGTTATCTTGTCTAATTCAGGACCCTGGGACTGAGAGAGTTGTGCTAAAAGGAATAAGGAAACATGGACTGTATAGAGTGCTATCAGAAGATCAAGTAGAAGAATGGGAGCACTTGCAGAGGATTGACAAGAGCATCAAGAAATGTTTTGATTACTGCCGAGGCAGTTGTAATAAAGTTAGCACTGATTTGATAGTTGTTCATGCAAGACTGGGTCACAGTTCTGTGTCTAAGATGAGACAACTGCAGTTTGCAAGTCAGTTGAATTTTTCATATTTGAATTGTGATATTTGCTCTTTGTCTAAGCATCACAGGCTTCCTTTTGAAAGAAGTAGTAGCATTGCTGATAATCCTTTTGATCTGATTCATATGGATTTATGGGGACCTTACAAAGTGTCTACCTATAATGGGTTTCACTATTTTCTTACAGTTCTAGATGACAACACTAGAACAACTTGGACCTTTTTTGTCAGAGAAAAATCTCAAGTGTTCAAACTCATAGGGGATTTTGTGGCATATGTAAAGACACAATTTAACAAAAGAGTTAAGTGTCTAAGAACAGACAATGGGACCGAATTTGTTTCCAAGCAGTGCAGGGAATTTTGTGCTACAGAGGGAATTGTCCATCAAAGAAGTGTTCCTTACACTCCCCAATAGAATAGGAGAGTGGAGAGAAAACACAGGCACCTGGTGGAAACAGCAAGGGCATTAAGGCTACATGTAGGTTTGCCTCTCAAGTTATGGGGAGATTGTATTTTAACAGCCATTCATATCATAAACAAACTTCCATCTGCAGTTCTCAATTGGCAAACTCTTTATGAAAAGATGTTTCAGAAACAGGCTTCTTGTGATGAGATAAGAGTTTTCGGGTGCCTATGTTATGCAAATGTACCTCATAGCATGATAGATAAAATGAAAGCAAAGGCAAGGAGATGTGTTTTCCTTGGATACCCTCACGGTCAGAAGGCCTACAAAGTCTGGGACTTAGAGACAAACTGCACTTATGTGAGCAGAGATGTCATTTTTCATGAACATGTATTTCCTTTCAAGGAAATTAAGAGCCCATCTCCACATACCAAACCAAACCTCACTCACCATACATTACCTCTAGTCAATCCTGTTGATGACAATTAGTATCAACCATTTCTTTTCCCAACTCCACAAAATACTACTTCCTCCAATATAAACATGCCACCAAACAATGACTTTGTCCCAAACACCACTTCAAAAAGCTCCTCATCCACTCCTAATTCTAATCCAGTCGATCATCAATCAGAGCCATTCTAGCTCTGTTGATCAACCACCAACCAATTTTCTTAATGATCCCATAGCCTTCCCACCTCTTAGAAGATCTGAGAGGGAAACTGTCAGGCCTAGAAGGTTTCAAGACTTTATAAGCCCTTATAACCCACACAATTCATCCATGTCCAATTCCTTCTTAGCCACATGCCTGACAGATGTTCATGATCAAGACCCAGCATTTCCTCACACATTTGTTTGTATGGAAAATGTGTATGAACCATCTCATTACAAACAGGCCTACAATGATCCAGGTTGGATTAAGGCAATGCAGTTGGAGGTCCAAGCCTTGGAAAGTAATGGGACTTGGGATCTTACAGATCAACCTCCTGGCCAGAAAGCCATTGGGAGTAAATGGGTCTACAAAGTAAAATACAAGTCTGATGGATCTGTGGAAAGGTTCAAGGCTAGATTGGTGGCAAAGGGGTACAATCAGGTTAAAGGGAAAGACTACAAACATACATTCTCACCTGTAGCAAAGTTCACTTCAGTGAGAATTGTCATTGCAGTTGCTGCAGCAAAGAACTAGCCTATACATCAACTTGATGTAAACAATGCCTTCTTACATGGGCATTTAGAAGAAGAGGTTTACATGAAACCTCCTGAAGAGTACCAGATGGCTAGACCTGGTCAAGTATGTCGATTAAAGAGATCAATCTATGGTCTCAAACATGCTTCAAGACAATGGAATATGGAGCTCTGCACTTTTTTTACTCAAATTGGTTATACCAGAACCATGGAGGATTACTCTATGTTTGTCAAGAAGGTTCCTACTAGCATTGTGGTGGCTCTCATATATGTAGATGATCTACTCCTTACTAGGGATGATTTGGGAGAAATTGAAGCAACTAAGAAGGCATTGCATAAAGCCTTCACAATCAAAGATCTAGGAGAGGCTAGATACTTTCTTGGCTTGGAGATTGAAAGAAATCACTCAGGCATTTACTTGTATCAGAGGAAGTATGTGCATGACATACTTAAAGATTGCTCCATGTTAGATTGCAAAGCATCTCCTTTTCCCTTGCCCAGGGGACTTAAACTTTCCACAGACAGTGGAGAATCATTGACTGATCCAGAGGTGTACAGAAGACTAGTTGGGAGGCTCCTATTTCTAAACTTGACTAGACTTGACATCTCCTATGCAGTTCAGTATCTTACTCAGTTTATGACTGTTCCAAAGGACACTCATAATCAAGCAGCATTGCACGTGGTGAGATACCTAAAGGGCACAGTTTCTGTTGGGTTATTTTACTCAACATCTACACCATTAGAGGTCACAGCATTTTGTGATGCAGACTGGGGGGCCTGCCAGTTCAGTGCTCGATCTCTAACAGGCTTTTGTGTGTTTATTGGAAGCTCCTTAGTGTCTTGGAAGACAAAGAAACAGAAAACTGTATCCAAATCATCAACTGAAGCTGAATACAGAAGTATGTCCAACACAACAAGTGATTTAGTGTGGGTGGAAGGTATGCTAAAGGCATTGCAGACACAGGTCCCTCTACCAATTCCTTTATACTGTGACAACAAAGCAGCCATTCACATTGTTGAGAACCCAGTTTTCCATGAGAGAACAAAGCATCTCAAGATTGATTGCCACTTTGTGAGAGAACATCTGCAAGAGGGTTTTGTTCATCCACAACACATCAGAACTGGTGTTCAGGTGGCTGATGTTTTTACTAAACCATTGGGTGAGAAGCATCATTTCTTTCTTGCTTCCAAGTTAGGCTTGATTGGTCTACCATCATGCCAAACTTGAGGAGGGGATATGAAGAACATAGGCTTATTTTTCCTATTTTCCCTAGCTTATCTCCTAAGTGTTACACACAAGGTTAACATTTCATTTCCTTTTTTCCCTTATTCAGTTTTGTTGATGTAAATGAGCTGTCATGCTCAGTAGTGACACTCTCCTCTCACGTGATGGACTATGTGTGTGAGGTGATGGTATTTAAGGAACATGCTCTTGCATTTCCTGATTTGTAGGGGTTTAGGGATCAACTCCCATTAATCAATAGAGGCGGCAGACCTCTCTTTCATCAACATTTTGGCTCTTTAATGGAGCAGTAAAAGAAGCTATTTTATTCCTCAAAATCATCAGATCATAGTTGTTGTTGCAACTCTTTACTGATCTACTTAGAGCAATCCCAACAGGTTCTCCATATTAAGTTTTTAGGGAATTTAAAGACTGGTTTTGATCCAACAACTTCCCCATTATATTCTCCAAAACAGAGAATGAGGAGAAAAAATAGAGATTATTCTCTAAATTTGGAGAAAACTCTGTATATTTGGGGGTAAACTCCAAAATGGAGAAGTTGTTGGAATTTGACCCAAAAAAAATCAGAATATGTGATTTATAATTCTCCATTTTGGAGAATTTTTTAGAGAAGCTCTTGGACATGCTCTTACCACTTCTCCAACCAATTCTCCATTTTAGAAATTTTGAAATTTTTTAAAAAAATTGAAACTTTTTTCTAACAGATTTCTCATCTCATTACTCAAAATAGAAATGCATGAGAAAATATAGATAGGAGTTTGTGGCTTCAAATCTACATTATTATCTAAAACTGAAAGATTCTTCAAATCTTCGAAATGGAAAAGATCTTAGAGTATAAGATAAGATAATTTTAAATATATATATATGTATTATTTTTTATTTTAAAAAATAGAAAAATTATTAGAGATGTTCTTATAACCCATATTCAAGCTTGTCCTAAGCTATAAATTAACAACACCCCATATATTCGTTCAGCCATAGCCCAAGAGCGGGTAGTTTTGACACAAAACAAAATTTCATATTTGCTAATAATTTTTTCAATAAACGGATCAGATCAATCTCATATGAATTATTATTCATATAGTATGATTACAAAAATTAGTGATATCTTATCATGTACTCCGTACTAATGAAAAGATTTAATCTTTTATGAAAGTGAATATTGTGGGGAGTCATGATATATATGTTTATTATTGCCAATCGCAATATTTTTAGTTCGACAACATTGTTAATAAAATTGTCAAAACAGGGTTCGACCCGAACTGAAACTAAAATCGATTTTTTAGAAATTGCAAACCGAAAACCGAACCTAACATCTTATGTTCGGTTTGGTTTAAGTTTCGAACCTAAATGAACTTAATCGACAATTAATTATGAAAAAAATTAAAAGGTTCAAATTAAAAAATATATGTTATTGAAAATTTCTTTAAAGTAAACATAATATATTATAATGGGTTATAAACTTTTTTTGTAAGAATTGATTCAACATAAACCAGTAATGTATAATATTTTTATTTATTTAATAAAAGTTAAGTCTGAACCAAACCTAAAATCGAATTTTTAAATATTACAAACTGAAAAATGAACCTAATTTCTTAGATTTGATTTAGCTCCAGTTTAAGTAGCTTGGCCCGGTTCAAAATTTCAATTTGAACCGAATTTTGAAAACATCTAGCTAGCTATCAGTCCAGTGCGCTATCGTTTTGTTTGTTAATTTTTCTTTCATTTTAGAGTTATTCATTTCCCTTCTTTTTGCCAATTCTTTTAGCTTCTCGTTACATCGAGATTCATTATCGAATGGTAAGTGTTTTGGTTCGATCGATTTTACACTTAAAAAAAAAAAAAAAAAAAAACTAAAAATATGTATTGCTAATGGGAAACTGCATGTACTGCACCAGCTTCAACCTTTTTTCTGTGTATTGGAGAGTGCCCTTTCTTATCAATCAATTCACATTTGGAGTAGACGTATGTCTATTCCTTTTACAGGTTAGTGGATCCATTTGTGTAAAGTGGACCTAAAAATGTAGCCGAATTAGAAGATTTCCACTTCATGACCTACTCGACAAATTAATTTATTTGCAAATTTCCACAAACTCTATACTCCATTCGTTCGTAAAAACTTGTCATTTTAGCTCTTAACACAATTTTTAAGAAATCTAATAATCTACTCTATTTTTTACTAATTTACCTTAATTTATTATTCTACTTTTCACTTTATCGAAAACTACAACTCACAACCCATCAATCAAGTCAAGGGCATTTTCGTAAAGTGGAAGCTAAAATACCTGCAATGACATGTTTTTATGAACAAAATCGAACCTCTAAAATGACAAGTTTTTGCCAACGGAGGAAGTACTAATATTATGAGAGATTCCTAGAAACTCCGGTCAGATCTTTGAAAACGAGAGTCGTGTCAGTTTCTTTTTTATTATAAGGTTGGGATCCATCATTTTAACCCAAAATCTTAAGTCATTGTGTAGAGAATTCACATCCCCTTATATTTTGAGGTTTTTTTTTTATCATCCACAATCAATGTGAGATGTTATGTATTCCAACACGCCCCCTCAAGTGCAATCCGTCTGGATCGAGTTGATACTTGAATAATTTTTTTTTCTTCTTTCGAGTCGAGACTCTCAATCTCTTTATAATTCGCTCGATTTTTGGTTTTTTCAACGGGTTTTGGCATCTCAATCTCTTTTAGCCTTACCCGAAGCTAGGAAAATCGGCCCGACTCGGAGCTGCTCTGATACCATGTGAAATTCCGAGAAACCCCGGTTGGATCGTATGAAAACGGGAGTCGTGTTTTTTTTTTTTTTTGTTATAAGGTCGGGATCCACCCTTTTAATTAGCACAAAAGCTTAAGCCGTTGTGTAAGGGTTTAACCTCCCCTTATATTTTGGTGTCTTTTTACCACCCACAATCAATATGAGATGTTTTGTATCGCGCGCAACGTACAACTCCTTTCATCAATTTTTTTTTAAAATTAATTATTTATAATTAAAAAATATATTTTTTATAAAGAATTACTAAAATAATATGTTGTCGTAATTTATAAAAAGTTATTATAAGTTGCAATCTATTTATATACTCCGCATATTTTTGGGTGAAATAATTATTTATATTTAAATTAATTATTTAATAGTTGTTATTTTATTTATATCTATATTATGTTTTTGATGGAATGAATTATTTATATCTATATTATTTTATATTTTTTGCATACTTTGATCGGGTTTGATTCTCACATTGTAATTTAAATTGATTTTTTTAGATATTTTTAATATTTTTTTATAGATAATAAATATAATTTTATAATAATGTGTCAAAATATTTTCGTGTAAGGAATGGAAAAGAGTATTTTAATTTAGAAATAAATTAAGAAGATTAAAAAGACTTAGTTTTGAGATAAAAGTAGGTAGTAGTTACACATTTGCTTATAAATATATGCGCATGCATGTAATGGAGATGCTAAATATTAGGCCAATCATTCGTTATCATAAGCTTAGTTTAGGGCTTAGAACTACTTATTAAACTTCCCTTTTATAAAAAGCAATAAATAAATATTGTAATATATGTGAATTAATAAAGTTAGAAATGTATAGGCCAACCATTTCCTTTTTGCATGGTTTTAGTGGGAGACATAAATTGAATCAGTGAACATGCAAGACAACCCAATTCTTTTTCATTTCACTTAATTCAAAGAAAATTATTTAAAAAAATACATTAAATTTAATCGGCTTTTTATTTATATATTTATCATACAACATACCCTAAACTTTTGCAAGGATTTTACAACACGGAACTTATGGTTAATTGCAACAACCATAACTCCTAAAGTGAGAGTACAGGCTAAAAATAATTACTCTTTGATGTTGATGATTTTTTTTTATATAAAAAAATCATTTATTTTATAGGTCTTCTTTTTATAGATTGAGTAAAGACTCGAGATCAAGTAAGCGTAATTCTTGAGAGGTCGACGACGAGTTGGTAGGCAGAAACTGCCTAAATGTACAGTACAATCAGAAAATAGGTGCAATGAAAGAAGTTAAAACAAACCCTACAACAAAACGAGTCAACGACCTAAGCAGAATTACACCTAAAAAATTGAGGACACCGGCAAGAACAAAGTCAAGTACCACTGAACAGTACGTAGCACAGTGGGCCAACGGTATTGCAGAAAACTATCTGATATGGGTAGTGCAGATGAAACTCCAAGGAACCTCCTCCAATTCCCCGATACGGAGTTGCCTTGAAAGCACCACCTCCACCCTAGCCAGTCTCGCGCTCCACGACCCCAATAAAGTAGAAGAACTCCTAGAGATGTCGGATGCAAAGCCGCACACCGCCCATTCGAAAACGACAATCAAGTTATTTTTCAGACCCTTTTGACAAATTGATCAAACCCTTTCAGGATTTTGTTCAAGACCTTATAAAAGCCAAAATTTCGAGTCGGGATGGGGACTCACTCTCTCTAGACCTTCTAAAGAAAGGAGAGAGCTTCAAGTCAAGTACCCAATACGTTTTATTTTATAGATTCTTTGAAAGCATCTCAATTAATGTTTTTCTAAAAATTCTAAAATAATTATAAAAAAAAAGTCATATTCTTCTTTTTATTTATCCATATGACTATATCTATATCTTTTTTTTCATCACGACTATATCTATATCTATCTATCCATGTCTATATAAACTTTTAAAACGGCATAATTTTTGCTTATGGAGATATAAGAGGAGGTGTTTGTCAAATTAGTCACAAAAAAGAAAATATTTACCAAAAAATTTAGAGTTTGAAAATATTTGTCAAAATATTCACTAGGGTCCCACTTGTCTTTTATAATTTCCCATAAAAATAAAAAATCGTATAAAAACACCATATATTTTTAAAATTTGCATTAATATCCTTATATGTTACTTGTTTAGTTTATATTCCGCATTAAAAATTTATAAATAGAACCTTGATCCTGCAATTTGGTATCAGAGCCCTAAGAAATAATAAAGGGATAGTAGAAATAATAGAGGAAAAACTTGAAGAAGAAATAGAATCTGAAAATGAGTCAATAGAAGGTGAAGAGATTAATGAAATGATGGAAGGAGAATCTCCTAGTGAATTCTCTGATGAATATGAAATGACCACCTTAGCTCAACTTCAGCAAGCTGAAACCTCTATTGATGAAGAACAAGTTGAAGAAATGACGAGATCAGGGGTTGATTTCCCGATCATCGCTAAAGAACAGTTTGTTAAAAAATCGTTATTCTCTAAATATGCTAAATATGTTTGCGAAGAAATGTCTGGAGATGTAACGGTCAAGAACAATGAAAATCAAGCAACTGAAGTAAATTTAATCAATTGGGCAAACATTCAGAAGCATAACAAAGATAAAAAAATTTAAATATATTTTCATATGTGGCATCCAAGTAATAATAACACCATTACAAGACTATGGAAAAGATGTGCAATGCATTAATTTTGTTTGTGACATTAGGCATAAAAAGTTTAGTGATCAATGTATCAGTGGTATAGTTTGTAATTTGAGTCAAGGAGCAGTTTCTTGGATCTGTAGGCCTAACTATTATGTTAGTCTAGAAGATCATTATGCATCTAAGTTCTTAGCTATAAAATTATTAACAGAAGGTATTAGTATGCATAAAGGAACTTGTCCTTTACAATTAAAGTGGAAGGTAGTTTATAAACTTGAGAATACTACAAATCCTCCACAAAAATGCCATATAGTAGAAGCTGAGAAACACGAGGTAGTAGGTCCAAGCAAAGAGGTTGTACCTGTTAAACTAAAACCTGATCAAATAAGACTTAAGACCATTTGGGTAAACGCATTCGAAAATTCTACAGGCACTAGCAGTAATAAGGTTTTAACCATAGATGAAGAAGGTAGAATACATACGAATGCTAAACCACCAGTCAATCTCTCTAGATGTCCAAGTTTATCCAGAAACACTAGTTTTAGGTTCAATCCAAATCTTAGTATTACTCCGAGGAATCAGGGAGCTACCACTAGTAGAAAAGACAAATCGTTTGTTGTAGATGAAGACATAGTAAGCATGATAGCGGCATTAAACAAGAGGTTAGAAAATAGAATTATAAAAGAACCACCCAGGCATAGTGTAGATCTAGGTTCTTTTAAGGAATCAATAACAACAATTCCCCCAATAGTTCACAAGGTTAGAGAAAATCAAGAAGGATCCTCTAGTTCCGAACAAAAAGGAAAAATAATAGGATATCAAACTAAAACCATTAGTGAACCTATCTATGAGAATGATCCAGGGGCTAAAGACTTGAAAGAATCTCTCACAGATTCTTTGTTTGAAGATGAATGAGAATGGAAGTAATAGACCTTAGACATCTCTATGGAGATAATATGAGAGTAGAAGAAAGCTTTGAACATGTCAGTAGAGAATCACTGAAGAAAAATTATAGGATTACCAACCCTAATAGCATTTATATCCCGATAAGTATTTGCTTAGAAGGGTTCAATAAATATGAGTTATGTGCCTTTGTAGACACCGGATGTTCAGTATGCTTTGGAAAAAAGGCATTATTTCCTGAGTTTATTTGGCAGAAGTCTCGTAGACCAATCCAAGTTAGAATAGCTGATGATAGTATCATGGTTCATTCAGAATTAGCTTCTGATGTACCTATCATGATAGGAGGAGTCCAATGTGTAATTCCTACACTATGGGCTACAAATCAGCCATCACATGATATGTTAATTGGAAATAATTTCCAAAGACTCCATGTTCCAGTAACTCAACACTTAGATATGATGGTCTTCAACATTCATGGTGAAGACGCTTGGGTTAAAAAGATTAAACAAGCTTATACACACCAAGCAATAGAATTTACGCGCACTAAGCGTGGTGAGGAATATATTCTTCCTACACAAAGGGAATTTGCACTCTCTATATGTGAAGTAACATTAAAAGATAAAATTCTTAAACAACAAGAAAAAATGTGTAAGGAGTTATATTCTGAAAATCCTTTAAAATTTTGGGAAAAAGATAAATCATTTGCTACCATAGAGCTAATAGATCCTAAAGCTGTTATTAGAGTAAAACAGATGGTTTACACTTATAAGGATCAACAAGAATTTAAAGAACAGATTGATGAACTCTTAAAGAAAGGCTTAATTCGAGAAAGTAAAAGTCCTCATTCTAGTCCTGCCTTTATGGTTAGGAATCATGCAGAAGAAAAAAGAGGAAAAGCTAGAATGGTTATCAATTATAAAAAGCTTAATGATAATACTGTTTTTGATGGATATTATATCCCTAATAAAACAGTTTTATTTAATAGAATACAGGGAGCCACTTGGTTCTCTAAAATGGATTGTAAAAGTGGTTATTGGCAGGTAAGAATGGATGAAAAAAGTATTCCACTTACTGCATTTAGTGCTCCTCAAGGACACTATGAATGGGTAGTCATGCCCTTTGGTTTGAAAAATGCACCACAAATATTTCAGAGAAGAATGGACAATGTCTTTAAAGAGTTTAAACATTGCTGTCTTGTTTACATTGATGATATATTAATCTTCTCTAAAACTATAGAACAACATAAGCATGACTTGAAAGCTATAACTCAAAAATGTATTGACCATGGAATCATTTTAGGAGAGAAAAAATGCATTTATGCTGAACCTGAAATTGAGTTCCTAGGATTAAAGATTAAAGCTGGTCAAATTATTTTGCAAGAACATATTCTAGAAAAGGTAGAAAAATTTCCTGATGAAATCAAAGATAGAAAACAACTAGAAAGATTTCTAGGTTGTCTTACTTATGCGTCTGATTTTATAAAAGATCTAGCCAAATTGAGAAAACCTCTTCAGATAAAATTAAAGAAAGATCAAGTTTGGAGTTGGACTCAATCAGATACTAAAGTAATCAAAGAACTTAAAAGAAGATGTGAAAAACTTCCAATATTAACTTTACCTAATGAAGATGATGAGTTAGTTCTTGAAACATATGCTAGTGATTATCATTGGGGAGCTGTTTTAAAAATAAAGAAAGATAACAAGCTTTGCAGGTATAGCAGTGGCAGCTTCAACAAATCTGAGTATAATTATACTGTCATGGAGAAGGAGATTCTTGCAATTTATCGGGGAATCCAGAAATTTATAATCTTCCTAGCTCCTAAACCTTTTACAGTCAGAACAGATTGTAAAGGAATATTGGGTTTCATAAATAACAGTCTTGATAATATGAAAGCGCATGGGAGACTCCTGCGTTGGCAATTAGCCCTTAATCAATTTACTTTTACCATTGAACATGTGCAGGGATCCAAAAATTATCTTGCTGACAGCTTAACAAGAGAGTTAGCTGATGGATCAGAGAAATCAAACGCGGTGGGAAAATCCGCAATGGGTGTTCCACCCATGGGACATTAATCTCTTAGGAGAAATAAGAGGATACCAAGGATGGGTTTCCCCTCCAAGTTTTCATATTTCTGTTGATTTTGGAAGATTTACTGAGAATAGATTCCGTCGTGGACTCCTACAAGCGAGACACAGAGCGGTTATACGAATGTTAACTCTAGAGATAATTATAAAAGTTCTGCAGCTACCTACTGAACTCCAGGAAGACATCTGTAGAAGATGGAAAATGAGAGATTTCGACAACTTCTACTGGATGGTAACCTTGAGAGATCACGATACTCCAGCAACGATCAGAGAATGGTGTAACCATTTCTGTGTAACCACTGGTGCAGGATTAGGAGGATTATCCTTACACATCATGCCAAATGAAGATGCAGACTTTTTAAATTCGTGGAGATATGGAATGTGCAATGGAATCCACCACAATAACAGGAGACCATGGCCAAAGAAAGAAGAAGAAAGCATCTTGTACAAGTATTTCACTAAGTTCCAGAAGGAGGTCTTCCTCAGAGCAGCAACATTCGAAAAAATACAAGACATAAGTTGTTGTCGTGTTATCAGTGCCTGCATAGATGTTAGCCAGGGAAAAACCCGGCTACCACATTACCTAATCTTCCTACTAATGAGGGAAGATTATTGGTACGTGAAAGATCTAGTAATGGAAGGAAGAATCGATGTAGTAAGGCACACTTGGGAGGCAAGAGCAAAAGGATTCTTCTACATTTACTACTACATCACCAAGTTCAGACAGACAGATTGTGGGATATTCAAAGTCGGAAATACAACCTTCATAGTAACCCCACAACTCAATCCACTAATGCAGCAAGCCATAAACAGGACTGAATCCATCAATCTTTACTTAGCAGAAATAGAGGCCGGTCACTTTCTAGATAAAAGGGGACACGAGAGGATGATCGATTTACTGATTGCATGGGATCGAGAATACACTGAAGGATTAATGCTTGATCTCGATCTAGACAATGATCAAGATCTAGAGTTTCTAGAGTTTGATAATACTCTAGATCTAGTTCAAGATTACAATGACGATGACCTGGAAGCCAACATGGGAGACGAAGGGGTCTAGAACCTGGACAACTGAGAGCCATCATCATCCACCAAGCACAATTGTTGTACTTTATGCTTTTACTGTTTTTGCTTTTATCACGTGAACCTGTAAAATAATTGTTGTACTGTGTGCTTTTCTGAGTGCGTAGGGGCCCATATGTCGGCCATTTGTAAAAGAGACGTTGGAAGAGGTATCCAATGCTCTCTACTTAGCTCTATAAATAGAGCCATTCTCCAACTTTTCAAGACACAATTCCAGGGAGAGAGAACGATAGGAGAAGAGAGAAGAGAGTTTGTAAATCAGAAAGAGAAGTAGAAACGTTTTGAATTTGAGTAGATTGGTGTTTCCATCACTCTAAAGTTCAAAACCTTTCAATAGATCTTCTGATATGAGTGTTAAGTGTGTCTAAGTTTTAAGTTAAGAGTGCTTGTGTGTTGTAATATTTTCCAGATTCAATAAAGTTTGTTTTTAAGAAAGGGAAAGCTACTTAATTGAACACTATGTTTTGAATACTTTGTTTTCTTGATTCAAATCCCTTCACCCTCTCAAAAAACAAAACCAAAAGCTAGAGACTACGGTCTGAGGTAGGAAACGAAACAGATCTGTGCTCAATCTGGACTAAGGGAGGCCTGGTTGAAGGTTAGCCACCTCTAGAAAGCCGGAAGCTAAGGAACGCCGGTGGTCCAGTGTAACTAGGTTCAGATATGGGTCAAACCTCTTTAGCTTAAAGTTTTAGTTGCAGAACGTGGTGGGCTTAAAACCATAGAAAGCTTATTATTCATAATATGGTTAGTAGATTATGGTAGTTAGTACCACCAAAAGTCATTTATAAGAATTTTATATTGCATCTTGAGTATTATTGTCGAAAACTAGAAAGTTAAGACCAAGTTTGTAATTTAGTATAAAGTACGGGTACCTTTTGAAAATTAAAAAGCAAAAAGCTGAAATCTTTGAATATTTTGATAAATAGTTTAAAAGCTTGAATATTGTGATAATTAGTTTGAAAAACGTGAATATTTTGAAAGAAATTTCGATATAAGAGTCCATTTATTTATTATAATTGAGAGGCATGAAAGGAATAATCAAATATTCACCCCTTACCTCTCTCATCTAATCTCTCTCCTTTGTATCTTTTTCCTCAACCCCTCCTATAAACCTTATGTTTTTCATCTCCTTCCTCTTCCCTTCTCAAGTTCAACCCGATATCATCTCGAATTGACTTTAGAACATGACAAATGGTATCAAAACCTTAGATTCTGGTGACCTAAACCATGAATTTTCCGAAAGTTTTCGAAAAAAATAAAAAAAAATGAAACCAGTGATTTGTGAAAAACGACATCAATGGAGGACAACAACTGACTTCGTGTGGACGTGCAGATTCAAGAACTCGCCGGAATTGCCAAGAATATGAAGGAATGGATGGAAGCCTCCACAAGATTCTTCAATGCTTCTCATCCGCACCGTGAAGAAGACACAAAGAGGATAGAAGAACTCAAGGTGCAAACCGAGCAAAGAATTAAGATATTGACGAGGTCATTTAGGCATTCACCAAATCAATTACAGCACTAGAAAAGTAGGAACAAATGCCAACGACGGAACTGATGTTGATTCCACCTGTTCCGCCCTCTAGCATAGGAAATTCCCAATTCAGTGTCAATTGCAATATACAACAACACCTCTTTCAATCTTCAAGAATCAAACAATCAATCATGTTCTTGTAGCATCGATATGAAGGGAGAGACAGAAACTTCGAAGGCATCTCCAACCGAAGTCTCCGAGAATCCAAATCGAACAAAGCCGCTAATCTAGTTCCCATCAATTTGAAGGTAACTTCGGGGCGCGTGCGGCTCTACTTTGGTGCGTTTAGGCGTTCTTCTTCATTGGAGTTCTGACAGTCGGAGTCGGGGTTGGATGGGGTCGAGATGGTGTGTACGGGGAGACTTCATGATCGGGAAGTGGCTTCTTGGAAGTTCGTCTTCACTATCCACAAGGATTTCTGATGTATCGCTGGCCAGCGGTGCTGTTTCATGGTGGTGCTTGACTTTGTTCGTAGTTTATGTCCCCAATTTTCTAGATTTAGTTTTACATAGTATTGCATCTGTTCCGTTTTCTATTATATATGTTTTGACGGTTTACCATCTGCCGACTTATCGGCCATTGAGATTCAGATTTCTGATCTCGAATTCTTACTGGATAAAATAAAATTTCAATGAATTGTCACAACTATACATATATATCAAGTTGAGAAGGAAGGGTAATTGTCCTTGGAAGTGGCAGGGCAATGGACATTATTGAGAACACGTACTAGAACCTTTAATTTGCTAGTGGGTTTTTGGGGCAGAAAGAGTTAATTTCCATTCATACTTTCATTATCAATATAACTCCAAGGAATCTCATGAATCATGATTATCCCTTTACTAATTCCTGTATCCTCATTATATTTTTATGTCTTTTATTTATTCAATATCTACCGTGTATTAAAGTTCGAATCGGATAAGAACATGTAAACTCAACTCAATTAAACACACAACTTTTGGGAGATTAGTGGGATAGTGAGAGACTCTCATGGAAAAGGATCGGGATCGGGATCGTGACCGCAGCTTTGACGCCGGCAACAAGGGGACGCCCGGCAAGAAGGAAAGTAATGTTCTGCATACGAATCCCTCTGGGGTTCCACAGCCCACACCGGAGTCGCACAGTGGTACCGGGAGCAGGAGTATGAATTACAAAGATAAGCTAGTTATGGGGGCAAATGAAAGCTTCGATGTAGGCCTGTCGAGCGCTATCTTCCATGAGACGGGTGAGGACGAAATGATGGCCGAGGATGTTGAGAAACTGGTGGAAGATGATCCTCTTTGTCCCACCATCACCCTGTCACCCTGAGCAGAGTAGAGAAGGAAGAGCTGTGGAAACCATGGACGGATACGCTAATCATCAAGATGTTCGATAAAGGGCCAGAGTATATGCAACTGCATCGCCGGTTATCTCAAAAGTGGGCTTTGAAGGCGCCGTTCTCACTGGTCGATCTGGGAAACGACTTCTACATAGTTCGTTTCTCAAATCAGGCAGACTATGACCATGTCCTGCTCGAGGGACCATGGATGATTGGTGACAACTACTTAACGATCCGTAAGTGGGTGCCACGGTTTGACGCCAATGAGGCTGAAATCACTACCCTAACTGTCTGGGTGCGCATTCCTGGTCTCCCTGTCGAATATTTCAATCACAAGTTTCTCAGGTTAATAGGCCAGAAGATAGGACGGTTGCTCCGCATAGACAGCACTACAGCTATGGCAGAACGGGGACAGTTTGCTAGAATGAGTGTTGAAGTCGATCTGTCAAAGCCTCTATTATCTAAGTTTCGAATGGACGGGAAGATCTGGCCGATTCAGTACGAAGGCATCCGAATGGTTTGCTTCAAGTGTGGTAAAGTTGGGCACGATGCAGGGAACTGTGAGAAGCAGGAAGAGAGGCGGACTTATGTCCCCGAGAAAGGGCCCATGGTGGGTGAAACTGACTTCGGCGGGTGGATGCAGGTGCGTAGGGCTGGCCGGCGGCGCAATAACAACACGTCAATCACACAAGCGGAGGGCAACATGGCACAAGGAAACGGGACGACAGGGTCTAAGAATAGTGCTGCTGAGACTGGTCGGAAGGGCGCGCCGGTGGGCAAGACGCCGAGCACCGGTGACACGAAGAAAGGGAGAAGCGGGTATGGGAAGGCCGAGAATCACGGATCAGCGGGATTTGCTCAATCCTCCAGATTTGCCGCGCTGGAAAATTTGAATGAAGATCTTAATTCTAGGATAGAGGGGCGAGGGGAGGATCGGTCAGGAGGGCAGGATAATTTTATCCAAAAGGAAATTTTATCAAAAGGAAAGGATATTATTTCAGTTGGAAAGGAAAATTTACCCCCAAGAGTTAAATTTGGTGGTGAAGAGAACCGTAAGACTTTTTTATCCACCAAGAACACAGCTTTCGCCAAGAAGAAAGAGAAGTCTGTCAAGACGTTGGAAGCGATCATCACAGAGGTTTCTGCAAGCAATAACTCGAACGCCCCCACCAAGCAGATCAAACGCCCCCAGAAATCAACCGTTGTAACCAGAAGAAGCGTGAACAACCCCAAGAACTCGCAAGAAAACACTCAACGCTCCGAGAGGTCTGAGAAGTTTGCGTTCCCTCCAGTCTTAAAAGGGGGACCGGAATCATTAAGCAGAGATGAATCTGGGACCGTATGTCACAATAGTTCCAGTGCGATCCCAGAGAAGCTTCCTGATGACGAACCGCCGGACCGGACCGTTCTTAGTAGTTCCGCCGTCACTAGCAAGCCTGGTGAAGGTGGATCTGTTTCCGATGGTAACAGAGTCTCAGCCGATACTATGACGGGCGTCAGTGCCCCAATCCACCAATGGCGCAAGTCCCGCTGATCTGCTTTGACGTGATCGAGGCTCATCGACCTGATCGTGTGCTGCGCCAGTTCGGCCACGCTCAGTTCCCCCCAGCTCCTACAGTGTATGATGTGCAGCTACATGTCGTTGATCGGCGTGGCAAGCATACTACGAACTGGGCAACACTTTTTGAGGAACATATCAATGCCTGGAACAACCGTGAGGAGTCGACAGTGCAACCTGTCCAGGGCATCCCTCCATCATATGCGCATGATGAATACATGCGATGGTATAGAGCGCGCACCCGCTTGTTTATCAGCCGACAAGCTATTGCTCCGCCCCCACGATACCAGCCTGCCGCACCTGACATCTACTCTCTGGTGAGTGAGTAGTTTATTTGAATTGTTGTAACACCATGGGCTAGGGTCACCGTTACTCATGTATACTCGCATCTATTTTTAGGGGCACTACGCAGCTGACATTGGCGTTCGAGGGCGTCATGTAGGTCAGATTGCGCAGCAAGCATCCCAGCTGCGCGACTACTCTGGCCTCGCCGGTATCGTGGCATCCTTTGGGGAGTACGTCTCCTCACAAAGCTCAGAGGTATTAGGTCGAGTTTCTTTTGACCAGGCTTACTTCGGCGGTGATTTCAGTGGAACGGGCGCATCTTTTTCGCAGTCTACCCCGCAGCAGACCCATCGCTCGGGAAATGGAAGCCAGTCTGGGTATGTTGGTCCGTCAGGATTCGATTCGGCCCCGGGCTATGCAGGCTCGTCTGGGTATGGTCCAGCGACATGATCAGCTGGCCATGTGGACCCATTTGTATATGCTCAGCCTTCGAGTGCTGGGTTCGCATGCACACCTCCATCAGTGTCTGAGTACATTCCTTCTTCACTCTCCCAATGGGCAGAACAGACATTTGCTGCCTCCTACTGGGGTATACCGTCGCATATGCCGGCAGATGTCGGCCCTTCATATGATGCGAGCTCCTCATTTACAGCGATGCTCTCGATGCCGTTACAGTCCATGGGTCCACTTCTTCCCTCTACTTCAATGAGTAATCAGAATGTGCAAGAGTCTCCCGCCTATCGCGTACGACCCCGACAACCCGCCTACCCGCCTACATTAGGCGAGGATCTGGTGTGGGAGAAGAACCAAGAGGAGGACCATACAAATGAGGAGGAGGAGGATCATCCACATGAGGAGGAGGATGATCATCCAGCAAGTGGAGATGACGAGGAGATGGATGACGATGACAGTGAGGAGGAAGATCATCTACAACGTAGTAGTCGTAGACGATAGGATTATTTTAGTATTATGGTTTGGATATTATTAGTTTCACTAAGTTCTAGTTTGGATTTTCAGTTACTTAGACATCTTTTGGACATATGGATCTATAATTTGCAGTCGAACATTAATACCATCTTTATCCATAAATTACAATCTACAACTAACATCTTTATCCATAAACAATCTGAATAATTAACTTAATCATAAACAATCAAACTTTCTTCAAATTCTATCGAATACATATATCCTTCGTAAATATAGGTAAACACAATGTCGATTTTCAAAGATAGTAGTCCAAGGCGATAGGGGCTCCAGGGAATATATTCCCTTCGGCAGCCGAGACAAGCAGGGCAGGGTAGGGGCGCAGAGATTCGCGTCTGAGTAACCCTAGAGTCGCTGTTCAGAACAGCGACTCACCAGGTCTACGTCCAGAGATGCCCAGAGATTCGCGTTGACTGGAGGTTAACCCTAGAGTCGTTGTTTGTAACAGCGACTCTAGGTTTTTTTTGTTTTTTTTTTTTCGTTTTCAGTTTTTAATGCCAGAAATTTTAAAAAAAAAATAAAAAAAGGGAGAGTCGCTGTTAGTAACAGCGACTCTCCCTAAAAACATTTTCTTTTTCATTTCTGTAAATTTTAATGAATTTAAACCCAAAATTTAAAAATAAAAAAGGAAATACATGTAAGTCGCTGTTATAAACAGCGACTTACATTTTTTACTATTTTTTTAAAAAACCATGGGTAAAATCGCTGTTTCTTTACCCTGTTTTGGCTAATTCGCTAAATTCTTTCAAATTTTGGCTAGTTCGCTAATATTTTCTTCGTTTTTGACTATTTCCCAAAAAAATTCCGTAACCCGTCCCTATTTAATGAGCGAAAGAATCGGAACGGGCTGTTAGACTGGCAGAACGGGACGGGATTACGCCTCATGGCCTCCTTTATATAAAGGACCCCTCAATTGCTTTCCCTCTGCTTCTTCATCACACACGTAGTACGAACCCCCTCCCTCCGTTGGTTGGCTTGTCCTCTCCTCCGATCCCCTCCATTTAGGTTTTCAAACTTCCAATCTCTCTCTCTCAACGTAATCATCATTACCATTCCTTTGTTTTTCTTCGTTTCCTCTCTCTCTCCTCTCTGTCTTTTTGGCTTCCTTTTCCACCATCCGCAACAGAAAAAACCACAGTTTCTGCCTCTATATGCGTGAAGTGAGCCGATCAGCGCCATACGCCAACCGCCATTGACGCACACCAAGCAGATCTTGAAGCAAGAAGCAATTCAATCATCAAATCTTGCTTTCTGACAGGTATGGAGAGCAGGTGCCACGGCTACGATCATCCGTCCTTCTCCTCCACTCTCCTCGACGCCATCTACCGCTCTTTCGATGAATCTAGCCACGACATTCGCCCGTCCGCGCGATCTCGATCGCAGTCGCTGGTGCGCGGCGGCGGCGAGGTTTTTTTGGAAGAAATGGTGTTCAAGAAGCAGATTAGTACCAAGAATGGCGGAAGTTCGATGGACGCGGCGACGACGATGATGAAGAGCAGCAGTGCTTCTCTGGATAGGAGGAGCAGAGCCGGTGATGCAGAGCAGCGGAAATCGCGAGAACGGATTCTTGATCAGTGGAGGCAGAATTCGGCGATGATTGATGACGATCACGTCATCCGCCGGAGATCTCTGCCGCCGGAAACGACGATGGAGTTTGCTGGACTGAGATCGTCGGTGATGTCGAGCGACCGCCGCCGCCGCTCGCTAGGATCGTCTAAAGTTAACTCATCGGCGGGGTGCTCGTCAGATTCTAGCTCCGGCGGTCGATTGTCGTCCTCCGAAGCCGATTTCTTCTACGGCACGAAGAAGAAGAACGCACTCAAGCCGATCAGGACGAGTTTCTCGGATCACCGTTCCGAAACGTTTCGTCCTCTCCCTGATTCGAGGCCGCCGAAGAGCGACAGCGGCGGCAAGTCGGCGAAATCGCGAGCGCTGAAACTCTACGGCGACCTGAAGCGGATGAAGCAGCCGATATCGCCGGGAGGAAAGCTGGCGAACTTCCTCAACTCACTCTTCAACGCCAGCGGCAGTTCCAAGAAGCAGAGGATCTCATCCTCACCGTCATCCGCACGGGCCGCCGGTGACCTAATCGACAACGGCAGGTGGGATTCCAAGTCCAATTTCACCGCCAACACGACATCGTCCTGTTCAACCGCCTCATCTTACTCCCGATCCTGCCTCAGCAAACGGCCATCGTCATCCGGCCGCTACGACTGCGGCGAGAAACGATCGGTGAGATTTTGTCCAGTCAGCGTAATCGTCGACGAGGATCTCAAGCCCTGCGGCCACAAGTCCTTGCGAGGAAGCGAAACCCCCGAAACAACCTTGTCGGCCATGGCTAGTGATCCGCTGAGGAATTACCACCACAGGAGCAAGGAATTCGCAGCGCGGAAGGATCAGATCCATGGCGGTGTCGAGAAAATGGAGACAACAAGAGATCAAAGAATGGTTGTTGATGATGAGGATGATGTCGAGAGCTGTTGTAGCTCAGATCTGTTCGAGTTGGAGATCGGCGTTGACAGGTACTGCGAGGAATTGCCGGTTTATGAAACCACTCGTGTTGAGACGAATCGAGCGATCGCCACTGGGCTGATCGCCTAGCTATGATGGATTCGTGGTCTTGCAATCAGATATTCAAATCATGGATAGATAAATTTTGTATCAGTTTTCATATCTACATGTGCCATAACTAATTTCTGTTCAAGCTGAATTAAGTATATACAGTGTGTTGTTCAAAAGATCAAGGTTTATCCCTATCAAGCTGTTACCAAATATGCAAACAGTATATGAAACTGTTAGAATTAGTTCTAGCCTTCTAGAACTTGTACAAAACTTGAATGGAAAATATAACTTCTGTCTTGTTTTTTGAAACCAAATTCTATCTATAAATTAGAGAAGATCAATGTACGCCAGGGTGATGAGGCTTTGCGGAAAATGATTAAAAGCAAACACAAGAGGGAGAGCGGGTGGTGCGTTGCAGACGTTGGATGAGGTTGAAGTCCCAAAGAGGAAGACTAATCCCTCCGCCAAAGCCACGTGAGTGGATCCAAGAAAATGTTTTGACACAGCCATGAGAATGGTACCTGAAGAATCATGGAAGACTACGTCAAGGCAAATTGAGCCATTAAGACGAGCAGCATCAGTGTTCAGTTTGAGGGAGCCCAGCGAGGGGTGGTCCAAGAGGAGTCGCTCGGTGTAGAAGGAGTGGTATAGACCATTCCGGAATGGCTCACCGGAAAGGACTTTACCTATTCAAGGTATAGAATTTCAATCTATGCCACTACATCTACTTAAAATCTCAATTGCTTTATTTACCTATTCAAGGTATAGAACTTCCATCTACTTAAAATCTCAATCTAAAAAAAATCTGTATTAAGCATAGAAGTGATTTAAGAAAGCAATATTAAAATAATTTAATTTTGAAAAATATTTCCTAATTAAACGTATTAAAGGAATGATTTTCACAAAAGAAAATTAAAATATAATATTTTACTATTTACATATGTTTTTAGGTGTTAAGAACTATAGAAAATATCAATTTTTTCCTAATTAAACGTATTAATTAAAGGAATGATTTTTACAAAAGAAAATTAAAACATAACATTTTACTATTCACATTTATTTTTAGGTGTTAAGAACTATATAAAATATCAACTTTTTAAACTATATTTTTTCATAATTTCATTAAGTGTGAATTAAAAAAATGTAAAAAAATTGTTATTTTATATAACTTTTTATTACTATTATTTTAAAAAATGTGTATAAATAGTAAATATTGACATATTTTAATTAATAGATGAAGTACATTAATTCATATATGTTATGTAATGTTCATTAAGCACATATATATACAGAGAGAGTATATAAAAATTGAAATTGCTTTCACAATATTGTTTTTTATTAAGCCGTTATAAATTTATTTGGAAACCATAAACAACTGTGAAAGTAATGCTTGATCAAACTACCATGCTAGACTCATTTTCTCCCTGTTATAGACTTATATATAGAGTTATAGTATATATCTAGTTGAATAGTCCGAAAGCAAAGGAGAAAGTTCAAATATTTTCTTATCCTCCTATATCTTAAAGCTTAGACCTTTAGAAAATAGAGAAGGTATCCACGCGAAAAGTAGTAAATCATAAGAAATAACTTATTAGCCGGGCTTAATCGGATATTAGAACATTTTTAGTTGACAGTATTTTAATTTTAAAGTGTATATCATAGGCTCCATTAATTTTAAAGTGTATATATATATATAGTTATTTTTATAATTTTGATAATATATCACATATGGTTAGTTATTACTTATAAGTAAGAAACTTGCCTCGATAATATAATAATGATTGATAGTATGTTATTTTTTAAAAACATTAAAAAAGATATACTCCATATTTATTTTAAATTATTTACAAACTAGTGTAGGCCCCGTCCCGTGTACGGGAAATATATTAATACAATATAATAAATAATTTAGAGAGATTTCAATAAAATATATATATATATATATCAAATTTTCACCAAAAATTAATATAGATATAAATAAAATTAGTTTTACAGATTATAAAAATCTAAATATCTTTTATTTAGATTCTCTCAAAATATAAATAAAATTGACATTTATAAGGTAATTTTTTTTCTACTCTACAATTAATTGAATCTCATTTAATGTAATAGATACATGTTTTTTTTTTAATATTTCAATATTGTTTTTTATTAAATATATAGTACGTTAGTTTACTGAAATAAAATAACAATTAGTAAATGATTGGTTTTGATATAAATAATTCTTTCCACCAAAAAATAATCTAGATATAAATAAAATAGCACCTAACAAATATAACATATTTATCTATTAATGTTTTTGGTAAGTATGACCATGAAATATTTTTTTATCTATATTTTTGTAAATTAACTAAAATATTTATAGATAGATTGGGACTTATACAACTTTCTATAAACTATGATAACATATTATTTTTATTAATTTTTCCCTAGAATCAACCACAACATACCACATAAAATGATATACATCGATTTTAGTATATGTATATAGAATAGAATAAAAAATATAGATATAGATTACAGAGTGTTTCTAAAACTCCATTAGACACTCAAACCTTGAATCTAACAACCGTCAAAATGATAGCTTAATTAGTTTTATTATTACTACTAATACGTTTAATTATATTCAAATAGAGTAAAGACATACGATATGTTTAATTATATCTAATTATATTGAATATACATAATGAACGAATATACATTATGAGAAAATTATCTAATATAACTTTTATATACATATTATAATTGTATATGACAAAGTTTCTTGGTGGGAGATATTATTATTATTATTATTATTATTATTATTATTATTATTATTATTATTACGTTTAATTATATTGATTTTTCTATATTGATATAATTTTTTCCTTATAAGATATTTCATATCTATCCAATTATAAGAGTTAATGGTAAAATAAAATAATTATTTTTATCAGATTTCCTTTTTCACGGGAGAAAGTTTTGCGAGACGCACTCACGCGCCGCCACGTAGGCAGATTCACTCACACGCCGTCACGTAGGACGTTATGCATCGGTTTTAGTATATGTATATAGATAAAATTTAGTACTTCCTCCAATCCAAAAGAAGTGTCGTTTTAGACTTTTAAATTTAATCCAAAATAAGTATTGTTTTATGTTTTCTAGGCTATTTAATAGATTTATTAATGAAAATTGTTATTGAAAATTGTATTTGTTGACTACTTTTTCTTTCAAACTCTCCACTTATTAGTTGAAAAAATTGGTAATCATTTAATAAATGATAAGATTTAGAAAAAATGTATAGAACCAATGATAATTAATACTTTACTTAAAAATTATGTCAAAAGCTAAAATGACACTTATTTTGAATCGGAGGGAGTGTAATCTAATGAAGGAGATTTTTTTTTATAAAATATAAATGTTTTAAAAAAGAATTTGATAAAGGTTAGCTGATGATTGAATAGAGTTGGGGAATTTAAGTTTAAATGTAGAAATTATAATGATGGTAAAATATAAATCGAAAAATAGAATATGTTAGCCGTTTTCATCCAGCATAACTAAAGAATCTGCTGGAATGCAGAAAATTGATTCTCTGTGCTCGTCAAGGAGCCTATTGCATATGCAAAGGTGGAAGTTATAGAAGCATTAAATTAAATATGAAACCATCGGATCTTACTGGTTAGTACTTAGAAGTGATGTTATTTATCATCTTCGGCAGATATTGCTTGCTTCAGTTCTGTAACTTGCCATGATCATCCTGCAGGTTTATCTCATCCATATGTGAAAGGCCAGCTTGGTCCTTACAAATTTAAGATTAGGATTCAAAAGAACACACTCATTGATGTACTGTTGGAGCTCCTCCTCCTCCTCCTCCTTCCATTGTTGTACTGTTGGTCATCGACCATCGTCGCTCGGAAGCAATTGAAAGCAAATGAAAGGTAAGGGTAAAAAAGTGAATAATTTTGACGCCTCACAAATAACCTCTCCAAAGCTGCCCTGCCCTATCTTCCATTTTCAGGGAAAATAAACTCTCTACATCTCCACTTGCAACTCTTGAAAGCTGATCGCCAAACACCATCCCACATGAGCTTTTTTTTTTCGGCAACTCCAAAACCTTTTGGCACATGATAAAACCTCTTGCCAAACACGTGCTAACTTGATCATCTGCCTCTTTTCCCTTTCTTGCTCTGTATCTTACATTTGCACATATTTTTAATCTTTAGTTTGTCCTTTTTTTTTCATTCTTTCTATAGGATATGAAGAAGATGGAGAAGGAAATCCAAGCAAAGGAAGCTGAATTGAAGAAAAGGGAACAAGAGTTGCTGGAAAAAAGGGAAATGATGTTGAAAGCTAAGCTATCTTCCGCCTTGTCTCAGAAAGAGGACTTGTATTGTTTGAAATTTTGGTTTTTATTTCTGATAATACTGACCAAAGTAGATTAGCTTTCATGTTGTGAGAACAATGGCAAATTTGTTAAATATGGTCTTTTAGTCCTTGTGCATTCCTCTCCGTAATTGTGTATAGTCTGCCTCCAATTTGAATGATACGAGTTAAACATTTTTTAAAAAATGAATTTTGATTAATGTGAACCTTTGAGGTAACTTTATGTTGTGTGTAAAGATGTTCATTATGCATGTATTCTCCTTTTTACTGTTGTCTTTCTAATGCAATGAAGCTTCGGGTGTAAATTTGCATTGTTAATTTGTGCTTAATGCCAATTTTATTCTGTACATATCAACAAGGAACCTATTAACTCTATCTAACAAAGCACTTCAAGCTCTCAAATACTCAACCGGGAAACATTCTATGTTTTCTGGACGAGGACTGTGTTTTTTACATCATTTAAAACTCATTGATTAATATGATAACAATTCAAAAAATAAGATAACTATACTTAGATTACTTTTAAAATCTCGTGCGTTGCGCACGGGCTATAGACTAGTTTAATTATAAAGGTGAGCATTTTCACAAAAATAAGATATATTAGAAACATTAAATATTGGTCAATTTGTTTATAAATTTATGATATGTTATGAAACCACATTTTGAAAAATTAGAAACAAAAGAACAATAATATCACGGAAATACATATGCCTAACTTTGCATATAACAACCATTGTGGGACGGAGCGAGTATTTAATTAACATCTAACTTGAATATTTTTTTTTTAGTAGGCAAAAAGGGGGCGGTTCTTTAGGCAGAACACAACCCTGATCATCCTTTTGGATGATGTTACAGAATTCCCTATTCAAAGGGAGAGTATCCATATTACAAATGTCATTAGATCTAGCTATGAAATCGGCTGCTCCGTTGGCTCCACGAAAGCAATGTTTGAACTCTATGTGCTCAAATTCCAATTGCATCTTCTTGATAAGCTCGACTTGCCAGTATATCTCCCACCTGGGCCTTGCATTATCGTTGATTGCTTTGATTACTTCCAAACAATCACCTTCAATTACAACTCTACGTAAGCCTTTTTGCCATGCCATTTTCGTACCTGCGCAAAAAGCAGCTGCTTCGGTTCGGATAGCTGAGGCACTATCCACCTGCTGCTGAAAGGTATCCATCACATGTCCTTCACAATCCCTGAGGATCCCCCCTACCTGGCAGAAGCCAGTAGGTTTAATTGAGCCATCTACATTAATTTTGTAGGTGGCCCTAGGTGGTTTTTTCCACTTGATCACAACCCTTCGCCTGTCTTGTTTCGGGGCTTTATCGGGATTGACAATCAGCCAATCCCTTACCTGCATATAAGATCGAATCGCAATTTGTGAGATAGGGTCGATGTTTTTATTTCTGAAAATTGTATTGTTTCTAGTTTCCCATATTGATTGCCAAACAAAACAAAGGTCTTCAAAGTTCGGAATCAAAGGTTTAGACTGTAGCATTTCTTTTACTGAATCAGCTGGTTAGAATTGTAGTTTATAGATTTTCCAGTTAGTTGTTCATAAGCCGCTATGACTCTTTTGGTGTAGGTGCAATGTTGGAAAAGATGATCACTGTTTTCATCTATGTCATTGCAAAGGCAGCATTGGGACGGAACTCTATTAAAGAAACGATTTAGTCTTTCTTTTGTGGCAATTCCATCCTGTGCTATTTTCCAAACAAGGTTTTTGATCCGGGAAGGGAGGTTGAGTTTCCAAATCCATTTTCCTTTTACTTCATTCTGATGGCGATTGTTTATAATTTGTTTAACCGATTTGGTCGTGAAATGCCCATCCACATTAAGTTTCCAGATTAGTTTATCATTGGCCGCCCAGGAGGGGATTTTGATTTTTTGGATTTCGGTGACAATATTAGTTGGGAAGAGATGTTGAAGAATTTGCATGTTCCATGTTTTATTTTGATTGATAAGCTGGTGAACCTTTAAATTAGGATCATGTGAAAGTTGATAGCTTTGAAGATTATAACAACCTATTACCCAAGGATCATTCCAGACATTTATGGTTTCCCCATTTCCTACTATCCAATGTAAACCTTTCAATAATTTGTCACGAAGTTGTAAAAGGCAGCCGAATTGCCAAGAGGGGTTAGTAGGGATTGCTGTCATTATGTTTTGATCTTTAAAATACTTTTCTGTAATGACTTTAACCCAAATATTATTAGTATTAGTGTATAATTTCCACAAAAATTTCATCTGAAGGCTAATATTTAGATCTTCTGCTAATCTTATGCCAAGACCACCTTGGTACATCTAACTTGAATATTAATTTTAGGTCAATGTATTATGTACGTACCTTTTTCCACTTTTGTATCTTGAAAATTCAAATTATGAGACCCATAAAATATACAGAGGCTAAACAACCCAAACCCAACTAAAAGGTCAAGCTACAGAGTATATAATGCCCACTTCATTAACTAAAATATACTCCGTATCATTTTATTATTTATATAACAATTTTAAAAGCTTATAACTATTATCTTTTTCAGTAATCTTTTAATTAATTTTATATCAGCTTATTCGTAAAAAGTATGAGACTATATAAAAAGAATAATTAAAAAAATAGCATGAGATTGTTTTCATTAATTTTTGTTTAACGGATGAAGTATTATTAAAAACATCTTCAATAATTTTCCATTATGAGGATTTTGGATAATTTTAATCATTTTTTATCCATCGGGTTTTTCATCTTATTTTCTAAAATAGGAAAATAATAAAATAAAGAGAGAAACTTTCCTAAATCTTTAGCATTCTCCAAAACTTAATGCTCCCTCTGTCTGAAAATACATGTTCTTTGACCTTTTTGTACGTTTTTTTAGGACTTAAAAACAACAAAAATATCAACTTTTAAATTAATCGATCCCACATGGCAACAAAGTTTTATCAATCCCGCTTCGATAGATTTTTTCTTTAGTTTAGCAAAACTATGATATTTTAGTTTAAACGATGAGGTTTTAGTCCAAACCAAAGTTTTAAGTTCAAAACAACAACATTTCTGTTTAAAACGATAGTGTTTTACTTCAAGACGACAACATTTTAGTTTAAACTTGTGTCATCAATTATTGTATATTTTTTTTCTCTTTAAACAAATAAAATGATGTCGTTTTAGTCTATAAAAGCATTGTTTTTGTCTAAAAAGACATCATTTAAATCTTAACAATTTAATATATAACTTTTTGTTATCTTACCATGCAATAAATGTGTGACAAGATATATAAAAAATAATAATAAACTTACATAATTTCCTATCTAATTGTTGAATTTAGTAACATAACCTCTTATCTCAAAGCTTTTGAGATGAATTATATTATCAAAATATCAAGCTAAGTAAAATATAAAAATATCGTGGTTTATTTAAAGTCATTTCAAATAATTAATACAGTATGTCTTTAATTTTCAAACATTCATAATTTTTTACTTAGGTATCGGATTAATGCATATAATATATCAAAATGAAGCTATATATCGACGAGTAGAACATGTATAGGTAATTAATTATTGTCAGATGTAGGGCTGGGGAAAATTTCCCACGAAAACCGTACCAAGACGTACTACCCGAACCAATTAAATTGGTAACCAATATAATTGGTTACCAATTTAATTGGTACGGTATACCGTACCAATTGCCAGAAGTCGGCATGGTAATGGTAATCAAAACAGAAAAGTTGGGATTACCATTACCAACCGACTTTCAATTTGGTTGGTACGGTAATTACCAACCAAATATTACCAATATATATTTAGGGTTTTTAAAATTATTTTTAAAAGCTTATTTCTATTGTTTTAAGATTTCAATAAGTCAGATCTAGGTTTTCAATTTTAACCCTTTTGCACATCGACACTTCCGCTAGCTCGGCCTCGGATCCAATTGCCAGAAGTCGGCATGGAAAACTTCTATTGTTATTTTCAGAAAATGCTTTTAATCAAGGGAGGAATGCTAGCTCGGTCTCTGTTCAGACTAAAACCTAAATGTTATTCAGAAGCTAGTAGACATTTTATTTTGAATATTATCGGGTTTATTTAAGTCTTTATATTGCTTTTGTGCTTAAATATATGAACAATATAAATATTTATGTTGCTACTTATAAATTTTAAATTTTAATCAAGTTGTATTGCATTTGATTAATTGTATGTTTTGTTCTTCAACACAAAAAACATGGTAATTAAAATACCATTACCAACACGTACCAACCAACTTAATTGGTTACCAATTAAGTTGGTACAACCCTTTCGGTGGTTGGTAATGGTTTGGATTTTAAGATTACCAATTATAATTGGTTGGTACGTGATAACGACAAAAACTAATTGATATTGTACCAATTCCATCCCTAGTCAGATGAAACGAGGGGTGAATGCTCCCTTTGCCCCTCCCAGCTCCGCCTATGTTACCACTAATACCTTTCATGGATCAACTCAAAAGCACACGATGATGATACCCAAACACCAAACTTGAGAGTTAATCAAACACAACCATGGCCCCAACCACTTGATATCTAGCTAGACCTATATCCTATAAAAGTAACACCCTACAAAATTAATTAATAGGCTAATACAAAAATTAAGCCAAAACGCCCTTTAATTAACCACCAAGGTACGGTTTATTCCAATATGTAGGACCACAAAATCATAACATCATAATCTATGCTTTATATTAGCTTAAAAGCCTCCATGGGGTTAGCTTTTGAGTTGTATATATAGTACTTTGACAAATATGGGAAAAAGGCTATACACTTAATTAGTAGGTTTAATATATGTTAATTAATTATAAATTTATCACTAGCTAGTAGCTAGCTACATAGTTAGGTCGAAAGGGTCATAAATGTTTGGACCACAAATGGGTCTTACCGTCTTAATGTTTTATATTGGCCTCATACAAACCCACACTCTGTGGTTTTTATTTTAAATGTTTTTTATATTAAAAAAAAAAAAAAGCAATTAACTTCATTTTCCGAATCTTACATGCTCTCAATTCTATTTTTTAAAACATACTTTCAATCAATATATATCTTATTTTTCAATCTATATTTTAAGAGTGAATTAGCTATACCTAGTAGAATCCAAACTGATTTGTATTAATTTTGTTATGGTACACCTCATATCTAGTTGTGTGTTTCGGACCACTTTGGTCTTTAAGGGACACTTTATTAGAGTCTCGTCTTTACTTTCAATAGGAGTTCATGTATTGCTATACTTACTTTCGATAGTGATTAGTTTTCCACAACAAAAAATAGGAGAGTTATTCATGGTTTGGTGATTCGTTAGATGTCTTTCGTTGTCTCTATTGGTGATGTCCTTCGCGGTTTCGCTTGCTATCCTCTTTCGACGATTTCTCCATCGATCCTTTTTTTCAACCACGAAATCTATCAAACAATAATATATCTAATATTTTAAAATTCAGTTTGTCTATCTTATAATAATAAGGATATATGATAAAACTCTAAATTGAAAAAGATTCTATACAAAAAAGACAGACGACGTACCCTAAGAATCTAATTTTATAATGGGTTTAAGCTAGCCACTTACGGTTTCCTTATATAAAATACTCCTGTTAGTTAAATTTATATCTTTATATCTATTTATCTAGCTATCTATTATTCACAACACACACACGCACAACCGTACTATTAAATCTATATCTGACTATTAGATAAGAAACATTTTTGCTTAAGTGTTACATATAAAATTATTTACAAACTATATAAATTATTAAGTAATGAAATTTTATACTAAGTTCTATAACTACCTTCATTTTAAGATTTTTACACATTTTTTTCATTTTTTTTCAACTCAACCTTTCTAGTTTTATACTAACTTCTATAAATATTTTATTTTATTTAATAATAATTTATTATATTTTTATAATTTTATTTATATAAAAAATGGCAACATGGTATTGTTAGATGTAATATTGGCCCAAAGGCCCAATAGTCATTAGGTCATGATGTAAACTTCCTATATATATTATAATGATAGCGAACGCAACCCCAACGAGATTATTCATTCTGACATGGTATCTGAGCCTCTAGGGTTTCATCAAAATCAGCCCTAATTTTTTTTTCCGATCCCTCCCCCGCCTGCTCTCCTATCACCGTCGACTTCCCCCCATACAGAAGTTCGTTGGGACTCGGGATCGGGGGTTGTGTGCGTGCACCCTTGCGCTAATAGCCTAGCACAAAAGCCGAGCGGGGTTCAATCCTAAAACCAATTGGCAATAGGAGAAGTAACCCACTAGCTTATATACTAAGACTTCTTTGTTCATATTATCGATGTGGCACTCTTTTGGTCTCTTCACATCTTTCCTTCCCTCAACACGCCCCCGCAAGTGCGGCTATGGTCGTTTTTCGTCTCTAGTTAACACTTGGATAACGGGTCTAACATCTTCTTCTCTTTTTAGCTAGCCCAGGATCGAGAGTCGGGCCGTTTGACTTTTCTGCTCTAATACCATACAAGGTATAGGTATAGGAATTGTATTAATTAGTTGAGATCAATTTACTAGCTAGCTCGACCCTCCCCTTTACAATGCATCCAAAACATAAACTAATTTAGTTTAGTTTATAACAAACTAGGTAAAAGTAGATTAGGGTCAATTGTGTAAATAGACAAAATTCAATATAGCCATACATATATCCTATTTAGATACGAATCGTGTGCAACGTACATAGATGAATAACTCCAATCTGCAGCTATAGAGAGAGTAGAACCTAGAGAGGTCCCTCCCCACTTCATGACATTGCCAAGTAGCAATCACTTGATGGAAGCCCTCTCCTGCACTATATTTTCTTGCAAGGAAATCTCCATCTCAATTTTTGGCCTTACAAAGCACCTCAACCTCCATAAATGTCAAGGACTAGTAAACATCAAGCTCTATTTACACGTATGCGCGTGATGTGATCGCGTAAATGTAATTTAGCGATCTGCACGAACACAAAAATTGATTTGTTCGACGATTTTATGGACAAAAATGGATCGAGGGTCAGTGTACATACCATATATCTTTTTACTTAACGTGTCAGTTTTGAGTGTGATCGCTTGTGGGATTGTCGCGAGTTTGTCACATTTGAAGACTACACAACTTTGGCAAGCTATTGTGGCAAGATAAAGAAAGAGAATGATAGGGCTAATCTTTGTGAGACATATTTTTGAGTTTTAGGATTTATTTGTTTTAGGGTTCATGGAACCTTGCCAAAGGACACATGAATGGATTTTTTGTCCCTTCAAACCAAAAAAACAAAAACAAAAACAAAAACAAAAATGAAACATAAAATAAAATTATATATTAATTATGTTTTATAATTTGCTACTAGACATGCTTAAATAATGAAAATTCAGATAGATGTATACACCTATCTGAATTTTCATTATTTGAATATGTCTACTCTAGTAATTAGCTTTTTTTGTGGAGAAAATTAAAGAAGTACTCCCTCCTACCACTCATATCAGGGGTGAGTTATTCTTGCTAGTGGCTCACTTTTTTTTATATTGAATACCATTAGCTGCATATTATAAGTAGCAGGCTTTTTAGTGAGTTAATTTTTTTTATAAAATATTATTTTTTAAATAAAAAATTTACAATAATTTCATTCATATTAATAATTTTATTTTATTTTATTCAAGCATCCCCAACTTGAAAACAAAAAATTGCAAAAGAAATGAAAAATTACAAAAGAAATAAAAAAAATTTAACTCAAGGCATCCCAAGTTACCCCTCCTGATATGCTCATTAAAAATTGAGTAAAAGTTAAAACGACTTAAACTATGAGGCGAAGGCGAAGGGAGTGTCACTTAGTAACTCTTACATTATTCATTCATAAGGAAATGTAAACAATTGTGAATGACTAATCAAGCTCAAGATAAGTATTATTCGATCAAATGCAATGTTAGAAAACATTAAGTTAGATCGAAGTATCAATGGTTGAAATAAAAAGGGCATTAATTTTGTTTGACCTTGATACAACCTCTTGCCCAACATATATAATTGACCAAACACTGGATTTGGACTCGTCAAGAAACATGTAATTATGTAAAATTTTATGATATTTTTTTGTCTTTAATTTAAAACCAATCGAGTATAAACATGTATTGACAAGTTGGGGTAGCCTAATGTAACAAGACGGGAAAATATTTAAATATGGCTATTCTTTACAAGACATCTTACATGTTTTAATCATTCATTGTATATTATGATGTATTTCATGTTACTTTTATTATACAAGGAATCCAAATCCAGCATATAACCGTATTGCAAACCGTGTTATCAATATGTTTTAGAATTGAATTATATTGGACTTATATGGATAAGCTATAACGTACGCATATGCACTCGTAGACACACATGGTGTCATGAGTTCTAATAAATTAACTTCAATGTGTTATTATAGAGCCGATGTATGTATATGCATGTTTAGAGAAAGCAGATCATGGAGAAATTCTCCATTTCGTATTCCATGAGCTTACAAGTAGACCTGACAAACGCGGGCGCGGGCCGGACTTGGGACGGGCTTTACCCGAAATTTTATCCCGTTGTTGCGGGCGCGGGCCGGGCTAAGCCCGCTTAACGGGTTGGAAGTCGTGTCCAAGCCCGTCCGCAAATGCGGTTGCGGGTAGCCCGCGGGTACCCGCAAACCTAATCAATTTTTTTTATTAAATTTATTCTAATTAGGTTTTTATTTTATATATATATATTATAAATAGTTACTGTTTTTATTATATATATATTGTAAATAGTTACTGTTTTTATTTTATTTTATTTAAAAATGAATAATTACTGTTTTTATTATATATATATACAATTATACTGTTTTTATTACATAAGTAGTATATAGTTATGTATAGTTACTGTTTTTATTTCAAAATGTATATATGAAAGCTAACAATATATTACACTACTATTTTTATTTTATTTAAAAATGAATACTTAATATTATATATATTAATTTTAATTAAAAAAGGCGGGTACCCGTTACGGGCCTAGCGGCCCGCAACGGGTTGATTAATTTGTCCAATCCCGCACCCGTTGCGGGCGCGGGCTTTTCCCCATGTCCAAGCCCGCCCTCTAATGCGGGCGGACGGGCCGGGTCGGGCGGGCCTACCCGCGTTTGCCCAGGTCTACTTACAAGCTCTCAAATCTTAGATCTGTGTTTGTTACAGCCAAAGGAATCAAGTGGGAGAGATTAGGCGCCAATTCTGTTATAACAGATACAAATTGGTTGCCTCTCTAGAATTACCAAAATGCCCTTCCAGCTAATGCATAATGTGAAGTGTGTGTTACATTGGTGTTGTGATGAATGTAACCTATGAGCTATACTCCCATATACCCTCCTCAAGCTGGACTAGCTATGGGAAGAACTAGGCCAAGCTTGGAAGACAGAATCCGATGTTGCTCTGCTCCTAAAGCTTTAGTTAACACATCCGCAATTTGTTGAGCTGAAGAAACATGTGTTGTCCTTATGAAGCCATCCTGCACCATTTCCCGAATGAAGTGGCAGTCAATCCTCACATGTTTAGTTCTCTCATGGAAGATTGGGTTAGCAGCAAGATCCAGAGCTGACTTATTATCACAATGTAAAGTGATTGGAATAGGCACATGAATGTGCAAATCTGTGAGCAAGCCTTGTAACCATACAATCTCACAAGCAGCAGAGGCCATGCTCCTATACTCACTCTCAGTGGATGATCTAGAGACCACATTTTGCTTCTTAGTCTTCCATGAGACAAGTGAAGAGCCAAGGTACACACAATAACCAGTCAGGGAGCGGCCAGTGTCTCTACAGTTGCCCCAATCAGCATCACTGTATGCTTGTAATGTGAAAGAGGAGGATGCAGTAAATGATAGAGCCAAATTGAAAGTACCTTTCAAGTATCTGAGCAGATACATAGCTGCATTCCAATGTGGGGTGAGTGGGTTCTGTAGATATTGGCTCAATTTCTGTACTGTGTAGGAGATGTCAGGACGGGAGAGAGTAAGGTAAAGAAGCCTCCCAATGATTCGTCTGTAAGCTTCAGGATCAGAGAAAACCTCACCCTCAGTTGTGGATAGTCTGGTGCCATGTTGCATAGGAAAAGAAGCAGCTTTGCATCCTTCCATTTGAGCATCCTTCAAGATGTCTAAGATGTATTTTCTCTGGTTTAGAAGGATGCCAGTAGAAGCTCTAGATATCTCCATACCCAAGAAATACCTGGCCAAGCCCAAGTCCTTGATGGTGAAAGCAGTGTTCAAGGCAGTCTTGGTGTGAGCTATGTCCCCAGTGGAATTTCCTAGGATCAACATGTCATCCACATAAACCAAATCTATAGTGATCAGTTGTCCCCTCCTTTTGACAAACAAAGAATAATCATTTTTGGATTGGATGAATCCAACGCTAACCAGAAATTTTGTGAGCTCAAGGTTCCACTGCCTACTTGCCTGCTTAAGGCCATATAAAGACCTATTGAGCTTGCACACCTGGCCTTTAGGCACCTCATAGCCTTAAGGGGGAACCATGAATACCTCCTCTTCAAGATAACCATGCAAAAAGGCATTATTAACATCTAATTGGTGCAAAGCCCAACCATTAGCAGCAGCAATTGCCAAGATAACCCTGACAGTGGACAGTTTGGCTACTGGAGAGAATGTATGCTTGTAGTACTTGTCTTTAATCTGGTTATAACCCTTTGCCACAAGCCTGGCTTTGTACCTTTCAATCTCACCATTTGGCCTGTATTTAATCTTGAAGATCCATTTAGAACCTATGGCTTTCTTTCCACTAGGAAGAGAAGTAACAGTCCAAGTGTTATTCTTCTCAAGAGCAAGCAGTTCAGTTTTCATAGCAAGTTCCCAGTGTTCCACTCCCTTGGCCTGAGCATAAGAGTTGGGCTCAAAGGTCTCACACATGTTAACAAATGGCTGAATATAAGCTGGGGATAGATGAGCAAGGTTCTGAACAGAAAACACTGCAAATGATTGAGATTCAAAAGCAGTTGATGATCTGCTTGGCAACCCTGAGCATATAAAATCTTGGAGTCTAGCTGGAGGTCTGATAGTCCTTTTTGGAAGTTCAAGAGGAATGCTCCCAATAACTGGATTTGGAGGAACTGAAATGAGGGAATCAGGTGAACTGAAGCTGTCAGGGATTGATCTGTTGGTAGATTCAAGAGTGCCTGGGGAAGAATGAGCAGGAGAACTGGGAGTGACATGTAGTACAGTATCACCAGATGGATTGGAAGAATGTAACCGAGGTACATTGTCCACATCTGCATCATAAGTTGTCAAGAGATCTGGAGGAAAGAATGATCTAGATTCAATCCCATCTTTGAGTTTAAAAGGAAAGATTGAATCTACAAACTTCACATGTCTGCTGGTGATGACAGTCTGTTTGGCCAGATCAAACAATTTATAGGCCTTTTGGCCTGGAGGGTAACCCAAAAATACACATCTTCTAGCAACACAGTCAAGCTTGTCTCTGGGATCATTGGGTTGAACAGCATAGCATAGACAACCCACTGTGTGAAGATTGTCATAAGAGGGAGGTGTATGGAACAAAACTTCAAAGGGAGATTTCCAACCTAAGACAGAAGATGGCATTTTATTAATCAAATGACTGGCACTTAGCACACAATCACCCCAAAACCTGATGGGCAAGCCAGCATGAACTCTGAGAGCTCTAGCAGTTTCAAGTAAATGTCTGTGTTTGCGCTCAACTCTACCATTTTGTTCATGAACCCTTGGAGATGATTTTTGATGAACAATACCATATTCAGCAAACAATTCTCTACAACCTCTTTGTGTAAACTCAGTTCCACAATCAGTTCTTATGCACTTAACTGATGTCTCAAACTGATTCTCAACTATTTTCAGAAAATTAGTAATGCACCTTAAAACCTGCATTTTATCTTGAATCAAAAACACCCAAGTGGTTCTGGAATGATCATCCAGAACAGTAAGGAAGTACCTAGCACCACACATGGATGGAGTTTTATAAGGACCCCACACATCCATGTGTACAAGGTGAAAGGGAGCAGTGGCTAAAGACTCACTTCTGTCAAATTTCAGTTTGTGCAACTTAACCATTGAGCAAGTATCACAATGAAAATCCAAAGTATCAACAACCTTACAGATGGATAATTGTTTCATCTTGGACAAAGACATATGATCAAGCCTTGCATGGATCTCATGAAGACTGGAAACATTATTACAAACAACTCTAGATTTATTTAAGTCTGCATAATTCTTCAACCCATAAGCAGCTTGCAGCCTGTATAAACCATCCTCCTCCCATCCTTTAATCAGGATTCTTCTAGTTGTAGGGGCCTGTAACCAACAAGAAGAACCATCAAAACTAAACACCATGTGCTGATCCTTTAGCAGTTTGGACACTGATAGCAAGTTGTGTCTAAACTGTGGTACATATAGGACCTTATGTAACACAATGTCAGGCAACAACTGCACTGTGCCATGGTATGTCACAGTGATTTGAGAACCATTAGGTAAACCTAAAGATATTACATTCTTTAGGAGGCAAAGATCAGAAAAAATGGCCTTGTCAAAGCCAATGTGATCAGTTGCCCCAGAATCCACTATCCATGCACAATTATTAGATTTATTGGCACCAATAAGGTAGGAGACACTCAAGGTACCTGCAAAGTGAACAATAGCTTGATTCACTGAACTTTCAAACTGATCAGCAACTCCTTTTCCCTTCATCATCTTGACAACCTCATTGTATATTGCATTGACCATGGCTGGATCTGGCCTCATCTCCTGGCTAGGAGAATCCAGAGGATTGTCCACATGTGGAGAGTCAAACTGTGCTACAAACCTTCCAGTTTGCTTTCCCTTTTCTTCATCCTTCTGGCCTCTGAACCACTCAGGATATCCCACTAATTTGAAGCAGTAGTCCATTGTATGACCTCTCTCACCACAGTGGTTACACACACGGTCATACTTAGCCTTTTTGTAATCCCTTTTTGGTTGCTCAAATTTTGCCTGATCCATCAGTTCATATCTCTGTTGATTCTGTCTAGCATTCACAAACCTGTTGACAACATTAGCTTCAAAATCAGTCTGTTCAAATCTCTGTTGGATCTTCTTATTCATATTCAAAATGTTCCCATCAGTAGGAAGCATTAAGGTTACACCCTTAGATCTCTCCAACTGAGTAGCCATTTGAAAGACTTTAAGGAGTCCTGGCATAGGATCCTTTGACATTACATTTCCTCGAAGAGGTTCATATATGTCATTCAAGCCCATCATGAACTGCATAACCTTGGCTTTCTCTTCCCTTTCAACTATCTTCTTAAGCAATCCACAGCTACAACCATTGATTCCTCCACAAGTACAGTTGGGAATTGCATCAAGCAATTGCAATTCATCCCAGAGTTTCTTCAACTTTCCATAGTAAGCTCCAATAGACAAGTTTCCTTGACGAGTATTCCCAAGATCTCGACGCAACTGGTACACGAGAGGGTCATTCAACTCACAGAACCTCTCTCGAATCT
Source organism: Persicaria maculosa (assembly GCA_963922045.1). NCBI lineage: Eukaryota > Viridiplantae > Streptophyta > Magnoliopsida > Caryophyllales > Polygonaceae > Persicaria > Persicaria maculosa. Next base: position 9,610,937 of record OY998253.1, read on the forward strand.
CATCCCACAGCTCCTTGGCTGATTCCACGTACATCAGGGTTTCTGCTACATCACTTGTCATCGAATTCACCATCCAACACCTAACCATGTAATCAACCATTTCCCACTTAACATAGTCTTCAATTTCTATGGGAGGTTTAACATAGCTCCTAGTTATAAATCCTAATTTCGCCTTTGCTCCTAGAGCCATTTTAACTCCACGACTCCATGAGACGAAATTGGATCCATTGAATGCAGTAGTGACCAACTGCATCCCAGGATGGTCTGAATTCGATAGAAATAAAGGATTGTAATGAACGGAATTCGTACCTTGCACGAAATCCCCAAACTGTACTCCGCCATTGAAGCCAGCAGTTGATCCTCTTCCAACTCCACCATTAGGCGGCGTCATATTGACGAAATTGCCTCGTCCAGCTCCATTGACGACATCTGCATAGCTCTGTCCAATTGGCGAACCTCTACCAGCCATGGCGATTTTAGAATCGACGAACAAACAGCTACTGAATTCTTACACAATTAGCTTCACTAGATCCACCGATTTGCCACAAAATCGATAGCTCTAATCACCAGATCGTAACGCGCTCTGATACCATTTAGAGAAAGCAGATCATGGAGAAATTCTCCATTTCGTATTCCATTAGCTTACAAGCTCTCAAATCTTAGATCTGTGTTTGTTACAGCCAAAGGAATCAAGTGGGAGAGATTAGGCGACAATTCTGTTATAACAGATACAAATTGGTTGCCTCTCTAGAATTACCAAAATGCCCTTCCAGCTAATGCATAATGTGAAGTGTGTCTTACATTGATGTTGTGATGAATGTAACCTATGAGCTATACTCCCATAGCATGCATCCACTCGAATACACAACAAGACCCCTTAGTTACGATCAGGGGCGGAGGCAGGAATATTTTCAGGGGGGCTCGCTGTTTCGAGGTGAGGACCGAACCTGGACTAGAGGAGCGAGCCAGCCACCGAACCTGGAGTCACGAAGCGAGCCTTGCTGTCTGTCTCTCTCAAGTCTCGCAATAGCATGTGATGAAGGGGAAATAAAGTAAAAACACATGGGTTGGATAGAAGGTAGAAGGGTGAATCGAACTCCCAATCTCTTTGGGCCTTATTGCAGCCTTCAACCACTATGCTAGATTATTCTTTTGTTTCATTTGCACCTTATTTTCCATATAGATAAATTTTTGTTTTTATTTTTTTGTTTTTTTTACAGGGGGGTTTCATCCACCGCATGCCCCCTCCCTCCGCCCCTGGTTACGATTAATTCATGCATATTGAACTTAAATTGGAATGATATTAAAGTCGATCTTCACTTACTTCGTCACAAGTTCTTATTACACATTCCAAACAACAAAATACTTTTATATTTTGGAGCAAACGTAAAATCCTTGACGCAAAGAGTTCAAATCCTATATCGATCTAGCATGGCTCATGCCCTCTTACTCAACATTGTAAGAAAAATAAAAGCACGGCGAATAATACATATTCATACTAGCTAGTACTTCTTTTTTTATTGTTTAAAACTTTAAATGGAGTGGGCTTCAGCAAACCTCAACCCGGCCATCCGGTCCTCTCTGTATACAAGTTTGATAATTTAAACTTCAATAATCTTATGGTTGAATTTCTAATGTATATATATACATTATATTATACCCTCCAGTCATGAACCTTGTCGAACTTTGATAGTAATTAATCATTCGTAATTAAGATCGAGAGGTTATGAAGTTGATTTTAAGGGTAGTTTATATACTCCCTCCATTTCAAAATAAAAATTCGTTTGACTTTTCTACACGTATTTTAACTAAGATAAGAAAGTAAAAATTATATAAAATATTATTTTTTAATGAATTTTTTTTGATAAGTTTATACTTATAACTACTAAGTATGCAATTAATAAAAAAAATATTGATCAAAAAAAATAATTTATAGCATTTTTATCTCATCAAAAAGTGTGCAGAAAAAGACAAACGACTTTTACTTTGAAACGGATGGAGTAATAATTTCGGTTCATACATGATTTTTGTTAATTTTGATGTTGATTGTAATGATGATTAGTCATAAATAAATGGTTGTCGGTGTTGAATTTGCAATTTAATTAATTTTATATGAAAACTTTTATACTCAATCCATTAAGAAAAACACGTCGTTTTAGGTATTTTGGTGTTCACTTTACAAAATTATCCTTTTAATGATTATAGAGTTGTTAGTTGTAGTTTTCAATAAAGTGAAAAAGTAAAGTACAGTAATAATTAGGAGTATAAGTGTATTTTTGTTTCCTTTTATTTATTTTAAAAAATATACAAATGTCTAAAATGATATGTTTTAATTAACAGATGGAGTAATAATTAGAGACATTTTTCAGAGGGTACTCCATCCGTTCGGCAAAACTTGTCATTTTAGCTTCTTTCACAAGTTTTATGTCAATTAACAAATGTACTAATTTACCCTCAATTATTACCCTCATTTTTTACTTTATCAAAAACTACAACTAACAAACCATCAATCATGTCAAGGACATTTTTGTAAAATGAAGTGTAAAATACCCTAAAATGACATGTTATTTTTGAATAAAAATAACACCCTAAAATGACATGTTTTGCCAAACGGATGGAATATTTTCCAAGATTTTTGTGGGGCGCAAAACTCCTAATATTATATAAAATAAATGGAACCATGTTGGCATGCATATAGGCTGGACTGTACCATGTTGGTCCAGGCCGGTCTACAGTCACATCCCTCTCTCATTTACGAACCACGGGGTCGGACTGAACCGTTTTAATGCACCACCCTACGTACTCCTCTTTGTCTTTAAATAGGGGCACACATGTTGGGCCAGGTAACCAGTATGTTAGGTCATTACAATAGGAGAGAACATGGGAGAGGGGAGATTCATATTCGTCATCTATGGAGTCATATTTACCGGCTAAGCTAGTAAATTAAGTATCTATGGTGTCATATTTACCAGCTAAGCTAGTAAATTAAGTTTGACGGTATGTTAATTTTTTTTGGTAGGCAAAAGCATTACGTTAATTATTCCTTGTATATAGATCTGCCGATCGGATCATTCAAGTCGGATCTGGATGGAGTCATTCAGGTCTCGAGTAGATCGGGTTTCAGATCAATTGGGTTATGGGTTGTTCCAGATCGAGCCAAACCGGGTTGTCCCGGTTTAGGATCGACTCAGTGGGTTAAAAAAACTCAAACTTTTTTAAAGACTTTTTAATAATATTAAAATATTATTATATTAAAGTTAAATTATAATATAAATATGTCGAATTAAACTATTATTATTATTAAATGCATAAATATTATATAAATATTTTAAGCAGAAAAATATCATATTTACACTTATAAGTGTTCTAAACATGCTATAATTTTAAAATAAATATGTTATTTAACCTTTGAGTGACATTAACAAACACAATTGCATAACGAATTCGTGTGGAGTATGGGGTATGTGTGGTGTCTACATGGTGCTGACTCATTGGATCTCGACCCTAAAATTCCCGAGTCATTTGGGTTTGGATCTTGGGGTCTAAAACACCGGATTCAAACCTAAAAAATTATTGGGCATTCAGGTTGAGTTTTCTGAGTCGAATCATGTTTTGATAGGTCTACTTGTATATATGATGTATTGGTAACACTTCCAATTTGGAAATATTTTTAAAGTTTAATTAGTTTACTTGTTTTTAATTAGATTGTTAAGATTCACTGTTTTTTTCTATTACGAAATCTTCTTGATTTATATGATCTTATCATATGCCCTTAGGAAACATGATAGATTATGATATGATTTATGTATAAAATTGGATCTTATGGAATATATGATCATAGGTTAGTGATCCTCATATATAAAATTGTAATTCCTCTTTTCTGTTAAGGGCATTTCGGTAATTTCCCATGTGTAGCTAGTCAAGTGGTGCATATGTGTGTGGTTTGGGCGCCAAAATCGGGTAGAGTTTTCAGTTGTAACCAAACCATGTTCTAGAGCTCAATGGAAGCTCTTGTTAGTTGAGATTTCCATTGCTTGATTGTTCCAATTTCTACTGATTTTCTATTTTTCAATGGTATCAGAGCTTGTTCGATCTAATTCTTGAATGTTTGATTGGTAGATTGTGATCGATATGGAATCGATTGATTGAGGACACTCGTCGTCAGATCTAGTTTGTTGGTTGTTTGTGATTTTTTTTCATGGCTGGTAGAGGTTCGCCGAATCCAGGAGGTCAGAGCTACCCAGATGCTGTTAATGGCGGAGGTGGAGGTCGCGGGACTTTCATCTCAGTGACGCCTCCTGCTTCTGGTGCTGGGAGAGGTGGCTATGACGGATTCAACGGAATTCAATTTAGGGATTTAAGTCAAGGTGCGAATAATGTGCACTACAATCCTTTATTAATCCTCAAACTCTGACCATCCAGGGATGCAGCTTGTCAATACAGTGTTTAATGGCTCAAATTTTGCGAGCTGGAGTAGAGGAATTCGCATGGCTCTTGGAGCCAAAGCGAAGCTAGGTTTTATTACAGGTAGTGTTGTGAAACCGCCTGTGGATAGTGACGATTTTGAGAAATGGGAAAGGGCAGACTATATGGTCATGTGCTGGTTGGTATATTCGATGGCTAGTGAAATTGCTTAAACTCTCTTGTATGTTGAATTTGTTGCTGAGTTGTTGAAGGAAATTAGAGAGAGATACTGTGAATCGAATGATCCTTTGATCTATCAACTTCGTCGTGATCTAGGAAACGTTAGGCAAGAGAACTTGTCTTTTAGAGCTTACTATGGAATAATAAAGAAAATTTGGGACAAATTACAGCTTTTAGATGCTATCCCAGGTTGCATTTGTGGTGGTATTGGCAATTGTTCGTGTGGTTTACTCAAGAAAATCATTGAGAGGGAAGAAAAATCCAAAGTGATGCAGTTCCTAATGGGATTCAATGATGTTTTTGAGCCACTGCGTGGAAATGTTCTCTCAAAGGATCCGATGCTAGGCCTATTGAAGGTGTTTCAAATGGCAGTCCAGTTGGAGAGATCTAGAGGAGTGACTTCAGTTATTCCAGGTGACATTACTGCGTTAGCTGTGAGCAAATTTCAGCAAGCTGAAGCTGAAGCCAATGTTGTTAACAAGTATGGTTATGGTAAACAAGGCGAGCAGATGAGGTTTGAACAGGCTAAAAGAGACTATAAGAAAGCTAAGCTTGATCGTAAGTGTGACTACTGCAATGAGCGGGGGCATACCAAGGACTATTGTTTCAAATTAGTGGGTTATCCAGAATGGTTTAAGGGGCCAAAAGAGGATGATAAAGGTAAATCCCAAGGAAAGTTTGTTGCTCAATTTTAGGTACCTCAGGCTGACAGTCCATTGGATCATGGGTTTCAAGAGTTGAAACCTGATCCTGCAATGGTCAATGCCATATACAATGAAGTTGTCAAATAGATGAAAGGGAAGGGCACTGTGGATCACTCTCAGAGCTCTGTGAACCAAGCTATGGTTCATTTTGCAGGTACGTTCAGTGTGTCCTTTCTTGTTGGAACTAATAAAGGTGATAAACATGCTTGGATTGTTGATTCAGGGGCAACAGACCATATTGCCTTTGATAAAGGGATATTTTCTGAGATTATTCCCTTGCCTAAGTCTATCTTTTTGGGATTGCGTGATGGATCTCACATTCTAGTGAAATTGTGTGGTACTGTTGTGCTACATGATAAATTTGTGATAAGAAATGTACTGTTTGTGCCTCAATTTTGTCACAATTTATTGTTTATTTCTAAAGTGCTTAAAGATCAAAAGCTTATTTTCCAGTTTGATGAGGCATCTTGTTGCCTACAGGACCATATAATTGAGAATTTGCTGATCAAAGGATGGAAAGAAGGAGGTCTATACAGGATTCATACTTTACCTGAAAGAAATAAGCCTGGTGAATCTTTTGCTATTGATAAAGTGCTTTGTAATAATGTAGACAACATGCTTCTTACTCATGCCCGTCTTGGCCATATGTCTTGGTCTAAAATGAAACATTTACCTTTGTTTAAGGATGTTAAGGATTGTAATTTCATATGTGATATTTGTTCATTGACTAAGTTTCACAAGCTTCCTTTTGATAGAAGTGCCTCTTTAGCAGTTGCTCCATTTCATTTGTTGCATATGGATTTGTGGGGGGCCTATAAGACTCCTTCCATTTGTGGTGCTCGTTATTTTCTTACTATATTAGATGATCATTCCAGAACTACTTGGGTGTACTTACTTCAGGATAAACTGCAAGTGTTTGGCTGTATCACAAAGTTCTTAGCTTTAGTTGAAACACAGTTTCAGGTGTCTGTGAGATGCATAAAGTCTGATAATAGGACTGAATTTACCCAAAGGGATTGTGTTAATCTGTTTGCTGCTCATGGTATTGTTCATCAGAGATCTGCTCCTGGTGTCCATGAGCAAAATGGACGTGTTGAGAGAAAACATAGGCATTTGTTAGAAACTGCTAGAGCCATTAGACTATATGCAGGCCTGCCTACCAAGTTTTGGGGTGACTTTGTGTTGGGTGTTAATTACCTAATAAACAAAATGCCTTCTTCTGTATTGGGATGGAAGTCTCCATTTGAGGTTTTGTTCCATGTGCCACCTGTTTATGAGAAACTTAGGATTATTGGGTGTCTATGTTATGCACTGCAACCAAATGACAGAAGAGACAAACTTGGTTATATTGCTATAAGATGTGTGTTTTTGGGATACCCCCCTGGTCAAAAGGCTTACAAGCTATATGATTGGGATAGAAAGGTTATGATAATTAGCAGACACGTGCAGTTTAAGGAGTCTGCTTTCTCTTTCAGAGGAGACTCCATCTCTCACAGTGTTCCTATTTTTCCAAGGGAACCTCCTTCTACTAAGGATGTTGTTGCACCTGATTTTATTGCACCCATTCCTCAAATCAAAAATTCTCCTTCTCATATTGATCCTTCTAATACTGTAACTCCTCCACAAGACCTTGGTATTTCTCCTGCAAGCTCTTCTGATCTTGGAACTCCTATTTCTTCACCATCTCACACTTCACCGGATTCTTCTTCATCTCATTAGAGTATTACTAGTCCTCCTTCTCTTCCCAAGAGGACCATCCGTCCTCCTCCCAGGCTGCAAGATTACATATGTTCAGACTTGCCTACTAGACATTCTTCAGTGTCAGATGAGTCTGTCTCTCAATCTTTTGCAGTCTTCTCACTTCAGAATCTAGCACATTTATCCTCTAATTATGTTCAGTCTTTGGTGAATGTTTGTGATGTGTTTGAACCTAATAGTTGTGCTCAAGCCAAAGGCATCTCTGAATGGGAGACTGCTATGCAGAATGAGATCTCAGCTTTAGAAAAGAATCACACTTGGTCCATTACTCCTCTTTCTCATGGAAAGAAAGCCATAGGATCTAAATGGATTTTCAAGATCAAGTACAAGCCAGATGGTTTAATTGAGAGATACAAAGCTAGATTGGTTGCAAAGGGTTATAATCAAGTGAAGGATAGGGATTATAAACAAAATTTCTCTCCTGTAGCAAAGCTTTCCACTGTAAGGATCATTTTAGCATTAGCTGCTATCAAGGGATGGGTTTTGCATCAACTTGACGTCAACAATGCTTTTCTTCATGTTTTTTTAGATGAAGAAGTGTACATGGTCCCTCCTTTAGGCTATCAGGTACCATCTGGGCATGTTTGTAAGTTGAATAGGTCTCTCTATGGACTCAAACAAGCAAGTAGACAGTGGAACCATGAGTTGACTCGTTTTCTGCTACAGTTGGGTTATTCTCAGTCCAAGCATGACTATTCCCTTTTTGTGAAATGGTCAGGTTCTTTCATGACTGTGACCCTTGTCTATGTTGATGATATGCTCCTTCTTGGGAACTCCTCTGCAGATATCACCCTCACAAAGCAAGCCCTTCATTCTGTTTTTACTATCAAGGATTTAGGGGTTTCTAGATACTTCCTTGGCATGGAAATTACTAAGTCATCTACTGGAATTTCGCTCAACCAGAGGAAGTATGTTTTAGACATCTTAAAAGATGCTCACATGGAAAATTGTAAGGCTACCAGTTTTCCCATGCAGCATGGCACCAAATTATCCTCTCTTGAAGGTGATCTCATTGATCATCCTGAAGCCTATAGGAGAATTATAGGGAGACTCTTATATCTCACCCTCACCCGGCTTGATATTTCCTACACAGTGCAATAATTGAGTCAGTTCCTTCAAAATCCACTACAACGCCATTGGAATGCTGCAATGTATCTTCTTAGATACTTGAAAGGGAGTTTCAATTTAGCCCTTTCCTTCCCTGCATCATCATCCTTCCAATTAAAGGCCTTTAGTGATGCTGGTTGGGGCAATTGCAGAGATACTAGTAGATCCCTCACTGGGTACGGTGTTTTCTCAGGCTCCTCTTTGGTATCCTGGAAGACCAAAAAGCAGAGAGTGGTTTATAAGTCTTCAAGTGAGAGTGAGTACAGGGCAATGTCAACTACATCCAGTGAACTTGTTTGGATGCAAGGTCTCCTATCTGATCTTTGTGTGGATGTCTCCCTTTCTATTTCATTGTACTGTGATAACAAATCTGCTCCGGTATTGACGGCTAATCCTTTGTTTCATGAGAGGACAAAGCATGTAAGGCTTGATGCTCATTTCATCAGGGAAATGGTTCAGTAGGGGTTCATTTCCACTTCCCATGTTTCATCCTCACAACAACTTGCAGACGTCCTTACCAAGGCTTTAGGTTCTCATCAACATCAGTTTCTGGTATCCAAGCTTGGTCTTGTACACCCTAGTACATGCCAAGCTTGAGGGGGGGGGGGGGTATGGAATATATGATCATAGGTTAGTGATCATATATAGCATTGTAATTCCTCTTTTCTGTTAAGGGCATTTTGGTAATTTCCCATGTGCAGCTAGTGGTGCATATGTGTGTGGTTTGGGCGCCAAAATCAGGTAGAGTTTTAACTGAACCATGTTCTAGAGCTCAATGGAAATTTTTGTTGGTTGAGATTTCCATTGCTTGATTGTTCCAATTTCTACTGATTTTCTGATCTACTTGCTCAAATCTCGATTACAGTCAAACATTAACTGCATGTTTGATTGATGATAGATTATGATATGATTTATGTATAAAATTGGATCTAATTTGCTCAAATCTCGATTACATTCAAACATTAACTGCATGTTTGATTGATGGGAATTGATGAGATTTTAATAAGAGGGAAATATAAATAAGTAATTTTACTTGTTTGGCTAAATTAATTTAACAGATTTGATTAGAAGCCATAGGAAAATAAGCAATCAATTGATGAGAAATGAAAGAAAAAATAATCTCACCAAATTGGCGGTATTTGATGGGAAAATTAAACATAATGTTTCAAAAGTGAATCGACAACTTTCCTACCTTACGAAATAAAATAAGTTTCGTTCCTGTTACCAAATATAAGTTTCCTTCTTAGAAATGAGTGTGTATAAAAATACATTATTACATGTTAAAATTATAACAAATTACATACTGATTCAATATTTATTATAATGCATTTTATATCCTTATTTTATTTTATTTTTTTTCTTTGGCTATTTTATTTATTTATTTATATTTTTATAAAGGGAAAAAAAATTTATTTTAAAATAAATTGACAACATTTATCCTAAAATAACATAATTTGTTGTTGTATTATATAGAGTTTTTTTATACCGTTTTAATCCAAAATTACACCGCACATATTTGATTTTGCCCTCCTCCGAAAATTTTCTGGCTCTGCAACTGGTAGTGCAGAGTATAGTAATTATAATAAGTGAAAATTTGAGGGGATATACCTTTTTCAATTTTTTTTGGGTAATTATACTCTTTAATTTTTCTTTTTAGTAATCTAAATAATATCAGATGGCATGGCTAGCTAGCTTGAATGTGATCGAAGATGGTAAACCTGGTTAATTAATAATTATTTGATGTTGTTGTGTTTGTGAGATTCAAGATCACAAGTTAGGGAACTCCACTCTCCTTTTCTCATTTGCCGCACATACATGGTGGAAATTGTGGATACACGGAATGTTGACATGTGAGGGAGTACCTATTTGATTGTTATTAAGTAGTTATTTAGTTAAAGTTGGTAACTATGGTTATTTGCAATAAATTATCTAGTTGGAATGTGTAGTTATTTGTATTAAGGTTTTTTTTTATAGAGAGTGTATGATAGTTCAGGGGTATTTCTATAAATGTGTATTTCATACACATTATAAATAGAGGTGTAAGGCTTTGTAACAAACTATAGAAATCAATCAAGAAACAGTTACACCCGTCTCCCTCTTTCTCCACATACACTTACCTTGAAGCTCCATCCACGGAGGTTGTTTGAAGATTTGTGATCATAAGATCACTGATCATATATGGTATCAGAGCTCGAGGAAAGAGAGATCTGCGCTAGACAACGTCCAGAGGAAGGAGAATCAATGGAGGAAATACCGGGAGTTCATCCGCACATTTCCGGAGAAATTGGATCAGGATCAAGAACTAACAGCATGGACGATCCGCTTGGGTTATCAAATTCCGATCATCCAGGGGCACAGCTGGTGTCGAATGTGTTTAATGGAGCGAATTTTCTGAGCTGGAGCAGAGGAGTGAAGATGGCGCGATGAGCCAAGTTCAAGATCGCCTTCATCGATGGAAGCTCGAGACAAGAAGAGGTGTCGGCATCGGACTTACCTAGATGGAAACGGTGCGATTACATGGTCCGTTGTTGGATCCTCGACTCTATGACTGCAAAGATCTCGGAAGGCTTCATATACGCAGATTTAGCTCAGCAACTGTGGGATGAGCTCGTTGAAAGGTATGCACAGAAAAACGGTCCACTTCTTTATCAATTAAAGAAATCATTGTGTAATCTTTCTCAATGAAGCTTATCAGTTGCGGAATACTTTGGGAAATTGAAGAAACTGTGGAATGAAATCCTGAATTTGGAAGGAATTCCAAAATGTTCTTGTGGTGTCTGGAAGAGATGCACATGGGATGTGATTGCGAAGATTACTGAAATTGAGAATTCTAACAAGCTACTTCAGTTTCTAATGGGGTTGAATGACACCCATGACAGTGTTCGAAACCAGATTCTTGCAATGGATGTCACTCCTTTGATCAACAAGGCATACTACCTTGTTTATCAAGTGGAGACTACATGAGGAGAAGGTACGAGCGCAGGGAATTCAGAGGACAGCATTGCATTCTCTGTGAACAAATTTGCAGGTTCTAAGAAAGGAACCAAGAAAGACAAATCAGACAAATTATGCACTCACTATGGGATGCAAGGGCATTATATGGATGGATGTTTCAAGATAATCGGTTATCCCGATTGGTTCAAGGATCCCAAAGGCAAGAAAGCTATAAAATCAGGCACAGCTGCTGCAGTTTCAGGGATGTTTGCATGTCCAGATGATGAGTTGATGAGTGGAATGGAACCTGAGATTGACATGGCAATGGCAAATGCCATTTACTAGGAAGTGTTGAGAGCCATGAAGGGAAAAGCTCCCATTCAAATGGTGTCAACTGACAGTGCAGGTATCATTTCTGTTATGCATTCGTTTCGAACTTGCAAAGATTATGATCTGTTATGGATTATAGACTCGGATGCCTCTGATCACATGACTTTCAATGCTAATTTTCTAAGGTCTAGAAGGAATTTGCCTAGGTCTATTAGCATATGTCTCCCTGATGGTACCATTAGGAAGGTACATGAAGTAGGAGTCATTGAGTTTGCATCTGGTTTGAAGTTGAAGGATTTCTTCTTTGTCCTTGAATTTAAGGCCAATCTGTTGTCAGTAGGTAAACTGATTGATCGCACTGGCATTGGTATTATTTTTAAGAAATCTGCATGTGTATTTCAGGGCCCTAAAGATGGTCAGATTTTGTTCAGTGCTGAGAGGATACCTGGACAACTTTACAAGGCTCAGTTGCAAGATCATGAAGTCAATCTGAGTTGTAGTAGTAATGTAGTTACTTCTTAGAATAAAATGGCTTGTAATAAGGATTGTCATGATCAGCTTCTACATGACAGATTAGGTCATATGTCTTTTTCTAGAATGAAACATGTGTATGGTCATAAGGTGACTAGTTGTGATGATCTGGTTTGTGAGGCATGTGTCTTAGCCAAACATCATTCATTTCCTTTTGATGTTAGTAGTAGTATTGCTAATATAAAGTTTGAATTGATCCACATTGACCTATGGGGTCCATACAGAGTTCCTAGTTATAATGGAGCTAAATACTTTGTCACTTTTATTGATGACTTCAGTAGAGGTGTATGGATTTATTTGTTGCCCAACAAGTCTCTTGTAAGCAAGGTTGTATGTGAGTTTATCTTGCTTGTGGAAAAACAGTTTGATGCAACAGTAAAGATTGTAAGGAGTGACCATGGTACAAAATTCTTTGGTTGCAGCAATTTCTTTGCTCAGAAAGGCATCACTCATCAGTTTTCCACCCCATATGTGCCACAACAAAATGGGAGAGTGGAACGCAAGCATAGGCATTTGCTTGAGAAAGCCAAGGTGAAGGTTCGATAATATAAAACAATGTAATATAGAAATACTCTAGAAGGGGGGTTGAATAGAGTATGCCCGTTTTTCGCAGAAAGTCTCAAGACTTTTGGAGCTCGTATAAAACCCTTTGAGATAAAACCTGAATCACAAAGTTAGACAATCGAACCAAGTGCGGAAATAAGGTAAAGCAATAAGTAAAGGACACGAGTAATTGTTTACGAGGTTCGGCACGAACTTGGCCTACGTCTCCGCCTAGGGTTCTTCCACAACCCTAGGATTCAACAGGCTTTATTGATTCGCTTAGCTTAGGATCCTAATAGCTCACCGAGAAGCCTCTCTCCTATACAATTGCAATCTAGTCAACTCACGTTCCCTTGGAGTCCTAGACCAATCTAGAAGAGCCCCACCTCTCTCAGCTATCTAGTACAATCCTCTTACTCTCACAAATCAATAGCCTAGTGCAACTTCCCGAGTTACAAACTCTCGAGTAACACTTTAAATGAATATATCCTATAAGCTCACAGTGACTCTCAAAGGCTTTGAAATAAACAACAAACTCTTGAACGCTAGCAGAGAGACACTTGGAAGACAGATCTTGCTTGAATGAATGAAAGCTCGTGTAGCACTTGTATGCTCTGTCTTCTTCCTCCTTTCCTTTATAGAAGTAATGTGGAGCATGAGGTTCTTCAACACCGGATCTTCAACAACGGCTAGTAAAGATCATGGCGCGCCCAGATCTTCTATTTTAGGACACTTCGAAGACATGATCTTCTTTGAATTGGATCTCCTCAATATGCACCAAAAGGAAAGATATAATCTCGAAATACTTCCTAAAAGATTAGTCATTCATATATATATAATATAAAGGAAGTATATAATAAGATTAAATAATATTCGGACTTATAAAACAGGTTTTGTATTTCATCAACTGTTAATGCTCCAAGACCTTTGACACAAACATCCTGTCAAGGCCTTTGAGACATTTATTCCGATTTTCATTAAGGGAGGGAGTTATCAATCTCCCCCTTGATGAAAGACAAAACCTGTGCATCCCTGCAACTTAGTCAAGCATAGATAATAAAATAGAAATCGGAATAAGTACCTGCATGGGTTAGACAAATGTTGGATCAAAATTTTAAAGCATGCAAAAACCATCCAACCGAAAACCACAAATCAAAAACCAAGGTCTTCCAAGACCTTTAAGCAGAGGTTTTCAAAGTCTAAACAACACCACAGATCATCTCCCCCTTTTTGTCTTTCAACAAAGGGAGGAGGTAAAACAGTCACCAAAAAAAAAATCACCAAATGTTTTGAAAACGTTTCCAAAAACCAGCAATGTATCAAGTGGGTGGGATAGGGTAGGGTAGGGTTTAAGCTTCGTCATCCGGAGCATCATCAGTGAGCCTCGTCCACAGTCCTTGCAGCATCTTGGAAATCCCGCTCATCTCCGTCAAAAACTCCTTTTGCAGCTCCTTGATATCCAGGCGAACTTCCTCCAAGCCCAACTCTAGGTTGTCCATGCGTTCATCGAAAGCTGGAGCAGTGGGAAAGGCTTTTGAAGGAGTGGCAAGACTCAAGGTCCCTTGGGGAGACCGAGTTATGCCAATCTTTTCAAGGCCCTTAGAGTCGAACTTACCCATATGACGCAGCTGTTCTTCATTTTTGACATCAATTCCAGAAGCTTTGAAGATAGGGGTCAAAAGGGTAGCAAATGGGAGGGGAGAGCCTTTTCTAGCTTTTCTGGCATGAGCCATGGTTCCAAGAATAGTGTTGACCAGATCAAGATCAAGGCCATTTAAGATGCGGTAGAGCAGGACCATGGCATTGTCAGTAAGGAGTGAGCCAGAGTTAAGACGGGGTAAGAGGCATCGAACAATGATGTTGAAAATTATTTTTGCCTCAAGGGTTAGGGATGAGTGGGTGAGTTATTTTGAGGTGCTGGTGGATGCTTCGGGTAGGAGGTACTTGGCACGGGCAAGGATGATGCAATTCTCTTTTGAGGGGTGTAATTCAGAGGGTGGAACTGGGGTAGGTAAGCCAAGGAAATCTGCAAAGTCATTGGAGTTGAGAGAGATTCTAACCCCTTTGACAACAGACTCCAAAGACCAACCATTGGTGTCGTTTTTGGCTTTTAGGTTAATGTAGAAAAGACGGGTAAGCTGGGGGTAGTAGACAGTTTCAAGGTTGAGAAGGGTCCAGGCTGGGGATTTTTTGAGAAGATCAATGCAGGGTAACTTCAAAGCTTCAAAGAACTCAAAATCCAAAAAATCAGAACAGCTAATCCTACGAGTTCGAAACTCATCTACCCACTTACCAGCAGTCTCAGCATCTTGAAACCAAGAGGAGGGCAAGGATTGATTTACCTGGATATAGGCCGGGGGGTCGGCATTCTTCCTGCGAGCAATTGTCGGACCAGCTCTCTTGACAAGCGCTTCAAGAGTCTTGAGGGTGCCCTTCCTGGTGCGCTTGGGAGATGGAGGCTTGACAGCAGCAGGGGCTTTCCGCTTCTTTGGAGACGGGGGAGGAGGAGAAGGAGAGGGAGATTCTTCCTCCTCTTCCTCAAACCCCAAGTCCTTACCGGACCCCGCTTCATCTCCTTCAGCTTCTTCGTCATCTCCAGATCCCTCTTGCTCTTCTTCTTCTTCCTCAGGCTCCTCCTCGGATGGAACCTCCTCGGCTTCGGCTTCCTTCCGAATCCGCTCAGCTTCCTCCTCGGCCAGTTTCCTAGCAAGCTCGGCCTCCTCATCGGCCTTTTTCTTCTTCAAGGCTTCCTCCTCGGCTTCCTTGGCAGCATCTCTCTCCAGGATGGCATCTAGGTCATCTTCCTCCTCTTCTTCGTTCACTTCCTCAACCAAAATCTTCCTCTTCCCATTCTGTTTAGCACTGAGCGGCTTCTTAGCAGAGCGCTTTTGAGAGCCCTTGGGAACAGTGGCCGTGCTCACAGCGATGGTGCTCTGGACAACAGTTGGGACAATGGCTTGAGGAGCGGGTTCAGGTGTGGGAGAGGTAGCAGTGGCCTGACGTCCCTTGGGGGTGGCGCCAAGTCTTTTGGGTGTGACAGCTTTCTTTGTTTTGGGTGCCATGGAGGGAATCGGCTAGGGTTTCTTTAGAAAAGGTTGAGAGGTTGAAGAAGAAGAAAGTGAAAGGGTTTGGATCAGTTTTGAGAGTGTGAAGAATTCGGGTACAGAGGTGGGTATAAGTAGAGAGATGTGATGGCGTGATGGGACGGGTTTAGAGTTCAAAGGGAGGGTAATGATAACATTGCAAGATTTGAAGAGTTTCCAATTCAAATTCAAATATTCCCATTAAAATCAGACTGAAAATATGAAGGATTTAGTTCCAAATTTAAAAATATCTCAACGGTTAAGAAAATAACATAAATAGGCAATTTTTGAAATCCGATAAAAATATAATTGATTAAATATATAAAAAGATATTAACCAAAAATATATGATCCAATAAATGTAATCCACCATTTAGTTCACACATCTTGACATAGTTCTCAAGGGTCTTGACACTAAGTAGAATTTATCTTTCGTAAAGGGAATGCTCCCCCTACGAAAGTGCATCCTTGTTAAGCATCCCAATCTCTCGTCTTATGAAGGTGAACATGTCCTCTGCCAAAGGCTTAGTAAAAATGTCAGCCCATTGATAATCAGTTGAAATAAACGAAATGGACACATCACCTTTTTCAACATGGTCTCTAATGAAATGATGCCTTACATCAATATGTTTGGTCCTTGAATGCTGAACAGGATTCTTAGTGATGGAGATGGCACTTGTATTGTCACACTTAATTGGAATACCTTTGAGGTTGATGCCAAGATCTCGCATTTTTTGAGCTATCTAAAGGATTTGGGAGCAACAGGCTCCAGCTGCAATGTATTCGGCTTCTGCAGTGGATAGAGCAACTGAGTTTTGCTTCTTTGAGTGCCAACTGATCAAAGATGCTCCTAAGAATTGGCGAAATCCTGATGTGCTCTTTCTATCCACCTTATAGCCTGCAAAATCTGCATCAGAATATCCAATTAATGTGAAGTCCTTTTGCTTTGGGTACCATAGTCCAAGCTCCTTAGTGCCATTGAGATATCGAAAGATCCTCTTCACAGCCACGAGGTGAGATTCTTTAGGATCAGCTTGAAACCTAGCACACATGCAAACACTAAACATGATGTCAGGTCTACTAGCCGTGAGATATAATAAAGATCCAATCATTCCTCGATACTCCTTTTGATTGACACTTATTCCAGTCTTGTCTTGATCTAGAGACAATGTTGAGCTCATGGGAGTCTTGGCTGCTTTGGATTGATCCATCTTGAACTTCTTCAAGAGATCCTTAGTGTACTTGCTTTGGTTGACAAAGATCCCTTTCTTGGATTGATGAACTTGTAATCCCAAAAAGAAGTTGAGTTCTCCCATCAAGCTCATCTCAAATTCACTGCACATGATGTCAGAAAATTCCTTCCTCTTGATTGTAGCCTTGAGCAACAAGCCTTGCCTTGTTCCTCACAATCTTACCATTCTCATCTAGCTTGTTTCGAAATACCCATCGTGTGCCAATGACTGATTGATGCTTTGGCCTAGGCCTCAAGGTCCAGACTTTGTTCCTTTCAAATTCGTTAAGCTCACTTTGCATAGCAATGATCCAGTCTGGCTTCTGAAGTGCCTCATCTACCTTCTTTGGCTCAATAAGAGAAACAAACGCGTGAAAAGCATAAAGATCTTTAAGTTTAGAACGAGTTTGAACACTAGAAGTAGGGTCAGAAATGATATCCTTTAATGAGTATGATGAGGAGTATTTGAATTTCCTTTTGCTAGTCTCAGCTCCTTGATTCGTCACACCAGTAGGATAGACTTGTAGTACATCTGACTCCGTGGGCCTGTTAGGTTCAGTTACAGCAGTTTCTGATGTCTCAACACTGTTGGATTGGACACCAAGGGCTTTGGACGAATCTTCAACACCTTGGGCCAATTCTTCAGTGTTAAGAATCGGTTCCTGCATGTTCCTCTTCTCTGTGTTCTTGGTAGCAGCATCATCACCTTCCTCGTTCTCTTCATGGATGTTAAGATCTATATCTGCAACACTTTCACTCAAAGCACCGTCATTGCATTCATCAAAAATAACATGTATACTTTCTTCAACTACCTGGGTCCTTTTATTGAAGATTCTATAAGCTTTGCTACTTGTGGAGTAGCCAAGAAATATACCTTCATCACTACGCACATCAAATTTCCCAAGGTTATCTTTTCCATTGTTATGAACAAAACAAGTACAGCCAAAGGGTTTAAAATAAGATATAAGTGGTTTGCGGCCTTTGAAAAGTTCATAAGGAGTTTTCTTTAAGATGGAACGAATAAGACAACGATTTAAAATATAGTTAGCTGTGTTAACAGCTTCAGCCTAATAGGTTTTAGGTAATGCATTTTCTAAAAGCATAGTCCTGGCCATATCCTCTAAGGTGCGGTTCTTGCGTTCCACAACCCCGTTTTGTTGAGGTGTCCTAGGAGCAGAAAAGTTATGGGAGATACCATATTTAGCACAAAACAAATCAAATTGAAGTTGATCAAACTCCCTACCATGATCACTCCGAATTGACACTATGGGCTCGTTTCTTAAAGTTTGCAACTCCTTACAAAGTTTTGAAAACTCAAATAAGGCTTCTGATTTTTCTTTTAAAAAAGCAACCCAAGTATATCTAGAAAAATCATCAACAACAACTAGCATGTACTTTTTACCATTGGGAGATTCGACTCACATAGGACCACATAAATCCATATGTAAAAGTTCAAGGGGTCTAGAAGAACTTACAACCTTTTTGGGTTTGAAAGAGCTACGAGTTTGTTTACCTTGTGTGCATGCATTGCACATATCAATACCTTTGAAGTCCATTTCAGGTAGCCCTCTTACAAGCCCTTTGGACACAAGCTTTTGTAGTGTATGTGGACTCACATGACCGAGTCTCCTGTGCCAGAGCTTTGGATCGTCCGTCAAAGCCTTTAGACAGGTTAAGCTTCCTTGTGCCACTTGATCAGCATTTACGGCGTATATGTTGTTGTAACGATATGCAGTCAATATAACTTCACATGTATCTTCTCTGCACACTATACATCTTTTCTTGTTAAATATGCCATTATTACCACTATCACATAATTGAGAGACACTAAGCAGATTATACTTCAAACCATCAACAAGATAGACATCTTTAATACTATGGCTGGAATTGCTTCCAACACTACCAATACCAACGATGTCACATTTTCCTTTGTCACCAAGAGTGATTGTTCCCGTGGATTGCTCCTTTAGATCATGAAAGAGAGAACTCTTCCCACTCATATGCCTCGAGCATCCACTATCAATAATCTATTTGTGATCTTTCACCTTGGTGATCTCCTCTTTTGGACTTGCCATAAGTTCTTTTACAGTAGTTTCAAGCTTTTCATCGTGGGATCCATCTTCTGAGGCCATGAGACAAATGTTGGCCTTCTCATCATCGGAGTCAGAGTCGGAATCACTCCAAGTTGCCACCATGGCTTTCTTCTTCCATTTGTCACCTTTCTTGGACTGGCTCTTTGTCTTTTGAGGGCAGTCCTTCACTAGATGATCTGTTTCACCACATTCAAAGCAAGACAACGGTTTAGTCTTCTTTTCATACTTGTTGTATTGAGACTTACCTCGAAATTTTGAAGACTCTGGTCCATCCTTGTTGTTGAATTGCTTCTTCATTTTGAGAATTCGAGCAAGGCCTCTTGTGATAAGAGCAAAAGGATCATCCTCATCGTCATCCTCATCTTCGGAATCAGATCCATCCTTGGGCTCATCCTTCTTAGACTTGAGTGCCAAGTTCTTAGTGCTAGCTGGAAGTTCTCCATCGTCTTCATTAAGGATCATCTCATGCGTGATCAGCTTCCCAAGAAGGTCATCAAGGGGTAGAGTGGTGAGGTCCTGGGCTTCCTCTATAGCTGTTACTTTTGGACCCCATTTCTCATTTGGAAGGCACCTCAGTATCTTCCTCACTTTCTCAACGTTGGTAAAGCTCTTGCCGAGAGAGTCAAGGTTGTTGGTGATTTATGTGAATCGTGTGAACATGGCCTTGATTGACTCATCAGACTTCATCTTGAAGAGCTCATACTTTCGAAGGAAGATGCTGATCTTGGTGTCTTTCACTTGGCTCGTTCCTTCATAGGTGACGACCAATTTGTCCCAGATCTCTTTAGCTGACCTACAAGATGAAATACGGTTAAACTCATCAGTGCTAAGACCACAATAAAGTAAGTTAATAGCCTTGTAGTTTTTGGAGATGGTTTCAAGATCTGCTTGGTTGTATTCAGACTCCTTCTTTGCAACTTTGGTATCATTTGGTCCATCTTTCTCTGGAATCTTCGGACCATTCTCTATAATGTTCCAAAGCTCTAGATCTTGGTCTATGATGAACATCTTCATCAAAGATCTCCAGTGGACAAAGTTGTTTCCTACAAAGAGTGGCGGTCTGCTTGTGGACCTTCCCTGTGCAAATCCTCCGCTTGCTTCACCAGACATGATCGAAAACTCACAAGATTGTTAGATCAAAAACAGTGAGTAAAGCTCTGATACCAATTGAAGGTTCGATAATATAAAACAATGCATGTAATATAGAAATACTCTAGAAGGGGGGTTGAATAGAGTATGCCCGTTTTTCGCAGAAAGTCTCAAGACTTTTGGAGCTCGTATAAAACCCTTTGAGATAAAACCTGAATCACAAAGTTAGACAATCGAACCAAGTGCGGAAATAAGGTAAAGCAATAAGTAAAGGACACGAGTAATTGTTTACGAGGTTCGGCACGAACTTGGCCTACGTCCCCGCCTAGGGTTCTTCCACAACCCTAGGATTCAACAGGCTTTATTGATTCGCTTAGCTTAGGATCCTAATAGCTCACCGAGAAGCCTCTCTCCTATACAATTGCAATCTAGTCAACTCACGTTCCCTTGGAGTCCTAGACCAATCTAGAAGAGCCCCACCTCTCTCACCTATCTAGTACAATCCTCTTACTCTCACAAATCAATAGCCTGGTGCAACTTCCCGAGTTACAAACTCTCAAGTAACACTTTAAATGAATATATCCTATAAGCTCACAGGGACTCTCAAAGGCTTTGAAATAAACAACAAACTCTTGAACGCTAGCAGAGAGACACTTGGAAGACAGATCTTGCTTCAATGAATGAAAGCTCGTGTAGCACTTGTATGTTCTGTCTTCTTCCTCCTTTCCTTTATAGAAGTAATGTGGAGCATGAGGTTCTTCAACACCGGATCTTCAACAATGGCTAGTAAAGATCATGGCGCGCCTAGATCTTCTATTTTAGGACACTTCGAAGACATGATCTTCTTTGAATTGGATCTCCTCAATATGCACCAAAAGGAAAGATATAATCTCGAAATACTTCCTGAAAGATTAGTCATTCATATATATATAATATAAAGGAAGTATATAATAAGATTAAATAATATTCGGACTTATAAAACAGGCTTTGTATTTCATCAACTGTTAATGCTCCAAGACCTTTGACACAAACATCCTGTCAAGGCCTTTGAGACATTTATTCCGATTTTCATCAAGGGAGGGAGTTATCACAAGGCAATCAGATTTCATGCTAACTTGCCTATTGGTTTTTGGGTAGAATGTGTCTTAGCTGCTGCTCACCTAATCAACCTCATGCCATCTTCTGTCATCAACTGGAAAACTCCTTTTGAGGGATTATTTGGCAAACCTCCAAATTACAGCAGATTGATAGTAATGGGAAATGCCTTTGTTTTGCTTTGAACAAAGGCATGAGCAAAGACAAGCTTGCTTCTAAAGCCAGCATGTGTGTTTTCATTGGCTATCCAAGAGGTTAGAAAGCATACAAGCTCTCTGATTTGGTTGATAAGAAAACTATCATCAGTAGAGATGTTGTTTTCTTTGAATCTATATTTCCTTATGCTCAGTCCTCAAGCAAGTCTGACAATCCCATGCCTCTGTCTAATCCCTTACCACTTGTTAACCCTGCTCATTTGTCTGAGCCTATTCAAAATTCCCTTCCCCAAATTGTCCCTGACTCCATATCAAATACACCTTCTTCTGCTGAATCTATTCATCAGTTTTCCCCACTAGTAGCCTTTCCTAATCCACCTGATTTACCCCCATCTTCACCTATGCCACCCAGAATTATAACCCCCCCTCCCCCTAGACGTTCCACAAGACAAATCAGCCCACCTAAACACCTCCATGATTTTATTTGTCCCACTATTAATTCCCTTTCAGATTCATTCATGGTTGTAAGCCTTGATGATCCTACCTACTACCATGATGACTATGTGGCATCTTTTTGCCAAGTACTGTCACTCCAGGAACCAATGACTTACAAACAAGCCAAGACTGATCCTAAATGAGTTGAGGCTATGCAAAAGGAGATCCAAGTTCTTGAGGACAATGAGACTTGGACTCTTACTGATTTGCATGTGGGCAAGATTGCAATTGGTTGTAAGTGGGTCTACAAAATCAAATTTATAGCTGATGGAACTGTGGAAAGATTCAAAGCTCGATTGGTGGCAAAGGGGTATAACCAGATCAAGGGGAAAGATTTCAAACACATCTTCTCGCCGATTGCAAAGTTCACTACTGTACGAACTTTGATTGCTCTTGCTACTTGCAGACGATGGAAAATCCATCAGCTTGACATCAATAATGCCTTTCTTTATGGGTTTATTGATGAGGAGGTGTTTATGAAGGTTCCTGATGGCTTTGACAAAGTTGCTCCTGGTCAGGTTTGCATGCTAAGGCGCTCTTTGTACGGGCTTAAGCAGGCTTCCCGTCAATGGAACATTGAGCTCAATAAGTTCCTTTAGGGATTTGGGAAATCCAGTTATGATTTTTCCCTCTACACCAAGAGTGTCTCAACAAGGTTCATTGCAGTGTTGGTATACGTAGATGATCTACTGATAACTGGTGATGTCCCAATTGAAACTGAGGCTTTGAAAGCGGGATTACATACTCAATTCCCCATTAAGAATATTGGTGAAGTTCGTTACTTCCTTGGTCTAGAGGTGTCTCGTACAGATCAAGGCACATTGCTTAATCAACGTAAGTATGTGCTTGATATCCTTCAAGACACACAAATGGAAGATTGTAAGTCTTCACCTTTCCCACTCCCTCGTGGCATGAAGTTGACAGTGAGTGAAGGTCCTTATTCGGATGATCCAGAGAAGTATCGTCGATTGGTTGGCAGGCCGTTGTACTTAAACATGACTCGACCAGACATTTCATATGTCGTTCAACACCTTAGCCAATTCATGGGTGATCTGAGGCTTCCTCATTGGCAAGTTGTCCTCTATGTGGTCCGATACTTGAAGGGGTCTTTCAATCTGGGCTTGCACTATCCAACTGATAATCACTTGAAGTTAGATGCTTTTTGTGATTCAGATTGGGGCAATTGTCTCTATACAGGTCGATCCCTCACTGGCTTCTGTATTTTCCTGGGTAAAGCACTGATTTCCTGGAAAACCAAAAAGCAGAGCACAATGTCAAAGTCGTCTGAAGAAGCTGAGTACAGAAGCCTCTCTAAGACAGCTAGTGAACGGGTTTGGCTTGACTCAATATTGGAGGATCTTCAGTTTGCAATTCCCAAGCCTATTGCTCTTCATTGTGACAATCAAGCGGCAATTCACATCGCGGAGAACCCGTTTTTTCATGAGAGAACGAAGCACCTTCGTCTTGATTGCCACTATGTCAGAGAACGGCTTCAGGAGGGTTTTTTGGTTCCCTCTTACATTCGCACATGCCTCCAACTTGCAGATGTCCTGACGAAACCTTTGGGTGCTGATCAACACTCTCTTTTGTCATCCAAACTGGGCTTGGTGTCTTCGAACAGCTCAGTTTGAGGCGGGGATATAGAGAGTGTACGATAGCTCAGGGGTATTTCTGTAAATGTGTATTTCATACACATTATAAATAGAGGTGTAAGGCTTTGAAACAAACTATAGAAATCAATCAAGAAACAGTTACACCCGTCTCCCTCTTCCTTCACATACACTTACCTTGAAGCTCCATCCATGGAGGTTGTTTGAAGATTTGTGATCATAAGATCACTGGTCTTTTTTTTTTTATGAAACAGTTGTATTAAGTTATTTACTTGTCATGGGGAGTAATATTAAGTTATTTACTTGTCATGGGTAGTTATTACTCCGTACTTCGTAAGATATAATGGTTAGTCGAATAAAAAAAGATATATTGGTTAGTTTTTTGAATTTTTTTTTAAAAATATTCATTAAAAAATAAATAATTAATAAAATGTTCAAGCTTTTAAAATATTTACAAAAATATTCATTTTTTACAGGGTTATCGGAAAACGCGGTCTCATACGGTGTTTTAGTTGCATCGGATAGTTATTGCGATACAATGGTTAGTCGAATAAAAAAAAGATACAATGGTTTTTTAGTTACAGTTTATTGTTTTCACTTTTCAGTGTATCCGCAGATTGTATCATAATAGCATCTGAAACAAATTCTCTAATTTGGGAGTTTGTAAGTTTTTGGATAATTTTAATGCGTTTTTTGGTCTAATTAACATATTTCCAGTCTCATTTTTCATGGGAAGCATAAGAAGAAAAAATAGGGAGACTTTCTTTAAAACTACAACATTTTTTAAAAATAAATCTTTCTCGTCTTAGAAATAAGAAAGTTGTTGAAATTGAAGCAAAAATAATTTTAATGTAATTTACAGGTAAATTAATTTAAATTTGTTAGCTCATCTCATATCTGTTATTAATCCGTATGGATTAATTAGTTTGTTTCTCAACAAAATAAATATATAGTTTGAATCAACCTCACAAAAATAGTGAGTTAAACCACACATTGGTACCGTGGCCAAACATGTCCCAAACATGTCGCGCGTGCACACGTGTGTGGGGGTGCTTGCCCACAGGCCACATCACCCATCCCTGTGTAAAAGCTTAAGCCTTGTTTGGACCCGAATTTTATTGTGAAGGTCTCTTTCACCCTCTTTCACTCGTACAATACAAATAAAGTCTGATTACATTGCACTGTCTTTTATTGCACATTTTTCTACCGATCAAATGTTGTCCCCATCGATATCTTTCACTTTCTCTTATCTTATCTGCAGTCATAAACCACTTTATTTTGTTTCATCGGCAACTCACATATATTTAACTTGTTATCGGAATGGGAAAATAAACCCAAAATGAGTTTATATATCCAAACCCGAAGTTTAGTTAATGTGATTAGTCAATTGGTTATAGTCAATTTAATGGTTACATTAATTCGGTATTATTATTTTTATCATTAGAAAATCGAATCTAAGCTATTATGTAAAACTTCACCATTCTTCAATTCATTGTTGTGTTAAACTTGTATATTGTATAGTTAGGTTAATATGTGTTATGAGCATTTAAACTTTAAGCAAACTTTAGGATCATTTGGGTGATGAAACAATATGCACCTAAGTGCCTTATAATATATGTGACATTGCTTTTAAGGTTTCAAGAACCCCTAAATATTTTGGTATTTAGGTTTGGATCACTTGGCCTAAAGAGTAATGACTATATATTATATGTGTGATGTGTATGTATTGTTTCATCAGAGAATGGCTTAAATCAGTTGTACAGTTTTTGGGCCTATTTATGATGGGCCGGATCTGCTTGCTTGGTTTCTTCTGTATTGGGCTCCCTTCTGGTGACCGCTGTGGATGCACTTGTATCCCTAGCTCGGCTGAGGGTTTTATAAGCTTCCTCTGGTTACTGTATAGCCCTGGAGCCTCACTTGTAAAACCCTAGCAGAGAAAGAGATAGAAAGAGAGAGTGGCGATGATAGCTCTAGTGTGAGCTCCTCCAAGGAAGACGGTGGTCCTACGGGTGTCTCTGGAGCTGGCGTTTGATGACCCGATCTCCGTGAGGAACTTCCTCGAAGTTTCTCGGTTGCCTTTCAGGGGGCCTTCTTTTATCTCTTCTCCTCCATTTCTGTATTTCTGGTTTGAGGTTCCTAGGTTGCTAGTTTAGTGCTCTACCTCCATAACCAAACTTGTAACCTGCTTCCGAAGCTTAGTGGATACTGGGATCGGATCTTCCCTCTTGAGATCCCGCAGAGTAGGGTTTGACCCGAACTGCGTCAACAAATCGTGTGTTGTTTCTAGTTTTGTTTATCGATTTCGTCTTTTATTTGTGTTTAAGAGCGACAATCAGTCTTCATTTATAACACCTTATATATTTTTTATCTTTTATATTTGATGTAGAAAAAACTCTCTTATAACAAAAACTCGTTATGACTAACTCCAATAGTTAGCTACATTTGCACAAGGTGTCAAAAATGCATATCATTTTTTTATATTTTATTTCATTGGTCAAATGTGTATTTTATATATACACATTCATCTTTAAAATATGATTAAATTAAAAAGAAAAAAGAAACTTAAAACAATTAATAAAAATGACTCCTATTTTATTGAAAAGTGATCAAAGTTTCTGAATATGATCGAGTGAGGTAATGTGCTTATATTTTGACACTTTGTGTGCAAATGTGCACATTTTAAACACTAAAAAATAACTTTTAAAATACAATTTATATCAAAATATACATAAACATTTGCCCTTATCATTGGAGTTAGTCTAACAATTATCTTTCCTTTTTTTTCTTTACAATTTTTGGACTTACAACATAAATGCAATATTGCTTCGCGACAATCACTTAACCCTAGTCTAGTTTTTTTAGTTACATTAGTCCTTTTATAAATATCCAATGAGATATTTTTAATGGAGGAATGTGATACCTACCCTACTCTATTTCATTACACCATTTTGGGCCTTTGTGTTAGGGAATGTGGAAAAAAAAAGTAAGATTAAATTAATGTAAACCAATGCACCTTTATTGTCCAATAATTAATAATCTAACATAATGTCAGTAAATATAATATACAAAACAGGCTTAATTTGTAGGATAGTTACCTTTAATAGGATCATCCATGGCATGGCCAGTTTTGGCAAGGTGGGCCAAATGTTAAAAAAAACAGTTTTTCAAGTGGATCAATCTGTTATAAAGGATGAGAATTTTTGTTATCCCAACAAGATGGAACTCTATTTAATTTTTTACTCAATTTTTTATTTTATTTTTTCATTGGTTGATTTTTTTTTCAAAGAAATACTATTCTTTTTCTTCCTTTTTTTAGAAATGAAATACTATTCTAAATTGTTATTACGGACGATTATAAGAAAATTCTTATAACTAAGATTACAAATAGTAGTAAGATTTCTCTAAAATAGTGGAAAATATCAATAGTCTCAAAAATCCGAAAAAAAATAGTCTCGATTTCTTTGTTGATCATTTTAAAAGGGGTCCACTTTTTAGAACAAGGTAAAATTTTCTTTTAGAACAAGACGAAAATACCCCTTAAATTAAATCATATTACACTCCTACCTACCCACCCCACCCACCCCACCCCCATCTAACGCCATTGTCCCTCTTCCCCTCTCGTTGAAGCGCAGAAAACCAACCCCCAAATTCCACACCAATCTCACCGGCCGGCTGATGGAAATGCAAGTGTGTGAATGTCCTGCTTTTGTGTTGGATCATCAACAAAGTCTACAGCAATTCCAAGAATAACAAAATTTAATTCATCAAACTCCAATCCACCAGATAGCAAAAAATATATAAAGTTCCCAAGTACTATCAGTGAACCGAAAAAAATCAACAAAGAATGAGCAATTTTCAAATAGACAAAGCAACTAGAAATAAAAAAAATAATAGAGAGAAGGAGAACGAGAGCAGATTCACATCCAACAAACCTAGATCTGAAATTTCCAACAAACCTTGAAAGATCAGAAGAGAAGGAGAAAGACCAAGGACGGGGGCGAACCCAATCGGAACAGATGCTAAATTGAATCGAAATAAGGAAGGATTACAGTGAAATCGAATTGAATAGGACCCAAAGCCACGATTAGAACGAAAGCAACGACGGAAATCGATCTGTCTTGGATAATTGCCGCCGAACTCATCATACTGGACATCTTCGATCCCATTCCAGACATTCGACACCAACTCCCGGTGTGCAGAAACGACTTCTTGAGATCATCTCATCCAGCAACACCACCCATCGCCAGCGCCGTCTTCCTCCCCTCAGCCAAAGAACCCTACAACATCATGTTACAAATGGTCGTTGCGACCATTTCGGTGTATGGTCATTGCGACCACTTTCGTGTTTGGTCGTTGCGACCACCTCGGTGTTTGGTCGCTGCGACCATGTATATTTTGGGGGGGGAAATTGGTCGCAACGACCAATTGACATTTGGTCGTTGTGACCACTCGATCATGCGTTAAACGGAAATTTAACCCTGCGCTAAACGGAAATCCTATTTTAAAAGGATGCTCAAATGTAGAGCTAGTGCTCCAAGGAGGCAATCACCCCATGTTACCAACAAGCTCATGAGCCCATATTATATCGTCTCAATCCGAAACTAAATAAAATGTTATTAGTATTTGAAAATTATTCATGAATTAATCAATCAATTCAATAGTCTGGGTTTATTTTTTACTTAATTTGATATTTTTATACTCTAATTTAGAATGATATATCAAACAGAAAGATTATATTTCTCATATCGACAATTTATACATTTTACAATTTATATCGAGTTACATATTATTACAAGTTAAGAGAACAATAAGTTACACATTAGCTCACAGGATTTCATTCTTTCGATGAACTATACGACTAGTCTCAACTATTTCGTTTATTAATCTAATTTCTCCATTCCATTTATATCACTTAATGTTATTAATTACTTTATTCGTTCTTACATTGTGTGGTGAGTAGCGAATGGTCTTTTGGGGCTTCTATGTCATTTGAGTCCAAAAGACTTGATGAAAAGAGGCCCTCCTTGTTAATAATAAGCCCAATTAGATAGCTATTAATATACATTTCAGAATTTGAAAGGCCCATTTAAGTTTTTGTTTCCCATATATTCTTTGTTTTTGTGCATTTTGCTGCTACTGCTTTACCATTGCACTTTACCCAATTCCCATCTCAATATTTCAATACAACTACTAAGATGTAGCAAATAGCCATTGTCTAGAGCTACTAAGCCGTATCCGCCCCTTGAGAACTCCTTGCTCGTCATCTTGGCTGGGTAGGGATGTTATATGAACTGAACAGCTCGGAATCAACTCAAAAAAAAGCTCGACTCAAGCTCGTTCACTTACTGAAAAGAAACCAAAATTAGAGCTCAAAATAGCTTGATCAAGCTCATCAATGGAGGTTCCTTGATTTCTGTTTTGGAGTTTGTTACAGAGGAGCGTTTGTGCAACTGATTTGCTCCATTTCTGTGTGTGTTCTATACAAAGGGAAGCCAATGGTATTTATATCCTCATACAGAGAATTACTAAAACACCCATGGCTAAGACATGTGCTTCTGTACACAGCATATGAAAAACTCTCTATATGCTCAATACTTACCTAAACAAGCTGAGCCTAAACAGGTTTTTAAGCTCGGTTCGCTCGATTTAAGCTCGAATAGTTCGAATTTTATGAAAGTTCTAAAATTCTCTTTAAGTTAATATGTCATAACCGAATAGAACTGCTTAAAGCTTGAAAAGAAAGTTCGGTTCGACCTCGTTCATTTCTTAAATAAGCCAAGTTTGAACATGTCAAACTCGGCTCCTTCAATTCAAATTAATAACACTAACCAGGATAGTGGTGTGAATTTTCTTTATTTCGGAACAACAATCTAAAAATAGATATATTTTCCGCCCTTTTTACACCTTATCCAAAATCTTATAATATAAAGATAAATTTCAGATAAACAGAAGTTGCTTACAAAAAAAAATAAGAAGAAAAAAATGAGTAAAAAATATGCAAATGTGCCTTCTAAATATAGCAAAATTAAAACCGAATAATTGTGTGTTTATCCATTAGAGGAAAAGAAAATTGGAGTCCGTATCCAAAAATAAAAATAGGAAATTGGAGTCCCCTCTTTCTTTGCAGTTTCTCCCTCCTAACCCAACCGTTGCCTCCCGCGTTCTCCCTCTCTAACCGATGAAATTGGGGATTCACGGGGAAGCATCCATTGATTGGATCCATTCACCTTCATCATCGCAGTTGCTGTTTCAGTCTCTGTCAACTCCACCCCTTGTCAATGTCATTCACCTAATGTTCTCGATTCTCCCATTCGATTGCCGAAACCCTAATTTCAACACACTCTTCCTTCTTCCCTTTGATTTGTCATTGAATTCGCACCGATTGGGAGCTCAAATTGCCCAATTGCAATCCTCCCTGGCATTGGAACACTACAAATCCTCGGATTGGAGCCTCTGATTTAGCAATTCAGCTTGAATGCTAATCTATGGAGATGTCTTCAATAGGTTCACCATTAATGACCTTGGC
This sequence comes from Persicaria maculosa, assembly GCA_963922045.1. Taxonomy (NCBI): domain Eukaryota; kingdom Viridiplantae; phylum Streptophyta; class Magnoliopsida; order Caryophyllales; family Polygonaceae; genus Persicaria; species Persicaria maculosa. The sequence continues at coordinate 9,640,864 of OY998253.1, forward strand.
GGCTTTTGCGTTCACAATGCTCCTTTCCTTCTCTTCCTCCGTCGTTTTATCTGAATCCACCTCCCGCAATCCGTCACCGCCACCTCCATTCCACAAGCCTCATCCGGCGACCAAAAACGGCTCACTACCACGCCCGCCGCGGCCGCTGAAGGAGAATCACGGTTGGCATCATCCGCTTCGCCACCCCCCGCCTCCCTCAGATAAGAATAAGCACTCGGAATCTACTGTGGCGAAGAAAAGAGGGCTGAATACGGGGAAGCTGGTGGGATTGGTGTTTGCTGGGATTGCAGTCGTCTTGCAGATTGGGGCGGTTGGTTTCCTGGCCTACAAAAGGAATCAACTTTATAAGGTGCGCGATTGAAAAGTTTGAATAATTACTCTTCGAATTCAAAATTGGTTAATGTTATGCATTAGAGGGAAAAATCATCCTAGTCACCAGCTTCATTGTATCTGTTAGTGATTGAGAGTGATCTGGTTGGTGCATAGATTCACAATTATGTGTCGAAATTTGAACAATGTAGGTACATGAAATGGGAGTGAAGAATTTAGATCGCTACTGAATTGATGACGTAGGATTATAGGGTTGATGGTGATCAAACACAAGCAAATATTGTTCATTTCAGATTGTGTCAGAAATTTGAGAAACATGGAAAAGAGGATGGTACATGAGTTCCGTGACAGTGAAAGATTATAGGGTTGTTCTCTTATCAGAATGAGATCTTGAAGGAGGTTCTTCTAGTGTGTTTGCCATTGATGAACTTGCTAAGTAGCTTCCGAGGCCATATGGGAACTGGATGTTTCAAGCATGGTTCCGTTTGTTAATGGGGTTCAGTCTTTTGATCTGCATTTCCAAATTTTTCGGAAACTTGCATACTCACAAGGCTTTGACAATTCTTACGATGTGGAGAAGGTTTTTTCCATCCATATTGGTTGTATGTATGGTTCTTGTGATGCATTTTATGCTAACATTTGTATTGACTGCACCAAGATGAACGACGAAGCTTTATTATTGCTGATGTTGTTCAAACTTCTCTTTTATCTTTATGTCTTATTGTGCTAGTGAGAAATAATTGATAATTGAAAATTCTGTTTTGTTAAAGATTGCGGAGTTTTGATTTTCAACAAGTTATCATATTCATTTAGTTTATCGTGAGCATGACATTTGTTTTGTAAATCTGTTCTCATGGTTAATGTAATGGTTGTGTAAATAGAGGCAGAGTGTGTAATGAACATGGCATGTAAAATGATCAATACCAACTCCAACTCATGAGATTCATTCAAACTTTTATACAAAGAACGTTTCTCCTACTTTCCCCTTCTACGTGTTCCTAATTCATATCTCTCTCTTCTGTATTTCTTCTTGGTCTATACTTCATCTCCTTCCCTCAAACCCTACCTTTCTTCCTATTAGATTCTATGGTTATTGCTTCCAACTAATACAGGGACATAAAGAGCTCAATGTTGGTGTTGTGGATTTGTGATCTTGCTAGGTACTTATTCACTAAATTTCCCTTGAATTATTAACATTGAATGTGACATTTGCTTGGTCAAAATATTTGTCTTCATACATTCTTTGGATCATATTCTGTCTTTTCCATAGAGGTCCTAGTCTTATCCTCCCATTGTTGGATTTAGCGGAAGTTTGTGAGTTGATTCAAACTTGCATGTCTATCTAATTGAGGGTTGGTTATTAGATTTACATGTGGAAGATGAGATTTCACTATTAGTTTCTTTGGCTTGGACTTTTAAAAGAGCTCTTAAAATAGAACATCTCTATCTTGAATCTGGGGTGTGTTTGACTTGGCAACGTTCTAAGATAGTGAAAACTAGTAAGCTATAAAGATACCTGTGCCACCCGCTCAGTCAAAATCTTTTTAACACAAAAGTTTAAGCCAATGTGCAGTCGATATGGGATAAAGGTTCAACAACACGTTTCATCACATGGTTTAAGAGTGATCCACCTCTTTTGTTGGAGCAATTGTTCATCGGCCCAGTATCTTGTATTTTTGGATCAAAATACCTAATAGGCTAATAAGGTGAAAGTATCATATCAAGCAGGGTATGAGCTTGCAATGCTATGTTTCACACAGGGGTTTTAAGTGTTACACCCCCAGCTCGTTACCTCTTTTGTTACTTCAGATAGATTCGTTGATTCGAAGCAGTGAAACGTGATCTTAATGTGCCAAGGGCCCCGAATCGTTGGCCCATCTCTGCTTTGAATGCAACTTCTCTTAGCAAATTATGGAAGTGTACTGCATTGATGGATGCCTCATGGATCCTACAAGTAAGCACTCAACATCCAATGTCAAGTGGTATCACGTCGCTTGTTCATTCCCTCAGTAAGCATGCGAAAATGTGGCTAAAAACGCCAACAAGCTTTCAATGCAAGATAAGTGGTAGTTTGTATGTATGTGCCATGGTAGCGATTCTGGATTATGTACTCATTTCGTGGTTCTAAAAACGTGACATTTCTCAACAAACTCGTCTACGTGGCTACAACGACATTTTAGTAGAGTCGAATGAGATAGATATTGTGTAACATACTCCGTATCTGTTTTCTTTTAAACATTTTATTAAGCTTAAGTAAGTATGGCTATCGAATTTCTTACCAAAATATCTCCTTTCAATGCATTTTTGTTGGTAAATATATTTGTTTAAAATAGGTAAATTTATAAAATAAAAATAAAAACCATTTTCATTTAACCGTTTCTTTAAATTCAAAAGTACAGATCGAAAATCATCTTTTCCCTTAAATGGTCTCCAATTCTCCATCAACTCACCACATTTCTTCTATCTATATATAACCTTAATTTAGAAGACTTTGCTTACGTGTCAATCTTAGAGGAGCTTTAGGAATATTGACCAATTATGTTTTTTTTCCTTGATTTTTTTATTTCTCCTTTTCTCTTTTTTCCATTAATTTTTTTTAATCCTCCATTCTCTTTTATTCTTAACATATTTACTAACATCTATATAAACATTAATTTAGAAGACTTTGCTTACGTGTCAATCTTAGAGGAGTTTTAGGAATATTGACCAATTATGTTTTTTTCCTTGATTTTTTTATTTCTCCTTTTCTCTTTTTTCCATTAATTTTTTTTTAATCCTCCATTCTCTTTTATTCTTAACATATTTACTAACAATCTATATATAACCTTAATTTAGAAGACTTTGCTTACGTGTCAATCTTAGAAAAGTTTTAGGAATATTGACCAATTATGTTTTTTTTCCTTGATTTTTTTATTTCTCCTTTTCTCTTTTTTCCATTAATTTTTTTTAATCCTCCATTCTCTTTTATTCTTAACATATTTACTAACAATCTATATCTATATATCTATATATCTATATAATACTTTAAATCAGAAGACTTTTGCCTACGTGTCTTCTTCACCTCAATTTTAGTTATTTCAACCAATAGCAAATTTTCTCATTTTCTCATTTTTTATTTTTGATTTTTGTTTTTATTTTTGATTTTTGATTTTTGATTTTTTATTTTTGATTTTGATTTTTGATTTTTTTCAATAATTGACACATTTTTAATTTATTACAAAACATTGATATTTTTTCACACTTCCGATATTAGGAACATCAAGAATCCAGAATTAAAAGTATAACTTACCTACTATATATAATGATTTTTATTTATTTTTTATATAAACGCGCCATGGCGCGGGGATTATACTAGTTTTCATTAAGCTACTATTAAAGATATTGTATTTTAATATTTTTAAACTCAAAAGTTGATTATAAATATATTCAATGTTCAATTCAAAGGTTGGATTACATTTTAGCGATCATTTTATATATACATATAAACTAATAAATATATCCTACAAGCATTGTCTCAATTTGTGTCTAAAAATGAATACATTTAAAAAATACATTATGTAAAGTACTCGTAATAGAATTAGAAATCATACTTTTTTATTTATAAAGTTAAAATAATCTCAAAATCATTATTTATTTCCAGTTTAAATATTGACTTTCAATAATTAAACTTTGATAAAAAAAATCAAAATGATCAATAATTATATTTTTAGTTGTACAATTAATCGATAACCTTTTTTAAAAAAATTACAAATATTTTGAGGCAAAAGGCATGTGAAATAATCTTATAATTATTACTTATTTATATTTTCAATATTGACTTTAAATAATTAATCGTTGATTAAAAAAAGCAATGATTATATAGTTACACAATTTATTGATAAACTAATTTTAAAAATTTTACAAATATTTAATGCTAGCTAGCTTAATAAAAATACGGTCCGGATAAATACACCACAAATCTGCACGTTGGAATTGACGTGCAAGTTTGTGGTAGACTAATTAATTAAAAAGGTGTGCTAATTAATTAAAAAAGTCTTGCACGTTGAAATTAACGTGCATTTAAAAAATGTGATTTGTGGTGTATCTAAAAAGACCCAATATGAAAAGGGTGGTGATTTGTTAACGGAAACTGTTTAAGAGGAAGTTTTTCGTAATTTTGAATTTAAGAGGTAGGTAAATGAAAACTCCCACATTTATGATTTATGAAGTGGTATGATGTAAATTTCCCTTTAAAATAACCTAAATTAGGGGTGATTTTGTTTGGTTTATTTTTTCCTATGGGAGAGGACAGTTCAAATAAGGAGGCAAGTGTAAAAAGGAAGGTGATGATTATAAATCATTACTCTGTTTCAATGGACACACAATAAAGGCATCAATTATTATTACAGAGTATTTTATTTTTCTATATTATTCCATGTTCTCAATTATTGGTTGTGTCCCCACCCCCACACCCACAAGAAGTTGCCACTTTCACAATTTTTCTCACCCTTTTTTTGGTTTTTCCTAATCAAGTGGAAACCTTATTATTTTATAGTACTCTAGTACTTACTTATTGGCATGTAGTTATTTGGTGCTCTATTAAATAAAAAACGGTCCTGCTATTTACACGGTAAAGTTCTCGCCATCGGCACGGTGCCGGTGCCGGCTTCTCAAATCGGCAGAACATCATGTCGGACCCGGACTCTCAATTCGGCATAGGTTAATCCTGCAACTTTCGTCACATCAGTCAAATCGACTGGAAAAGCTAGCACGGGACCTGCATGCCGGTGCCGGACTCCGGATTCGGTTCGGTCACATCAGTCAAATCGACTGAAAAAGCTGCAGATTCCCTGCAGCTTTGCCTCGGGCATTGGATGCCACACTGGGAGTCCGACACCTGCCACACTGGGAGTCCGGCACCGGCATCCGACGCTGCCGATCTGGGAGTCCGGCACCGGCACCGTGCATATGGCGAGATAACGCCGTGCAAATAACAAAAAGGATAAAAAATGTAGTTATTTGGTGCTGAGTAGTTTAAATAAATAAAACAAAGTATATTTTTTAAAAAAGGTTTTTATATATTCGATTGGAGAATATGATAAGGATACTTTATTGAAAAATAAAACTTTAAAAGAAAATGGTTAAACCCCATAATTTAATTTAAAAATGTTAAACCGGGTGTATCTATGAAAAATATTTTTCAATTTAACTTTTTAGAATATAGGATAGAAAAACCGTTATACGTTTTATAGCAATGATCATGATGCACAACTCTAATTTGTGTTTCAACCTTAATTCCTCTCATTTTGCCTAACTTCAACACACCATAATTTAAGCATTGATTGTCCAATATCACATGTCATGCTATGTCCAGTCCTAATCAGTCACATAATTAAAACCATAGTCAAATTAGATATTACATGGCATATGTCTAGCTGCAAATTTATGAAGTCCAATTCTATTTTTTTATCGTCCAAAGTTCGATTCTAGTAAAATCCATTATAATACAATGTGATCAACACTTAAGAGTTTTTAGTAATTTGAGAATTTTAAGCATTTTTTAATTATCAGATTTTTCATCACATATACAACCCTTAATTCCTCTCTGTGTCTCATTCTTTCTATCTCTCCACCCTTCTTCTACCTTTCTTTCCTATCTCTCTTATTTTGTCTAACTAACTATCCCGCCCAACTCATAGGGTCATAACAATCTGGTATTAGAGCTCTTTTCTCGGCACACGCACAACTACAGCAATGGCGGAAGAAACAAGTTCGAAGTCGATGGAGTTGCAGCTCCAGGAATTCAGGGAGGACATGAAATCTTTCAAGGAGGACTTGAAGGCAATTGCGGCTTCAACTATGCAGTTCGTCGCCGATTCTTAGAAGCACAGGGATAATCAAGCACGGGAAATGGCGGATTTCTCAAATATGCATAATTTTTTAAAACTAAATACCTTTTCAAATCTTCAAAATGGAAAAACTATCAGAATTTGAATAAAACTAATTTAAAGAATATATATTTTGTCAATATTTTAGAAAATTTTTAAATAATTTGTTAGAGATAGTCTTATATGAGTTATTTTAGTATAAAAAAAACACTTTTTTTAGTTGAGGAAAAAAAACTTATAAACAATTTCTATAACTTAAAAGGCAAAAATTAAGTTTTTAATTTAGTTAAATTATAAATATAAATAGACTGAAACATAGGTACGAATAACAGTCACTCCCGTCTTTCTTTATCGTGTACTACGATTAATTACCATATTTTTTATTTTTTTTATTAGGTAAAAATTCGAAGGTCAGACAGGCCTGACTTATCGAGAGGTCGACCGAAGTTGGTAGACGGTGAACCGTCTAACAGAGCAACCTAAAAACAGAAATACAAATAACAAGCATAATGAACCAAACAGAAATAAACTCTACAACAAACGTTCCAAGAAGACCAAACACCCGAAAAGCTGAGGAAGCCACCGAAGAACGCAGCCAAGCACCACCGAACAGTAGCACCGCGAGCCAGTAGTACAGCAGGACACTAACTCCTGTGGGTAGTGCAGACGAACTCCAAGGAAATTCAATCCCGAATACGGAGTCGCCTTGAGCGCACCACCTCGACCTTAGCCAGACCCGACTACAGACTCCACGCCCCCCAACTAAGCAGAAGATCTCCTAGAAACATCGGAAGCAGAGTCGCAGACTGCTCGAACAAAACGCCATCAAGCTTTCACCTACAAAAGAATCGACAAGCCCTTGCGGGATTTTCTCAAACCCTTTCGGGTGGTTATACTCAAAACCCTTTCGGGACAATATCAAGAACCCGATTCGGGTTCTTGATAAAACCCAAAGGGCCTTTCGGGTGGATTTAAAAAGTTATTGCAAGCCTCTTTTTTTTTTTTATAATTCCATAAACTTGGGCCTGAAGGACAATTACGGGTCAGAAACTATGGGCCAACCGGGCCCAAGGGAGCCCCCTTGCCACCAACAACACAGGACGCTAAACAAACAACACAAAACTACCCGATCGGCAACGTCAACAGTAATTGCCGACCAGAAGAAGCCGCCAGCGTCGGCGACGCCGAGAGGAGCCCAAGCGGAGGTGGACATCGACGCCACCGGCCGACCACCGGAGCCAAGCACTGACGAGAGGGACAGAGACATCGAGGAGCACGGGAAAAAGCGAAGGCTGAGACCGACGGAAACACGAAACCAGAGGCCACCAACAGGACAGGACAGATATGTGCACAACGACATCAAATTAGCCAGTTCGAAATGGATCACAAGGAGGATGAAGTCGAGAATTTAGGGATTGGAAGCAAAAATCCCCAAATAGAAAGCTAGATCAGGGGACCAAGGCACGCCAAACGCAAGGTGAGCATCGAAACCGGGTGTGAGAGGAAGGTTGACAAGGGCGATTGAACAAGAAAGGAGTGGATTGGTGTTGTAGGAGATCTTTACTCGGAGAATAGAGGAGACTAATTACCATATTATCTACTTGTAATCCAATAATTGGAAATTTATTTTAATATTTCTTTTTTTTTGTTCGATTTAATATTTCTATTTTTGCTCTACTGTTACGTATCGATTCACTCCACATGGCAAGCATCTTAATATATACCCCTAAAAAAGGGCAAATTGCATAAAATAGCACGAACTTTGGGGGTGATTGCACTCAGTGGCACAAACTTAAAAAAATACAAAAATAATCATCAACTTTGAGGTTTAGTTGCGGTCAATGACACATATCCCATATCTCGTTAATGTGGAAGTGGGGGTGCTTACATGAATTTTTTTTAATTAAAAATGCATATAGCGAGATATGAATTAGTGGGAATGCTTACATGGATTTTTTTGTTTAAAATTATAAGACATAAAAGATGTGTCCAAATTATGAAACTAGCTAGGTTCCATTTTTATTTTTTATTTCATGTAATTTCAAATCAAAGATAACTGTGACAATTCAAATATAACATTTGCAAATTAAAATAACTAGTACCAAATTTTAATTTCCAAATGTTATATTTGTGACAATTATCTTTGATTTGGAATTACATGAAATAAAAAAAAAATTGGAACCTAGCTAGTTTCATAATTTGGACACATCTTTTATCTCTTTTAATTTAAAAAAAAATCACGTAAGCATTCTCACTAATGTTGGAATGTTTACAAACATTTTATGTGGCTCGTGTGTCTAGGTTTAATTGAGTATTTAGTCTATATATATTATGGTGTCCGATTTAATATAAAAGTCGAAACCGTGATGGATCGGTCTCGATCAGAGAATTAAATCCGGGGGTAATTATGTATTCCCTCATCCCTTGCCTATATATAATACACTAATGGATGACTATCTCATAAAGGAATTTTAATAGGGAAATAAATGGGTGAACGGTTACGGAAAATAAATAAGAGAGCCACGGAATGTGAAAGGTCGCTCTCTTATTTATATGCACGTTCACAAGTTTTCCCAAGCATGTCTGAAATTGACGAGAGAAGTCAGAAAGAATTCTCATCCATCAGAGACAAAGAAAAGTGAAGGCTAAGGAGCGAGAAATCGATCGACGGTTTGCTTATTCCACTGCAAAGACACTCATGGATCAAGGTTAGTCTTCGGTATAGAATTAGTTTGATTGATTTCATGATCGAAATCGAATGGAAATCTAACAACTAATTCATATCTCGCTATATGCCTTTTTAATTAGAAAAAATTTTCATGTAAGCACCCCCACTAGTCCACATTAGCGAGATAGGGGTATGTGCTACCGACCGCAACTAAACCCCAAAGTTGGTGATTATTTTTGTATTTTTTTAAGTTCGTGCCACTGAGTGCAACTATGTCTAAAGTTCGTGCTATTTTATGCAATTTGCCCCCTAAAAAATAAGGAAATTGATTATTTTTTTTTTTAATTTGGTGCTTCCACTACTTTCTTTCAGTGTGGATCTGCTGTGACGCCCGGTGCACCACTCGGTGCATCACAAAATTATTTACGGTATAATTTTACTTCGAAAAAAAATTAAAAAATTATATTTGTGTTTAATATACTTATATTTATATGTTTATAAAATTTCATTATGAAAAAATATGTTTTAAAAATATAAAAATATATAAACTAATATAATCGTTCTTTTAATTATATATATTTTTAAAACATATTTTTTCATAATGAAATTCTATAGACATGTAAATATAAGTATATGAAACACAAATATAAATTTTAAAATTTTTTTCGAAATAAAATTATACGTGAAATAATTTTGTGGAGCACTGAGTGGTGCACCGGGCGTCACAGCAGATCCACACTGACTTTCTTTAATTGGTCACATGCTCCCATTGAAAGAGCCGTTACGATCTTGACACGTCATCTCTATAACCAACAAGCTGTCTCCAGCTGCTTCCAGGAAGTTGCCACGTGTATGAACAAATTAATTTTTGTTTTTTTTTTGTTTACTTTTCCATCATCTATCTAGATCGACTATCTTCCATTCTCCTGTGTCTATAATATAGCCCATGGTTTGCACCCCCGGGTCGGGACTTATACCCTAGACGGGACACTTGGGTCAACTGTGTTAGATTCAAGTTAGGGAAATTTTTTCGTGATTATTTATTTAGTCGAATTATTTTAAAATTTAAATAATTGAATATTCTACGACAATAACAACCCTCTTTCCTAGTTTGATCGAGAAAGTGTTTTCGAGAGATGAGGATGCATGATGCACAAAGAGAGAATAAGAGGAATTAGACAAACAAGGCAAAGTAGAAGAGTATATATAAGCAGAGATGAATGCATAAAATAAGTGGTTAACATATATAAAAGCCAATTAAAATCAATGGCTTGAATTATTAATTATGCTTCTCCAATAGTCTTGAGATCGTATATCTCTTTATTGTCCAGAGAGTAAGGTCTTAATGAATAACCTCAACCCAACTTTTTTTTTGGGTCTACGTCTACCTCTTCGAAGTTAAATCTCGGTGCAGATCGATGGAAGTCTCCTCTATACATGTTCGAATCAATGTAGCCTAGTTTTTCAATTTTAGTCACTTCAACTTTGTGTGTACGTGAGAGAGAGAGAGGGGGGTCAAAGAAGGTTTTTTACTAGGTGCCGGTTTTTTTTTTTTTACATTAGGTAAGAAGTAGGTGGTCCTTACAGAAGCAAGGTGCTACCATGATCATCGTCGCGGATGATGTTACACAGATCTCTAACAGTAGGGAGATTACAAAGCGTACAAGTATCCTTAGACTTAGCTATAAAATCAGCAGCCTTGTTTTCTTCCATTTAGCAGTGTCTGAATTCTATGCTGTCAAAGCTCGAGCTAAGATTCTTGATAAATTCCACTTCCCTCAAGATCTCCCATCTAACGTGACTTCTGTCATTGATGGTTTTGATAACTTCCAGACAATCTCCTTCCACTGTTACTCTATTTAAACCTCTAGCTATGACTAGATTTACACCCGCACAAAATACAGCAGCTATGGCTAGATTTACTAGGTGCCGGGTTAACGAATGGCATTTACATGGTTAGAGTACTAATTTCATTTATTTAGTGATCGTGGTAACGTGTACACAATATAAATTAGACTTGCGTCTAGCCGGTCGAGAAAAATAATATATAATGAATAAAATGATTTATATTGCCGACAAATAAAATAAAATAAACGTGCATGTTAATCACATGGCAACCAAGGTTTTATTAAATGATCCAAGTCAAATAAGTTTTCATACCTGTGGGTAAAAAGCTGATTTCGTTTTATATTCTACTATATAATCATTTACTAGCGTTTTAGCATGCATTGTATTAGGTGTCACTCGATTATTTAATTTCATTATATGTTAAAACGATAAATAAAAATAAATAGACGAAATCCTAAATATATGCGTTTTAGCGTTTTGACCATATTGATTTTGGAGAAAAGCCGAGAATGTGTTTCTTTTTCTTTTTTATGGTTTCAAATACTTGAAAATACTTAAGTTTCACCTCGATTGATGAGAATGTACTTATTAATGTTTAGACGTCTTTTCGCTCAAGTGCAGTAGTTCATCTACAATTTTGCAATCACAATTTTCATACTTCTCTTTTGATTTTCTAGCTAAATATTTCAATATATAACTCACTAATTTTTCATTGTAAATACATCCTTCTGTATCTTAAAGCTGAGTACTTTCCAACCCTCTCAGACTATCCACGTGGAACATTCTTTGATTTTTTTTCTTCTTCCCCTTTTTGCCCTTTACTTTCTATTTCTCTCTTCTCTATCCTCTCTCCCACGATCTCTCGATCAGACGGTTTCCTACTTTTTCTCAACCGTTACGTTCTCCTCCGACCTCCGACTTCTTCCTAGCGGAGTTAGGGGCAACGATGGACCACGAGGGCAGAGCTGCGAGTTCCTGGAGGTGCGGCGCTGCGTCTACTGATGGTCGGAGGCAGATCGATACGGTGGCTGGAAGCGGTGGTCGACCTCGGCGCCGGCGAGGAGATTTCAAAATCGGGTTTTGTTTCCTGCATAGCTTTCTGAGATTTTTTTAAATGAAAACGTTTATGGAAGTGTAAGAAACTTGATGGGAACTCTTAACAACTTGAATATGGAGAGGAAGGAGGGGTGTGTGTTTGAAATTCGTTTCCGGTCGAGGTATTTACAGGGGAGGATTTGGGGAGGACCGACTTCAAATTAATTCTGAAAATCTTATTGATAATCCATAACAGATCGATAACGAATCACCAATTTGATCTGATTCCTTCAATTTCGCCGAATTTGGGAAAATTTTCAGATTTGGGGATAATTACATTCGACCAGATTTTTATTCGAATCTTCCGAATTTGGTTTAAGAAATCTCTTTAGAAATGGATGGAGAAGGTTATGAAATGATTTGTTTTAGATTTGGAGCGGAAAAGAGGGGATTCAAAATGGAGGGATGTGTGCTCGGGCTGCACGTGGTAAAGGAGGAGGAAGAAGGGTTCGGGTGAACCGGATTCTATTTTTATTTTTAATGGGCTTGGTTCACTGAACCGGTTCAATAAAAAATACAATATATATATATATATACACTTGTATAATTCCCCCCATTTTTTAAAACTAAAATCTAAAATAAAATAACAAAATTAATATTATAAATTATAAATAAAAGTTAAGATAAAAATCATAATTAAAAATCTTTAACATAAATGTATCTTATAAATATTTCAGAAAATTATATATTTTTTTAAAATCTCATTTAAAGCAGTATACATCAAAAATGGGGGGAATTATACAAGTGTATTTTTTTTAAAATCTCATTTTTTGATTATATCATATCAAAAGATGGCTTGAAAAGATATATTATATGTTGATTTCAAGTTGTACGTACTTTAACCCTTCATGTAAAAAGGTCTCCTAATTGTTATATCCAAAAATAAATGTACAAGCATACAATCATGTAAAAAATTTGATATTAATTAGCATAATTTGATTATATCATATCGATACTTACAATAAAGAAAGAGTCTCTTGCACCACATGTTGTCTTAATTGCCTATTGATCGATGTCCTATGTGACATTTTATTAATTAATCAAGTCATATATAAATTTTGTGATTTTTAAATTTTTCTTTAAATAAGTGAAATGGTTTTTTAAATTTTTATTTAATTATTAAGTGATGAAACTCGATAAATTTTTGAAAGGTATTATGGCATATTTCAAACTACATTTCTGATTTTCAATGTGTCGGCTATCCATGATTCTACTTTTCATTCCATCTTGATCCCTGTATCATTGATATAACACTGTAAAATTGGAACAAAATCATTTAAAACGTATTGATTAATATGATAAAATCCGAAAAATAAGATAAGATTACATAGATTAAGTTTAAAAATTAATCCTGAGCGTGGCGCGCGGGCTTTAGACTAGTTTTATTTAAAATAGGATTATTTTCGTAAGATCAATGTAAAGAATCATTCATTTCAAATGTATAAGTCAAAGCTTGTACTTTGGGTTGATAAATGTTGGGATTAAAAGGTCCCACATCGGTGGGTAGATTAAATACAACAACAAAATATAAGGGGATGTCCTACCTAACGACTTAAGCTTTTTGTTAGAACGGTGAATCCCGACCTTATAGCCAACGCCAATAATATAATGGTCTTTTTATCTTATGTCATAAGGACATTAAATAAGATACTAAATTGGGAAATATTTTCTATCAAAATAATTGACTATAGTAGGAATCTAATTAAAACAAAAACTAAACTAATTAATATTTGAAAAATATTTCCAATTTAATACTCTTATCATATACCCCAAGATATAATTATATTACCGGTCTTTCTATCCTATACCCTAAGGGCATAGGATAAGAACCTAATTAGGGAAAAATTCCCTACTAAAAACATAGTGGACCCTAGGAATCTAATTAAAAAAAAGGCTAAATTAATTAAAATTTGAAATATAATTTCAAATTATGATATAAAAACATAATTACTTATTTCAAAGTAATATATTATTAATTTTAATTAGTAAGTATGGAATTAGGTCACCTACTCAATATCGATAGCATATATGTGAAATATTAATGGTCGTTTTCTTGTTTCCTTCATTATTGATAAATAAAAAATAAAAATTCAACTGATGTCCTGAATCGGTATATATATATTTCAACTGATGTCATTTGGGAGAAAAATACAGTATATTCAAGTGACGTTTGAGCACGATTTTATGGCTTGACTTCCATAGTACATTAATGATTAATGCAATTAAAGCATAAATTAAATATTAGTCCCATAGTTGATGAAATGAATTTGACTACCTTACATATTACTACTATTGCAACATCCCTGTACGTATAAACACAAAATAAACAAACGACCACAAACATAGAGTAGCATATATCCAAAAAAAAAAAAATCAAGTTAATAATTCGAGATAAACAAACCAATGTATGAGAAATCGAGAGGCTAAAAGGAATAGACTGACGAGTTAACCATTATGATACAACCATAAAATTAAACAAATACAAAATATAAAAATGAACACCCCAATACAAGTGATCCTAGCAAATAAGACCAGTAGAATGACAGTTGATGGAGTCCAAGCTAGGGAAGACTGCGAATGCCGAGAATATGAAAAAGTTAAGAGACTGACACGAGGTCTCAACGCCGGGGAGACAGAAGATAAACCCATCGGCGGAAATGGACGTCTCATGGAAAAATGTGGATCAACGATGTTCCACTCACCTAGATGAGGGATCTTCGAAAATCACGAGCACAACCACAACTCGATCAGCATGGCACTCGAGACTGCATCTTCATCCAAACATTTTTTTTTTGTCGAATAAGAAATAGATAGAGAAGGTAGTGGCGGAGCTGAGGTACGTGTTTGGGAGTGTTCGAGAACCCCCTAGCTTGGACGGGTTCGGTTCATTCGGATTTCGGGTTCAAAATGGACGGGTTGTGTCCAAGGTTATTAGGATCGAATCACAACAAGGTTTGTGGATCGGATCGTAAGATCCCATTAGGGGATCGTAAGATCCTCTAAATATAATAAATAAATAAAATAAAATAAAATAAATATAACAAATTAGCTTAAATTAAAGTTCTAGAATGAGAAAAAAAAAATTGTTAGTCACACAATATATTTTGGTTTCAAGAGTTTAAAAGCTCCATTTACGACCTTAGACATTATCATATTGACTAAAAGACTCGGAATCACTTCTCTCTAGGCCATTTTTTGTGTTTTATACATGAATGTGTACATTTAAACGCCCTAAAATCAACCTAGAAAACAAAATAAATGTTTTTAAAATACATATTGTTAATAAAAATATGATCTTTAGAATCGAGTAGGATCGTAAGATCTTATAGATCCATTAAGATTCTAAAGATCATATAGTAGATCCTACACAAATAAGATTCTATGCATAGATCCGGATCGGGCTCCTGAGTAGGATCGTAGGATCTTAGGATTTTAAAGATCCGGATCGAGATTCTAATAACAATGGTTGTGTCGGTGTTCAGAATAATCGGTTTCGATTCGACCGGGTCGGGTTTTCGGGTTCGGGTCGGGTTTTACCAGCTCTAGATTTGGGATCCTCCGCCTCCAAGAATACCAAACATCACTTCATCAACTATAACCAAGAACAACTATAGATGATCACCAAGATCCGACGCCGAATCACTGTCGCACCAAGCGAAAATCCGACAATATCCACCAGATCCCTCTACAAACTAGATCAATTAAAGCCCCAGAGCTCTGATACCATGTGAAGCTTTAATATAAACCCAAAATCAAACTTTATTACAACTCAAAACCAGAGAGAAGATACAAGAGATGAAGAACGAGAGAGCGAAGTTGTTGAATGTCGATTAGAGGAGATGGGTATTTATAGACCTATATCCTTAATTATTTACATAATAATTAAGGATATTGATGTCTCCAAAGTAGCCATGTCTTTATGCATATTTTAGTTCCATATTCTTTACATTTTGCATATATCGGGTTGGGAATATGTCGAATTTATGTAGTATATGCTTATTTGTCAGAAATGGAGATCTACATAAGTTTCTGTTTAATATCGCAGAATATGGAACCATTTCGGGAGAAAATCAAGAAGCAAGGACGGAGGCCCAAGTTTACTCTATATCGACTAACTCTAGTCGATCTCGACGACCCATGTCTAGGCACCTGCACTGACCGAGGAGCCCATGTCGAGAAGCCGAAGACGAACAACCCGGCTCCAGCAACCTACTCGAGATCGAGTACTATTACTCGATGTCGACAAAGCTTCAAAGTCAACCGGAGTCGAGAAGGCCACCCGAGGATGCCGAGGAGAGACTACCCGACCATGCCCGGACATCTTCCTCGAGATCGAGGAATGTTACCCGATGTCGACAAAGCCAGGGAACCATGACCGAGCATGTCGAGAAGGATTGCCCGACCAGCCAAGCCACACCAGTCGATGAGCCACCCAACTCGATATCGAGTAAGGGTCCTCGAGATCGACGAAGCCCTTGAGCCCTTTCCGAGCCAGTCGAGCACCAGCAACCCGAGACGCCGAGCCAGCCAGTCGACGACATGTCTACTCGAGATCGAGTAGCCTTACTCGAGATCGAGGAAGCCTCCAGAAGACGCGTTACGCGGTTTGATCAATTCTACTCGGATTTGGATTACTTAGGGCCGAAGATTGCCGATTCTATCCGATTTCATCAAGTTCTATCTATGTAGGACAAGATCTATCAACATGAAGAGACTTACCTATTTAGATATAATTCCCTATTTTAGATTTAATTCCTTTAGTTAATTTATTTATCATTAAGCCTTTTAGATATAGATAGATATCTTCCATCCTAGAATAGCTAGGCTTGGAAGGCTATAAATAAAGCCTTAGGGGCTAGTCTTTGATGGATTCGATCTTATTCCATCACACAACAATTAGGAGAAGAGTAGAGAAAGAAAGAGAGAGGCCGAGTGGAGCAGGAGAACGAGAGTGATCCAGCTTTGTTTGGTTTGTACTTTCTTGAGTTTGGTTTAATGCAATTAGTTTCTTCTCATCAATCAATGTCTGAGGTTGCGATGAAGCGCGAGTAGTCCACCCACTTCTAGGGTTGGGGTGAGCCCGACGATAGCCCTGCGTGCCTGAGGTAAAGATCTGACTTTTATGAAGTTTTGAGCATCTACTACTTGTTATGTGTTTATTACCCATCTAATGGAGATCCATGATAACAACTTGGATTGTAAACATAAAATCAGTAGAGACAATTAGGGTTTCTTGAAAGAGTTGTCTAATTGTTGGAAAAGGCGAGAGCTTAGTCCTTGATGCAATTCACATGATTATCTGTTTTATTTCTGCCTTATGCATGCTTGGTTATCGTTGATGCAAACCCCAATCTTGGAAGCCCTTTTTCATACAGTTTAGTTCGAAATCCCAAAGCCTTTGCATTTACTTTATTTTGTTTTATTTTCTGTCCCTTTACTCGATCTCGAATTGCACTACTCGATATCGAGTTCACTGATATACGATCTAGCATTGTTGTAGCTTCTGTGTGCAGGTATTCGACAAACCAAGCCGACGTCGACCAAGACCCAACTCGATCTCGAGTAGGCCTTGTCGAGATTGACTAGCCCTGTGCCTGCGCTTGCTGCTGCGTTGTTCGACTGTCCGATCTTCTGTCGAGTTGCTGTACTCGAGATCTAGGACCCCTGTAGTCGACTTTCGTGAGATTTCTCCGCTGCCTAGGATCCGCTGACACGCTTCCTCGTGGATCGATCCTGACTTCCCACTGCTGCATCGGGAGGAAGTCTTGTAATTATTTGCAAGGGACGGAATATAGTTTGCCTTACTTTAGTTATATTTTATATTTGCATTCTCGATTTCCTCCTATACAACAAATTGGCGCCGTTGCCGGGGAAGCTATCATTCGCGCCTTAGGTAGTTAAAATCTCACGTTTCCTTTGAGTTACTTTACAGATGTATGCGTCGTTCTGGTCAACCACCTGAGTTTGACGGCTTAGACGAACCAGAGCGCCTTCTACACATCAGGGCTAAACTACAAAGAGCCATGGCGGCTGCTGAGACGCAAGAACAGCTAATTGCAAGGCTTACAAGGGAATTAGCTGCAAAGGATACTACTATCGCCGCTGAAAGGGCAGCTAGGGAACAAGAAGCTGAGCGCGCAAGGCAAGCAGAAGCTGAGCTTGCCCAATATCCAACCACTGCTGAGGATTATATGCATCCAACTCTCGTCGTGCCTGAATCGGCGATTCTTATCCCTTAAAACCCTTATGAAATTCGCACTCAATTTCTTATAGAGCTTAAAAATAATGCTTTTTATGGCAAATTTAATGAGTGTCCTCTTGAGCATATTACCAATTTTTCTCACATGTGTCGTACTCTTGCTGAAGGTACAACATTGGAATATATCAAGATGAAGGCTTTCCGCTGATCTCTCGCTGGGCCTGCACTGAAGTGGCTTGAAGGGATGAAGCCAAGATCACTCACAACATGGGCCCAAGTAGAGCAAGAGTTTCTGAATAAATTCTTCCCACCCGCCAAGACAGCACTCCTGCGCCAGAAAATCACCGCCTTCAAACAGAAGCCTGGGGAGCCGCTAGCAAAGGCATGGGAACGCTACAAAGAACTGCTGCGATCTTGCCCTACTCATGGACAGCCACCCTACGTCATTCAAGAGATCTTCTTCAACTCTCTTGATCAAGTCACCAAGGACAGAATCAACATCGCACGGCTTTGAATGAGAGAAAGAAGTGAGGAATCCTCGCTATGAGTATCTGACGATGCCGCCAGTTGACGCATGGGGTGTGCTAGACAAGCTCACCAATTATGACAACAAATATGGATCTACTACAAACTATGAGGAGAACTCCTATGCCAGGCCAGCACCATCTATGCCACTCTATTAGCCAGCAAAGGAGATTGACCCAGATGTCAGGGAGCAGTTCTACAGAGACCAGAATCGCAAACTCCTCAAGCAAGTCAAATATCTATCTGTCAACCAGCCTTGCATAGAATGCGGATCACAGCGGCACACCACTACTGAGTGCCCACACACTGAGCAAGTCAGAATGGCAGAGACGCGTGAAGAGGCAGCTTACGCTGGGGGTCCAAATCGCTACATGGGAGATCAAAGGTTCTATCAACCACAGTGGAACCAAGGTCCTCCTAGGAACCCCCCACCCTACAGAGCTCCAGGACATCCAGAAAGGGATCAAAAGAAGGACGATCTGCAGCTGATCCTTGATGAGATGCGCTGAAATCATGCACAGAACCTGCAGGCTACAAACACCATCAACAATCAGCTCCAGAATTTCAACACAAAATTTGGAGAGCTAGACATCTAGAAGAGGGGAATAGAGACCCAGATGGGTCAAATCGCTACACAGATCCCACGACCATCCGGACAGCTCCCTGGGCAAACAGAACCAAATCCTAAGGGGAAGACTGGACACGTCGCAGCTATTAAACTCAGAAGTGGGCATGAATTACACGAGCCAGAGGTTGGGAAACAGCAAGGCAAGGCAGAGCAGCAACTCAAGACAGAGCAAGACCAACTCGATCTCGAGGAGCCCGTACTCGAGATCGACAACAACCTCCTCGACCAAGCCTAGAAACCCAGCTCGGACTCCACTGCGAAGCCCAGCAACTCGAAGTCGACAACCCAAGTCGAGATCGAGGAGACACTGGTCGAGATCGAGGAGAAAGTGGCCGACTTCGACGACTCTGCAACACCTCCGACGTCTGATCTGGCTCCGAAGCAGAAACAACCATTGCCTTTCCCTTCAAAAGAACAGAAAGATCCCACTGCAGGTAGGTTTACCAGATTTGTTAATAAGCTGCAAGAACTGAATGTCTCTATTCCTTTTACAGAAGCACTGCAAGAGATGCCTGGATATGTCAAATTTCTGAAGGAAATCCTGAGCAAGAAGCGATCCATCTCAGAGATCGCAGGCGAATACAAAGTACTCCACTTCCCTGAAAAGAGACCTGACCCTGGTAAGTTTTCTGTTATTGTGGGTTTTGGGCAATATAAATATGATTCTCTGTGTGATTTAGAAGCAAGTGTGAGCATCATGCCTTTATCAATCTGGCGGAAAGTAAAGATAGGATGCATAGAGCCTGTGGATGCCAAACTATACATGGCAAATAATACAGTGGTCATCCCTACAGGTATAGTTGAGAATGTCCCCGTCCAGGTTGGTAAATTCTTTGTTCCAGCAGATTTCCTTATCATAGACTGTGCTGAAGATCCTACTGGCCCTATTATTCTTGGTAGACCATTCTTAGCAACTGCAGATGCCAGAATTAGTGTTAAGAATCGATCACTCACCTTCACCATAGGCGATGAAGTTTTAGATTTCTCTTTTGGCCCTGCAAAGGAGGAAATTTCATGGCTGGAGGTGAAAAGCATCAGCAACCACGGGACCAAACAAACAGCAGAGGAAAGCACCAGCCCTGTCCTCGAGATCGACCAAGCCAACTCGATCTCGACAAGGGTCCTACTCGATCTCGACCAGGACTTGTCGACATCGACAACCTCTGCTGAGCCAGTGACTTGCCCAGAGCCTAAGTATGGGGTCCCTGTACTCGAGGTCGACCAGCAGTACTCGACATCGACTAGCCCCAAGCCCAAAGATTTCTGTTTTGGGTCCGAAAAGGTAAGTTCAGGTATGAATCCTACTCCCCCTCAGTCCATAAAGAAATTTTTCAATATTTTAAGGGGAGGTAAGGCCCCGTGGCGAGAGAATCTGCGGAAACTAAGAGCTGAAAGAAAGAAGAAGAAAGAGAAGGGAGATGATGCAAGCAACCACCTATCAGCTGAGCTTGCATACTACCATCAGGACCTAGATGATCCAGGAGAAGGGCCAAGCATGAGCGGGCCCCACACAAATGGTCCTTGAGCACAAACGGAGAAGTCGACCTAGCGACTCTAAAATCTAGAGCATGTATATAAACTTTATGAATTTTGGGACTTTTGAACTTTTTGGTTTTTGTTTTCGGTTTTGGTTTTATGTCTTTTAGAATACTTCATGTGGATAGTCGTGTGTTTGTGTGCAATCTAACACTTTTAGGTCGGCAAGCATATAAGGATCGCGAAAAGCGGAAAGAAGAAGTCCCTGAAAAACAGTCAGAATCGACGAAGGCCAAGTCGACGACGACAAGGAGAAGCAGCCCAGACACTCATCGATATCGAGTAGGCCAACTCGAGATCGACAAGCCCAGAAGCACCTCGACTTCAGAAACCACTGGACGCAGAATCCTCCTCGAGATCGAGTTTGGTACTCGAGATCGACAAGAAACCTTCCTCGACATGCCTGATCCGTCATCCTCGATATGTTATCCTGTGAGTTCCTTCCTTTACTCTTGTTTTTATTTGATTTTATACAGTGGGGACACTGTAAATTTTAAGTATGGGGTGGGGGAAGGGCTCATTATCATTATTATATGTTTTAGTCTTGCTTTTTGGTTTTACATGGTGAAATTTTAATTTATATGTTATGCATTCATGTTTAAATTTTATGCATTTTAGTTTTTTTTCCATACTTTAGTCTTGTTTTTAGTTGCACAAGAAAAAAAAATAAAAAAATAGAAAATGTCGAAAAAAGAAAAAAAATGCATGTTTAAATTTTTGCATTGTTTTAGTTTTTTATACCCTAACTTAGATGTCCTATGATGATAAATAATGACTGACTTGATCATATAAACCCTATGGCATGTTTGGAAGGTTTAGCCTAAGTCCTCGAAATTGTTTTTTTATGTGGATTGTGAACTTGTGATGAAATTGAGCACATATGATCCTAAGCTAAAGGTTAAAATCCAACAAAAATTGTCCTAGTGAGAATTTTGGCCTTATAGGGAGAACATTAAAAATCCCTCTGCTTTCTTGAGTGTATTTACTCTTCCTATGCATCTCTAAATGTTGTGATAGTTATTCAAAGTCAATGCATTTATATGTTGATGTAAATAAGAATTAAATGATGAAGGCACCTTTTAAGCCAATTTTATCCTCTCTTTACCTACCCTGCATTATCCCTGCTTGAAGCCAGAACATTAGCTTGAGACTTTTATTGTAAACTCCACAAAATTATCCTTAGCCAAATTGAGCCTGACCCCATTTGGGAATTAAGACTTAGAGTTGGTTGAAATAATGGTTTGTGGAAGGAATGAGCTTATGTTTCATTTCAAGTAGGAAGGATTGTTGAGACTATTGAAATATGGGTCGGTTTTATATTATCTTGCTATGCATATTATGTAAAAGGACTCTTGGCTCACCCTATAAATGCACTAGTGAGTTTTATGTTATTTTCGTTCAAAAAAAAAAGAGAAAAAAAGTATATATGTTTATAAATAAAGTGCATGAGCCAAATTTACCTTATTTCTTTCATTATTTCGCAAGATACATACTTTGGAGAGGTTGAGAAAGTTCGAAAGGTTACATACTTCATTGAGATAAATTGGAGAGTTTGGGTGATGCATATGATTGAGAGTTGTGGTTTGGTTGAGTTGTGTTGGAGATTTAGGAGTCTTGATTCCCGAATTTTATTAAGCACCACATGGCCAAATAATTTCATACCCTTATATTTCTTACCAAGCCCCATTACAACCCCGCCGAATGGAATCTTCCTTGAAGACTTCTATTGAGTGAAGTCCTCCTGATAATTCTTGTTGCATTTTCATAATTGGTTGCGAAGTGGATTATATTTAAATTGCAATGTTTATGAGATTGTATATGGAATCGAGTTGAGAGTTGATCTTCATAGCCTAAACACATTGAGAGCTGAGTGTAAACACATTATTCCTGTGAGGTTGGATTTATATTGCCTATGCCTATGGATCGCTCATATATGTGTGATGACGTTAAATTCACTTGTCTTACAGTGCTACTACTTAAGATGTCGCTTTTGACAAAGGCGAAGACTTGAAGGATGTGTTGTAGGTCTTGATTATTGTTTGGTTATTGCTTGAGGACAAGCAAGTCTAAGTATGGGGTGATTTGATGTCTCCAAAGTAGCCATGTTTTTATGCATATTTTAGTTCCATATTCTTTACATTTTGTATATTTCGGGTTGGGAATATGTCGAATTTATGTAGTATATGCTTATTTGTCAGAAATGGAGATCTACATAAGTTTTTGTTTAATATCACAGAATATGGAACCATTTCGGGAGAAAATCAAGAAGCAAGGACGGAGGCCCAAGTTTACTCTATATCGACTAACTCTAGTCGATCTCGACGACCCATGTCTAGGCACCTGCACTGATCGAGGAGCCCATGTCGAGAAGCCGAAGACGAACAACCCGGCTCCAGCAACCTACTCGAGATCGAGTACTATTACTCGATGTCGACAAATCTTCAAAGACAACCGGAGTCGAGAAGGCCACCCGAGGATGCCGAGGAGAGACTACCCGACCATGCCCGGACATCTTCCTCGAGATCGAGGAATGTTACCCGATGTCGACAAAGCTAGGGAACCATGACCGAGCATGTCGAGAAGGATTGCCCGACCAGCCAAGCCACACCAGTCAATGAGCCACCCAACTCGATATCGAGTAAGGGTCCTCGAGATCGACGAAGCCCTTGAGCCCTTTCCGAGCCAGTCGAGCACCAGCAACCCGAGACGCCGAGCCAGCCAGTCGACGACATGTCTACTCGAGATCGAGTAGCCTTACTCGAGATCGAGGAAGCCTCCAGAAGACGCGTTACGCGGTTTGATCAATTCTACTCGGATTTGGATTACTTGGGGCCGAAGATTGCCGATTCTATCCGATTTCATCAAGTTCTATCTATGGAGGACAAGATCTATCAACTGAAGAGACTTACCTATTTAGATAGAATTCCCTATTTTAGATTTAATTCCTTTAGTTAATTTATTTATCATTAAGCCTTTTAGATATAGTTTTAGATATAGATAGATATCTTCCATCCTAGAATAGATAGGCTTGGAAGGCTATAAATAAAGCCTTAGGGGCTAGTCTTTGATGGATTCGATCTTATTCCATCACACAACAATTAGGAGAAGAGTAGAGAGAGAAAGAGAGAGGCCGAGTGGAGCAGGAGAACGAGAGTGATCCAGCTTTGTTTGGTTTGTACTTTCTTGAGTTTGGTTTAATGCAATTAGTTTCTTTTCATCAATCAATGTCTGAGGTTGCGATGAAGCGCGAGTAGTCCACCCACTTCTAGGGTTGGGGTGAGCCCGACGATAGCCCTGCGTGCCTGAGGTAAAGATCTGACTTTTATGAAGTTTTGAGCATCTACTACTTGTTATGTGTTTATTACCCATCTAATGGAGATCCATGATAACAACTTGGATTGTAAACATAAAATCAGTAGAGACAATTAGGGTTTCTTGAAAGAGTTGTCTAATTGTTGGAAAAGGCGAGAGCTTAGTCCTTGATGCAATTCACATGATTATCTGTTTTATTTCTGCCTTATGCATGCTTGGTTATCGTTGATGCAAACCCCAATCTTGGAAGCCCTTTTTCATACAGTTTAGTTCGAAATCCCAAAGCCTTTGCATTTACTTTATTTTGTTTTATTTTCTGTCCCTTTACTCGATCTCGAATTGCACTACTCGATATCGAGTTCACTGATATTCGATCTAGCATCGATGTAGCTTCTGTGTGCAGGTACTCGACAAACCAAGCCGACGCCGACCAAGACCCAACTCGATCTCGAGTAGGCCTTGTCGAGATCGACTAGCCTTGTGCCTGCGCTTGCTGCTGCGTTGTTCGACTGTCCGATCTTCTGTCGAGTTGCTGTACTCGAGATCTAGGACCCCTGTAGTCGACTTTCGTGAGATTTCTCCGCTGACACGCTTCCTCGTGGATCGATCCTGACTTCCCACTGCTGCATCGGGAGGAAGTCTTGTAATTATTTGCAAGGGACGGAATCAGATTTGCCTTACTTTAGTTATATTTTATATTTGCATTCTCGATTTCCTCCTATACAACAGATATATCCTTAATTATTTACATATATCTCATTAGAATCTAAATTACATAATATATCCTTAATTATTTACATATATCTCATTAGAATCTAAAAAGAACTAAATCGAAAAGTTGAGGACGCCGACGAAGAACGAATTTAAACACCACCCAAAAGAAGCATCGGTCAGTGAGATGTAATATATACACGATGAGAAATTTCTAACTTATGTATTTCTCAAACTTTTTTGATAAATTGATATATTATTCCTTTTAAAAAAAAAAAAGATGTGAACCCCACTACGTGATGTGCACATATATATAACCAATAACAAAAGATTAAACTTGTACTTTTTCTCCACTTTCAAATTAACAAAATTCAACTACGAATTATAAAATGAAACACATATACAGAATCTGAATTGACACATAAGGCTATCAAAATAATTCATATTAAAAAAATAAGAATCACGTATTCATATCAGCACTGATAGACACGGCTCATGAAAAATAAAGAAGAGAATGGAATAGAACAAATTAAAGTATATTCTTATAACAAGTTGAGAAAATTATACCACCATTACCATGTCTTTGATTGCCTTTTCCAATTCATGTTAATTAATTTAAAACGAAGTAGATAGTAATAATAAAGTTACGATAACTTGTTTCACCCTTTGTCTATATATTTATCTTTTCAAGAATTATTCATGAAGTAATAATAAAGTTAAATAATTTGATTGGGTTTAATTATCAATATACTTGGTCTAATTGTAGGAAGATCGGGTTAATCCAATGTTGTGATGAACATGACAACAATATATAAAAAATTAAACAAGTTCTAAAAAAGAATTAAACCTATTCGATCAGATGATCGTTGTCTTTTTGATACGTTTTTTAAAATAGTTATAAAATTATATAAAATATTAATTTTGTTTTAAATTTTTGCATAATTTTGTACTTATTTTAGAAAATGTGTCAAAAAAATCAACACCCATCTATTATTGAACGGGGAAAGTGCATCATATCGATGGGAGCAAGAGAGATTTTAATGAACCAAACACAAGTTTGTTTAGTGGTTGTAGGTAGGGTTGTTATTCGAGCCGAACGAGTTGAGTATTGCTTGTTCGTATTCAGTTCATTTCGAATATGAATGAGCTCGAGCCGAGCCTAATTTTTGACTCGAGCTTAAAATTGTGCTCATACTCGACTCGTTTAGGAAATGAACGAGCTTGAGCCGAGCTTTTTTCTCAAGCTCTAAGTAGTTTTACTCTCTCATTAAAGAGTAATTTAAAGGAAATTTTAGAAATTCCAAAAAAGATCGAGCTATTCGCGTTTAATTCAAACGAGCCGAGCTTTAAAATGTTCTCATACTCTCGGCTTGTTTAGATAATGAACGAGCTCGAGTCTAGTTTTTATCAAGCGAGTACGAGTCAAATTCGAGCTACTCGTGTTCACATAACACCCCTAGTTGTAGGGCTACACCACATGTCAAGAGGTTCGAAGTTTGAATCCCCTTGTTGGATCGAAGCATGAAGTCGCTTGTGAGTGTGGGAGAGTCAACCCCTTAAATGAGTCATATAGTACCCGATTCAGATATAGAGGGATTGAGCCGATCGAACCGGACTTAAAAAAAAAGATTTTATTGATGAATTCAGATAAAATGTTGAAGCACTTTCATCTAAGATTGAAGGAACAAAACATGACTAGTTTATAACACTCGAAAACCTTAAAACCAGCATGGCACTAAAGTTAAAAAGTCCACCTATTTTTACTTTAACGAGTAATGGTCTGAACAGATGACTGAAAACCCGAATGAAAATTTAATGCATATCTCAACAATGATCAAAACTTTACTTAATTAGTGATTTGAATTGGCATGCGAAAATCGGGAATTATATCTCTAAATTTTGGTTATTTCTTATTTTGATGATTTCGATTACGTATCTGATTTATAAATTTAAAATGATATCTCATTGAACAAAAAAAGGGAAAGTTGCGTGCGAAATAGTTGCCTCATACACCATCTCAAGTTGAAGCTGGAGTACCCTGTTCTCCATCTGGTTGATTTTGCAGTAGATATGTGTGCACGCTGACCACTCAAAATACTAAATGTTTTTACGATCATTTTAATCTCTCAAGTATATTTTCATCTGCCAGTACCAGAGTCAATGAGTGTCCGATTGTCTCCTCCAACTTTAATGAGGTAAAGAATGTCCTTTGCAATCATTATTAAGGGAATGTTCGTCTGCAAAGAAGACGGTAGCTAAAATATTCATCAATTTTTTTTTTTAGCTTTCTAGGGTTTAGTTGTTTAGGTCAAAAATCAAGTTCAAAACCAATTGATTTCATCACATTCTAAAAATCGCAGCAAGAAACAATAATTTTGAAAATTTCCAATGCAAGTAAATTAAATTGATTTTAATTATAGGTTTTACCTAAGCAGAAATTAAATCTTTTCCCTTTTTTGTTATTAGATATTCCAATTTTATTTTCTCCTGGTTATCGCGTTTTAAAATTTTATGTGGACGAAGTCATCGCCCATCAGGCAAGGTTGCTTCTTTCTTCTCGATCTTGTCTTCGTCTTCTCTCTCTCACATCTCTTACGATCTGAGCGAACTGAAACCACCTTTTCGTTCCCAATCTCTCTCCGCCTCCTCCAAAAAGGCCATCTTTCTCGTGCTCGCCGAAGAAACTGTAGCAGCAAAGCGAAAGATCTGGCACTTTTGAGCTCTTTGCAGCAACTGATTTTTAGCTGCTTACCTTTTGCTCCGTTTGTTTATAGTCATTTTGTGTATTTTTGAGCATTTTGGATTCATTCTTGTTGTAATTGAGATTCAGTTTCGTGTATATTTACTTGATTCGGATATTGTTTAATTGTTTTCATGGAGAAATCGGTGAGGAGGGATATGATATGTGCTCGAATTCAAGGATTTGTTGTTTCCTGGTAAACTTCAGATCTTTTCTGGATCTTCTTTTGCCTTTGTTGTATGTTTAGTTGAGTTGCCCCGGTCCTGAGTTGAGTTGCCTCGGGATCTGAGGGAAGTGTAAAATGGAGAAACAAGCTTCGATTCACGAGGAGGAAGAGTTGGCTCAGCCGAGCGCTCCGTATTATTTGGCGAAATTCAAGCTCTACGAGACTCGCTCGGTATAATTGCTTCTCAACTTCTTCTTCTTTTCTCTTATTGTTTCAGTTTCTTTATGTATTTTTCCTAACTTCCTCTTGATCTGTTAATAGAACTCTGCTATACTTATTTTGGAATCTGCATTTTTGCTGTAGATAATTGTTACAGAAATCGGGTGATTTGCTTATAATTATTTTGTCTCAATTATTGTAGTGAGTTTTATTTAGCTGTGAGCTAGATGAGTATTATTGAATTGCTGATTTTTTCTTGGAAGTTTGAAATTAGATGCGGGGATGAAGGATCTACTTTTGCTTTTCAAGAAATTTGTTTGAGCTTTGGGTTTGGTTGCTGTTGAAGGCCATATAAAGTCATTCAATAAGTGTTTGCCAGCATGTTTAGAAAACTCTCGTGGTTTGACCATGCTATATATTCTTCTCAAAAGCTTCTCTGGCGTTTATATTGTTCAACCATGAATTCAAAACTTGCTAAGTTCTGTTTATTGGTTCGAGTTTTTTTCCCCGAGATATACTAAAACATCTTAAGAACTTATAGTCTTTGTCCGTGACTCACACTTTTATCTACTTAGTGGCCTTGCTGTTAAGTGCTTATTTGAGATTACTTGGAAAAATGATTACATGTTCCTGTTATATCTTATGTTGTGGCGATATATTGTTTCTGTGTAGAAACCAGTCCACCCTTGGGAGTTCTAAAGGTTTGCTCTTAATTATATGAATGTTTTGCAGAACTTTTATATGGTGGGAAGAGACAAAAGCAAAAGATTTTGGAGAATACTAAAGATTGATCGCTCAGAGCCTTCTGAGCTCAGTGTCACTGAAGATCCCACTATATACTCATATCAGGAATGTTGTGTTCTCTTACAATGTATCCATGAAGGAAACAAGCATACCGGTGGCCTTAAATTCGTCACCACTTGTTATGGAATTGTTGGTAAGATGGAGGGACGTGATGTGCATAGGCAGGGTCCTTTGATAGTATGTGGCTAAATACAATTTATTTGCTTATTCAGGTTTCATCAAGTTCCTGGGACCTTACTATGCTCTTCTTATAACGGAAAGAAGAAAGATTGGCATGATTTGTGGTCATGTTATTTATGCTGTCGCCAAAAGCAAGATGATCCCAATTCCCCATTCTACCGTGCAGTCCAATGTGGATAATCCTAAGAATGAGAACAGGTCTTTTGTCCATTCTGCATGTACATGTAAAATGTACTTGGTACTTGTAAAGAGACCTAACAATTTGCATTCAGAATTGTGAATTTTATTTTAGTTTCCTTTTTCTTTTTTGGTTTATTCCAACTCTTGAGCCCAATTATTATGGTTTTGGGAGCCTTTGTCTAACCTAGATTTTAGCTATGATAGAAGTAAAAGTTCAGTCTATGGTCATTGTTGTTATTATTAACTGAATAGCAATGGGCCTTGTTTCTATTAACCGAATCTCCTATTTCTTTGTTGGCATAGTTCGTTTCTCCTACAATATATCATTTGTAATTGTTTTTATGTCAGTCCTTGTTAAGATTACTTTTATTTTTACATTTTAGATCTGTCTTTCTTTCTTTCTTTCTTTCTTTCTTTCTTTCTTTCTTTCTTCTTCTTTTGGTAATTGCCCTTTTAGTTTAAACAGTTCCATATAGACAATTGCGAGTTCACTTCCTGCAAGTGCAGAGGACCGAATTCCTTGTTCTTAGGATACCTTAACAAATGAGGCAAGGTATCATCAGGGTCTACAGGGAGAGAATAAAAAAGAAAGCACTCTCTCTATGACTCTATCTCTATCTCTCTCTTTTATGTTTTGAACTTTTCCTTTTCTTTCCCTTTATTTATTTGAGCTAACATTTTTTCTGACTAACTAGTATTTACATTTCCTGTTCCTTACTTTGTTTTTACATTCTTGTATGTTTATTTATGGCATTCTATTTTCTTTCTTTGGTGAAATGAATAGATACAAGAAGCTCCTATCCAACGTGGACATTACAAAGGACTTCTTTTTCAGCTACTCGTACCGGATCATGCATAGTCTGCAAAACAATTTGTGTAATAGTGCGACAGGACTTGTTTCTTATGATACAATGTTTGTCTGGAACTCGTACTTAACTCGGGAAATTCGTAATGTTCTTGGAAACACACACTGGACGGTTGCACTAGTACATGGCTTCTTCAAGCAGGTACAATGATGACAAGAATAAATTTTGAATTTTGAAACCTTTGCACCAATTAGATCACTTTCTGATATTAAAGTTGCGAATTTTACCTCATAATAGTTGATATATGTCTTTTGATTACTGTCAGCTATTTTTATCTTCTGTTGCCAATCAGATTTTGCATTTATTGTTTCTTTTATCAATCCTGAGTTTGAATCTGTAATTACTTTTGCCTTGCAAGTTAATAGCACTGTTGAGTATGCCAAGCAAAAATGAGCTTCGATGATTTTGTTTGATACAGATGACTGATATCTTGCTCCCACTTATGTGGTTAGAGCTTCAATGTATCTGAAAACTAGGGGCACGAATTGTTGTCCATGGCTGATATTCTTGGTATTTTATAAGCCTATTCTCTCCATCTCAGGGGCTTGTACTCTTTCCCTTAGTGATGAAGAATACTTTTCTACTTAATTAAAGTTTTCTACTTTTCTGCTATGACTTATGGATCTTTTATGTTTGATATGTCTAGGTTAAACTGTCAAAATCAGGCCGGCCTTTCAGTTTTACCCTCATTGCTAGACGATCACGTCATTATGCTGGCACCAGGTATGAATTTTAGCTTCTTGGGTGAACAAATATGTTGATTTCTTTCCTTTTCCATTTACTCATTTTTTAAAACTTGTTATCTCCAATCCATGTTGCAGTGTCAGAGTTAGGTTAATAGTATTTTCTTCTGATCATTTTGTGTTGTGTTTGATGAGTCTGTTGTCAGCATGTGCTTTGGATTTTAATGGCTTCTTGTGCCATGTATTCTGCTTTCTGCTAAACATTTATATTATTATTTTGGTCTTTCACTTTTGTTTTTCATTCTCGTGATTCGGCTAAGCCATGTACAAGAGAAAAGTTTATCCATTCTTTTTCGGTGGCAGATATTTGAAACGTGGTGTCAATAAGAAGGGCCGTGCTGCCAATGATGTTGAGACAGAGCAGATTGTCTGTGAAGAGATCTCTGGTGAATGCAGTTCTGGCATTACTGCTGTTGTGCAGAACCGGGGATCAATACCCCTTTTCTGGTCCCAAGAGACCTCCCGATTGAATATTAAGCCTGACATCATATGTATGTTATCCCTTCTTCCTGTGCTCATTTTGTTTCAGATCTCCAGTAAATGCAGTTTTTTTTTGTCATTTTGACCTTTGAAGTGGCTGATACATTCTTGTCCATCAAATGTCTAACTCTGTCCAGTGTCAACGGAGGATCAGAGTTACGAGGCAACCCAACTTCATTTCCAAGATCTTGTTTCTAGATATGGAAATCCAGTAATTATTTTGAATCTGATTAAGGTACAGTGTGCTCCTTGTCTTGTGATAAATTTGCATGACTCCTTGCTTATGCTCTTTTTGAATGTTAACAATTGCAGAAACATGAGAAGAAGCCTCGTGAGTCCATTCTTCATGCAGAATATTTGAAGGCTGTTGCTTTCATAAATCAAAGCTTGTCTAAGGAGAACCGGCTTAAGTTTCGAACCTTGGATCTTAACAAGTTTTTTCGGCTGTAATTGCCCCTTCCTTGATTATGTTTATGTATAAACATTTTCGTCATGTGCAGTGCGGTTGATACACTTTAGCCAAGATTGATAAATTTATAATTTATATGTTAATGGGTAGCATAATTAAATTGCAGGAAAGGTGGTAAAGTGTTGATGCTTCTGAACAAAGTGGCAGCATATGCATTGGAACAAACTGATTTGTTTCACGGTCAAGTGCCTTCCTTTGCTGAATCTGGCGATTCATGCAACTTCTCCAGCTTCGAGGTTGAACATGACAACAACAAAAACTTCACTGTGAACCATGGCTCCACCAAGCCACTAAGGCTTCAACATGGGGTATTGAGGACTAACTGCATAGATTGTCTGGATCGCACAAATGTCGCTCAGTATGCATATGGATTTGTTGCACTTGGCAATCAGCTGCATGCTTTAGGAATCACTAGCACTCCGGAAATTGATGTTGATGATCCTTTGGCATATAGACTAATGGCAATCTATGAGGCAATGGGCGATACCCTCGCTTTGCAGTATAGTGGGTCTGCAGCCCATAATAAGGTATTGTTATATGCCAATTTTGTTCCATGTCCTCACACAAATGCCAAACTATGACCATCTGTCTATTTTGAGTTTAGCACTTTAACATTGCTCCTTTGTCCTAGGATCCAATCACAATACTAATGTGGCAACTAACAATGTTTCTCATGATCCTGTCAAGGGATATTCCATATTGCTTGCCTATTGTGATATTTGCACCACCAATTTTTATGTAAAAGTTAATCACTGGGAGTTTGTATTTGAAATCTTGATTATGATTTTGGTAGATATTTTCTGAAAGAAGAGGTCAATGGAAGGCTGCAACACAGTCTCAGGAGTTCATCCGGACTCTGCAGCGATACTTGAGCAATGCATACATGGATGCTATTAAGCAAGATGCCATCAACTTGTGAGTGAATGATCATAGTTATTGACTTGCTACTTTGTATTGTTCAGTCCATTAAAAAGTGAAAATTTTGAAGCATTTGATGATCATTTTTTGGCTTTCTCATCATAATTGAAGCATCAGTGGTGTTAGTGGTGCTACTGCGAAGCTACAGAGCAGAAATATACATCTTTTAGTACGATTTTTTTTGGCACATTCAAACTAATCTAAAAGGCGAGATAGGTTAATGAAAAACTATTGCTGAAAAGTATATAGCTTTTGCCAAGATAGTCGGACTCTTATGTTTTTGCTTCTGCGTTCAAGCTATGTTTATAAATAATTCATTTATCCATTCAACAAAATTTTCCAGGTTCTTGGGGCACTTTCAGCCAGACTCTGGTCGACCAGCGCTGTGGGAACTAGATTCAGATCATCTCTACAGGATTGGAAGTCTTAACCCGTCTTTTACAGAAGAGATCTCAAGGTCTGATATAGTCTATATGCAGTTGAAGTGTTAGATTCTGAAGTAGACACTATAAAGTGGGGTTCTACAATTTGGATGGCTACTATACATATTATATGGAAATTTTGATATGCGAAACTAAGATCTGATGCCAAGAAGATAAAGATGAAGACATGTTAGGAAGTGTTTTAGACATTGAAACTACTTGAACTGTTCAGACAAAAAACTTTAAAAACTGCTCATACTTGAGGGTTCATTTTCAATTTGTCATTTATAGATAGACACTTTTTAAGGATTGTATCCTATGAATGAAATTAAAACCTTAATTAAGCTCTCTGTAACAATCCCTAAAATATATGATCTTCCTTATCTAGTTATTGGGTGTAAAATTTATCTTCAATATCCACACTTCACGTTCTTATCCCCACTCTGCTTCCACTGAACAAGAAAAAAGAGAGAAGTTGCATTCGTCTAGTAAACGTCTGTTTTACTTGTGTTATATACAGGTCAACACTAAGGAGATCACTGTCGGATGGTAATCTTATCTGTGAGAGAAGCTCCCCCATTACACCATCCGATATCAGGGCATCTAGCCACACTGATCACCCTTTGACTGATACGGCAGAAAGTGGTAACGAGGATCTTTCAGAATCGCAACCAGAAAGTTCAACTTGTGAAGGAAATTTGTCCACATCTTCTGAAGCCGAGGGATCATACTCCAGGTTAGTTGGCGTCTGAATTTAAATTTCTAATGCATCAATTTGTTGCTACTTCCTAGTTGACGTGGACAATTGCAAAGTTTTGGTCAATTAAAAATGGAGTAAAGTGTCCAGACAGTCTGCCACAAGCCTAATGTATTGTTGCTAGTTCGTTTTCGTCATTCTTGTTAACATCTTTTTGCCATGTATAAATTAAAGCACGGCGGAACTTATAATAACACGTTTATCTAACACTATTCATGTATCTCAGGTATACTCCATCCATGTTGGCACGCCAACTTTTCACAGAAATGCATGATGGAAACTGTATGGTCAGTGAATCCAGTTACTTCACTGAACAGGGTGATGAATTCAACTCAGATATTGTTGATCTTGACTGGATTTCTTCCTCTGGAAATTCGTGTGAAGATGAAGGATACGACAGGTATATTCTCCTTTCCAACTTTCCAAGTGTTGGCAACCTTTTTAGAGGGTATGCACAACTGACTGACTCACTGACCGTCCTACTATGTATCAAGCAGCATCAACGAATGAGCCTTCGACCATTATCTTCTGACTGCCATTACCCTCTTCTCCGACTTAATGATAGATAATTGATGGTTTTATCATTTCTACAGATCTTCACTTGTGAGTTCTCCTGGTGCGAGCTCGTATGGCACTGGCATGAATGAAGGTAACTCAGAGGTTAGTGGTTACTGATCCTGACTTTGTCCAATACTTAAACACAGTATATGGTTCTTTAGGATGTGGTGATAGAATGGCCATTCTTGTTGGTTGAACATCTTGCTTCAGCCAGCAAGAATACGAAACACCTTTTAACAACACCTTAGCAGATATTCTTGGATCTTGTGCCGCATCTTTAACACAAAATTTCACTTTGCCTGGTGTTACATTTGACCTGACAAGGGTTTTCTTGCAACATTGCAGGCGAGAGCCCGTCAGTCACACTATTCCGATGAGTTTCCAGATGCTTTCGTCCGGTGGGTGGAACACGGAGCAACGTTTGTTCCTTGGTAAAATCCTGTATTGTTTCTGTTTCAGAGTGTGATTGCAATTCGTCGGCAGAACGCCATCCGAAGGGTGTGGTTTTGCCCGATTCGACGGGACTCCGCGGCGACGGAATCCCCCCGAGACTCGAGAGTAATATGGCTTCCAAGGTCCGGCGACAGGATCGCGGAAGTGTAAATATTGACAAAGCTAATTTCATTTTTGAATGCACTTAACCCTCCCCTCCCCTCAAACCCCAAAAACCAAGTGAAAAAAATAATGAAATAAAGGAAAACCAAAGTGTCAATGTTGTAAATATTTATTAGTGTTCTCTGCAGGTTAAAAGGTACTTTTTTTTTTTTTGGTAGTTGTTAAAATTCATGCATTCAGTTCAATTAAAATTCATGCATTCAGTTCAATTAAAAAAATTTTGTGTTGTAAAAAGAACCTCAATTTTGCAATTTGTATGGGTCCTTTTATTTCTTTGTTATACTCCAGTCCAGTCCTCTACATCATACTCATACATGCATTGGTAGTTTCAGTGTATATGTAATTGTCAAAATTGGCCTCTACATCATGCTGCATTGCGGATCAATCCACATACAGCTCGCCGTGAATCAACTAATGGAGGATATAAATTTCATTTCATCTCAAATCATGAAAAACCCTAATATTGCAAGAACATTCTCTTAAATAATGAGACAATAAACCCTTTTTTTTTTAAAACTGCTTTGCTGCTCTCTATTGCTCGCAGCTTCAAAATTCAAGGCAAGATTTTGGTGATGCCAAAGTTGGTTGGGCTTGTAGAGTTGAGACGTGGGAGTTACTAGGTTATCGACTACTTTCATGGGTTCATGCATCTGAATTAGGAAAGCTAAACAACAAGCCACTAAACAAGCTTATTTAAACCAATGAAAGCTTGAGTGCTCACTTATCTCACATTGTAAAAAGTAGAATTTGATTGGTAATCTTTTCTAATTATAGGATTGTTCATTCACACTTACCTCCGTTTGTTTTTTGGGTAGAGAAAGATAATAATTACCTTTATGAATATAATTCATATTTAAGTTAAAATTCATTGATCACTAATTTACTATTCTAATCATTCTCTTTCTTCTCCCTTTTTTCCATACAAAATTTGTCAACTTTTTCCACATTGTATTCCCTAAGGTCTAATCATTTCCCCTACCCTTTTCTTTAAGCTCACAAAAACTGATGATCAAATATATTTTATATGTAAAATTTAATATCTTTTCTTTCCATTTCCCTTTTATTTAAACAAACGAGCTCTGAGTGTGATTCACTCACTGTTTGATGTTTTTTTCTTTCTTTGACGATTAAAATGTCATTTTAGATGTTATTGGATTGATATTCCAATAACATGGAGTTTCCAGATATAGAGTGATTGAGTCCATCGAAATGAACTAAGATATATACGTAGTATATATTAAAAAAAAAATATTGGCACCCATCGTCAAAATAGTATTAAAGCTAAACGAAAAGATATATTGGGAAACATTAATGGCATAGGCCAAAATTGAAGGTCTTGAAAATGATATAACAAAACATTATAACATGGAAGAAAAAGATATAAATGTGTCACCATAATCATCACATAAATGTGTCACCCTAATCATCAAGTTTACCTTTCTTGATTAGTTTTTTTATAAAAAGTCAACTTTTTTAATTAATTAATTATTATTATTATGAAAAAGCAAAACAGTTGAGGCAAATATTACTTCGAATAGAATAACAAAAAAAATCACATAAATGGATCAACCAAGTCAACTACTCCGCAATAGATTAGTATCCAAATCCTACACTTTCTGACGTGGTATAAATTATAATTGCTCTTCCTTATCAGCAACCAGCTTGTATGATAACACTAATCCGTCCTTTTAGTCTTTTTACAAATTACAAATAATAAAATACCACTAAAATCCATATCCAAAGGACCAATTCATTAAAAATCAGGACCCACTTTTGTATAAAATACCAAGATTTCTTCTTCTTTTTATTTTCATTCTTAAGCTAGAAGGTATATTCAACCCTAAATTTAATTCATAAAATATATTTATTATATACATACATATATACATATATATATATATATATATATATTCCTTTCGTTAATTAAAACTTGTTATTTTAGAAATCTATACTATTTTTAACAAAAATAAACAAAAATACATTTATACTCATAATTATTACTCTACTTTTTTGCTTTCTTAAAAACTACTAACACATATCTAATCATTACAAAGACAATTTTGTAAAGTAGAATACCTAAAATGACACTTTTTTTAAATAAGATTTATATTATAAAACGACATGTTTTAATTAACGGATGGAGTATATAGTAAGGTCGGTAGATAGCTTATTAGATGATGACTTGTGGTTGATTAAAAAAAATCATTCCATAAATAATATTTTTAAAAAAAATATGTACGATATATATAGATTAAACACAATATATTTCAAAAAATAATATAAAAATAGATTTTTAAGAAACACTAAAAGACATGGTAAGTATTTATCGATAGACTGATAAAGATAAATTAAAAACTAAATTTGAATAAGATAGAATTTTAAAAAATAGTAAAAGATATGGTAATTATTTATCATAAATATATAAAAATATAATCAATATTGAAATTATGCAAAATTTAAGTATGAATTTTGAAATCTATAGTTTAAATAAAATTTAAAACTTTCCTATATTATTAAAAAAATATTTCACTATAGTATTTGTTAAAGTAAAAAGGCAAAATTTCTCCAAATTTTTTTATATAAAAATCCAACTAATAAGGAATACAATTACGGAGTAATTAAATAACCCAATATAAGGAGTTTGTGGGGAATTTATTTTCCCGCCCCTTTGAAACCGTCTCTCTCCACGCTCCCTTTTCCGGCCGTCCAGGTTTTTGCTTGCCCCCCTCTCTCTCTCTCTTCGACCCAGCGAAGCTTCAAGAGTTGGTATTCGACAGCAAAATTGCTTTCCGTTGCCATCAGCTTACTATTTCTAGGTTTTGATTGTTCGAGATCCCGTTTACTGGTTCTATAGTTCTTCGCTGTGGATGCGGAGATCTGCAGATTGCTTGATTCGGTCTCGATTGCGATTGTGAATTTTGCGAGCGAGAGAAGAAGAGGAAAGGATAAAAGTTCCCCAAGTTTCTGGAGAGAGAAACATGATTTGTTGTCTGATGTGCGAATATGGTTTCCGAGTATGAAGCATCCGAGGAGGATCACCAGGAGAAGGATACCATTGATTTGAATTCTAACGATGGAGAAGAGCAAGCGGTACCGAGGAATCGGTACTTTCTGGAGAGGTTCTCTCTCTTCAAGACTCGCTCGGTACTGGATCCCTGCTCATTCAATTTCAGTGAATTTCTCTCTTGTTGAATTCCCTACTTTGTTGTGCTTCTGTAGTTCCGTTATGTACTCCTGAAATTTGCAGGTTGATTTTTGTTTAATGTTCTTCTGAACATTTTGGATTTTGATTAGGATAAATTAGTTTGGATATTTGTTCGGGAATGATCTTTAGCTGTTTACAACCAAAGGAGCTTGTTAAAGAATAAAGACTACAAGGATTTTTCTTTTGTTATTTTAAATTGTGCCTTTCTCGATGGAGCAGAACTTCTACATGGTTGGAAGAGACAAAAGCAAGACGTTTTGGAGAGTGTTGAAGATTGACAGATCTGAGCCATTGGAACTGGTTCTTTTCGAGGACCCTACAGAATATTCATGGCTAGAGTGCTGCTGTTTGCTGCAAGCACTTGCTGATGGCAATCGGAAAGTTGGTGGACTTAAATTCGTTAGCGTTTGTTATGGAATTGCAGGTAAGAATATAGTTGGTCTCTATTGTTACACCTTGAGGGTGTTGATAAGAATAGATCAAGTAATGAAGGCTTCTTTTGTATTCCTTTCACAGGGTTCATCAAGTTTCTTGGACCATATTACATGCTTCTGATAACAAAGAGAAGGGAGGTTGGCGAAGTCTGTGGCCATCCCATATATGCCATCTCAAAATATAGTCTCATCCGGATTCCTCATAAAACTGTTCAACTAGAAGTGGAAAATCATTCAGAAGAGAAGAGGCATCTTTCTTGTTTTCATTTGTGTTAGTTATGCTTTGCGCTTTCTCCAAAATTATAGGTTCAAGTTGAATTTTCTACTACTTGAAAATGTGTGATTTCATTAGTGTGTTTGTGAACTATCAGCAACATCAAGATCCCACTAAGAAAATTAGAAAAGAAAAAAACAAACTTGTTTTATCCTGTTTCTTTACTTTCTTCTTTCCTTGCTGTGGTGGTCATGTTATCAGACCTATATTCATGTGGTTCAGATCTCTTTTTCTTTGCTGAATTGTGTAGATACAAGAAGCTTCTGTGTTCAGTAGATTTTACTGATTACTACTTCAGCTATTCATATGATCTGATGCACAGCCTACAGCAGAACTTATGTGGCAATGATACAGGATCAACATCCTATGGATCAGCATTTGCTTGGAATGAGTTCTTAACAAAAGAAATTCGGAAGCATCTTGGAAATACCCTCTGGACAGTGGCACTGGTCCATGGCTTCTTCAAACAGGTAAACATGTGCTGACCCGAGGCATTGTTGTTTTGTTTTTTCTGATTTTGACTGTAAATATGTTTGGTGGCTACCTTTTTTGCAATTTTTCAAATCCTAACATCTATCCTTGAAGACTGAAGAGTATGATGTGATAGTAACGATTTATCATCTGCCTTTCCTAGGTCAAGCTTTCAAGATCTGGCTGCAAATTCGATCTTACTCTTATAGCTAGACGATCACGTCTTCATGCTGGCCCAAGGTTTGGCACATATCGATATTTTAGATAGAATCTTGCAATTTTTAATATCTGAAGGCAGTGTATTTACTCATTAGCAACTTTATGTTCAGGTTTATACGTTAGATTACATACTGTTTCTGAAACAATGTGGAGCATCTTAGTTACCCACTTACCCAAATAACAAGGTCATTTCTTCTGCTTGCTCTCTAATGGCAGGTTTCTAAAACGCGGTCTAAATGATGAGGGTCATGCTGCAAACTATGTTGAGATTGAGCAGATAGTTTGTGGAGAGATCTGTGGCAGGTTTTCTTACAAAGTAACTTCCATAGTGCAAAACCGAGGTTCAGTTCCCCTTTTGTGGTGCCAGCCTAATTCATGGTCAAAACTTAAGCCAGACATTTTATGTAAGTTCCAGAAGCAGCTTCCAGTTTTTACTTTCCCAGAATATGATTGTCTTACCTCACTAATAATATGCAGTACTGGACACGGATGGCAACTATAAGGCAACGAGAATCCACTTTGAGGAACTTAGCAAAAGATATGGTGACCCAATAGTTATCTTGAGCTTATTAAAGGTATCACAATCCTTCATATTGGACAGGATTTTTAGATCTGTCTCTACTTGAAATAGAAGTTCTACCAACTGTCATCACTCCTAATGATCTGCAGTGTTGCGAGAAGAAACCGCGTGAATCTGTTCTTGGCGAAGAGTATCTCAACGCAGTTGTTTCTGTCAATACTTGCTTGCCAAAGGAGAGAAAATTGGAGTTCATAAGCATGGATCTGGATGGACACTTCCAAACGTAATTTGACTTGAATTTTTTCTCTTCATCTTATTTCTGAAGTTTCTTTTGATCAATTAAATTACCATGCTGAAAAGCCAAAAATAACTTTCTAGTGAAGGTGCTTCAGTCCTGACTCTTCTTAATGAAGTGGCTGTGGAAGTATGTGACTTTATTGGATTCCTCAGTTATGAAGTTATCCCGTCAGTGAGCGTTCAGCAAACCGTCGTAGACATGTCCAACTCCGGGTACTCAAAAACTAGTTTCATTGTCTAAATTGAACCTTTGAAGTTTTTGATGGCCAGTTATTGGCTTAAGCTCAAGTCTTCAGTCCAAGATGTGATATGCTGTTTGTTTTTCTGCTATTTGAAACGCTGTGTAGGGAGTGGAATGAAGACACAGACAAATTGGATACTTCATTTGAATCTGTTGAAGACATCAAGTCAGAAAGGGAATGCAAGAAAAACAAAAAATTGTGCAAGAATCACTTTGTGAAGCCTCAGAAGATCCAGAATGGGGTTCTGAGAACTAACTGCGTTGATTGTCTCGACAGAACTAATGTTGCACAGTTTGCCTATGGGTTAGTTGCTCTTGGCTATCAGTTACATGCCTTAGGAATCATTAGAACCCCAGAAGTGGATTCATTAGACGAATCCTTGGTGAGTCAAACAACGGAGGTTTACAAGGCCATGGGCGATGCTCTTGCGTGGCAGTATGGAGGATCTGGTGCTCG
Organism: Persicaria maculosa; assembly: GCA_963922045.1. Classification (NCBI taxonomy): domain Eukaryota; kingdom Viridiplantae; phylum Streptophyta; class Magnoliopsida; order Caryophyllales; family Polygonaceae; genus Persicaria; species Persicaria maculosa. Next base: position 9,681,818 of record OY998253.1, read on the forward strand.
CTGCAAGGTACTTTCTTTCTCGCTTTCTTGATGATCCAAAGAGCCAGGAAATCTTCATCACGAGCACTTCCATAGAGCATACATTTCCATGGTTTCTATCCCTCTAAATTGTGAAGCTCTTATTCTAGCAGATCTTCTCTGAGAAGAGCGGTGAATGGAGACCCGCCATCCAGTTGAAGGAGATGATAAATACTTTGCAGCGTTTCTTCATAAATGTGTGCATGGACGCCAAGAGGCAGAAGGCCATTAACTTGTGAGTTCGCACGCAGCCATCTCTTTCGTCGTTTAGTAGGCTAAACGACGAAAGAGATGGCTCCCAGACCCTGCTTTATCGCGGGATATACTGGGTTGTTGTTGTTGTTGTAGTAGGCTAAATAATATAGGTGGTAGTCTAACTTGTAGAGGCTTTCTTTTCCTTCCCTGATCAGGTTGCTGGGATACCTCAGACCAGGAGTGGATCAGCTGGCAGCGATGGAAATGGGTTCGCATGATTCATACGATGTTGGAGCACCCGATAGGTACAACCCTACAAAATACAGTATGAATGATGTTATGTGTTACATGTACTGAATCATTCACCATACTCTCTGGCGTGTCTGTTTTGTTTGCCTAGCTCACCAGAAGGCAACTGTTTTCTCTGTGAGGGTATGGCATACAAAATATCAGCAAATACCGAAAATGGAAGTTACAATTGCCATCTGGAAAGCGAAACTGGGAGCGAGGAAGTTTCACTAGGAGGTGCCATTAGTGAAAATGGTACTTTGGATAACAGGTTGGCTATCTTCTTGTTTGACCTGAGATGACACATACACACGTAGTTGGGTTTACTTGAGGGATTTTACAAGCTTTGCTTCCTTCACCTACTGTGACTGAATACATCTTTGGTTGTTTGCAGATACTCTTCTGCTTTATCGGAGTTGCAGCTTCAGGAATATACAGATGGTTTATGGTTTGGTAGTGTTCGTAGCTTCTTCAGTGATGATCAAGGTGAAACCTCTGATTTAGAATCAACAAGCTCATCAGCGTGACCTCTTGCGGCTGATTCTCTGCTTCTAGTAACTCGAAAATGGGTTCGGATCTCAGGTTTACTGAAGATTGCTTGTAATTTGCAACATATTAATTTTATTCAGGGGGATTTGTCCTAAGCAGTTGCTGAACAATATAAAAAATAAAGTACAAAAATTTTGCAGAAATCATTTGGAAGCACCTTGATTTGTAAAAGGGTGGTTGCTTACTAAGCTGAGATTGAATGGGACATCACTCATCATTCATTGATGCAAGCAAAGTGTTGTATTAAATAGCAATATATTTCAATCATAAAAACATGAAGATAAACAAAAAAACTTGTTTCAAAGTATGCAACCAAACATAACATAAATGTAGGCTTGGAACTGAAGGAGCTGTTTTCCTGTCATTTTTGGTTGAACATCTACAACTAGACTCTCAACTGAAACTAGCTTCCACCTTGGACAAAGTTCTCTGGAAATAAAATACCAAAATTTCAGAAATTACTAGAGTTGACGACAGAGAGATCGAGTCTTAATCCCAGCCTTGTGCCGGTGGAGGAGTAAAATCTACGGGAACAGTTGCCAGTGGTGCCTGTCCCTCCTCCCACCCGGATGTAGCCACTGGAGCTGCATCATCAAAGAGAAATGAGAGCATTTTAGAACTAAAGCAAAACGAGTTCGTAATTGTTAAATTTCACTAAAAAGAACTTCAGAAGGGTTTAACTGAGGGTGGATGAATTACCAGGTGCTTGCTGCCAATCAGCAGCGGCAGGAATAGCAGCCGCGGGAGGCACTACAGCTCCTTCAGCTGGATACGAAGCATCAGCAGCTGCTCCCCATGAGTCAGTGGCAAAGGCAGCACCAGTCGGGTACTCTAGTCCATAATCAGCACCACCAGGAATTTCTTCATCTTCGTCCTCCTTGGTTTCCTCAGGCTCCCTGTAGAAGAATAGGTCGACCTGTGCAAGTGATATTAGATACCAGTAAGTACCAACGAGGAAAAAAGGATGCTATAATCATGAAAGTGAAAATCTGGCAAGAAGAAGATTTGACTTCAGCTGAAAGTACTCACCATAACATCCCACTTGTGCCCTTGACGAATGGTACCACGCATCTGCAGCACCATGCGAGCTAGAAGCCAAAACAGACACCCAATACTGTGCTTACCCTTGTTGTTAGCAGGGATACCAATGTCCACATAGCGCATGGGCGAATCTGTGTCACAGAAGGCAATTGTGGGGATATTCCCAAGAGAAGCTTCTTTAATAGGCTGCACAAATACACAAGGAAACAGTAGTTAGTTCAAACTGCCCATAAGCTCAAGATAGGATTATGTACACACCGAGCAGGCAAGCAACTTGCTTGCCTTACAGCACAACCACAATGTCTCTACAATAATTCTAATGCCAAAATTAGATCATAAGCATAGATAACATACCTGGTGATCAGTTCTGGGGTCAGTGAGGATAAGGAGGCGTGGCTCAGAGAAAGACGTCTGAAGCTGGTTGGTAAATGTACCAGGAGTATGTCTTCCAGCAATTGCATTAGCACCAGTATACTGGGCAAACTTGAGAACAGCCCTCTGACCATATGGTCTAGCAGATTGAACAATGATGTCTTGGGGGTTCTCAATAGCTACAATAACTCTAGCAGCCAACTGGAGCTTCTCCCAGGTCTTTCCAAGGTTGATTATGTAGATCCCTATTCAACAAGTTCAAGTCAATTCAATTACACAGATTAAAAAAGTACTTAGAAATAGATAACAGATATCACATCTGCAATAAGTCTGATTCACATGTTATGAGTAAGAATCAGAATGTATCCATCACAAATTCACAACTAACATTTTAAACAATTTCAGTTCAGATTATCAGTTTCTGTCAAATCATATGGCCTATTATCAAAAAGATGAATAAATCGACAGATCTTTCTAATCCTTATAACTGTATAAAAATCTAACCTTGAAAAGATCAATTACCGAAAAGAGGGCCATATTATTCCTCCTAAATTCATTCCTCAGATCAAGGATAATGCACCTTCAACCCTAAAACCTCTTCATTTTTCATATTCAGAATCAGAATGTTCTTACATCAAACTTCTAGATAATGAAGAGCATACCGAAATCTGCTAAAAATGGATTAATAAAATAATATTCCACAGAATCGACATCACGAATCACATCGAATACAAGCGACTAATCGAATCAAGCTCCAAAACTACGCCACATCCAGTGGCAAAAAACACGCATCCCGTGGAAAAACAAAGTATCGTTCATCAGTTAGAAAAAGGAACGGGAAGAGATAGGTAGATAGAGAGCTGACCATCGGAGCGGCGCTTGAAGACGTAACGCTCCATCTGGAAGTCACAGTTCTTGGTGCCGAGATGAACATCGGCCGCCAGCATCATCTGTATGTCGGTTTCCCTCTGCGAGAGCTGCTTTGATGTCGCCATTGTCGAGCACCTGGATAGAGAGAGGGTAGAGCGATAAACAGCGACTGAGTGGAAGAAGAAGAAGAGCTCCTACTAGGGTTTCCCAACCTCATTTTCTTGCGCTGCATTTTATATAGCCTTAGTCCAGCCCTGCTTCCGCCTTATTGGGCCGGCCCAATTACCATTTCGGCCCACACTAGGCCACAAAACCCGAACTGGTCTGCGTGAAGGGTATTCTGGGTATTTTATACAACACTTAGGGCCCGTTTGGATAAAATAATATACTATGAAAGGAATTCGGATGGTATAAGTTAGCTGAAGATAGGCATTGAAATGAAGGGAAGTAAAAAGTTCGTTGAACAAGTCTGGTGAGTTGAGAAGTTGAACGAAAAAAACATGGAAAAAAAAACACTAGTAAAAAAGAAATATCAAGTAAAGTTATGGGAGAAAAGATGATCGAGGAAACCTGGTTAATGACGATATGGTACTCTGCTTTATATAGTTTTTGCCTTTTTCTTTTGAGTTTGTGTATTTTATTTTATGTTTTTATAGTTACTTGTGTTGTACATTACAGTTAGATCGATCTATAAAATTAGAAAATTCCTTCATTGCATTATATGTCCATCTTCCATCATGATTTTTAGAGTATCTTTAACATGGTACTCAGGTTGAGTACAGGAAATTGTTTTTTTTTATTTCTTTCTCATTCACCTCATTTTAATATTGGTACTCCACAACCATGGTACTTGATGTGAGTATCTTATTTCACTTTTTGCATCAAAATTGTTTTTTATATTTTTTTTTGAAAGTAAAAATCCAAAGGGGTTCCTTAATAATGTTTGATTGGGTAATATTCTATGGTATTGTGTAAGATTGAGTATCATATACATGATATTTGAGCTTACTTTTTTTTGTTTTTTAAAAAATCTTACTTTTTCTTACATTTTTTTTTTTAATTGTTACAGTATGGTACTTGAATTATCACCATTAAAAATGGTCTTCTCTCCATCTTCTCAGATGAAAACGTGTATATTGACATGTATGATTGCTCGAAGTTACGTATGAAAATGGGCTCAGTACACAAATTAAGAGTGGATGATGGTATTGAAGCATTTTCGTTGGAAGTACTTAAACTTTGTGGAGTTGGTGAAATATTTACAGATGCTAGGAATTTGGTGTGCTCTAAAACTTCCCATTCTCATTTGCAATCAATCATAAGAAGTTGTTTCCCAATAGGAACCAACTAAAAAGTACGGAGTAAAAATTCTCATATGTATAAAGTTTTTTGGATTTCATTTAAAAAGAAGAACTAGATCGTATATATAAATTTTTTCTAATTTATTTCTTAAAAAAAAGGTTTATTCGGTTTCAAACTATTTTATCTTATATTGAGTTAGATTATTCATCGATACAGATTTATTTATTTCAACAACAAATAAACCAATCACGAACCGAAATCATCTCAACTTTATCCAAAAAGAATTCACACGTTTATATAATGAGTTTGTTTAAGATTCAAGAAATAACAGGTCCATTGCCAATCCAATGGAAGCAAAAATTCAATCGATTAGGGACCTTTGGGTCCTTGACACAAGGGCCATAGGGCTTAATCCCTCAATAGCACCTATCTTCGCAGTCATACCCTGGTCTTTCATCTACATATACATCGAACCATTTTAGTTTATTCTTCCACGCGAAGCTGCAATTGTATGTCGTGTTCTTGAGAATGCTTTTACTGAAGGAGAAGTCCCATGTGCCCTGGAATTTGATCACTTGCTCGCCCAAATCCTCCTTTTTCGACTTGCAATGAACCTTTAAGTCCGCGCCTATGAGGTTTGTTATTTGCACGTAAGTTTTGGCCGATATGGTGTTTGATACGATCAATAGGATGAAGCAAAGAAGGGAGAGGGTTTGGCATGGAGGAGACATTGTCATTGCTAATTAATAGTTGGGTTGTGTTTGGATTTGTAGATCATAGGAACCCTAAATTTAGTCAAGGTATCTTGGTTGATTTGTAATGCATTAATCTTTCGTTAGTTTGAGGTCATGGTTTGCGCCAGATATATAGTTTGAAGATTGCATTGTCTCCAAATATAGAAAAGGAAATACATAAATTTCAATGGGTAGCAAAATATAATTGCTTTGGATGTGTTTTGTGGCAAACCAAGGAGTTTTATTTGATTAATTTTGCCTTTTTCGATATTAAATAAAATGCCTCAAAGATCACAAGTGTTATTTTCAAATTTACCTAATAAGGACTTACAAAGTGTGAAAGATGATACATCTCACATTCATAATATAAAGAATCTAAGTTTTACATATAAGTCGGTGGACTACTCCTCCTAATACCAATTGGTTTTAGGATAGAACCCCATTGATCTTGTGTGTTCATATTAATTAGCACATGGTGCGCGCGGACATGACCCCCACGCGAGACTTTTTTTTTATATAAACGATAAGAGTTTAGGTGGTGTCAGACTCTAGCTCTTCAACGTGGGTGGTGACGGTTGCACATAATATGTTTTTTTTATAATAGGTAAGAAATTGGGTGGAGTCATACTTTGTTGACCCACCACCTAATTGCCTCTTTCATGATAAGGGAAAGGAGCTCCGGATGCGACATGATGACATCATGGTCCAAGGAGTGCCTCAGATAAGCAACTTATTCTGCCACCTGGTTGACCTCATGGAAAACGTGCGTGTAGAAGGACCACTCAAAGAGCTGGAGAAGTTGCTGGATGTCCATGATGATAACTGCTAGAGCGCCAAGACATCATCCATTAAGGGGGATGCATCACCACAAGGATAGCTACCGGAGGCCATAATCGAACCATTAACATCATGGATGACGAAACCAGTTGTAGCGTGTCCTGATTGGAGTTTGGAGCCGCCAAAATTGATTTTGAAGTGTCCCACTTTGGGCCTTTTTCACCTCATGTTTCTTTTTCTTAGGTGGGGTTTGTGGTTGTTGCATTCTTGTTGTCCCCAAAGATTCTTTTGGAGTCGTTTTGTTGTTGTAGAAGTCGTCGTAGATAATTTTTTTTTTTGGTATTTGTAAGATTATTGTTGTTGAAAGTTACCTTATTCCTTATTGTCCAAATACCCCACCATAGAGTAGCCAGGTTCGATTTTTGTGCTCTATTTAGGTGGGAAAAGATGTCATTTGTAATTTGTTTGATCGTTCGGTCAGTTGTTGTCGTTGCTCTTATGATGTTAGTCAAGGTGTTGTTGATCTTGGATATTAATTGTAGTGTGTGAGTGCACCCTATGAATAGATGGGTGTCATCTTCATTAGGTTGGTTAAAAATTAAATGTGCACGCGAGTGGGACTACAACTCATTTTTGTGCCAATCTCATTTTCGTTGAGGTTCCATTCATGACAAGCGTCCATAAGAAGTTTTTTACCTTTGGGAAACATTTGATTCCCCGGATCCAGCCAATATCACTTTCTTAATTTCTTTAAGGCCCGGTTTGGTATCGATTATCGGGAATCAAAATCTGATAATCGGAATGAGTGATTACTGTTTTCGTGTTTGGTACGACAAAACTCGGAATGAAATCGATTACCAGGTAATCCCCTTATCCCCAATTTTGAGCATTTTTCATCCATTGCCTTTAGGTGAGGAATGAGCCATTACCAGTTTCCCACCCTCCCCAACTCACACCCAACATCCCTCACCTCCATCTTCCTTCGACTGCCTATCACCGCCACCACCATCGGTTGCCGCCACTGCCACCACTACCACTGATTATTGTCGTTGCCGCCACCATCCAATCATCTATGACCACCGCCATCGTCCGAGCCAATGTCACCCCATTTCCATATCTGACATTTTCGCTTATCTCTCACCGTCTGTGTCGCCGTTGCCGCCGCCTGCAGTTGCCTTCATCGCCCATCGCCGGTGTCACCCGATCGCCAAGATCTGGGATTTGGGTCGGTGTCGCCGCTCTGCCAACGTCTGTAGTCCGCTTCTCTCTCTCTCTCTCTCTCTCTCTCTCTCTCTCTCTCTCTCTCTCTCTCTCTCTCTCTCTCTCTCTCGTCGACCACCTGGGATTTCCGCTTCTCTCTCCGACCTCTTGTGTCACCGCTGCCACCACTATCTACAAATGTCATCGGCGCCACCTAACCCTTTTTCCTCGTTCTGCTAGATCACTGTTGCCTAGCCCTCCCTTCTCCTTCCAGTTTAACACAACGCCAACGTGCCCTCCCTCTTCATTTTTTTTGGGTTATTTGTGAGATGAATTTCAGAATTTGTGTGGTTTATGTGTTGGTTATTCCTAATTTAAGAGATTGAATATGTGCGATTTTTATTTTGATATAAATGGGATGAATTTGTGTATTTTTAGGTTTTGGAGTTTGAGAATTTCTTATTTCGACATTATACCAAACAACATCCTTGAGGAATGACTCATTCCAAATTTTTGATTCCCATTCCGATTCCCGTATTCATACCAAACGAGGCCTAATTCCCTGTGATTTTACCAGGGGTTGTTACTGTTGTAAACCAACCATATCTACTAGTCTGCCATTAAATTCGGTCTTCAATCTCTGTTATGGGTATCCGGGTATTTTATATCATGTGTACAATGTTCGTTGGTAGTACCTAACTTAGTTTGTCGATTTTCCATTGCTTAACTAATACTATGTATTGATGGAATTTTTCATTTTCGTCAATCATGTTATTAGGTATTAGGTGGTTTATCAGTTTTCCTTCATTCATCCACACATCTTTCCAAAAATAGATTATTTTCCCATTTTCAATTTGCCGAGTTAGTCCATCAAGGAATTCGTCTTTGATTTCCATAAGTTTTGACCATTGTCTGGATGCTTGTTTCTTTTTTGTGTACTCCCAAAGAGGATATTCTTCCGTGCATTTTTCTCTTATGATTTTCATCTATAAATTCTCTGGTTCTGCGAGGATTTTCCAAACTAATTTCATTTGTAGAGCTTTGTTAAAGTCGTTTGATTTGTGTAGTCGTAAGCCTCCGTACTTTTTTGTTTTGCATATTTTACCCCATCCGATAAATGGTTTATACTTATTATCTTTATTCCAGAAGAAAGATCTGTTTATTTTGTCTAACTCTTTGTGGGTATCTATTGGTAACATGAAGCTTTGCATCGCATAATTTGATTTCGTGGCTATGTTTAATCTGACCATGACGATCATCCATGTTGAGATATGGAACTTGCCTTACATTTTGTCAATTGGTTCCTATTTTTCTGTATTATGCCTCCGAACGTATTCTCATTCACTCTTCCATTAATGATTGAACATCCCAGGTATTTGTCAAGAGCAAAATTGTTGGTTATGTGTAAGATGTCTTGCATTTGTTGCCTATGTTGGTTTAGCACTTCAAAGGTCACTTGAAATGCCGATTTGTTGAAATTTACCTTTTGTCCCGATATGCTTCAATAGTCGTCGATTATTTTTTTCACTTTGGTGCATGAGGCAAATGATTAAAAAAAGGGATTCTGGTGCCTGATCTAATGGTGTCAAAACTAATTGTTTTCCTTGACTCATCACATGTCTGTTGCAATTTTTGGGCTAGGATTTCTGCTTCGATGATGAATATGTGTGGTGAGATAGCGTCTTCTTGTCTAATTTCTCTTCTTGGTTTAAAATATATGTTGGGCCATCATTTACTAGGACCGAGGCGATTAAACGAGTACCACATAATATGTTTGTTGATTTAACTCTATAAAGGCGATACACTTCAACAATGCAATAAAAAAAAATAAAGAATAGCTTTTCTTTCCCGAGGTAAGAATTTCCTCCCTCCGTTTGTAAATAAATGACTTTTTCAAGTCACATAGGTTTTTTTAGGACGGTAAAACTATATAAAATGTTATTATTTAATTAATTTTTAAAACAATATCATACTTACTAGTAATAAATATAATATTATTTAGAGTTTCTTTCTCTTAGGAGAGAGAAACTTTCATTTTGGTCCAACCTTCCGCCCCAAAATTTTCCAGTGAAATCCCTAACTCTATCAACCTTCCTTCGTCTCCCTCCTCAAATCATTCATGATTTAGCCAAATTGATCATCCAAACTCAAATTTTCGAACCCTTCTATTTCCATTCGTCTTCCTTGTGGAGTTTGCGGTGGTTTTGTGCTGCCTCTCGGTGTCGCTTCTCCTTCGACTCTTGTTGTGAAGGTTGTGGCACCGGACTGGTTCTTCTCCGGCATCGGTTCTCGTCTCCCTCTCCGCTGGTCGCGCTCGTGGTCCGGTTGGGGTCTTGGCTTCCTATCGGCTTGGGGTTGGTCGGGGGTGTGGGTTGGGTTCTTTCTTTCCATGAAAGTAGTTGGGGCTTCTGCGTTTTTTTGGCTTCCGATTGTCCTTGTCGGCCTCGTCGTCGGTGTGCCGGAGTCTCCTATCCTCAACCCCTTGTCGGAGTGATCCTCAAAATTTCGGGGTCTTGTCTATGGGGGGTTTCTCCTTTCTTTTGACTTTTCCCTGGTCTGTCTGCAATATGTTTGGTTTTCGGCCGTCGCCGAAATGTGCTCACCGTCGCCTGGACTGTCGTCCCTGGCTGCATTCTCGGTGCCCTTGGTTCTTCGGACAAAGTTTGGGTCCATTGGGCCCAAGTTTGCGGAATGATTAAAAAATAATAATAATTATTATTATTATTATGCTCGAAACGGCTTTATTTAAATCCTGAAATGGTTTGATAAAAATCCAGAAAGGGTTGGTTCAAAATCCCGAAAGGGCCTGCAAATAATTTGATTTCAGTAGTTTAAATAATTCATTTCCGGACTTTTAGTTTGGTTCGGGAGTTTGCACACATTTTCGTCGGATGTTTAGTTCTTCCCTTTTTGGCCGGTACTTGTTCCCTCTTTTGGCGTTGGGTCGTTGCTTTGGCGTGGGTGCATTTAGTTCCGAGTTGGGTTGCAGTATCGGACTTCATGTATGATCGAGAGGATCGTGGTTGTGTTCGTGGTCTTCGAAGATCCCTCATCTAGGTGGGTTACTGTTCTTCACTTTCTCAGCGTCGAGATGTCGTGTGAGTCGACGTGCTCTCCCGTGTTCTCGACATTCGTGGCTCGCCTTGGATCTCCCTCGACTCCTCCGTTGGGTGACAACTTATATGGGTTCTTAGGGTTGTTTCTTTCTTCCGTGCTTTTTGTGTGTCTTTTATGTTGTATGTTGACAGTTAGTCCGTCTGCCGATTCGTCGGCCTATCGAGTTTCAGGCCTGTGTTAACTCAAATTTTTACCTAATCAAATATATATATAAATAATATCATTTAAAAAATTAATTAGAAAAATGATATTTTATATAAGTTTACCATCCTAAAACGCATGCATAACTTAAAAAAGTCACTTATTTACAAACAGATGGAGTAGAGGATTTTAAAATTGACTTAACCATCATTTAATATGGAGTACTCTGTAGCATTTATGTTAAGATTTCATTAGGAATTTGCTTGCTATGTCAATGACTCAATCAAGTTCAACTATTCAAGGTTTGACCAATTTTCTCATCATAACAGGATGAATTTTAGTGGAAGATGATGGATTTTGGGGATGAAAGGGATGAAGATTATTTTTGTGGATGGACGGGATGGAGATTTTTGGTAAAATTAACTCTATTTGTGTTTGGTTGTATTTTGATTGTTTGGAGGATGGAGAAACGAAAAAAGTCCAAATTGCCCCCATTAACCCACCTGAGATGACGAAAATGCCCCCAATAATTCCTTGCAAAAGATCAAATAGGCAATCGATCGATCGATTCAATCATGTCCACAAGCAGCTCCGAATACAAGATCCAAACAGCGAGAGCGTTTCTCTCCGCCGCCGGATCTCTGGTCGCGGTCGTGGCGGTTTTTAGTCAATTGCCTCCGACCTCCTCCCCGACGAGCTTCGTAGCCACCTCCTCCGCATGGGCCGCTTTCAGCTGGTTCTCATCCGAGCTCACTTTTGTCATAGACGAGTTCGACGACATTGAATCCAACCACATCTTCGACTCTACAAGCCTTTACCTCAGCCATTGGGGATCGGGAAATCGAGCCTGGGACCGAAAAATCAAGCCTGCAACTCTTTACATCTTCGACCCTGCAACTCCGTCTGTTACACTTGCCGTCGGGGATCGAGAAATTGAGCCTGGTCGTTGTCTTCATCGCAGCTAAAGTGAAGGTGGCTAGTGCAGTTGTGATTGTTGGTCGGCGAGGGTGGCAGCGACGAAGGAGTTAGAGGTGATGGTTAGTGGTGGGAGTAGAGTGTGATAGGGATGGGCAAAATTTGGATCGGACCGTAATCGGACCGAGACCAGACCGGAATTTACGGTCTTTGGATCGGACCGGGATATTACGGTCTGGTCCACGGTCCAAGAATTTTACATTTTCGGGTTCCGGTCAAAACCCGGGACCAAACCGGAATTTCCGGTCTGGACCGGAATCCACATTATTAAAAAAAAAAAGAAAAAAAAAAAGAAAAAGGAAAAGGTAAAGAGGAGCCCTACCCTACCTAACGCGTACTCGCGTTCCATCATTTCTTCATCAGTTCATCCCTTTCTTTCCCTGCTCTCGATAGCCGCCAGTCCGCCATTGTGCAGTGTTCACCACCCCGGCACCACCTCGCTCAACCCTCCCTCGCCAGAAGCCACACCCCCGTCGGCCCTCGGCTCTCTCCACCAGCGCTCTCGGCTGAGTCGGCTCTCCAGTAAGTCTTATTCTCTCTCAATTTCACTTTTAGATCTAGGTTTTTAGGTATATTTTGACAACTCAATGTCGATTTTGGTATAAATTTGGTGAAATCTTGAAGAATATCATCCCGATTTAAAATCTAGGGTTAAGAAATTTCAATTTGTAATACTTTTAGATCTAGGTTCGGTTTTAAATTTAAGGGTTTGAGAAATGTCAATGTTGTTTTTAGTCTAGGCTTTGTACTTGAAAAAAATTAAGAAACTACCTAAAGTGAGGCTAGATTTAGTAGATTCAATTTGGCCAATACTACTTGCAAAGTTGCAATTTGTTAGTTAAGGGTGTTCAATTTAATTTAACAAGAAATTTTGTTACTTAAAAGTGAAAAGGCTAGGTGTATATTCAAATGGTTAGTTCTATCAAGTATTATCAATTATTCAATTTGGCTAATGTAAGTATGTAACTATGAATGAAATGAAAGCTCTTGTTTTTTTTTTTTAAAACAGAATTAGGAGTAATTCGATATCCATGGAAATTTCTTCAAACCATTCATGCAACGGAAGTGAGATAGGACTTTTCTTTAAAAAATAGATTACAAAAATATTAACAGGTTGGTGTGTACAGATTTTGTTTGGGGCTGCTGTAAGACTAAACTGTAAACAGCTGCTGTGTTAAATAGAGAACTGCTGTAAACAGCTGTTTTAAATTAGAGCAGCTGTAAAATACAGGTTCTGTATTGTGTAAAAAAAAGCTTATGTATTGTGTAAATTAGGGCTGCTGTAAAATACAGCTTCTATATTGTGTAAAAAATAGTTCTGTATTGTGTAAATTAGGGCTGCTGTAAAAAACAGTTATGTATTGTGTAAATTAGGGTTGCTGTAAAAAACAGTTCTGTATTGTGTAAATTAGGGCTGCTGTAAAATACACCTTCTGTATTGTGTAAAAAAAGCTTATGTATTGTGTAAATTAGGGCTGCTGTAAAATACAGCTTCTGTATTGTGTAAAATACAGCTGTTTTAAATTAGAGCAGCTGTAAAATACAGGTTCTGTATTGTGTAAAAAAAGCTTATGTATTGTGTAAATTAGGGCTGCTGTAAAATACAGCTTCTGTATTGTGTAAAAAATAGCTTCTGTATTGTGTAAATTAGGGCTGCTGTAAAATACAGCTTCTGTATTGTGTAAAAAACAGTTCTGTATTGTGTAAATCAGGGCTGCTGTAAAAAACAGTTCTGTATTGTGTAAATTAGGGCTGTTGTAAAAAACAGTTCTGTATTGTGTAAATTAGGGCTGCTGTAAAATACAGCTTCTGAATTGTGTAAAAAACAGCTTCTGTATTGTGTAAATTAGGGCTGCTGTAAAATTCAGCTTCTGTATTCTGTAAAAAACAGCTTCTCAATTGTGTAAATTAGGGCTGCTGTAAAATACAGCTTCTGTAATGTATTGTGTAAAAAACAGGAATTTGGGTTGTTGTCAATGCTGTCATGTTCATGTTATGCGTAAAAAAAAAAAAGAGACTGCGTTACAACCGGTCTTTACGGTCCGTGGACCGGAAAGACCGGGACCATATTTCTCGGTCCCGGTCCGATCTGCGGTCCAAGTTTTCGAAAATTCTGGTCCATCGGACCGGGACCGGAATGTCCGGTCCGGTCTGGTCCGGTCCAGACTGAATGCTCAGTCCTAGAGTGGGAGGAGAGATGGAGAAGGTGATGGGGGGCAATTTTGGGTGTTTCACATCCCCATCCCCTCCCACCTCCTTTACAAGGTGGAGAAAATCATCAATTTTTGGTGTTCCATTCTCATCCCCATCTCCTCCATCTACCTCCATCCCGTTGCCAAACACTATGACACTGTGCTCAAAATCAAATCCCTATCTCCTCCATCTATCTCCATCCCCTTGTCGAACACACAAGTTTTTCAATAATTCTAACTTCAATTTTTTTTAGTAGTCATCATTCTAAGGAAAAAATTCGAGAGATCAAACCTCACTCGATCCTCGAGAGGTCAATAAGTCGACATATGAAAAATTATCGAACATAGAATTAAAACTAGAAACATGCGCAAACAAACAACAACATGCACTCTACAACAGGACGAGTTATATCTTTAGCTTATAATTGTTGCAAAAAATGCAATTAGATGCGACAAAATTTTCAACGAATTTCTTAGTTTTAGGATAGGTCTCAATTTTACGAGATAAACAAAATATTTTGAAAGCATGCAATCAAAACCAACTAACCGACCAATCAAAGCATGCGATCGTTGATTCTGTTTAGAGTACATGTTGAGGTGTCCGCTAGTGATCCTCAGAGTTCTTTGTGCGCGTCTTCCGTTTGACTGGTTAGTTTGTTGGTTCTGCTAGCTTGTAGATTACAGTGTACATGGCATGTACGTTATTTTGGTATTTTCCTTTATGTCATTTTCTTCTTGTTATTTACTTTCAGTCATTTGCTTCTGTTATTTGCTTCAGTCATTTGATTCAGGTTGTACATGATGGTTAGTCCATCTCCCGACAGCTTGTCCGGGCTCTCGGTTTCTCTAGGGTTGTCTAGAGAATCGAATTTCTTTCCTTATATATATAAAAAACTAACATAAATATTATTTTTTTAATATATTTTTTATACAAGAAAATATTCGAGAAAACATACAACAACTACTTAATTCTCGAGAGACCGACCTATTAACAGATCTGATACAGTACAATAAAAAACATAATTTTTTTAAAATATTATATTAATATGTTACTCTCTCCTTTCGCGAAAACTTGTCATTTTAGAGGTTCGATTTTGTTCATAAAAACATGTCATTGTAGGTATTTTAGCTTCCACTTTACGAAAATGTCCTTGACATGATTGATGGGTTGTGAGTTGTAGTTATCTACCGGCTTGTCTGGTCTCTCGATTTCTCTAGGCTTGTCTAGAGAACTGAATTCTTAACTTACTTCAAAAAAATATATAAATTAAAAAAAGGAGAATTAGTAGTAAATACACCACTTCTATAATTAGTTTGCAAAAATACCTACTTTTGAAAACAATTGCACTCACATATGAAAATTTGCAAATATACCCTAGCTTAGCTGGTAAGGATGACATGTAGTGACCAATAGGTCACGAGTTCGAATCCCCCCTCCCCCAGTATTGTAATGGCCTATGTGCCTACCTTTGAACCAAAAAATAAATAAGAAAAGTTAAAATCATATTTTGATTGATCTTTTCTTTTTATTGAAAATCTATTTAATATATTGAAATAATATAAAATCTATTTAAAATAAAAACAAATTAAAAACAAAAAGCGATTGAAGTTCGTCGTCTTGTTCATCGATCTTCTTCGGGCGGCGAAAGGGCGAGAGGACCACTAGTGCCTCTCTTTCTACCACCATCGCAGCGCGTACCGCCCTATTTGGCATCCACCATCTTCACCATTCTCTTGTATTCTCATCAAGATCAAGTTTGAGATCTATCCAATTTCAATCGAAGTACTGAATAGGGTGTTCTTTGCGTGCGGAGTTCTAGAAAGCGTGGAGAAGTTTAGCCACGGAGATGATTTTCATTCAAAGGTTTGCTTCCAAGATTACAATTCGGCGATTAGAGCTCTTGATTGGTACAACAGAAGATGCATATGCGATCGATGTTGTGAGTTGGAATTAATTCATGTGTCCGAAATTGGTGATAGATCGAGTGAATTCAAGGTCGCTCCAATTGAAGAACCTGGAATGGATGAGCACGAGATGCAGACACTGGGTTTCAAAGTATTCGATGAAGTGCAAAACTGTCAATAAGAGGTTGAAACCTTGGTTGCAAACACAGATCAAATTGATGCCCCGCTTGCAGCCGTGAATCATCAAATCGATGCTTCGTTGAGTTCAGAGGTTGGGCTCATACAAGATCTTGACACCTAGAGCAAGTCGTCGGGGAAGGTATTTTTCGAACCCTTAGATTTTTCAAGTGGCTCGATTGGGATTGAATCCATAGAAAGGTGGGTAAATCTCGGGCTGAATTCGTCTAGTTGCTTGAGAACTTTTAGTGACCACAAAGTGTTTGTAAAAAGGGCTACTAGAAATGTTCTACCTATGGCTGAATCGGATGAGGCAATCTCCAAATACACTGGTCAAGATTTGATTGCAGTTGTTGATTGTAATTGGTTACATCCGGTCATCTTTGATCCGGGAGATGGAGGATGTGAATTTAGGGTAGCTAATTTTAGGAGGATATTGGATGGATTTTTTCCAAATCCTAGTGGTGATGATGTCGTTGAAGATTATGGTTTCACACCATTTGATAAAGGACTAACCGAATTTACTGGAGATACACAGAGATTGAGGGTTATGCCTTCGGTTTTTGATCCAGGAGCTAGGGAAGTATTGTTGCCTTGAATCAGTCGAACTTACGATGCCATTTGATCGAGGACTTACTGCTAATTCAGTCAAGGCACATGGGATCTTAATTTGGATTATGATTTTTGATCCGGGTGGGCGCAACAACGAGCAAGTTCAGGCTATCCTCTTCATTTGTTCGAGTGTTATGTGTGCACGTTGGTAAAAAGAAGCAAATTTTGTTGATGGGGAGCTAACTGCATTATATGTGGAATATTTTTTTTACTGTCGTTAGCCGTTGTTGTTGGGACATTGTTGGTTCTTAGTGTTCAGTTGGTGGAAAGTGGGTTTTTCAACATTTAGGAATATGGAAAATTACAACAATGGATGCTCAAGTCAAATTGTGAGGGTATGTGTGCTTCACTGGATACCATTTTTTGGGTAATGGCAATACATGGGTGCAAGGGGAAGGATGGTGCTATTTCAGCCTCTCACGGAGAGCTACATAGTGTAATTGTTGCTGATTTTCAAAGATGCCTCATTGTAATACATTCTCTCATTTGCTTATCTTTTCATTAGCTATTAGCAGTTTACCTTCAATAAGCTTTATAAGAGGTGAGTAAATGAGTAATGTTAGAAATTAGGATATAAGGGATTGGTATTGCAATTACTAGAAAGTAGGGGTATGATGGTATAAATACATGTTTGTTGTAATGAACATATCATCGAAGAATTACAGAACTCATGCTCTTCTCCTACCTCTGTTCTTCACTATCTCCCCCTCTAAATCTATCTTCTACCCTCTTCTCTTCTTTCTTAATCTCTCATCAATCTCCATGGAAGCTTAGCTTCGGACTCGCCGACCTCGGGTCATGACATCTTTCCTCTGTAACACCTCGCCTCGTCAATCGTCATCGTCTTCTCAATCCGACCCTCTCTCCAAACCCATCTCAGTATCTCACCCATTCTTCACTTCCTAATGCTTTAACCTCTCGCGATCTTTGTAACAAATCTCATTTCACCTTGTACGTTCTCTCCCAATTTTCCTTGCTTCACTTTGGTGTTAATTTTCATTCTCCATCTATAGTTTCATTCTCTAGGTCTTGGTTTGTGACTTTGTGTTGGTTCGGTTGATTTCTGGTGATCAATTTTCTTGATTCTTTTGATTCCAAACATGACTCGTGTACAATCCATTGTAGCAAACGAGTATCATCCTGATTTTGATCTCTCGCCGTTGCAATCCACGGGATCGCAATCCTAGGAGGACAATTCCAATCGGAAATTCAACTACAGAAGTTTAATCTCAAGCTTTCTGGCATCGGATTCGGATAGGTTCCCTAGTAATTTAAGAGTTCTTGCATCTCCATAACGCTGGTCGCGGGGATTGTGGCCGACGTCAATGGTGGCCTCGGAAGCTGCAGTATCGATGGTGGCTGAGTAGTCGTTGTTGTACAATCACTACTACTGGAAACCTGAAACCTACTCTTTGAATTGGAAGCACGTTCATCTAAGTCGCAATAAGGTCGTTTGTGCCCCTTTGGTGGTCCCATTGCGATCATTCGCGACGACTCTAAGATCGTCCAGCTTTACGCTCAGTCTGTGCTTCAGAAGCTGTGGATTTTCAACTCCGCCGGCGTCCAGATCCCCGAAATGGTTTGGCGCAACCCTGGTAGTAGTCTGTTATGATCCCATATATTAGGTATTATATTAGATTAGGGTATAAATATACACATATACCTTGTAATTGGGATATCAAATGAATAATGAAAATACTACTCTTTACCCTCTTTACCTCTCATCTAATCTCTCTCTTCCAATCTCTCCTTTCTCGCTCGTTCTATCTCTTCTATCTTCATCTATCTCCCTGTATACTTCATCTTCTTCCTCTAATTTCCCTTCTAATCTCATCTTTCTCTTCAATTTCACACAAGATTCTATTAGGATCATAACAAATGGTATCAGAGCGGTCGATTCTCCGGCCAATTTCTGGATTTTATCTTGGATTTTTTTTATCAGCAATGGACGACGTTGTCTGGTATCATTCGGTGATGGCGGAATCGGCAATGATAGGCTCATCATCCTTGGATTCCTGGCGGACTCAATGGCAAGAAGCCAATCGAGTGTTCTACCAAGCACTCAACAGAGCCAGAATTCAACAGGATGTACCACCAATTAATCACCCTTCTGTTACGACCCGAAGGTCAATTAGAAGGAAGCTTGGGCTTCCATGGAGGATTTGAGAAGAAAGGGAGAGAGATTGAGTGACTAGAGGAAGAGGGAGATGAGAAGTTCAGAAGATAGAACGTCGAACGAGAGAGAGAGGATAGAGATTGGAAGAGAGATTAGGAGATATTAGGAAATGATTTCATATTACTTGGATGCCTTCAATTACAATGTTATGGGTATTTATACCCTAACCCCTAATATTCATATCTACTAAGGACATAGGGTCATAACAATACTTCCCCTATGAAAGCTTTGTCCCAAAGCTTACATGAAAAAAGAAAATTACTAAAATTCAACACTAAGTGTAAAAGCTTATAACAAGTCATTAGTCATCCCTTGGAAAAAAAAATACAGTGACTATGAATTTAGCGACCACTAAGCACCCAAATTGATGTGTTGCTCTCATGAATGTTCCTAGCTGCTCCAATTTGCCACATCCATCATGAATGTATTAGCATCCATACCAACAAGCATCCTCACATCTTCTTATCCACAACTTCCTGACAATGCCTGTCACTGCCCCACTTGGCTCATCCAAAGAAGCAAAATTCATTTTTTTCCTCTATCAAATGGCATCATAAGTGGATCCTGATTTGCTTCATGAGTGCCTTAATCTCCATGTTTGAGCTTTGAAGAAGTGGCTGCAGCCCCTGAATGACCTGCCACATGGGTCAAAAGATAACATAACGGCTGATCATATTATTCCCTATTCCTTCATCAGAAGATAAGAAATTTTGTAGAAATTCAAGACAAATGCTCTCTTCTTCCTGGACCTTGCACCCTCGGCTATTAACCCCTCCAGGGTCAAAAAGCTAATTTCGATTACTCATAACCAGATTTGCACTTCCCAATTGAATGAGAGAGTCCCTAATGTTGACAACTCTCTCATGCATTTCTTCAAACACGTTGTCTGCACTATGGATTTTTACACTTGGGCTCATCCATTTGCACTCAGTCAACATATCACTTTCATGAACACTAGTAAATCCGCCTATTCTATATGATTCTTCTACAATAACAGGGACCCAGTGGCGGAGCCAGGATTCTCGGTCAGAGGGTGCTAAAAAAATTTCGTGAAATATTGTTTTTTGGTGTATACTTACTAAGAATATTTTTTAAAAAAAATATTGAAAAAACACTAAAATTGTGATTTTTGGAAATATTTTTTTGTATTTATATAGTGGAGAGTAACCAAAAAAATAGAAGAGAAACAAAAAATATTGAAAGAAAATATTAAATGTATAATTTAAACATAAATATGACATGTTTTTAATGAAATAGTTGAAAGAAAAAAAATTAATAGAGAGAAATGAAGAAGAATTAATGCTATAGTAAACCAAAGAAAAAGTGAAGGTGTTGAGAATTGAACCCAAGACCTTTAGATTTTAATTCTCCTTCCTTCATTCCTTCCTTACCACTTGAGCTACATAGAACTCTTGTTTCAAACATCATTTAAATATCTTATATTACCTTAAAAATACTAAATATATGCAAAAAACTTATTATTTTTTTCCGCCAAGGGGGTGCTCGAGCACCCCCAAGCACCCCCTGGCTCCGCCACTGCAGGGACCATTCGAAAGCAAGAGATTAACTTCAAAGGCTGGAACTGGATTAGCGACTTTGTATGATTTGGATTCTCAGAGTCTTCAGACGGAGATGCCTTCAAAGTTTCTGTCTCTCCCTTCACATCGATGCTCCAAGAACTGGATTGATTTGTCGATTCTTGAGGAAGAATGACAGGAGCGCTAGTCTCAATCTCCCGATCTTCAGATCCAACTTCAAGAACACCGATTGCTGTCGACACTGATTTTGACGTTTCCGTTGTTGAAGAGGTTGCGACTGGTGGCTCCGACTTCGGATTCATCGGTGACGCCTGCTTCTGGATTGCTGAGGTTGTTGGTGGATTTGGCAACGGCCTGGACATTGCCAACAATTTCTCAATCCCGCGTTTGGTTTGGCTCCTGAGTTCTTCCATCTGTTTTGCGTCCTCTGTAGAATTAGAAGGCCCCGTTTCAATCCACCAGCTAATGATAGCTCTCTACACCAGCTAGCTTCCCCAAAATAACATTCAATCTGCCCACCCAGAGCATCTTGCAACACATGAGTAATGCCCTCTATCCACCCGGATAAAAAATCAAAATACAATCGATGAGCCACTCTGCCTTCACTAATTCAGCAGCAACTCTCCCTCTATCAAAAGACCATGAGTCTTCAAGGAACATAACACTCTTGATTGATCCAAGGTGACACCTTCCTCCTGGATAAAAAACGAGACAAGTTCTGTCCACTGTCAGACCCGGATCAATGATCAAATTGAAGCCTCTTTCGATGAAAACTTCTAGCTCGATACTAGCTCTTCCTCTATCAAAAGGCCATGTGATCAAATTGTAAAGATTAAAAGCTCTCGACTCAAGTCGATGATGATATGAGCAGCACGCCTCAACCATCACCCCTGTCACTACCCAGAATTCTCTTTTGGGCATTTTCACAAACATCTTGTATGCATCACATAATTCCCAAATTTCAATATGATTCACTCCAAAATTAGAAAACCCAAACTTAATTGGCCCCATCGACAGATCAACAAATTCACTCACTTCATCGATTGATGCAACAAAGATTATAGCCTTATAGGGATTGAGATTTACCGCAAAATCGGGGTCTTCCGTCTTCGGGTTTGAAGGTTTCTTCAACTCATCGGCCTTTGAAGACTCAGACTGAATCAAACGATCTTCTGAGATCTCATCCTCTAATTGATTGAGATCTTCAATCAAGTCGTGCTTTGCATCATTTCTATCCACTTCCACTGGCATCAATGAAATAGACGACTCCATGAAAGCTTCGAATTCAGTTTCCTGGTGTGAATCTGGGAGTTCCCTTTCTTGTTCTGGATCATCCTTTGCAGAATTCGACGTCCCCGATTCATTTTCTTCTACCAAGAACAACTCTAAATGACAGCAATTGTCATAGATGTCCCGACCATTAAGAGAATTGAATGATTTGATTGCCGATTTCTTGTTCTGAAACCAGACTAGCGAGTGAAACCCCTTTGAAGGACCAAACTTCTCTATGCTCTCTAAAACACCGAATTCAGAGAACACTTGCTCCAGCACGTCCTCTGAGATTGTGTACTTCTCGACATGAATTTTGACAAACACCGATCGATCGTTTTCTTGGTTCTCGATTTGTAAGGAATGTGTTATGATCCCATATATTAGGTATTATATTAGATTAGGGTAGTTTAGGGTATAAATATACCCATATACCTTGTAATTGGGATATCAAAGGAATAATGAAAATACTACTCTTTACCCTCTTTGCCTCTCATCTAATATCTCTCTTCCAATCTCTCCTTTCTCGCTCGTTCTATCTCTCCTATCTTCATCTATCTCCCTGTATACTTCATCTTCTTCCTCTAATTTCCCTTCTAATCTCATCTTTCTCTTCAATTTCACACAAGATCCTATTAGGATCATAACATAGTCTTGTTGTATCTTTATTCTCTTCCCGATTTTAGATTCCATCCTGTCAGTATTAATTCTCAACTTTGTCATGATGGACATGTATCCTGTCAATGTAAATAAATAACTTTGTCATATAGTAGTTATGGTATGGATAAAATCGTATCTTTATTCCCTTCCCAATTATAGATTCCATCCTGTCAGTATTATTTCGCAGCTTTGTCATGATGAACATTTATCCTGTCAAAGTGAAATTTTAATAGTGTGGATACGCACGTATTGACATTCTTTTTATAATCCCTTACTAAGACAATGTTTTTCATCCGTTATTTTATTATTTTTAAGTTTTAGGAAAAAAAAAATTAAAATCATTATTTTAATATATATTTCATTTTTTAACTTTTCTTTTAATTCATAATTCTCCTTTTAAAGATTTTTACCTTTAAATTTAAAGATAAAATCATCCATTATTTTTTAGCACAAATGATCCACCTATCTAATTTTTACTATTCTCACACAACGAGTATACTTTTGCAAACCGAACAACGATTTGATATATTTTCGCAAATCGGCCTTAAAAAAATACGGAGTATTTCAAATTTTCAAAACTGTACTTCCGTAATTTTATACTCCTTCCGTATCGCAATACTTGTTGTTTTAGAGTGATAAAGTTGTATCAAAAAACTTGTTGTTTTAGCTATAATTATTGTATTTATAGGTAATGATTGCTCTTTTTATAGGTAATAAGTACTTATTTTAGGTATTTTAAGCTATAAAAGTGAAGTAAAGATAAGTTTTATTAACAAGTGTGTATAGAGTTAAAACAACAAATATTTTAGGTATTTTAAGCTATAAAAGTGAAGTAAAGATAAGTTTTATTAACAAGTGTGTATAGAGTTAAAACAACAAATATTGCGATACAGAGTGATTACAACCTAAAATAATGATAGACAACCCGCTTGATTGAATTCACTTCTTCCTGGGCTGGCCCAGTTAGTACGCCGTCAAACCAACCCTCGCCTCGCCGTCAAATCACACCGTCGGCATAACAAAATCAAACCCCCTCCGAAAGCGTTTTCCAATCTTTCCAGTTTCCACACCCAAGCCAAACCATCCTTTCTCTCTCCTACCCTAGCCCCACGTTATCCTCGCCGGTCAACCCGAACGACGCCATAGAATTCCGAGATCTATCGGATCTCTCTCCACCTGTGCCCCATGGACGACGACGGCGATTTCCCCTCCTCCCACCCCTCGCCGGACGCCGTCGAGCCCCTCGACGACGGTAACGACGAACAAGATGCCGGATCTCCCCGCTCCGCCTCGCCGGAGCCGGTGAACGGCCGGCTCATCACGCTCGCTCTCCCGATCCAAACTCGCCGCTCCACTCCCCCGTCTTCTGTTACCGCCACCGCGGCTGTCGGCGGCGGAGGAGGGAGGGAGGACTGCTGGACGGAAGAGGCGACCGCCGTGCTGATCGAGGCGTGGGGGGAGAGATACGCCGAGCAAAGTAGGGGGATTTTGAAGCAGAAGCAGTGGGAGGAGGTGGCGGAGATTGTAAGCGCACGGGCCGGCGCCGGCGCCGGGAAGCCAGCGAGAACGGACGTCCAGTGCAAGAATCGGATCGACACCGTCAAGAGGAAGTATAAGGGCGAGAAGGCGAAGATCGCAGCCGGTGCTGGCCCGTCCAATTGGATTTTCTTCGACCGTCTCGAGCGACTCCTTGGAATCGGAAACCCTAACTCCACCGCATCCGCCGCCAAGATCTCGCACGCGTCGGCCTCAAAGAATCCAGCGGCTTCCTCAATTTCGCAACAGAGCCACGCGTTCCTCCGGCGGAACAACGGCCGGACGAAGCGGCCGGCGTCTCTGACGGTCGATTCCGATTCAGATTCCGACGGTCTCTCGCCCGAATCCTCCGACAGCCTCCCTCCTAGGACGAACCTCTACCAACGTAGCACCCAGCGGCAGAAGACCGAGTTCAATTCCCCTCCCTTACGCCCTCCGAAATTCGCCGGAGCGGCTGCCATGAGAGGCCAGCGGAGGGTGAGCGAGTGGAGCAACTCGGTGAGGGAGCTGACGCGAGTGATTGCGGTGTTCAGCGAGGCTTACGAGCAGGCGGAGAGCGAAAAGCTGCAGCAGATGGTGGAGATGGAGAAGCAGAGGATGAAGTTCGCCAAGGAGCTAGAGCTACAGAGGATGAAATTCCTGATGAAGACGCAGCTGCAGCTGTCGAAACTCGGCCGCCGCCTCGGCGCCGGTGGAAGCGGCGGTGGCGGAGAAAGCAACCACCGCCAAGGCCGCCACGTGAACAACGGGGACAACGTCAATAATAACAGTGGTTGCAGCAATTAACTCTGTAGGGATTTTTTTTTGTATTTTTATTTTTATTCCCCCATAAAACTCATAAGAGGTGAAGTGAAGGTGATGGTTTAGTGGTAGTTTGGTTTAATTGTAGGATTTATGTAATTTGGTTGGTCAGATTCATAATGATCTTAATTAATGGTGGTTACGGTTAGTTGGTAGTAACTCGGATTTGTTTGAATAAACATGTATTATGACTTACAATATACTAGTATAAATTTTAATAGTATTTGATTATTTGAACAAATTCTTCAAATTAGAAGGTTAAAAATGACATGTTAAGATCTCCTTGGGGTCAATTTTAATAACAAACGTGACACCTTTTATTCAGATGATGGAATCATGGAATACTTGGTATAATATTTTATAAAGATTTAATGTGATTCAGCTGTACTTTATAGTTGTTTTATTTAAATGTACATCTGGAAACAGAACTAATAAATCCAGTAGATATACAGTACTGTAAATAATTTACTGGTAAACTTACAAAATTACCTTTTTGTCAGAAACCAAAATTTACCTCCTCCTCCAATTGCAAACACCCACACACACAGCTACAGGCCACAACGTCATCAAAAATCAATGCATTTTTTTTAGTAATCATAAACAACACCAAGCAAGATTATACATTATGATACAGATTACCCTACCTGAAATTGTCTAGGTCTCATCAAGCGATGTTATTTCCATCCAACACATTTTTTTCTGAAAAAATCAAAGTACTATATTACCCTTTGTCTCTCAAAACTTGATATTTTTTCAACACATTTATAAAGAATCCCTAAAAATTAGGGCTTTGTTTAGTACACGGTCAATTACTCGTCAAATACATGATCGTTCTCACCCTCGTCGACTCCCGGTGTCGATAAAACACCCATCGATTTCAACACTCGATGTTGAAACCACACAACACTCCCTTTCTGCACCACGAGCACCACAAACCTTGTACATCACCATGGTGAGTTCCAACGACTTCTACAACCGGTGCCGACAACCCAGACTTCGTCTCTGACTCCGAGTTCGGCATCCTATAGCCGTGCATTTGGTGAAAACCTGTCGTGTGGATAGCATACCCGAAAATCAATGGCATCATTGATTTTAAGAAAAAACATCCTAAAACTGTACTATACTTACTATTAAGTAAAGATTTCATGAAGTTCAACATTGTAAAGTAAATAAGATTATCCTTATACAGTGGCGGCGGATCCTAAAACTATTGATTGAGGGGGCAGAAAATTACGATAATTTTTTTTTTCTGTTAAACTCTAATTTTTCTTTTTTGAAAAATCATCAATATTATGGATGTGTAATTAGAATAAAAATATAAATCGCGAATGCTTTATTTCATGGTTTTCAAATATTTCAATATATCCTCCTAATTTGAAGTTTTCGGATATAATTATATTATTAAGGTATGAAGTTTAACAAATGATAATTACGATAAAAGTATATCTGTTTGATAAATGTTGTATAAAATAATTTACATATGTTCAATCATGAAAATTGAAACACTTATAACTTTTTGCTCAAATATCGGAATTGAGCTTAGAATATATTAAATCAAAGCTATCGACGAGAGGAATATATATGCTAAATTTTATTTTCGATTGAGAGGCGTCTCTGATGATACTCCCTTCTATTGTAAATATAAGACATTTAACTTTTGTGCATTTTTTTTATACAATGCGAAAATTTGGGGGTGGTCAACCTCGGTCGAACCACTGCCCAATAGCATCATTACGAACAAGATCCTCAATCTCAATGGGGCACCACTCAATAGAGAAAGAGGAGAACAAACCAATGTGCATCAATTTGTCAGCGATCTGGTTGCCTTCCCGCATAGCATGGGAGAAATCGATAGCCTCGAACGATTTGCAAAGGCTAAGAGCATCGGTGACCACCATCTCAATAATCCACGGGCAAGTACCGATTCCACGGAGGGCATTGATGACAGTCATACAATCTACTTCCACCACGAGGCGAGAGAAGCCCATCTTCACAGCAAAAAGAAGGCCAATGTGAAGATCGAGGCACTCGACTTGGATTGAAGAAGCGCTCCCAAGTCCTTGCGCACCGTAGGACACTACTCTACCACAGCTATTGCGGATAACAAAGCCAACCGTTGCTTGCCCCGAAGCAACCATGACTCCATCAAAATTTAGCTTCATAAATCCCTTAGGCGGTTTCTTCCAGTTAACTTTTTTTCTGGTGGCTCGATCTGTTTTGAGGTTTGCGATGTGTGGATATAGCCTCATCGTTCTCTAGATCATCTTCTTGAGCTTTTTTTTTTCCCAATATATCCTATATTATGTAATGTCCTTTATCCATTGTTTCATATTTCTGACATTATGGTTTTCGAAAATGATTTTATTCCTCATAGACCAAATCCCCCATAAGGAAAACGATAGCATCGATTTCTAAGTGGTTGATAGTTGTGAAAAGATTTCAATGTTTATCATATTGTAGTTTTTGTTATTTTTGTCATTGTTTCGTACTATTCTTTCAACCTACTTGTCAATTCTTCTGATTATTGTCAGACATGCCGTGAATAAGTGGGTTGCGTCTTCTTCACCATGGTTACAAAGGGGGCAGCACAGAGGTACATCAATTCCTTTGTTCCTAAGTTTGATTTTCGTTAGGGTTCCATTTAGACTTTTGTGCACATAGTTTAAGGAGCTAAAAACTATATAAAATATTAATTTTGTAATTAAAATTTAATTTAAAAATTACGGTATTATTTTATATAGTTTTTACTTTTTAGCTCCTTAAACATCATGCACAAAAGCCAAATGCCTTATATTTACAATCAGAGGGAGTAATATTTTTTTTAATCATTTTTAAAAAAGAAATTAAAAATTGACTAAACTAATTTAAATCTAAACTAAATATTTAGAATTGAGTAATTGAGATTTTATCAAAAATTATTTTTCAACTTGGATCTCATTTCATTGTATATGGGGGGATAGCTGTAGTAGTTTTTAAACTACTAAAATGAAGGGTTAAAAT
This sequence comes from Persicaria maculosa, assembly GCA_963922045.1. Taxonomy (NCBI): domain Eukaryota; kingdom Viridiplantae; phylum Streptophyta; class Magnoliopsida; order Caryophyllales; family Polygonaceae; genus Persicaria; species Persicaria maculosa. The sequence continues at coordinate 9,709,263 of OY998253.1, forward strand.
ATTAAGCCGTGTATGGGACTTGTTATAATTGAGCTTTTTTTTATTATTAAAATGGGTGTTTAAAAAAAAGCTATTTGTGATAGTTTTTTTTTGCATGTTTTTAGTTTATCTAGTTTAAAATTACCATAATACCCTTTATAATAAACTCAGTTTTTACAAATAAACTATTTTACGCTCCATATTATACTATTTTATAATTTTTTAACCTTTATTTTATACAATTTTTCAATTTTAACTTGTTTATAATTTTAGTCATTTTTTTTTAACTTGCCCCATATTTTTTTTTTGATAAGGTAAAGATTTGGATGGGGTCAGGCCCTGCTGGACCACCATCCAAGGGCATCCTTGCGGATGAGGACGTTTAGAGAAGAGTCGGTGAGAAGGTCCCGCGTGGCCGTTGTGTGGATGAGACGCGCAATCCTATCGGCTGTTGAGTTGACCTCTCGGAAAACATGGCCGAATTGCACCCTTTGAAATTGTTGGAGTTGGAGTAGGATGTCCGACATCAGCATCTCGATCTCCCACGGGCAACACCACTGACCTTGCAAACTCTTGATGACGGTAAGGTTGTCGCCTTCAATCATGATGTTGGGTATCCCAAGCTCCTTCGCCTTGGCTATGCCCCCCTTGATTGCCATAGCTTCCGCGACTAGAGCTGAGACGTGTCCACATTTGAGGCCGCCACACTCTATGACCTCCCCGTTGTGGTCCCTAATAATGAATCCTGCAGAAGCTTCTCCCTAGGGTAATTTGGAACCGTCGAAATTTATTTTGACGGATCCCTCGTCTGGTTTGCTCCATCTCATATTTCTTCTTCTTCGTGGTTGACTTATTCGAGTTTTCTGGTTGTGGTGGGTGGGTTCCTCATCAAAAGTTAGTTTCGAGGTAGCCCAGTTCTGTATTTATTGTCTGGTATAATTTTCCATGGCATGGATGAATGTTGTATTAAGGTTTTCAAATATTTTAACTTGCCCCATATACTCTACCTCCACATTACTCCAACTGTATTAAATAAATATATATTCACAAAATTAAAAAAATGTTTTTGGGGAAATTCCCATATTTAAAAAAAACAATTAGTAGGGGCCAAACGAGTAATTTCAGGAATCCCGTTGAACCGTGAAATTCAAAATTCGTCCACACACACACACCAACGAGGCAACGAAGGTCCAAGTATTCGTATCACCTTCGTCTCCCCTCTCTCTCTCGTCTTCTCTTCGTATTCTGAAGACTGAAAGAGAGAGAGCGAAAGCGACTTCTGGGAGAGAGAGAGAGAGAAAGTCCACAAGGGAGAAGGCCTTGTGGGGATCACTTGCTGTAGAGAGAGAAACATCACTCGATAAAGCAAATCAAATGCACAAATGCAAAGCTTCCCAATTCACTAGCATTATTGCTATCAATTCCTCACCGCCTACACCGCCATTTGTAGGGTTTTCTCCCCTCAACAACCTCTGCAGTCCCAACTTCCTCCGAAAACGAAAACGAAAGCTCAGTCCTTGAGCCCCCAAGCAATCGTGCCCGAAAATCAAGCAATTTTTGCTGTGCGTCTCACAGTAGCTCTTGAATCGTTTTGAGTAAAAGTCGGGGAAATGGCGGATTGTCTGGTTTTGAGCTGAATTTGGGGGAGGATCTGCTTTTAGCGCATTACAAGATCTCCTCAGCATTGCGACCCCTGCTTGAGGTTCGCTTCTGGATCTTCCCAAGGTCACGTTTTTGTCTTTGCTGGATCGTCACATTGGCACATTGCGCTTTCGTTGTTGTGGATTTTACTTGTGCTGTTTCCGTCACGAGAATAGATCCGCGGGGGTTTGATCTATCTCATCTCCTGTGTGAATGCATTCTCAAGGTCAATTCTTGATTCGAGTTACGAGATCTATGGTTGCCAAGTACTGTAAAAGAGCTGATCTTTCCATTCGTCCTTTTCGATTCCTCGTGTGAGTGTTGGTTCTAGGGTTAGGTTTAGCAACAAAATTAAGTCTACTTTCCTAATTTCGTCTTCTAGTGTAAGCTCGGAGCTGAATTTCCCTGGTGCAGATTGAGTAAAATCTCGTAGTTTTTGTGGATTCTTTCTAGATTTCGTGCTTAATATCTGCCGCATTATGTCTTTTAGGTTTTATCCATTGCCGTTTATGCTAATCTGCTATCAATCATGTATGTTTAATATCCTATTTTGAAATCCGTTATTGCAATCAGAAACTTAACTATGTTTCCGAATTTGACAGGCACCAAATAAATATGTATTAGTTTGAGAGGACAAACACATAGTGGATATATAAGACAATGAATTCAGACATACCTCTTGATCATGCTGTATTTCAGCTGTCTCCTAAACGATCACGGTAAGGGTTTAATTAAGAGAACTGAGTTTTTAGTTGTTTCCTAAGTTGGACTTGAACTTACTTTATTTGCCTGATTGTAGGTGTGAGTTGTTTGTTTCCTATGATGGAACTACCGAGAAGCTTGCTTCGGGGTTGGTAAAGCCATTTGTTAGCCATTTGAAGGCTGTGGAAGAACAGGTTGCTTCAGCTGTGAAGTCACTTAAACTTGAAGCAAAGGGATGTGAAAATTCAGAATCATGGTTTACAAAAGGAACACTTGAGAGGTTATGCATGTTCTCTTCTAGAATCTTGAGTGATGTTATGCACTTATGCCAGCATATCATGCCTCCGGATCTCCGCTGAAGGATGTGTTGCATTATTTCTAGGCTTAAACTTATATTGGCCTATGATTACAGGTTTGTGCATTTTGTTAGTACTCCAGAGGTATTGGAGCAGGTCATTACATTGGATGCGGAGATGTCTCAACTGGAGGCAGCTCGGAAGATTTACTCTCAGGTTTTGTTTTCCACTTGAATCACGAACATGTTGCTATTTAATTCTACACTCAAAACCAATTTGATGTTTTTGTTAAATCTTTTGTTTCAGGGACCAGGTGAAGGATCAGGTACTGTTAGGCCACATTTGCACATAGATTGAACTTTTACATCATTCATGATGGATAAAGTTTACAATTTTACATCACTTTAGGCTCTTTTAAGTTCAGCATTAAAAGTATAGTTTTAGTTCTTGCAAGTGTGAATGTGTGATTATATCATAAGGCAATGATTGCTGTGTGGAATAAACATTATAGAAAGGAAGTGAACCCTTACAAGTTACCCTCCTGACGCTACTTGAAATCTATGAATGAGTGAAGCAAATAAATTACTAAATCGGAAGTTGATATCTATGAATGAGTGGAGAAAAGACAACCAAATCATGTTGTAACTTTATGTGCAACCTTGGGGTAGAGTGTGAATCTGAAAGAGTTGGGATGGGAAAGGAGTACATGAAGAGCTAGTAACATCCAACATATATAGTGGGTTAGGGATCAAGATTGATAGAAGAAAAGAAATGCACGTGGAGTACAAGAACAATTTCTAACTATAGTATATTTCCTAACTGTAGTTGTTTGTATCCATTCAATCAACCACCCATGGCCTTCCTACAGGACTATAAAATTTGAAGTAACCTGCTTTGCTGAATTCAGAATGAGCCTTTACCGTTTTTCTAATACTGTTATTGTTTTGTTACGAACAGGTACTGACGGAGGAGTCACCATAGCATCAGATGCAACAAAGTACTACTCTTGTGTAATCCACTGGTTCCGTTGTGTACTTAAAATATCTGACTTTTGATCTTCTAAAACTGTTGTGTTAGTTCTTAGATTAGGTATATTCACTTAAGATGATTCGAGCACAGGGTATGCTTAATGGATCTCCAAGGTTTTCGCTCTATATGATGGAAATAAATTATGAGTAAGCAAAATCAACATAGAGTTTGGAAGACTATTTAGAGACTTTGGATTTTCTTAAATTGTTAGGTTGTATATTTTTTTTCCCAATGTGGGCTTTAAGCTTTTTGAGTTAGAGAAACAATAATGACTCTGGCATCAACCACCTCAATGTTGATACTTTCTATACCTTCTCTTCCTCAAGTCATAGATATGAATGGTCAGAGGGAAATGAGACAAAGAAGATTATTATTGATATCTTACAGGCACTGTATAACCTGGATGCATATCTGTTTTCCCAACTTCGGCAGGAATGAGCTTATTCGAGCTATTGATGTCCGGCTTGCAGCAGTTGGGCAGGACTTGTCTTCAGCTTGTACTCATGCTTCAGCTGCTGGTTTTAACCTTGATACTATCTTGGAACTTCAGCTCTTTGCAGATCAATTTGGTGCTCATCGCCTAAGGTAAGAGTTCATGTATAATCATACAATCACACGATCTTCATCTGTGCATTGTTTTTGGCTGTAAGTTGTTTCTATTTCAAATATTGCAAAAATATAAGGGTCTTTGGATTCTAGCTGTACTATTATAGTCTACAAATACTGGAGTCCCTTTATGTTCATAAAAGGGGATTTTGTTAAGATAGTCATTTTACTTTATAATTAGGGAAAACTAATTAAAATACCCCACCTTTGGGGATGTGGTAAAAATATATCCTCAACTTTTAAATGTAATAAAAATATCTCAACCTTTGAGGTTAGTGGTAATATATTACCGCAAGTTTTCTCACGGGTCAAAAATGTTGACAAAGCAGCCTACATGGATTTTTTTTGACAAGGCAACTTGCGTGGAAGCCTTTTTACAAATTAGCACTAACAGTAGGTTTTTTTAACGGGTTCCTTAGGAAAAAAAATAAACCGACAACAAAATTAAACCCAAAAAACGAAATTGATTCAACCAAGCAGCTAATTTGGTCAAAATTGCCTCAAATTAACACAACACGACTATTCCAAACACCAAACCGACCACAAAACTAAACCTACAAAAACAACAACAACGAAGAGGGGGAAAACAAAACTTACTTAGTGAGGTCCGTAAACGAATCAAAGAGGAAGAAGATGTGAGAGAGACAACTCAAGATAGACGACCACGAGGGAGGAAGACTGGCATTGAAGAGGAACCATGAGCTGCTTGGAAGACAGTTCAAGAGGTGGCCACGGAAGAAGATAGGAGGGAGGAAAATGCGTTGGGTATAAACCCGGTCCATCTCTTTATTTTTTCCCCAAGGAAACAGTTCAAGAAAAACCTTATAAAAAAATCCACGTAGGCTGGCTTGTCCGCGACATTTTTGACCCGTGAGAAAACCCATGGTAATATATTACCACTACCCTCAAAGGTCGGGATATTTTTATTACATTTGAAAATTGATGATATATTTTTACCATACCCCCAAAGGTGGGGGTATTTTAATTAGTTTTCCCATTATAATTATTATACTGCAAGGGAGCACTTTACTCACCTTATTGGGCCTACCCGGTGCAAAGTGAGGATTTGGAAAAATATGAAGCCAAAAATGATCTATAAAAATGGTACTATTTATAATAAAACTAGTTGTTCATACTGAAGGTGCATAAGTTGTAGCCTGTAGGTAAGACCGTAAGAGGTATATTATTATATTTTTAATTACCCATGCATCATTTGTATTATCTCATGTTCTTTCCCTTGTCTTCTATTTTGTCAGTTTGTCACTTTCCTAATATCTGATTTTTATAAAAATGCTATTTGTATTGTTTCTGCAGTGAATCTTGCGGCATATTCATGTCTTTATGCCAGAGAAGGCCTGAACTCTTCAGGACACGGAAATACAGAATCAATGATCTGGCAGTTCGATCTTCGTCTGGCTCTGATATGTCTCTTGATGACCAGGTCAATGACTCGCGAACTGGGTCACTCCTGAACCAGCATCAACCCAGTCAGTCAGAGAAGCCAGATAGGTTGAAGTCTGCCACTTTGCAGCCAGAAAATATACCTTCAGCTGTACACTCCTTACGCTGCAGCACCTCCAGAGAATCACGCATTGAGAAAGAAGATATGAAGGGAAATAGTGACATGAATAAAGAAATAAAAGAGGATACATCTTTAACAATGCCTGATTCAGAGTTTCCCTCCCCTGAAGTGGGCCCACCTGCAAGGCGGTTGAGTGTACAGGCTCGAATCAGTTTATTTGAGAATAAGCAAAAGGAGAATTCTTCTGGTAGTGGTAGCAAGCCTGCTGTGGGGAAGTCTGCTGAGTTCCGCAGACTATCTTCTGATGTGCCTTCTGCTGGGCAAATGGGGTCCGAAAAGGCCGTCTTGAGGAGATGGAGTGGTGCTAGTGACATGAGTATTGACTCGGGCGTGGAAAGGAAGGATATAGATAGTTCTGCTGGCACTCCATCAGGCCTGGAACAAACCAGTACACCTTCTAGTGTATCTGAAGATAGGGATAGGAGTGATTTACACAATTCTGCAACTCTTTTAAATCCTGAGACTAAGTGCTTTGGTGCTAGCCAAGTTGATGACATTAGACTCGAGAATCAGTCTTATTCGAAGAAAGAAGGGCTTGAAACTCAGCCTTTTAGAACAAAATTAGGGGCTCAAGAAGCAATCTTATCTAATGCATCACATGAAGCTTCTCATTCAAAATCTAGACCATTTTCTGGCAGATCTGAAACTGTACTGAATGATCAAAGCAATGTCATGAAACAGTCAAATGCGTCTTTTGGCAGGCCTCCTGAAGACTCAAGTTTCGAAAATGAGATAACTTCACCTGCCTTGCATAGGAAAATGGAGCAGTTTGCTTCAAGAGCTCAATCATCTTGTGAGGCAAAAGCTATCATGTCTTCTAGCACTGAAGAATGCGCAGCTGTGAGGCGAGACTGTGTTGCTCAGGCAGCAGAACTGGGCGTTCTTCCAAGCAGATCTGCCTGTGATCTATCAGATTGTGAAACCTATCAAGACATGGGTGAACCTGAGCATATTGAATCAAAGAACAAACATGTTCCTAAATCACATATTGGAACTGAGCTGAGCACAACAGATCACCCAGCAGACTCAGAATTCCATTCAGTGTCTGTTGTCTCTCAGAGAAAAAGAAGTGAAGTTGCTGAAAATGAAGCTGCAAGGAAAGAATATGCTTCAGCCGAGCAGCAACCTATGAGGAGGCATGGTTCTGCTTCTTTGCAGGCAAAGAAGTCAAAGGGGAGGAGGGATGATAGCGGGTTTGCTGGAAGAACTATTAGTAACACTAAAGAGACCTTTTCATCAACAATGAAAACATCCATGGAGCAGGATCAACAGGTGAAGCCATCCAAAGGGAACCAGGAGCTACACGAGGAGTTAAAGCTGAAGGCAGATGAGCTTGATAAGCTTTTTGCTGTGCATAAGCTTCGGCTTCCTGGCAATCAGCCCAGTGTTGCTCAAAAAGGCAAGTCTGTCGGGGCAAATGAGCAAGAAGGAAGTTCGGTGTCAAGGGATGCCTCAGAGGAGGTTTCAACTCCACAAGTGCCTTCACATTCTAGTCCCTTGATCCAACCATTGGAAAATCAAGATTTTTATGATACACCCAAGCATAATATATATGGCCTTGGATCTTCAGATGATTCGAGGGGAAAACTCTATAATAAGTATATGCAGAAAAGGGAAGACAAATTGATGCAAGAATGGAGTTCTAAAAGGGCTGAAAAAGAAGCTAGGATGAAGGCCATTGAAGATAGTTATGAGAAGAGTAGATCTGAGATGAAAACTCAGTTTGCAGGCTCAGTTGACAGGCAGAATTCCCACCACAGAGCAAGGAAGCTTAGATCATTCAATGCTCGGTCTGCAATAAGACGCGAGCAGGTATCCCGTTAAAGCAGGACTATTGTCATTTGATACAAAATTGTTCAAAGATCTATTACACTAATTAAACAAAAGTAATTAACTTTTTGAAATGCTTTGTAGCTAATGCTTTTTTCCCTCCACTCTGCAGCCTATCCACTCCTTTATGAGTGATGAGGATGAAGAACAAGCTGAAATCGGACAAGGTAGCTTGGCCAGTGAAGCCTCTTTGGCAGGTGGGTCTTCTAGAAGTGTACAAAACAAAAAGGCTTCTTTAAACAACAGTGCAGCATCATCCACTCCTCGAACAGCAGGAGCACCTGCTCCACGCTCAGCTGTGAAGGGATCAGCCTCTAGTACTGGCAGGCGTAAACCGCAACCAGAAAACCCTCTTGCTCAATCTGTTCCCAATTTCTCTGACTTGAGGAAGGAAAACACAAAGCCTACTACCGCAATTAGCAAAGGGGCTGGACGTTCACAGGTAAGAAACTATACCCGTAGTAAGAGTAGCAGTGGAGATGTCCTTTCCTTTGAGGAAAAGTCACGGCGGCCTCATCACTCAAGAAAGAGCTCTGCAAATCCTTTGGAGCTGAAGGATTTGACTTCACTTAACTTTGAGGATGTCGAGCATGAGGATGCATTGTCACTCCTTAGAAAGGGTAACACTTCTAGTATTCCAAGATCAAAAGCTTCATTTACTGCCAAAAGTTTGGTAAATGAAGATGAAGAGTTGATGAATACTACCAATGGGGAGGATTTGGAATCTGACATAGATGAGGATTATGGGAGCATTGATAAAGGGATTCCAAGGAGGGGCCAGGGATCTGTTATGTCTACAAATTCTGGGTGCGGAAATGGTGATGCTATGGGAGTTCCTTCCGACGCTAACTCTGCTTTGATGGCTGCAATGCCTTCTGCCCTACCTTCTGCTTTTCATTCCATGGTATCCGTGCTAGATTCACCTGGGGAAAGTCCTGGATCTTGGAACTCACGGAGTATACATAATCCATTTTCCTTTCAACATGAGATATCAGATTTTGATGCTTCTGTGGACTCACCAATTGGGAGCCCTGCTTATTGGAATGCAAATGATTCAGATGCAGCTAGAATGAGGAAGAAGTGGGGTGCTGCTCAGAAACCTATAATTGATTCGTCTAATGGACAGTCTCGTAAAGATGTAACTAAAGGTTTGAAGCGCTTTTTGAATTTCGGAAGGAAGAATCATGGTCCAGACAGTCTGGTTGACTGGGTTTCTGCAACCACATTTGAAGGAGATGATGATATGGAAGATGGAAAAGATCCTGCTAAATGGTCATCAGAAGACCTGAGAAAGTCAAGAATGGGGTTCTCACAATACCATCCTGATGATGGATTCAGTGAAACCGATTCTTTTGGTGAAAAAGGTTATCCATTTTACTTCTTCAAGTTGAATGCTTACTTTAAGAAATAAGTTATGTTCCAAAGTGAATGAGTTTTTCTATATACGATGATTTCAATGGAAAATTAGCGCATCTGACACCCTTATTGTTTTACATTGGAGTATGTTTATGAAGCTGTTATGCTTGTGCTGGTTTTTTTCTTCATGATGGACAATAATGAATGCTATGAACTTGGCGTATCTTGTTATTCCCAATTAACAAGTTGCTTCATTTCTTGTAGTTTGTGGCTTTCCAAGCTCAATCCCAACACCTCCAAGGAACTTTAAACTGAGGGAGGATCATCTATCTGGAAGTGCGTTGAAAGGTTTGTCAATTTTATCTTAACTAACTTCCCTTTCATCTCTTGTATCATACCTTTGTATGTAAGGTTTTGATGTCGATCTAGCTTCCTTGGAACCTTTCCAGTTTCCACATACAAGCACTTTCTATTGTTTCTACGGTAGCATTTCCTGTCTCAAAGTCAGTTTGCTTTTTGACTCAAATAGATATGCTTTCATTTATTCCACATGATCCTTTGATATAATTGATCAAAAACTATTGCTTTAAATTCACATTCTAGCTACATTTGGAGAGTGTATAGACTTGTTGGTTTTGTCAAGTGTCTCCGTCTATGGTTTCTTGTTCTTTGGTGTGCCACCCTAAATCACTTCACTCTTTTTGCAGCCCCAAAGTCATTCTTCTCACTCCCAACATTCCGAAGCAAAGGAAGTGACTCAAAGCCCAGGTAATAAGCGCTAGCCCCCAAGCACAAAGGCGTCCAATTTTTGTGTTGTCGTGATGGTAGTAACATTTTCAAAGCCTTTTAATTCATTGTCATGTGACAATGGAACTGTAAAGGCTGAGATATAAAGGAGAGACCCTTCAGATATGACCACTTGGTTTCTTGATGTTCTTATTAGTTATCAATAAGTAAGCTTTTATGTAAATCTTTCTTATATTTGGATCCCAGCTGACCAACTTAAGAATTTTGGTAGCCTATATAAAGCATCATTTTTCGCTCTTTCATCATTGATTTGATATGATGGTGAATGGTGATGGATGGGTTTCCTTGTGTTGAGGCTGCAATGTGGATAAAATCTAAGATGGAGCAAATGCATGGTATCTGTAACAGTGCATTCATTCAAGAAACTTTGATGACATATGTTCAAATTTAACAGAAAAATGGCATGTTAGTAGCTGCACAAAATAACATCAACTACAGCCTACAGGCTATAGCTCCCCACCTTTTTCTAAATGCAATGGAGGTAAATATACAAGCTTGTAAGCAATACGTAGTATAATCTACAGTAAATATAACTAGGGGGTCTTTTGGTGCAAGTCTGGGTAGGAATCAGATTGGGCAGCTGTTATCAGGTAGAAATATCATTCCTATAGTTAATTTTTGGTCAGATTCAAATTTTTGGAATCACCCAACCTGGAAGATGACAGTGGGTAACTGGTATGAGCCTATGAGGTCACGTGTTAAAGCTGGTTTGATAGCGAGTAACAAATGAATGAGATAACAGTAATATCAATCATGTAAACAACGAGTGCTTGACTGATTACTTTCTAACCTTAACAAACAGTTCGGGGTCACCCTTTTACGGCGAAAGCTCAAGCCTTTCTTTTGAGTATTACTTTACCAAGGTGAGCAGATTTTGAACAATCAATATGAGACTAAATTGGTAATGTAAATTGAAGCTAATCTAGGAACCCTGGAACTCATAACACACTGACATACAAAAGATCAAAACTTTAATATTCAATCATGCCGGAAAATAACAGGGGCATGGCTTCGATGATCAGTGGATCCGGCAGGTCTAATGGCTGATCGACCAGCTGGGTCAAAAACATTAAGAGCACAAAATTACATCAACTTCTGGCTACAATTAACCTACCCACCATGTCCATATTGAAATACTACAGTATATTAGATCAGCATTCATTCACAAAATATAGAACTTCCCAAAAGATGTTATAGTTCTATTGAAGAAGGGTATGCTAGTACTGCCTAAAAGTCAGATTCAAGCGGCCTGGACGGAGATTTGTCTCCTTCAGCAGTGGTTTAGGTGCGGTGTTGGGCTGGATCGAGGAGACACCATGGAAAACATGTCTGGAGTCCCCACCGAATATCAGAACATCTCCGGATTCTAAAGTAACCTTTTCTGCTTTGTCAACGTCTCTCTGGTCACCATACAAGAACTCCGCTGAGTCTCCAATCGAGATGGAAACAACAGGTAATCCTCTGCGAAGACTTTCTTCACTCTCATCACGGTCCTGAGCCAAAAGCAGGGGTTTTTCTTACATGTAAAACTATCCATATAAATAAAACAATAGTTGTATGAAGGGATAACTTCAACAGCATAGAAGTATGGCAAACCTGATGTAGGCCAAGCCGACCACTCGTTGAGTAGAAGTTGACGATACAGATATCTGGTGACATCCATGGAAGTATATCTTTTGCTCTTCCAGTGGATTTACATTCTTCGGCAATCAAGGCAAGTGATTCCTCGAGAGATTTTTTAACCAGTGCCAGAAAACTAATGGGAATCAGAGGGGGTTTGGCACCATCTGTAGGCCGAATTTCTTCATATCTGCGGGTCTCAGGGTCCCAATTCTTTCCAAGGCACATCATATTCAGATTTAATTTCGCTCCATCACGATAACCAGGTTGGTAGAATCCCCCAGTACCAAGGCCAAGTTTACGACATTCTTTGACTATATTTACCTACACAGCAAATTAGTATCATTCATTGCCTTTTAACAAAGAAAAAAAAAAGGGAGAATAAAGCATTGCACTTGAAATTCTCGCATCATCAACACAGCTACATGATCAATACCCAAAGGCAATTTCTAAGCAGACAAAACATAAATAATCAACCATCTAGAGCATATGAAAATTGATGTAATAAAAAATTTGGCATTTGCCTGGGAGCCACTAACAAAAATGACTAATGTTATAAAAGGATAGAATATAACCAAATGCTGAACAAAAAGAAAAACAGCATATGAAAATTGCCAAGATATCCAACTGATTTCTTCAAAAGAAAAATTATTCCAGTCAGTATGTCATATCAAGATATTTAAGTGATTTCTTCCAAAAATAAAGGCAAGTAAAACCAGTCCTTGAATATCAGCATATCAAATCAATTGGTAGAGTATTTTAGCTCTCCATAGAAATAAAAGCAGATCACCTGTTCTGAGATAGAAATGTAATTTTTCAGAAGCACCATCCCACTTCTTATCAAGGTTCCTTTAGGCTCTTGAGCGTGCTTGATCTGTTTACGCTTTTCTTTGTTCATTTCCAGCAAAGATTGATTCAACACAATATGCCCACCGGCTTTTGGTGGACAAATATCAAACTGCTTAGCATCAGTTTGACATTTGAAATGCTGAGAAGAATCACGGTCTTCTGAATTCTCAGAACTTCCAACAGAATCAGGATCCTTTGGGTAGGAAAGGCTGTTGTGAGGAGCATATTTCGCTGAAACACTAGACTTTTCACCCTGGCTTCCGAGATTTTTCATATGTGACTGATCAAGATCCAGAGGCCCATCACCAGAAACTTTCTCAGGCACAGTGGGTTTCAATACACCAACAGTAGAATCAAAAGACAAATCAGATTGAGTTGAATCACTGCCCACGATCTCTACCCGATAGTTCAGCTCCAGTGAGGTAACTTCCCAATCAGTTCCATCAGTATAGCGAGGGCAGCTGTGTGCTGAAGAAGCTTCATTAGATACTGGCTGAGCTTTCTTACTGTCTTTATACCATTGCCGTGATTTTTGACTGCTAGGCCTTACATTCCTCTGGTAAGACGCATCCACAATCTCCGCCTGATAATTTGACTCCTTGGAACCAACTCCACAATCAGTTTTATCTCTACTGTTCGACAGAGGGCTACCCTGCCCTGCAGAAGCTTTAAAAGCAACTGGCTGAACTTGTTTCCATGCTGGTTGACTTTGCCCCAGTCTTTGCCTTCCGCCACTAGACCTCTCATCCCTATGCCAGGACCTTTCTCCTGAACCATCAACCGGCGAACGTGTGTCACTAGCTTTATAAGCAACTGGTTGAACTTGCTTCCACTCTTGTTGACTTTGCCCCAACCCTTTCCTTCCACCACTAAACCTCTCATCCCTATGCCACGACCTTTCTCCTGAGCCACCAACTGGTGAACGTGTATTACCAGCTTTATAAGCACCTGGCTGACTTTGCCCCGACCTTTGCCTTCCACCACTAAACCTTTCATCACTATGCCAGGACCTTTCGCCTGAACCATCAACTGTTGAAGGTGTATCACCAGAAATGCGGTCACATGAAGAAAGTTCAGCTCCACCCTAAAATATTTATGCAACAGAAGGTTCAATATAAGTTACTTAGCAATCAAAACTAAGGATTTAGAGGCATATATATACTCCAACCAAAAGCAAAACAAACTGATAGGGAACAAGAGAGAAGGAAGATAGCTGAGAGACAAAAAAAACCTTTGAATAAAAAACGTAATCCATCATACCATTCATGAATTAAAAGACTGATCTACAATGGATTTTTTAAGCCCTATTTGAAGACTGATAACAGAAACCCTACTTGGATTCAAAATCTAATCTAAGCTCCTTATCAGCGCAAATAAACTCACTGTCGTCTCATCACCAGCACAAATAATCCCCTTTTCAGTAAAGGACCTTCAATGGAGCTGACAATGAATGAATGAGAAAATAAGTATCAATATCTTCTAATCTTTCTTAATCAGTGTAAACAAAGCACACAGCCAAAAGCAATTCCTCAATATTAAGCACAAGCACAACAGATACAATGTAAAAACAAAATGGACATGGGAGAAAATACTCAGAAGTAGCAAAAATTACAAAGATTTCAAGAAACTAAATTTCTGAAGTAGCTCCAAATACCCCACTCAGAAGAACAAACTGTGGATGAAAAAACTACTACTGGAAAAGATCAAATTTTTATTGGTTACGCCAGACTGAAATTCATCTAGGAACCCTAAATCTAGTAACAGTAGCATGAAAATCTCACAGCCGCCCCAAATAAAACACAGTAATACAAAAAGGGGGAAATAGAGAAACAGAAACCCAAAAAGATCAAATTTTTACAGGTAAGAGAACAGAAGATAGGAAGGAAGTAAAACTCACAGGGGTATGAGCTGGAGGATCAGTGTATCCAGAGGAGGAAGGAGACGAGCGGGACCCGCCGCCTCGCCTCCAGAATCTGCCTCTGGGAGTGAATTGGCCTCCACCTCGGTCCATGGTTCCGGCAAAGTGCAGGAGAGTGGTGAAACTGGCGGGAAATCAAGATGGGTGAATCGGTGATCGATGGGAGAAATTGGAGGGAGGGCAAATTTGAGGATGTAAATCAGTGTTTTGAGGGAGTGGAATTCGAATCGGTAGGGAGACTGGTGTTTTGGGAACGTAGAGAGACGGTACAGCGGTCCAGCCCAAGTGCCCAACTACTAGTGTTTTTTTTTTTTGGGGGGAGTCAGAACTCTCCGCGCATCTAGATAGAGCTCTCCGCGCATCAAGATGGGCTTTTTATTCAAAATAAAAAGGGTTAAGTAGTCAGCATACGGGGATACCGACCCCTAACATCATCATACGGAAAACTAAAAGCATCATCAGACGGGTCAAACAATACAATTAAACCAGAGTTATAATCAAAAGCTAAGCTAGCCAACTGATCTGCAACGTGGTTAGCTTCACGGAAAATATGACGAAACTGAATAGTCCAGTCTCAACTCAAAAAGCTTTGGCACTTACTAACCAGGCTAGCCAGCGGGTGGCACCGTGGCACCTCCTTGCCTAGCATAGTAGTTACAAGTTGTGAGTCCGTTTCTAGGATCACAAGTATGTAACCATCATCCCAGGCAAGTTTGAGCCCCTGTAGCACTCTCCAATCTCCATAGCTCCGCTTTCAGGACCGTACAATTGCCTATATTCATAACAAAATCAAGGTCCTACTCGCCGGCAATATTCATAATAACTTCTGCAGTCGTGGCACGACCATCCTCTCGCATCGCTTCATCCGTGTTGACCTTCATCCACCCGGCTCTTGGTTTCTCCCACGCCACCCGCACTTCTCTTCTTGTTGTTTCTCTTTTGTGTCTCGCAAGCTTGTTCCAACTGCTACTATACTCCTCCGTTTGGGTGATGATAAATCTTCTCTTGCACCCGTGCCACACTTTCTTGTTGAAAATCCAATCGTTGCACCACTTCCAAATCGACCACAAAGTTCCTGCAAACACGTCTCTCTAATATATATATTTTTGTTAACAACCGAGTTATTGAGAATGTTACCTCGGATCCACACCGCGAATGGCTTCTTTTCATGCCTATTGGCGCCAAGCTCTTCCCACAACTTTGTTGTTTCCTTGTAGTCCCTGAAGAGGTGTGTAAGCGATTCTTCTTCCTCTTGGCAGCTTTGTAGATCGGCGAAGTGGCAAGGTACCTCGTCGCCCTCTTGACTTTGTAAGCATAGCCCCTTCAACACATCGCCAAACAAAAACCCGAACTCTTTCTTGCGTCATCAGCTTCCAAATCTTGGTGAAGACCTGCCGATCGACCAAGTGGTGCTCCTTGTTACCATGACCAAGAAAAAGTTGAAAACTATTTACTACCAAATAAGACATGCAATGTAGATAAGCTACGAGAAGTGCTGCAAGCAGATATTATAAAAATACGGAGTAATTATTAAGATCCCTCTTCCATTACAGGAATTTGAGGATATACTATACTGTAAATCAAACCCCAATGGTTGTTTCATTACTTTTAGCGGTAGATTTTATCAAGAACTCCAATGAAAACGAAATAGACCTCTTCAATGGGATTTGAAAAACTGAC
Organism: Persicaria maculosa; assembly: GCA_963922045.1. Lineage (NCBI taxonomy): Eukaryota > Viridiplantae > Streptophyta > Magnoliopsida > Caryophyllales > Polygonaceae > Persicaria > Persicaria maculosa. The sequence continues at coordinate 9,725,158 of OY998253.1, forward strand.
TGTCTATCCAAGGTGAGAAATTTCCTATGGAAAATGGTGCTAGATGAACTTTCAACCAAAATAAGACTAAGAAACAAGGAAATACACGAGATTGTGCCCTTTGTAACCCTATGGAGGAAGACACTATTTATCTTCTGATGGAGTGTTCGACAACATTAAGAATGATAGGCTCATCGGACAAGAGTATTGAGTGACTAATTACAAATACTGACAAAAGCAATAAAAGTATAAAGAGTTAAAGACTATCACCAATGGACTTTTCCGACAATTTATCTCGGAACAAAAAGTCACTCTTTCCTTCTCTTGGTGGTGTATTTGTACTAAGAGAAACAAGATCATATTTGAAAACCAAAGCATAAGAACAATAGACGAAGTGATTGAAACAATCCATCATCACATAAAAAAATGGAAAAAATCCAAACAAGATAACTAGATGAAGAAGACATAATCACAAGAACAATCAAACCAAGAATATCCCTCGCCAAATAAACGCCGTTAGATGGCGTAAATCTGAGGAAGGTAATTTCAAGTTCAATTTTTATAGTGCTAAAATATCTTCTGGTTGCGTTTCTACATGTTTCTTTATTAGAGATGACGAAGGAAGATTGATCGCTTGTGATGTCAAAAGATGCGGAAAAGTGTCGGTATTACAGGGCGAGGTGGTTGGATTGCAGTTCGGACTGGTGGAATATGATCTTATTTCTCTTAGGACCTTATACACTTTATTCCATTGTTGAGAGCGCCGTTGAGCATGAGCAACTAAACTCGCGAGTTACCCATAGATTCTATTAACAAAATATAAAAACGTCTATTTTAAGGGTGGTTTTGTAAATACTATTTAAATATTTATATTTATAAACACACCCTTAATAGTCTTATTTTTATGTGTAAAAAACACTATTGAATGTCTAATCCTATCAATATGTGAGTTTGAGCTGTAATTATGATCGTTCCTCGAATAAACAATGTCAAATGTAACAAGGTAAATTACTTTTATGATTTCTAACGTACCCTACAAGAATTCCGTATGCTTTGCGTGCAATATCTGTCTCATAATGACCGGGGAAAATTAAAATTATGCTTTGCTGTCTGATCAAAATGAGCATGTTTTCCCTCGATTCCAATCTCGCATCTCATCTGTAACCTAATGGGCAGGGAAGCCAATCCTCCCAAGAGAGTTTCTCGTCGAATTGCAGTTGAATTCTGATAATGAAGTCTCATGCTTTCATTCAGGATATCTTCCAAATCTACAAGAGCACAGTTAGAACGGGAACTCGATTTGGAAGACGTCTCCTATCACAGTGATTAATGTTCAAACAGAAACTAATCTATTCTCCCACCAGCTGTTGAAATATAAGCATAACTGATCCTCTTCTCTTTCTTTATACCGTGAAAAATGAAGAGCTTAGTTCTAGCTGTGGGCAGCAATGTCAATTATGATGTAGACTTGAGTTACCTTTGCCGGATAAGGCACTCATTGGTGCTAAATGCTGCTAGTCCAACTAAATCTGATCCTCGGTGTGATTTGCTTAAAGCGTGGTCGAGATATGGTTGGACTCTTGAGTATCAGAAAGAACTGATCCAAACATCTTGCTCACTTGTTCACCTGCAAATTTTAAGATGGATTAAGCTTTTAGTTGTTTTATGTTATTTAAAGATGTCACGGTACTCGCGTTACCTCTTCATCCCAATCAATTTTCCATGTTAAAATGAACGCCCAAAGTGTGCCAACACACCATTCCCAATCCAGATTCCCTGTAAACAAAATATCAATGCAGTCATCAGTCATGACACTCTGTAGATCTTCAATGCAGTCATCAGTCATGACACTTTGTGTAGATCTTCAATTCGTACGCAAGACGTATATTAATCAGACAACCTAATCCAAATCCTATCCAAAAGTTCAGTCATAAATATGTCGATAAGCCCATATATAAGCTCATATATGTCAGAACATATCAGGTCCTATCCAAAAGTTTAGTCATAAATATGTCGATAAGCACATATATAAGCTCATATATGTCGGAAACATATCAGGCTTAGGTTAGGTAGCTTTTGGATTTATGTTGTTTCGACGAAAACTGGGTCATTGGCAGCTAACAGAAGATAGCCTCAGGAGTAGAGAATAACCCTTTAAAGTTCAAACAAACTAACATTTTACAAATCAACCAAACAACTCATGCCTGAGAAAACCAGCGCAAAATTGAATCACAAGAATGAGAAATGGATGGCAAAAGGAAAAGAGTACCTTCATATTGATTTCAACTAGTGCTTCTTGCATCCAATGTGTGGCAACCCATATTCTGTTGGCCTGTTCCACATATTATTCCATTCCCCCGCCATTCGGAAGTAGACCATCTTTAGCCATCTCAGTAATCAGGTTAAGAACTGCATCCATGTTACCTTCTTTAAGGTTGATTTCCACTAGAGCTTTCGCAAGTTCAGCATCGCTAAGCTTACAGCTTTTCATTGTAGCATCTATTGTTTCACCGAGCTCTTTGCTCATTTCCTCTCGGGAAAGTGCTTTAATCAGGGCAACTGCAGTTACAGCATGAGGAGTGAAACCTGATCGAATCATTTCCCTGTACAAATCATATGCCTTGGGAACATCTCCATTCTTGCTGTGGCCATGCACGAGAACATCATAGACTGCATTGTTTGGCTTGTAACCCTTTTGGATCATTGACTTAAATACTTGATCTGCTTCATCCATCAAACCTTTCATACAGAATCCTTTAATAAGACCCAACACATCCTTGAATTGAGTGTTGCTGCAACTCTCAATCAGAATATTATATGTGATGTCATCGGGAACATTATCTTCGCAATAAAGTTTCATCAAAAGCTTCTTTGCTTCTCTTGTCCGAGCTTGTTTTGTTAATCCATTAATGAGCACACTGTATGTGACAACATCAGAGAGAAACCCTTTTTGTATCATCTCACTATGAAGCTTAAGAGCCTGCTTGATGTCACCTTCCATACAGTAAGCATTCATCAATGTCGTATAAGTATACTCATCTGGTGCTACGCCCACAGATAACATCTCATTGAAAAGATCACATGCTTGATGAAGCCTCTTCTGATTGCAAAGTCCTCGTATAAGTGTTGAATAGGTGATAGTATCAGGCAAAATATCCTTTGCAACCATCTCTTGCTTGATTTGGAATGCCTTGTCCAATTCTCGGTTCTTGCAAAACCCAGAAATTATTGCACTATAACTCACAACATCAGGCACCAATCCTTTCTCTACCATGTCATTCATCACATTTAAGGCGTCCTCCATCTTACCCAAGACACAATGCCCATTGATGAGCGTATTGTAAGTCACTGCTGAAGTTGGAAATCCACTTTCCAGCATCTCTTTTAACAACTGATATGCTTCGGTCAGGAAACCCTGCTGAGAAAAGCCATCAATCAGGGTTGTATAAGTCCTCTGATTTGGTTGAATCCCTTTACTGCACATCTGATCAAAGAACTGCATCGCACGAGGCAAGTTATTAGCCTTGCACATCCCACTGATCAGAGCTGTGTAGGTAACAACATCTGCGCAAAGCCCATTTCTTACCATCTCTTCATGCAAAAGAAGTGCCTGGTGAAAGTTACCCTCCTTGCAATAACCATTAACCATTGTGTTGTACGTCACCTCGTCAGGCACAAGACCCTTTTTCTTCATCTCACCAATCACTTCATTAGCCTCCTTTATCCTCCCTCCATGGCAGAGTCCATTAATGATCACATTATAAGTCACCAAACTTGGCTCCATATGATCCATTGTCATTGATTTCAATATCAAAAAGGCATTTTCTACGTCACCAGCTTTACAGGAAGCATCCATGAGTGTGTTGTAAGTGACCACACTCGGGAAACACCCAATCCTTTTCATCTGCTCAAAATACCCGACAGCCTTGCCCAATTCACCAACACGACAACAACCCTTGATCATTATGTTGTAGGTGAATACATTTGGTGAAACCCCAGTTTTCAACATGTCATTATAGAATCCCTCCACCATTGACAATGCCATCCTTGACCTGATCATGGAATCCAGAACAGAATTGTACGACAAAACACTTGGCATAAAACCATGAGTTTTAGCAAGAGCGATGGTATTCAAAGCCGCATCTGACATGTTTAATCCAGAGTAAGATTTCACCATCAAATCAAAGACAGCAGAGCTGGAAGAAAACGCATGGTAGGAATCTCTAAGGCAGTGGAAGAGGATAAGGAAAGAGTCACCACTTGGATTAGCAGCTTCCTCCTGTTCTTTAATGAGGTCTTGTGCAAGCGATTGGGCTGTTTTGAAGAGCTTGAACCTCGTGAGGACATGAAGGGCATGACATTTGCACTGGGAATTGAAGAACCGGTGAGGGCTAGCCCAGTTAAGGAACTTGAGGATTACTGTTCTATCTGACTGTGAACGGAGGAGAAGATGGGAAGCAGCAGCTGGGGTAAATTGGGAAAGCAAAGAAGTGAGCTGGTGAGGATGGCGCTTAAGGAAGATGATGGCTTTATCTGCAAGGTAGGCGTCGCTGGTGGAGGATGAGGTAGATACAAGTCGGTGGCAGCACTGGTGTAAGGTAGCTGCAGGATGTGCCTTTCGGAGGGTCATTCTAGCTTCTCTTTCTTATTTCAAAGCTCCTTAATATGCAAAAACATTTTTTTAAAAAGAGGGTCAGCAAATGTAGCCTTTATTTTTCCAAGTACTCAGTTCCAATCTCATTCTCTATAGTTCCATACGAACTGCATTTTAAGGTGTCATATACAAGGAAAAGACCAAAATTATGAGATACAATGCACAATCTAGAAACCAACTAGAGGCCAGATATAATAAGAACAATAAATTTCAAATGGGAGAATAGGTTATCAATCTAAGATTATACCTTGAGTCCGGGCTGGTTGTTTGGCATTAGAGTTGAGTTATTTCTTCAACCTCCTCTCCAAAAATCCATTGCTTGTTGGAACAATTGGAAAAATGTTTGGAGAGATGAAAGCAAACATATCCAATCCCATATCTCAACACTGATTTCCCCACTGCATTTCTGCATTTCCAGTTAGTGCCTCAAATTGAATCTTAAATTCAGCCTATTCAACAATTTCACTACACCAGAAGCTAAACTCATTACCAATGATTCGACTTGCATAGCACAGAGTCTATTTAGCAGCAAGTAAAAACACAATATCAAATTATCCATGATTCTCAATTGCCCTACTGAAACGAAACTAGTACTCGTAATTTAGCAGCAAGTAAAAACACAATATCAAATTATCCATTTTTCAGAAGGCGCACATTTTCCAGTTCCCAATTCATCTATGTTTGGTAACAAACTCATCAAAGAAAGAAAGACGGAAAATTGGAAAACAAAAATAGAGAAACCAATACTGAGATAAAGAATGAGAGATTACCCCTCTTGATAGGGAGAGAAGCAGATAAGAGACAGCAATGCAGGGCCTTCGCCGCCGGTGGTTCTGTCGCCGGGGTTTTACCTGTACTTTGAGTTCCACTGTATGCCACTGCTTTTATCACCTCTTCTACAATCTCCCACCGTGCCGCCAGCGTCCAGCCTCACGCCGATGTAGATTCACCGGAAAAGATTGAGAATCTCGGATCGGAAATCTCCGGGGAAACTCGAAAGGGGTTTAGTAGTGACTATGGTCTATGGTTTGGTGTAAATTTGAAATCTGAGAGAAATTTTACGGGTTGTACAAAGTAATCCCCAAAATAAAAGGGAAAATTATGAACAAAATCACAAATACAATACCCTAATTGTGGAATCCTTTTACAGGGGTTTAGAACTGACAAGTTATAACCGGACTAATTTATCCGAACACAGACTCGACTAAAACCAAAAATCTAATGCTATATGCAACTCAAATTCGAGTTTAACTCATTTTGACTCGATGTCCAAATGGGCACAAACACAAATAAACCCAACTCGTCCTTGATACAAACCGAAAGAAACTTGACGAATTCTTGTAATCACTATAGTTTTCTTATTTTTAAACGGACCAATAACGTGATTTATATATAATCAGACTTAATATAACTAAATGAAAGAAATTTAATAATTAACAATTAAGATAAATAAAAATAATCATCTTTTTATAACAAAATCAAGGGTAAAAAACATGATTCACCTGAACTTACCCAACTCTACCCGAAGACATAATATACCCGACATTGGCCGTACGTACGTGAATATGTATTATCTATTTATCTGAACCACCCAATTGTCACCTCTATAAAGTTGAATTGGATAGACACTCTCTACTCAACTAAAGATTCGAGGTTAGATCTAACCAGTGCAACTGAACTAAACCACTACTTTCGAACTACAATTTTATATTTATTTTTTTATAATTCTATATTTAACAAAATTAACTTTTCACTCATCTTTAACTCTTTTTTTTTAAACTAAAATTACATTGGGATCTATTTTTCCCTTTTTACTTTTTTAGTAATCAATGCGATTGATGTAAAATATAAGATCAATAAATCTTAGGCGGTTACTGACCAAAATAAATAAATCTTAGGCGATTTTCGAAAATCGATTCGTCGGCCTCTCAAGAATCAGGATGATCTCGAATCCTTGCTTAATAAAAAAAATCAATAATAAGGAATTGATATTATGAACAAAGTTCTTCTTAATTGATATAATAAATAGATTTTTCAAAAAAGAATCTTTATTGGCATATTTTAAATAATATTTATTTACAATCTACATCAACAAATAAAATTAAAATTGGGTTAATTACATTTTTAAAACCAATCAAATTAATTCAAAACATAAAACATCCCACATAACGGATAAATATTCAATGAAAATAATATTTCAACTTAGAAACAACAGAAAACATCCCATGTATTCTCATACACTGTCATGAACAAGACAATTTACATGATGACTGTCAAAAAACAAGAAAAATGCAACCAAAATGACTACTCGCCCTCTTATGATTATCTCATGCCAACAGCAACATTGAGAAGGTATCATTAGGCGATTTTGTTGTTCCTATGATTGTACAAGTAACACGAGCACAGTATCGCATGAGAACCGATCACTTCGACATAGTCGCGTTAACCAAACTACCAGCTTGTTTCCGATAAAAGAAAAAGTTTCGACGGTTTTAACTTTATAATACAGAAAAACAGCACTCCATATCAACTCCTCTCTAAACACATCAGGCTTTCATTGGACTGCCAAATTCTCAATAAAAAGAGGGGGAAAAAACATTCAGAAGAAAATGGTATATACTTAACAGACCTCACTCTCTCTCTCTCTCTCTCGCACTCTCAACAGTCGTGAGCGTAGATTCTACAAAGGCAGAAACCAAAAAACAACAACCCAAATCAAACGAACCGAAATAGAAATAAAATATGTAAGGATTAAGGTGCCCATGGCTCGCGGACACTCCCAGTAAAAGCAGGCTGAATTGGGGGAAACCAAGGGATTTTAGGAAATAAGAAGAGTCTCGCCTGTATACACTTAGTGGTGGTAGTACATCAGTTGCTGGGCGGCTGCCATGCTCTGATAGGTGCCGTCGTAGATAGAACCACTACCTCCAGCTCCGGCCATCCCCATCCCCTTGTTCAGAGGGTGCTGTCCCTGGGCATGCATTAGGTTCGGGACCCCGCCCATTTTACTCATCGCAAGCTGCCTCTCATAAGCCAACAGATCAGTAGTGGAAATGCCGGGATGTTGTGCTGGTGCAGGTGGAGGAAGTGGGTTGGAAGCTGTTCCGGGTGGCGTAGGCTTGCTTCCCCACAAGCACTGGAACCAAATGAAGCAACAAATTCTCAGCAGAGCAAAAAGTATGTTGAGACACGAATGACTGTTATGAATCAATAGGATTTCCACACTAAATAAAATATTATTCATACTTGACAATGCAGCTATGAATCAATTAGAATTTCCACCGTTAGGCCATTCCCTGAGGAACGACTGACTCCTAAAAGTTATCTCTCTCATCCCGCATATAATAGAATACAAGCACTTGACAAATCCTATGAGCTATAGTTGTCCCTATGTGCATCTAAAACATCAATTTCTGCCAGTCAAAGCCTAGAACTCCCTCATGAAGGGTTTACGATTACACTCACAAAACAGCACCAATGCCACTAGGCTGCACACGGGAGACGTATATGTTATGTAATGGGCTGATTGACTGAATATGGACAGGGAAGTGATAACATCTGCAATGGTGGTAAGGTGGTTAGTCAAGTGCTGCGGCATTGATGTGTTTGTTCACATGCCATTTGTATTACAATTCACAAGGCTTTCGCATAAGCGCATAAGCACATATCACTTATCCATAGTAACCTTAACATGCCTTACAAACCAACACACCCTTAGTGTTCCGCATGAAAGGATAGTTGAAAGAGATATTGGGAGACGGTTTTGTGTGTAGCATTAAAGAATTGAAAAGATAAAGGAGATCTGAAATAATGAGGTGGAAAAATAAAAGATCATGTCCTTTTTCTATGTATAGAGGAGAATGCTTGAAGGGTGAGCAAGCTATTCACCAGGGCATGCAACTTTTAAGTTAAAATTACTCAACAGAATAATCATTAAAATAATGAAAATTAGCTCAAAAGATATGCAAAAAACTGAGCATGAATAAAAGGGTAGAGTGGAAGTTTGCGCACACCTTGAGTTGTTTTCCGCATAGCATATTGTGAGTATTCCCCATCTGGATAGCCAAGGCTGCCTCAGCATGTGCACTGTACCTAACAAAACCAAAGCCTTTGTCACGCTGAACACGAACTTCTTCAATTGCTCCGGCACCAAGGGCATAGAAATGACGATGCAGATCAAGTTGAGTAACCTGCAAAACAGAAGGACAAATCACACTTTTCATCAAGTAAAGGAATTAAAAACTGCCATTTAGATGTGAAGAATGATGATACACGTACGCCTATCATTTATAATCAACAATATCTACCAATCTACAAAGTACATCATAGACAAATATAAAACTGCGATACACAAAATAAGATGTTCATTGCCTTGGTTTTTTTTATGTAGCCCGGTGGTCTAAACTGTACTTGAGAGGACAAAATGAAAAGGATAGAAAGAAATGGGCCCCAAGAATTACACATCTGCATGAAGACGTCGTTATCAGTAACCATGAATTTACCTCTGGTGCAAGATTTCCTACATACACAGTTGTAAACTGAGGATTGTTTTCAGGAGCATCGCTGTTTGCAGTCTCTTTTCCATCCTCTGCAGATAAAGGGATGATTTCCTCAGAAGAAATACTGACGTTTTTCATTTGAAAAGGGCACGAAAAGAAGCCAAGGGAAACAACAAATGAACACAAAGCCGCCACGACATTCATGACTATCAACATATTATTGGGGAAATGTACCAAGTATTCCTTCTATACCCACAGGGAAGTTATACAGATCGTATGGGTCCCATTTAGCAACAGAAGCCATGAAAAGTGGAGACTCCAGTCCTCCACGAAAATGAACGAAGGCATTCCCAAAAAAACAATGACAGGGCAGTGAAGAAACAGCTGATACTGACCAAATCTCTAGAAGTCTACAGTAAAAGATCTAATCATGGTCCAAACAACTTGTTACAATATCATGGCATCTCATAATGCCAAATCTTCAATCTCCAATCCAACTACTGCTCAAAAACCATTTCCAAAATACTTAATCACATTTGCAATTAAAAGAAGTTACTGCATATATAACAGCGCAACACCTTGAAAAAAGACCAAACTATGAAGTATGAACAATCAGCTCTTTTTAACCTACTTGATCTGCTCTTTTCTATGCAAAGGTTGGCACCTTAATGCAACAATTCTAATCAAAAGATGCATTGGACATTGAAATTGAATACATAATATCAGTATAGAAAAACTTTAGATGTGCAATTAAGGCGAACCTGAAGTTCCATTAGTCAGCTCCACCACACTTTTACCATCAGATCCCTGCTTATCATCACCGGAGGTAGCACCTTTAGTTGCCCAATTACAACGTATCTGTCTGCTACCAAGCCACTTTCCTGAACATAGTGTTTGAATTCAATTTCAAGATGAGTTCACAGCAATATATTATATATGCAACGATAGCAACAAAGAAAACAATAATTTCGACAATAAAAATTCTTGGATGTTGCTGTGTTATCAAATCAATCGAAGCGTTACCAAACTATTTGAGGTGAATTGCCAGAGAGAAATAAAATAGAAAAGGAAACAATAACATATGCTGTCCTAATCCACATTGTCATTCTTGTCCAAAGAGGGTGTGATAAGGTGGCAAAACTAACCTAGAGGCCAATATGCAACAACCAAAAGATATGAAGAAAATTGTTAATGAGAGTTACCAGTAAGATCATTTATTGCACTCTGAGCCTCCTGAAATATTGAAAAGAAGAGTGAATTTACAAAGTAAAAAAGGAAGTCATAAAGACACTACAAGAATGAAAAGACACTACTAGAATGAAACTAAGAAACCTTACCTGCTGATTACGGAATGAGACAAACCCAAACCCTCTTGAACGCCCAGTTTTTTGATCCCACATTACCCTTGCATCTCTGAACCCAGCACAATTATAATGAGTATAACTTGCACAATTACAAGGCAGTATCAAACGAATAAATTTGCCAAGATGGAAAATTTTGAGAGATATATGAAGTAGCATTTGCCATTGCAGAACAGAATAGGGGCTAAAGAAATAAAAAAAAGATATGGAAAAGTGAGCTTACGAGCAAGTAGGAAAGACAGAAAAACAGGCATATAGCATTGCGTCAGTAACCTCAGGACTGAGATCACCAACAAAGATATTGAAGTGATCTGAAAATTGCATGTGAAGAAGTCAAGTTCTAGAGATAAAACATGTAAAGGTTATTTCAACTCCAAGAGCCAAGCATATTCAGAAATCACTCCTTACTTGAAGTATCCTCTCTCTGACTACTAGCATATGCCCAATTAACCTTGATAGGCTGCCCAAATCTGCAAGTGTAAAGATTAGATACAAGCAGAAATTCAAGCATAATCCAAAAGTAAAAAGTTAAATGCTTGAAACATCACTAGTACTTACAAATGCCTTCCATTAAGTTGCATTATAGCTAGACTAGCAGATCTGCGGTCAAAATAGTGAATAAACCCATAGGATGACTGCAAAATTTGACCAACATTAAATGCAAAATATCATAATTAGCATTGTTGTAAACCAAAATAGTCCACAGAAGGACATATCAAATAAAATTCTGGAAGGAGAGAATAAAGAAACAAACTAAATGTGATGAAGCATAAGGCACCTTATCCTTTCTGACGAGTTTGCAACTCTCTACAATTCCAGTGCAGGAGAAAACCTCCTGAAGTAACGGTTCAGTCACTTGTGGATGAATGTTCCCGACATATCTGCATTAGCTCAAAAAGTAAAAAAAAAAAAACTAAAAAATTGATGAAAAGAGGGGGAAAAGAAAGAAAGAAAGAAAAGATATATCAACTATAAGGCATTCCCAACATAAATCATAATACCAAAAGCTTCAAGTATAACCAGAGATAAGAATTATGTTCAAGTCCTAAATAGTTTGTTAGAAATAACAGAGGATAGAAAAGTCTGTGATGCAAACATTGGCAATCTGAAGAGCATAAAATTATATTACAAGCAATTAAACAAGTGAACAGAGAACTCACATGCTGCGACACTGAGTTGGATCGAATCCAGGAGGAAGATTTCCACTAGGAATTGGCTCAATCTGAAATAGCAAAATGAACGAATATGTACTTTTTTCAGAAATGGTATATATTATTGCCAAATGCAAGAGAATCAAAGTTTTTAAAAAATCCCCACGGATGCCTGATCCCTGTTCCCCCATCAAACCAACAGAAGGAGTACTCAGTCATTCAACCCCAACAATCCCTAAAGATGCAAACCAAGCTCTATATCTTTTATTACTACGTTTCCACGATCCTTGTAGTCTAATATTTACTTAAAAAGTAAAATAAAATCTAAGAAAGGCAGGATTCTATATTTATAACTTCCATATTAGTGATCAGTCTTTAGATAAATAATTCATCATATAGAAAGTGGCAATGAAGTATATCTGAAAACATGTCTACATGAAATAATTCCATAAACAAATATCTTTCAAGATTTTTACAAAATCTAGCAAATAATTCAGTAAAGTTAGCATCTTTAACAGATTTGGTAAACTATTTATATGAAATTTTAACAATACCGAATGAAATGCATGTAAAGTTGACCAGAAAACATGGTATGGTTGCAGTAAACTGAGCTATATGACACATTTTCATCTATACAGGAGAGTATGTTAACAAGATACTTTCTTCTCTACAGAAAGAAGCAAAGAAAATGGAGTATTTATTTATTACGTATGAAATTGCTGAAGATTGATTTGATGGATTATGAGACCAGAAACTGACATACTTATTTTATCAGCTCTGAATCAAGAAAATATGAACCAGTCTGTGAATAAAAAGTGACGGCTTAATTTTACTTACAAGTGCTTCCATGTTTGTGGTATACTATTGGGACCGGGGGATTTTAATGTATTGACATTCTATCCTAGCAGTCAAGAAGACATAAATCATCATCTTCCTGGGCATCAACTTTATGCAGATAAACCAAGCAAAACCTAAGCAATTTTTCCAATAAGTCATCAAGAATTTAATTATTAAACATACAAATTGCATTATGCTATCTATGAAGAAAATAAAACTCAAAAAAGTTTTTAAAACTAATGCTTACAATGTAAAACGAAATACAACCAATACAGATGACATTGGACAGGAAAGGATAAGCACATATGAATATATGATAATATGAAGCATATTCTTCATATCAGAGAAAAATGCAAAAAATTCATTACTTTCAACATCAATTGACATAACACGCAAGCTTACAAGTGCCAAAATGGCTCTAATTTACCGCTCCACTCCACCTTCCCACCTCCCAAATGGCATAAAGGTACCCAAAAAAGCAAAAACAGAAACTAATAATATCAGTAGCAATGACAACTAACAGAAACACAAATGTCAGTTACAAGTTCAACGCGAGATTCGAACTAAAAAAAATACCCTGATTCAAAAAATAAATCCAACCGACCTAGCATTCAAACAAAAATTCGTCTCAGAAAATCATCTATAAAGAAGAAATTCGTGAAAGAAACATCACATGGCAAACAACGCGCAGCTCAGTGAAACAAAATACAGAAGAAATGAAGAACCCTAGGTTCCCCAAATTAATCGGAAGTCAGAGATCACCTATTATAGAAAAACAAACGCGAATTCGAACAAAATACAAATCGCTGAACGTTAATAGACGGGGAGAGGAAAGAACCTGGGGAGGAGCCAAGAGGCCGGGATGATAGAGAGACTGTTGTTGAAGGAGAGCAGCTTGTTGCAACAGAGCTTGTTGTTGTTGTTGCTGCTGGTGCTTCATCCTCTGGTGATCCATTCCAGATTTCTCGGATAATCGAAATCGGATGAGGATCGACGCGAAAATGGAGGTTTTTTTAGGGTTCACAGAGAGAGAGAAAGGCTTCGAGTGAGTTCGATGGAAGGGGATTTGGGGGAGAGGACTCCGACGAAGAGGAAGATTAGAAGGAAGAATATTCACTGAGGGGCAAATAATGATATTTTAATCTTGAGGGAATAGCACTGGATGCCCTCTTTTTAAGAATATTTTCACAAATAACCCTCTGTTTTTAAAGTTTGCAAAAATAACCCTGATTCTTTCCAAAAATAACCCAAATTTTAAGAAGGTTTCCACAAATTATCCTTATTTTGAAAGTTTGCACAAATAATCCTTGCTTCCAAAGACTGATAACGCCACCAATTTGAATGTAGTTCATGTTGTGGATTTCTTACAATGTGTATCAATCAATATCCATTTTCGTATCGTTGTATTGTTGTCGTCCTTCGTTCTAATACATTCGTTACGACTTGTGAGTTCAAGTTTTAACCTTTCAGAATTTTTTGTGGTTCTTCAATCTAACAACTTGAGTTTCGTATTATTTCGTGCAGTACTGCAGTTTCGAGAAAACATTCAGAAGCAAAATAAGCATGGAAATTCAACTTCAGCAACAAGAACAGTTTTTTTCCCCTTGTGTTCTAGCAACCAAAGAAACAAAATAGAGTCTACATTCAATAAATAACAAGGATCAGAGGCAGTGACACAAATATAAACGCCTCTGCTGCAAATGCGTCGATTTCAGGAGTCGATCTTGACAAAAAAATACTTTGATCGATGGCTCACAGGAGCGTTCATGTTTTCAATCCATATCTAGGAACTCCATCCTCTTCCTCATCATGCCCTTGAGATCCATCGCTTCTCTCTCGGCTTTCTGCGCCCTCTTGATCTCGGCTGTGGATACGCGAGTCATATGAGGAGGAAGATCATCTCGCTCAACATCCTAACCCCAATGTGGAGATAACAGGAAAATTCAGGTAAATGAAAAAACAACAGTATCATTTTTATTTTTAAAAAAGGGAGAGATACTTAAGAGGTACAAACCAATTCGCCAACCAAGACAACATTCTCCCCACGGATCACGTAAAGACCTAAGGGGATGTCGCAGTAGAGATCTCCTACGATGACTCGTTCACATGCGCCTTCAAGAACGGCATTGGCTGAAACATGACATGTTCGGAACAGCTAATGGCGGATACAATAGGCTAAAAATGAACCTAACTGGATAAAATAGAACAAGGAGATATCATGTACCATACTGATCGAAAGACCGAAGAATCCCTGAAAGCTTGCGTCCATCTCGAAGCAAAACCAGTAGTTTTTCTGTGAAAATTAGAGATGCGTCAAGAAATTTAGTAGAAAGAAGAGCAAAAACTTTTTTTTTTATGAAAAACCATCAAAGTTCAAACACGACAAGATATAAACCCACCAACTTTCACATTTATAAGAATAATAAGATAACAGGTTTCCTCAAGAAAGATCAGCGGGTTGTAATAACAAATAAGGAAACTCAGAAAAAAATGTTATCAAGAGAACTCACATGAGCAGATTTATATCACATCTATGGAACGAAGACAAGCACAAAAAACTAACCCCTCGTTTGTTTTTAGGTAAGGAAAGGTATTAGTTAACCTTCCGAATCTGGTCCATTTTTAAGTTAAGATTCATTGATCAATATTCTAATCATTATACTCCTCCCCCATTTTCCATACAAAATTTATTTTATTTCCCCCATTTGATTACCTAATTTCAGCATAGATTAACCATATCCCCTAGAATGCACTAACCATTTCCCTCTCTCCACTTCTGAACTCACAAAAAAGTGATCATCATACAAATTTTACACATAAAATTTGATTCTTTTCCCTTCTGTACCCTCCTACTCAAAAATAATTCTCAAGCAAAAATAATTCTCAAGCAAAAATAATTCACACAGGGGCCTTTTAAACTATATCAAACATTCATTAGAACTTGAATAAATTACCCGTCTAAATACAATGAGCAAACATCAGAAATTTCTGAACATCCTGAACCTCCTCAACAAGTCTCCAAGAAAACCAAAATCTGGAAGGAAAAAAAATCCAGCCTAGTGTCTACTAGATTCTGCAACCATCGCAAGCAATTCACCAAATCAAAAAATCCTTATGGTAATTTGGTATGGTCCCTTAATGACAGTAGGAAGAGAGAAACTATACACAAAACATAAACCTAAACTCTTAAAGACATGATTTTGAACGGCATTTTTTAACAGCAAAACTAAACACAAAGATAACTCACTGTCTAGTTAAGAAAACATTTTAACAGGAGAAAGCCGGAGGTAAATGTGACTCTTCAGTCTTTAAAGTTTGAAGGGAGAGATTGAGATTTCACAACAAATCTCAATCTATGATCTATACAGCCCTCCAAGAATAAATTCATTTGATCCAAACACATCCTTACATGTGCTCAGTAACAACCCATATGTTGTTTTCCCTCTTCATCTAATCCAAACAAGTGAAGGAATCGACCACTTCATCCATTCCCTACCATCCTTCCACCTCCTTTTATTCAGACAAGACATGATTTTGGTATTATTAATCGAATTTCGCCAAAAAACAATCTGGATCAGGCATAAGGAATACCAGAAACCCATTACTAATTTTTGGACCAAAACATACCATGTCCCCAATTAGTCATGATCATAAAACCCTAATTTCAAAAGGCCATTCAGAATCAAACCTACTTCTCCAACTTGTGATTAAATAAAAAACCCTAGTAAGAAAAACACATTCAGAAGCAAACCTACTAATCCAATTACACGAATCCGAGCCAAAACTAAGCAATTCAGACGTACATTCTCAAGTTCACAAAAACCAATTAGACCATCTCTCAGCTTCAAATACCCAACCGGAAAATTCCCAGCAAAGTTCAATTCTTTCGGAATTTAGAAGAACGCAAACAATCTGAAACCCTAGAATCCACACAAAAACGAAACAATAAACATGAAAAAAGCACAAAATTAAATTCATCAGAGAGAAAGAGAGGGAGAGGAATTTACTGTCTAGGTAGCTGGCGAGGGAAGTGGAGAGGAAAGCGTCTTCCGGGCCTGCCCACGACATCGCTTTGGATTCGGCAAGTTTAAATTTCAGAACTTTGAGGTTGCAATTGGCAAGTAGCGGCGAATTATAGATGCCCCTGTACAGAAAAATCGAAACTTGGGGCAAATCAGAGATCTGTTGAGCTCATCGGAGCAACGACTTGGACTATCAGAGAACAAAGAGAGAGGATTTTAAGAAGCCGGGAGGGAGTTTTATGGTTTGCGGGTTGGTGGCGGATGAAAGTCCCGAAGACTCGAAGAGGGATCCAGTCATTCCGCGAAGAGCAAACTCTAGGATTATTTTTATTTTATTTTTTAAAAGGAAATTTTAACAGAATAAATTCCTGGTTTGGATCACTGATTTCTATTGACCAAAATCAATACTCCATCCGATCCAAAATATATGTCGTTTAGCTTTTCACCAAGTATTTTAAGAAGTTAAAAACTATATAAAATATTAACTTTTTATTAATTTTTTTAATAAATTAATATTTGTTAGTAATAAGTATTAAATTATAAAAAAATAGAAAAGTTAAATATATTATACGAAGTATAGTTTTTAGTTTCTTAAAATACGTATTAAAAAGTCAAACGTCATATTTTGGATCGGAGGGAGTAAGATAAATGTATCATTTTATTTTATTTTATTTGGAATCAAGACATGTGATTAGAGTTGTTAAAACACAACCCGACTCAACCAACTCAATCTGAACACCCAAAAGATTAGGGTAAAGACTCAAAAATTTTGACCCAATTTTTTTTTTTACTTTAACATGTAATCGGTATTTTGCCATTTTTTTAAGCAACATAAGTAGAGAGATCGAACAAGCCGGTAGATGAACTAACCATCGTGTACAACTGGAAGCAAATTACATAAGCAAATAACAAAAGGAAGTGACAGAAAGGAAATTGCATAAGCAAATGACATAAATAAATAAAATACAAGGAACGTACAAGCCATCCTACACTGAAAATCACAAGCCAAAAGATGAACGAAACGATTAGCCAAAGGGACAATGCACTCAGAGAAATATGGAGAATACTAGCGAACACCTCAAATTGTGGACTCAAATGAGCTATCAGGTGCCGATCGCACATCTACGACGTCGTCGAACATGACAAATCAACCACTGCTCACAAGAAGCATGCAACACAACGAGAACAACATAGTACACCAATCCGCAAAATCAAACCCAAACCATACGATTGCCCATTCAAACCCCACACACTCATCTCAACCCTCAAGGACGATAACTAAATCGTGAGCAAGCTACCACAAGGATAAGTCCAAATAGAGGCGATAAAAAACGAGACAAGGAAGATAAAAAGAGCAATAATGAGGAGGAAAGCGAATGAAAGTGCGGACGGAAAAAGAACCCCATTTTGTACAAGTTGGTAGGCACGAAGAAGAAAGACGGAGACGACCATGAAGAGGGCGAAACCCAAATGAAGGTCGTGGGCGGAGCTGCGGGTGCCCGGAGGAGGCTGGAGTCGAGGACGGCCGGAGGAGAGACGTAAACAACCGGAAGAAGTCGGGGAAAAACCGAGGCGGCAGTCCCAAATAGGCGTGGAGGTCGGCTGGTGATAAGGCGGTGACGGTATTTTGCCAAATAATAGTAGAAGTTATAGAATAGCAATAGCTATTAACTATACTAGTATTATTACCCGCGATCTTCGCGGGTTTTTTTATATGACTTTTATCATTCATGCACAAATTGTGTAATTGGATAAAAATTATATAAAAATTATTTTTTTGACCTTTTAATTTCATATATATATATATATATATATATATATATATATATATATATATATATATATATATATATATATATATATATATATATATATATATATATATATATATATATATATATATATATGAATACTTAATGGTAAAATTTAATCTACATGCTGGATTAAGGCCAGGGCATTTAACTTCGAATTTGTATGATGTAATTTCATTATTCTTTTTCTTTTTTTTTTCATAAAACAAAATTATTTTATCACTAAAAAAAGCAATATGCATAATGGATCTAATATTTGTATAAATTTAGTCTATAAGTTAATGGGTACGTGAGCAATATTTGCATAAATTTGATTTATAAATTAATTGTTTGTTAAAAATAAGAACTTATTGATTTGAAGTATTTTTATTGTTTAATAAAGTTAGTTATTAAGATTGATTATTGGATATTTATAATGGCATTTTGTGTAATTGTGTTCCATTAATTAATTACTTAGCTATCTTTTTTTTTGGAGCAAATTACTTAGCTATCTAGTATTTCTTATCAAAACAATTACTAATCAAAACTTATAATAATTTTTTTTATCCAAATCCTAACCAGTTATTTTATATTTTAACCAAACTTAATACTTAATTTAATTTATGATATCAATTATCTAGAAAATCTTGAACGATTGTTTTCCTTATTATAACCAGATTGTTTAACTTATTATAAGAATTTTACAATTTATATAAGATATGAAGTTAATCGCCATTTTTTCCGTAAGAGTAATCGCCATTTTCCCGTAAGAATACTTTATAAATTTTCCCGTAAGAATGTTACATATTATATTCAATCCTTTTATTATTATAATGGATGTATATATTATATTCTATTGAAATTTCGGTATTAGGATAATGGATGAATTAAATAATTTATTAAAATTCGATTAATGGTAGCATAGCAATATGGTCTTACATAAAACTCATCTTTAAACCTAAAAATCAATCCTTTAATTAAATTATTGGGAAATTTATCAATCGCATCGCATATATGATTGAATTGATTAAATATAAATTCACCTATGTGTCATTCTTTGGTGCAATCTGGCTCGGGTTTTTAAACACGTCAATTAATGATCATCTAATATATTTAATTCACATCATATAACGACTAAATCTATTTATCTATGTGTCATCTCATCTGTTTATCTTAATTGCTAATTATAATTATTTTTTTATCAGTTGAACAATAAAATTTTATCATGAAAATATATATTCATTTTTAATCAAAATATTAACTTTGTATATTAATTGGAGCAAATAAAAATATCATGAAGATCAAATTATGGTTTGATTTTTTAAAAATAAATATATCGTGGAGTATTAATTGTTGAGTTTGGCCATTTTTTTAACAAATTGAGCCGATTGTTTTTTTTTTTTTTTGAGATCAAACCGCCCTTTTCATTCCATATCATATGCCAACACTTTCAAAACAGTGTCTGGGAGTGCTTGAGTAGAGAAAAATAAAGAATGACAAATTGGTCTAACAGCAGCCAGCTCGTGAGCTGCTCTATTCCCATCTCTACGAACAAAAGAGAAACTAATAGAATTAAAAGAGTTGGCCAATCGGGCTATGTGGGAGATGAGATTGTATAAGGGCCCTTTGCCTTGGCTTCCTTCCTGAATCTTCATCACAAGAGTCTGACAATCACTCTCCACTTGTATGCAACTCAGACCCCGTTCCTTTGCCAGCGTTAGAGCCCATCGAATGCTCTCTGCCTCAGCTACTTCGGCCTCCTTTGTGTGTTCAACCTCCCGCTGGCCACCGAACACCATACTCCCCGTATGGTCTCTGCAAATCACACCCACGGCGGTCTTCGCCATCGGTGCAAGACTAGCATCACAATTAAGCTTTACGGTGCCCGGCTCCGGTCGCTTCCATTTACATCGGGTCTCTGTTCTCGGACGTCTAGCAACAGGTGTTGCTACTACATCCCTATATTTCTCCATCTCACCCATCATTTCTTCAGCCTCCCTTAGTATCTGTTCCGAATCCTTAAAATCCCTCTCAAAAATTCTCTTGTTCCGCGCACACCAAACGTGCCAAAGGATTATTGCCCACCTCTGTCTATCCTGGATTGTCCCAACCGTGAACACTCCTACAAACGCTGTATATGTAGTCGACGCTCCCACCCAGAATCTCTCCAGCTTCGGAACTTTCTTCCACACTCCCCTAGCCACTTTGCACTCAAAGAGAGCATGGAAGCTGGTCTCCTCCCGCCCGCACATGTCGCACAATGCATCCTCTGTGATCCGCCGTCGGACGAGATTTGCTTTGCACGGGAGAATCTCTCTCGCTGCTCTCCAAACCAGTGATGTCGCCTTGGGCAGAGTCTGAGTTCGCCAAAGCGCCTTCCACGCTTGTTCCCCTCCTGCAGTGTCCGATGTACCCTCTCCCCCTTCCTCTAGGGTCCTTTCCACAAGCGCATGATATGCTGATCGTACCGTGAACACCCCGTTCTTGGTGTGGCTCCATATGAGTTGGTCCCAATCAAGCGAGTCCACTAACCGTATCTGACGAATCTCATCAATGTCACATGATAGGAAGTATTTCTAGAGCTCATACTCGTCCCACCGACCTACCTCCCAGTCAATAAGATCAACTACTCTCAGCTCCGGATCCCCTCCAAAAAAATTCCCAATCACCTTGTAACTCGTCGGGCGGGGAATCCATTTATCTTCCCATACTTTAATATCCGCCCCGTTGCCGACACACCAATGCAGCCCCTCCATCAAGCCATCCCTCCCACTTATAATACTCCGCCATGTATAGCTCGAATTAGCCCCCGTCTTTGCCTGTAAGAATGAGCCCCGTGGATAATACCTCGCTTTTAGCATTCTAGCTAGTAAAGTCTCCGGCTCCTGCAGAATCCTCCATGCCTGCCTTGCCAACAAGGATCTGTTGAATACCTCAAGATCCCTGAATCCCATACCCCCCTTGGCCTTTGCCCTGCACATCCGTTTCCAGCTTAACCAGTGTGTCTTCCTCCTCCCCTCACTCTCTCCCCACCAGAAGTCACATAGGAGCATCTCAATCTCTCGACACAACCCCACGGGTAGCAGGAAACATGACATTGTGTATGTGGGTATCGCTTGAAAAAAAAAATTATGAAGATAAAATTACGGTTTGATTTTTTTTAAAACAATATATCATGGAGTATTATTGAGTATGGCCATTTGTTTTTTTAAACAAATTGATAGCCGGTTGTTATTTGTTGTTTTTAAAAATTGATTCTCTATATAATTTAATCAATTTAACTATTCTAACCTTTTTTCTTATAAAGTGATCTAATCTAGATTTTTTTCTAGATAAAATATTTATAAAATAACTTAAGGTAAAATGATAAAATTTGTAAGATATAAGGTTGAATATTTATACTAAAAATTAATTGACACATGGGATGACACATGTATAAATAGATGGGGTTATCATCTAACGTGGATTAAACTTATTGGATCGTCATTAATTGACATGGCAAAAAGCCCGACCCAAATTACACCAGAGAACGATACATAAGCAAATCGCACCAGAGCCCGACACATAGATTCTCACGCCTCTGTTTTAGTATTATATATATATTGATTGATTGATATTGATGATTGATTGATTGATTAACCATGAACAAAAAAATTGATACGTTGTGATATCCATCCAACTTATCTAATATTTTCAGATTTTGCTAGATAGAATAGCAATAACTATTAACTATGAAAAAAATATTTTTAACACGTTGTGATATCCAATATTTATTGAATTGATTGAAGTTAAGTTTTGAAGATATATTTAGGGAGCAAAAAATGTCATGTAATAAGATCTAATTAATTAAATGTATACTATCTAATACTTCCTCTGTTAATTAAAATTTATCGTTTATTATTCATACACGTTTTTTTAGAATGACAAAAACTACATTAAATATTAACTTTTTTTTACATTTGTTTTTATAAATTCATACTTAATATTAATAAGTATGAAATTGTTTTAAAAAATTATTAAAAAAGTTAATATTTTATATAGTTTTTAACACCTAACAAAGCGTGCGTGAATAGTGAAACATCAAGTTTTAATTAACGGAGGGAGTATTTATTAGTTAAATGTCCACCGATCACCCTCTAACTGCTACTTGCTTCTAAATATGACAGACAGCTGACAAATAGAACTATGACAGACAACTGAGAAACCGAACTATGATAGATAACTGACAAAGCATGATAGACAGATAACTGACAAAGCATGACAGTCAGTCAACAGAGTTAATCAAATGTTTAAACAAATCAAACAAAAACTCAACCCTAAAAAAACACGAAATCAACATACCAAACCCATAAAACCCCGCAAAATTAGCATACCAAAACCCTAAAAAAAAACCCCAAAATCAGCCTGCAGAAACCAAAAACAAAAAAATAAAACAAGTATGAGGCAAAGACAATCCTAATCATGAAGGGCATGTGCAAACACTTGTTCAAATTCAGAAACCAAACAGAAACTCAAACCCTTGAATGAAAAACAATAACCTGACGACATCGATCGAATTCAGCGCATCAAGCCCCTAAAAGAACCCAAAATCAAACAACTGACAAAGAATGATAGACAGCCGACAAAGAATGATAGACAGCTGACAAAGCTAATTTTATGTGTAAACTAACAAAACAAAAACTCAACCCTAAAAAACCACAAAATTAGCACATCAAACCCCTAAAAAACCGTAAAATGCACACCAAAACCCTAAAACCCCCAAAATCAGCCCGTAGAAAACAAACAAAAAGCAAGTACGAGGCTAAGACAATCCTAATTATAAAGGGAATTTGTAAACACTTGTCAATTTCAGAAATCAAACAGAAACTCAAACCCTGAATGAAAAACAATAACATGATGACATCGATCGAATTCAGCACACCAACCCTCTAAAAAAATCCCAAAATCAGCACAACTTATAAAGCATGACAAACAAGAAACAACTGACAAAGCTAATCCTATAGTTAAACAAACCAAACAGAAACCCAGCCCTAAAAAACCCACAAAATCAGCACACCAAACCCTTAAAAAAACCACAAAATCGGCACACCAAAATCCTAACCCAAAATCGGCACACCAAAATCCTAACCCCCCCTCCCCCCCCCCCCCCCCCCCAAAAAAAAAATCAGTCCCTAGACAAAAAAAAAATCAAGTGCCTTCGCCTAGCAATGGTCGGAGGCGGTCACAAAGAGGCGGACAACCTCCATCTCTCTCGCCCTCGGTTCACCCTCTCCCACAGATCTCGCTCTCAAACGTCGCCGTCAATCTCGTTTGTTGCCGGAGGTCATAAACAAAGGTTGGAAGCGGTTCTCATTTCTGCAAACGTTGTCAGAGAGGAGGAGGAGGAGAACAAAAAGGAAAAGGGTGAGAGGGGAAGACAAGGGGAGAGAAGAACAGAGGGAGAGAATGGAGAAGAACGAGAAGTCTAGGTTTGTGTACTTTGGACTATACGATGGACATTTGCTTAATTGAGTTAGAAAATTGGGTCTATCAGCCCAATTTCCTTATATATTTATGCGTATGTTTGTACAAAATTTTAAACCGAGTTACACCAAATTGAACTTTTTAATTTTTTTTAATCAATTTCAAGCCCTCGAGAACAATAATGAATTGCATCTTATTAGGATTATATTCTTTTGTTCGTCTATATCTATTAGTTTGCCACTTTTTGTATTGCACCTTTCTACTTGATTGTTCACCGTCTGCCAATTTTGTCGGCCATTCGAGGAGCCATGCTTACGAGGGTGGTTAACTTATTTCTTAGTGGTCGTTGTCCTGCCTCTTTGAGTGAATTTGTCGCGAGTGCTCCCCTCACGCCTCTTCTTAAGCCGGGTGGAGGGGTTCGTCCTATAGCTGTTGGTTCGATTTGGAGGCGCTTGGTGTCCAAAGTGGCTGCCTCTTCGGTTGGTAAAACCCTGGGGCCGTATTTGGAGAATATGCAATTTGGGGTGGGTGTTTCAGGAGGCGGAGAAGCGGTGTTGCATGCGGTCAACGGATTAGTAGAAGCTCAAGGGTCTGATAATAGCATGTCTATGCTTCTGGTTGATTTCAAAAATGCCTTTAATCTCGTTGATCGTAGTGTCATGATTAAGGAGGTTCGCCGTATGTGCCCTCTCATATCTTATTGGGTCGAGTTTTGTTATGCACGTCCCACTCACTTATATTATGGGGATCAGGTTCTATATTCGTGTCAGGGGGTTCAGCAAGGTGACCCTCTTGGACCTCTACTATTCTCGCTTACCCTGCCGCCCGTTGATCCGTAAGGTTAAGGAAAGTTGCGAGCTGAAGCTTAATGCTTGGTAACTCGATGATGGAACTCTAATTGGAGACACTTTGATGGTTAGCAAGGCGCTTGCTATTGTCCAGGAAGATGGCCCCGCCCTAGGACTTCACCTCAATGTTGATAAAATAGAAATATTTTGGCCGAGTGAGGATCCGCGTTGTAGGGAAGCCGGATTGTTCCCTAAGCATATTTCACGCTCGGTGGGCGGGGTTAAGCTCCTTGGTGGAGCGGTATAGCTTGGATCTTTCCTTCTGCAACGAGGTGATGATGAGGAGAGTTTTGAAAACTAATGCCCTGATGGAAGCCATCAAGAAGTTGGAAGATCCTCAATGTGAGTTATTGCTCATGTGAGCCTGCTCAGGAGTCTCTCGTCTTTACTTTGCGATGCGGACAACCCCACCCCCATGTTTTGTAGATGCCTACCATGTTTTTGATGATTCTTTGAGGTCTTCGGTGGAACAGATTGTTACTCTTGGAGGATCAGGTTTTGGCCCGTTACAGTGGCGTCTATCTACTATGCCCCTCGATTATGGTGGTCTCGGGGTCTACTCCGCTGCAGATACGTTGCATTATGCTTTTCTCGCTTCGAGGATCCAGTCCCGTGGTTTGAAGGACCGTATTTTGAGAACTGCTGGAGTAACTGGTGATGGGACCTCTTACGAGTTAGCGGTCTCCAGTTGGGTTAGTGCTATTGATAAGGATGACTTGGACATGTGTGTATTACAGCCAGCCCCCCACCTAATGAAGAAAATGGCTAGCTGCTACTACAAAAATGTGGACAAGCATCTCAAGGTAGACTTTGCTCCTACTGGGAGGGAAGAAGCTCTTATTGCTAATCTGAAGCTCCCCATGGCTCAACAGTGGCTGAAAGCTGCGCCTATTCCCGGTCTTGGTCAGGTTATGAATCCCATTACCTTTCACTCAGTTATTAAATACCGTATGGGAATTGAATTGTTTAGTGCGGGATCCAAGTGCCCTGCTTGTGAGAAAGACATTTTGGATGTGTGGGGGGATCACGCACTTGCTTGTGCTGCTGATATTGGTGTTAAGCATCGACATAATGTGGTGCGTGATGCTTTGTACAATGAGTGCTTGAAGGCTGGAATCTCTGTTCGTAAAGAGACATCTACTGGTATGGTTGATGACAAGGGAGGGGAACTTCGACCAGCTGATATCCTGTTATACAACTGGTTCCAGGGCAAAGACACTTGTGTGGACATTACAGGAACTTCTATCTTCAGCTCGGCTGGTCTTTCAAATTTCATTTCGGGGAAAGCGGCTAGAGTGGCTGCTGATAACAAGAGGAAGAAGTACGAAGATGTTTGCAGGGCCAAAGATTATCACTTTATGCCGTTTTCCTTTTCTACTATTGGTGACTTAGAGGATGATGCTATGGGTCTTCTTAAGCGGGTGTGTGGGGTTGCTAAGGGGGTACCTGGATATAGTAGGGATTTTTGTCACACTTTGAAAAGGATCGCGTTTAGTATTCAAAAGGGATGCGGAGCCAAGCTTGTTAGCCGGCTTCGATCTAATTCCATGCGGAGCCCAGTTTGTGTCGATCTGACAGGATCCTCCCCTTTGACTCAGTCTGGGATGTTTGACTTTGTGCCTGGTCGTGTTGTTGCTGATGCTGCTCGGCGTAAGTGTGCCAAGTATCGAGATTTGTGCACGACAGCTGGTTATGGTTTCCTACCCTTCTCCTTCTCTTCGTTGGGAGAGTTAGATACGGATGTGGTTGCCTTGCTGAAGCGGATTCAGAAATTCTCCGTATCTCAGGATGTTGGAGCTCGTGCTGCTGTTTATATTTTTACTAGACTCAATTTATTATCGCTAAGGGAGTGGGTGCCCAGATAGTATCTCGGCTACCCACTAATTTATTATCGCTAAGGGAGTGACGCGATAGGCGATCGGCGATCGGGGATCGGCGATGTGTCCCTCTCCCACTCATCCCGGCGCCTAGGGCCACTAGCTTCCTCAGGCCGGTTCGGATCCCCCCGGTGTCCGGCGTCACTTCAGGTTTGATTTCTTCAACTACGTTCGGCGTCTACGGTGTTTGTTTTACATTTGTCGGGTCTGGTTTTTCGATTGCTGGGTTCGATCGGTGTCGGGTAACGGTTCGATCGCTGGTGTATGCTGTTGTTGTGGTGCCGCTGCTACTGTCCTGCTGTTTCATCTCGATCGGGCTTTGTTTTGCTACCGTTGTGTGGTGGTGCTTCTCCGGTCGTCTTCTCCGGTTGATGATCGGCTGAATGTGTTGGTTTTGGAGCGGTTTCTTATTCTGCTGTTGGTCTCGATCGGATTGGTGCTGTGAGTTTGGTCTTCGCCGAATTGTGTCATCGGTTCGGCTGGTGTGGGTTAATTGATCAATTTAATTAGCCTCCCATGACATTGTTGATCGAAGATTTGAGTATTTTATTATTATTTTGTTGAGTGCTTAGTTTATAATTTTTATTATTTAGTTCGGTTTATGGGATGCCCGACCTTGTTCGGTATCATTGTCCTTTTGTGGGTCTCTGTGGGTGCCTTGATGGTGGTGGTAGAGGCCTTGTTAAAACCTCCATGCTCAGGCACCTCCATGATCGACATTGCAGTGGTGATGCTCAGGTCCTTACCCGTCAAACTCTTTCTAATAGTTTGGCTATTTATTCGGATGCTGAGATGACTTTCAGGCGCATGGGGGTTTGGTTATGTGGAGTTTGTCTTAAAACTCATACCTTTCGGGCTCGGTGTCGGCATAGTCAGGATGATTCCGTGACGCCTCCCGACTGTGGTGATGGCCTTGTTCGTTTTATTATTTATGATATTCCCAGGCCTTCAGCTCCATCTCCGTCATTTCCCTTGGCTGATGTTGGGGATGTGCCTGCTGGTTTGACTATATCTTCACTTGACCGTTTGTTTTCTATGGGCTTACGCACCGTGAAATCCATCCCTCCTAAGTGTCGCCTAGGTTTTGCTCGGGTTCTAAAAGGGGCTTTGGATGGTGTGGCTGACTCTCCGAGCGACCTTTCCGGCTGGATTCGCTTGCTTGTGATGCCTCTTTGTATACTTAAGACCTTTTCCCCACGAAGTAATCTTGAGTGTAGGACTGTTGTCAAGCGTCAGCGCCAGGAGGAGAGTATTGCTAGTGCTATCCGTGCTTGGGGTGTGCCTGGTGGCAGTTTGCAGCTTGTACAGGAGACCTTAGCTGAGGTTCCCCCTTCTTTTGGTGTGGAGGAGGACTTTGATTTGAGTGAGCGTAACCTCCAGCAATGTCGGAGGAAGATTTGTGATGGTCATTACACTGCTGCTGTGCGGGTGCTCTCATCATCAGGTATTGCCCCCTATTCTGATGCCACTCTTGAGGCTCTGCGAGATAAGCACCCTACTGCGTCATTTCCTAACTTGCCGTCGTTGCCTGTTGATCATCATCCTCTCGTTGCCTCTTCGGCCGTTGTTTTGGATATGATTCGGAGCTTCCCGCGTGGCACGTCCTGTGGGAGAGATGGGTTCCGTGCTCAGCATCTTTTTGATTGTTTGGGTGGAGCTGCTGTTGCTATTTCGGATGATTTGATCTCCTCTATTACTCGGGTGGTTAATCTTTTCCTTGAAGGCCGCTGTCCACAGGCTCTGGGTGAGTATATTGCTAGTGCTCCGCTCACACCACTTGTTAAACCAGGTGGAGGCATTCGTCCTATTGCTGTTGGAACTATTTGGAGACGCCTTGTCTCTAAGGTTGGTGCTTGTTTGGTCGGTCCCTCTTTGTCTGGTTATTTTGCTGGGCTTCAGTTTGGGGTCGGGGTATCCGGTGGAGGAGAGGCTATTCTGCATGCCTTGAATCGTTTTGTTGAGGCCCGTGGCGGTGAGGAGGGTCTTTCTATGTTGTTGGTCGATTTTCAGAACGCTTTCAACTTAGTTGATCGTGTGGCTATGTTACAGGAAGTTCGCCGTCACTGCCCGACTCTATCTCGATGGGTGGAGTTTTGTTACTCTAGTCCTGCCCGACTGTATTATGGGGAGCATAGCTTATGGTCTTGTCGGGGGGTTCAGCAGGGAGATCCTTTAGGGTCTTTGCTCTTTGCTTTGGTATTGCATCCTTTGGTATGCAAGATCAGAGACTCTTTTGCCCTGAGTTTGCAGGCTTGGTACTTAGATGATGGCACTATTGTTGGGGACACTTTGGTGGTGGGGAAGGTCTTGGATCTGATTATGGCAAAGGGTCCCCGCTTTGGCCTTCATCTTAATGTGGATAAGACCGAGGTTTTTTGGCCTACAGAAGACCCCAGGAGTCGGCTTCCTGGTGTTTTTCCCCCCTCTATTGCTCGGCCTTCACGTGGTGTCAAAGTTTTGGGTGGGCCTGTCAGCGCGTGCCCCATTTTCGGCAGTGACCTTGTGGCGAAGAGAGTGACTAGGACCATAGAGCTTATGGATTCTGTCGCGAGAATTGAGGATCCACAGTGCGAGTTACTTCTACTTAGGGCTTGTACGGGTATCTCTAAACTTTACTTTGCTTTGCGTACTTGTTCACCGCGTGTCTTTGGGCCGGCCCAGCTCTCATTCGATGCGGCACTCCGTTCTAGCTTGGAACGTATTGTCATTGCGTCAGGGCCTGGGTTTGGAGATTGGCAGTGGCGGCTTGCCACCTTCCCTTTTCATTTTGGTGGGCTCGGAGTGTATGCTGCTGGAGATGTCCTACATTATGCTTTTCTGGCATCTCGTTTGCAGTCTGCTGAGTTGCAGGCTAAGCTCCTACGCCCTTCTGGTATTACTGCTACTGGTCCTACATTTGATGATCCTTGTCGTGCTTTTGATGAGGCCACGGGTTCTGATCTTCTACGCGATCCTAGTGAAATCGCTGCCCCCAAACTTATGAAGAAATTGGCAGATATATATTTCGCGAAGGTTGCTGCTACATCGGACTCTGTTTTCTCTTTGACTCCGCGACAGGTGGCATTGTGGAAGTCTCAGCAGGGTGCTCACTCATCCGATTGGTTGCGTGCCGTTCCTATTTCTGGGCTGGGGCAGACTATGAATGGAAGGACCTATCGCAGTGTGCTTAGTTATCGACTTGGTGTTCCGTTGTTCACGGTGTCTAGGCCCTGTCCGGCTTGTTCTCGGGTCTTTGATGGTGATATCTATGGAGATCATGCTGTGTCTTGTGCTGGTACAGTGGGCATTAAACATCGACATAACCTTGTGCGCGACGTCTTATTGGATATCTGTTACAGGGCTGGGATTTCTGCCGGTAAGGAGGTTGATATCGGTTTGGTGGATGTGCATGGTAGACCTCTTCGTCCGGCAGATTTGCTTCTTTATTCATGGGACAGAGGGCGTGATGTTTGTGTTGATCTGACGGGATCCTCCCCCTTGACTCAGTCGGGGATGTCTGACTTTGTCCCTGGTCGTGTTGTTGTTGATGCTGCCCAACGTAAGCGTGTCAAGTATCGTGATTTGTGCACGACAACGGGTTATGGTTTCCTACCCTTCTCTTTCTCTTCGTTGGGGGAGCTGGATACGGATGCTTTTGCCTTGCTAAAGCGGATTCAGAAATTCTCCGTATCTCAGGATGCCGGAGCTCGTGCTGCAGCTTATATTTTTACTAGACTTAACTTCGTTATCGCTAAGGGAGTGGGTGCCCAGATAGTATCTCGGCTACCCACTAATTTCTTGTAAAAATGATTTGTTGATAATGAAATTATTATAATAAAAAAATAATAATAATAATAATAATAATAATAATAATTATATCACCCCTAGTATAACAAAAACAACAATAAACTTTACTCTGTATTAGACAATGCATCTAGTTAATTTAATCAACCTTTTTTTCTCTTGGGTGCCGAACCTTGTTGTTTTTGTATGCAAATGGTATGATCATGCAATAAAGGCAAAGCCGTGAAGCAAACAAACTAAATGCTTGCAATTTAATACCACAAAGCCAAAGTCAAATGTAAATGCTTGCAATCAAACACCACAAAACCAAATACCGTACAATCTAAATGCTTACA
Source organism: Persicaria maculosa (assembly GCA_963922045.1). Classification (NCBI taxonomy): domain Eukaryota; kingdom Viridiplantae; phylum Streptophyta; class Magnoliopsida; order Caryophyllales; family Polygonaceae; genus Persicaria; species Persicaria maculosa. The sequence continues at coordinate 9,755,757 of OY998253.1, forward strand.
ATCAAACGCAATCGCTATATTTTGTAAACCTCTATCTTGAAATGGGGAAAAATATGTAAATAAGTCTTATCGATTTTAAGAATTAAATCTCACTCGATTTATGTTAAAATATTTTTCAACTATTATAATCTTCTAAACTTCAAACTAGCTTATTCGTTAAGCAAATTTGCTGCACACTATTTCATCCATCAATTCCATTATACTTTAATAATAATATAATTGGCGAAAACTTTTAAAATCAACATCAACTAAAGTCATCTATGCAATTTATATGGGGTTTTCCAATATATTTTTTTTAAAAAAAAGATATCAATCAACACCAAAGATACATAATAAGCCACTGGAAATATATTTTAATGATGGTCCTTCGATCTAATGATATTTTTCTTCTCTTTTAGTGTCAACCATGACTACTTGTTGAGTCATATCTCAACTCTTACCTTGCCCAATGGCTTCTAATTCTATTATGTGCAAGGAAACCCTTTGTTTTTGGTTTCGTGGAATTGTAGAGGCATAAAAAAGAAAATATTTTGGATGGAAATTAATTCCTTGTGTAAAAACGAATATATACAACTATTAGCTCTCGTAGAAACAAAGTCGGAAACTGTGCCTGATGAAAACTTATGGAAACATGTTGGGTTTGATATGGCCATCTGGTCGCCTAGCATTGGCCGTTCGGGTGGACTTGGTGTGCTTTGGAAGAACCACCAACTATCAAACAAAACTCTGTCAGCTATGATTCATTTATCTAGGATAATTGGGATAAAATATGAAAACTTTAGTGATAACCTCACAATTCTTCTATTATTTGTACACGCCCCTCCAAATCCCCGGGAAAAAGAGTTTTTCTGGGCTAGTTTAACATCAATTGTTGAAAACTCACCCACCCCGTGCATTGTCATGGGGGATCTAAACGAAATCTTATGTTGCGAAGATAATCTTGGTGGAGCTACCACTCTACCGGTTAGGTTCTCACGCCTCATTAATTTCAAGAGTACCTGCTCTCTCGTGGATTTGCCGACCTTCGGAAATCCCTTTACTTGGACAAAGTCTCCTGAGGCGTTGGATAATATCCACGAAAAAATAGATCGAGTGCTGGTTCATCACCAAATTCTGCAAAAACTACCCAATCTCATCACCAAGAATGGGCCATTTTCGACCTCTGACCACTGCACCATAACAATAACTCTTGACTGTAGCTCCCCCTTCAAACCACCTCCCTTCAAATTTGAAAACGCTTGGCTGCAGCGAAAAGATTTCTCTAATATTGTTAAACAATCCTGGCGTGCTTCTTGTCCAGGTTATGCAATGTTCAAAATTATTTTCAAGCAAAAAATACTAAAACAAAAAGCTAAAGAATGGAATAAGAAATCCTTCGGAAACATCTTTCGCCAACTACAGGAGGTGGACAATGAATTAATTCTAATCCAGTCGTCTGTCGCTCTCAATAATTTTCAGGCAAATGACGGTAAGGAAGGTCGACTGCTAAGACAAAGGGAAAAACTACTGGCTTTCCAAAAAAACATTTGGAACCAAAGAGCTAAAACAAAACATATGAAGCTCACGGACTCAAACACCTCCTACTTTCATCGCATCGCTACTGGTAGGAGGCATAAGAAGCAAATTCGCAACATTACAACATCAGAAGGTACTCTAATAGTTGGAGAAGAAAATGTAAGGAAAGAAATTAAAAACGATTTCCACAAACGATTTACAAAGGAAACCATTGATGTCAATCTCCTAAACGAAATGACTAACATCATCCAAACCATCTATCACTCAGGCCGAAAACGACTTCCTCATCCATATACCAACAAACAGTGAAATTAAATCTGCTGTGTTCAGCCTAGGCAGAAACAAGTCTCCGGGACCCGACGGAATGACAGCTAAATTGTACAAACATTACTGGGATATATTAGGATCTTCAATAATTAAAGTCGTTAAAGGTTTTTTCTACTTTGGAAAAATAGTTAAACAAATCAATCATACTTTTATATCTCTACTACCAAAGATTGATAACCCAACGACAACAAATCACTATCGTCCTATAATCATCTGTTCTAACTTATATAAAATCATCTCGAAAATCCTGACAGAAAGGTTGAAGAAAATAATTGGAAAACTGATTCACCCGTTACAAGGGGCTTTTGTGTCAGACCGTGCCATCCAAGACAATGTGTTAATATCTCACGAAATCTTTCATTCATTCGGATCGCGCCGGGGTCGGGAGGGGTGGTTGGCAATCAAACTAGACATGGAAAAAGCATATGATAGGGTTGACTGACACTTCACCAAAACTGTCTTAGAAAAATTCGGGTTTCACCCTTCCTTTATCTCCTCGTGCATGGAATGCATAACAACGGTCTCTTACTCTGTACTAGTGAATAACGGTCCCACAGAAATCTTTTTCCCATCTAGGGGGATCCCTTATCGTCGTTCTTGTTTATTCTAGGCGCAGAAATTCTAGCGCGTCACCTGTCGGTGGAAGCTTCTTCTGTCAGGAGTCCAATCGGCTTCACATTTTGGAGGGATGGCCCGCGTGTTCCCTTTTTATCTTTTGCTGATGATATTATCATTTTCTCAAAAGGCAGCTTGGACGCGTGTAGGAAAGTCCAAATGATTGTAGACTCATATTGTAAAATCTCAGGCCAAAAATTAAATCATCACAAATCCTGCTTCCAACCAACAAAAGGGATTGCAAACTCTAGAATCTCGGAACTTAAAAATTGTCTAAACATTAACAACGCCAATTCCCTAGAAAAATATCTAGGATGTCCAATTATTAACGGCAGAGTAACAAAGGACACTTTTGAAGATATAATATGCAAATCGCGAGAACAACTGACTAAATGGCGTGCCAATTCTTTGTCACAATAGGGTAGAGCCGTTCTTATAAACACAAACTTATAAGCCAAACCCCTATATACGATGCAGAATTTCCTGCTGCCTTCAGCAATACACAAAGAACTAAATCAAATCAATAGAACGTTTTTCTAGAATAAAGACCTTCAACACCGTCCTCTGATTAGCTGGGACAGAATCTGTAGACCAAAAGGTTGCGGAGGATTAGGAATCAGGAAATCGAAACCAATGAATGAAGTACTACAAATGAAACTCCTGTGGAAAACACTAGCTGAGCCGGAAAACGTCTAGGTACAAATAATCAGATACAAATATCTTAGATAATTGAATATCCTCCAATATAAAAAAACAGGTGATGCTTCTTGGCAATGGGCAAAACTATCAACTCTCATAGAAAAGTTCAAGACTGGTCTTATTTGGTCGGTCGGATCTGGAAACGCAATCAAATTCTGGACAGACAATTGGATCACAACGTCCTCCATTCAGACAAGAAATGACTGCCCGTTGATTGATAATATAGATGAAAAAGTTAGCGACTATATTCTGGGTGGCAAATGGTGGACAGAGAAACTCACCGCTTCTCTTCCGTCTAGCATTGTGTCAGAAATCCTTCCTATTTCGCTCCCCACGTCAAATTTTGAAGATAGATTGTATTGGTGGCCAGACCGCACTGGTTGGTTCACCACCTCAAGCGCATACAAATTAGTTACAACTGAATCCTCTACCTAGCTAGATAGTAATGCCTGGATCTGGCGTGTGGATACCCCTCCTAAAGTAAAAAACTTCCTTTGGAAGATTTGCCAAAACGGACTCCCGACCGCCTCCAGACTCGCCCAGAGGGGAGTTTCTGTCCTCTCTACCTGCCCCCTTTGTAATAGCCTTGAGGAAGATGATGTGCACCTATTGTTCGAATGCCACATCACGAGCTCCTTACTCCAATTTCCAACACACATCAGATCTTTTATAACCACCCAGATTAACCTATCTAGAGATATAAAACCGATCATGTCTTTTCTTGGCACAAACCTGCCCAAGGATACATTAACGAAACTTGCTTTTGCGTGGTGGACGTTGTGGCACATCCGTAATCAACACGTTTTTCAGCAAATACCCATTCCTTCCACCTACGTTGCCTTACGACTCATCAAAAATCATGAAGCAAACTGGAGCAACACTCTCAGATATGACAATATTCTTGACGACAACATCTCCCCTAAATCACCTCGTTGTGGCTTTCCTAAAAAGCAGCCCAAGGAACGCCATATTAAGTGGAGAAAACCACCAAAAGGAACATACAAACTCAACTTCGATGGATCGGCAATTACAAATGGTGCCAGCACAGCTGGTGTGGTAATCAGAGACTGGAATGGACAACCGATTCACATCGGTTATCAAAAACTAGGAAAGAAAAGCTCTATAATAGCTGAAGCCCTAACACTCAAACTAGGGATACAACATGTCCTCAATTTACACATCGATAAAGTCCAAGTTGAAGGAGATTCCAGTATAATAATAAACCACCTTAACAACAAATATAAATGTCCCTGGGAAATTGAACTCATCCTATCGGATGTCCAACGTCTACTATCAACTTTGAAAGAAGTCTCCTTCTTTCATGTACCCCGTTTGGGCAATAGAGTGGCTGATAAGGTTGCACACATTTGCCACTCTGCCTGGGGTGCCGATATTTACAACAACTCAGGTCTTTCAGACCTCATCCGTAAGGATGCCTTCGGGTAGAGCAGTCTCACCCGAATTTTTTCCTAATAAATAAAATAAATAAAATAAATAAAGCTACTCCTTTCTATGTATCAAGTCAGGGCGGATCCGCAGATCTAATAAACATTTGGAGTAGGCACAATTTTTTTTGGATAATTTTTATATTATTTTTAGAAGAAATAATTTTTTAAAAAATATAGAAAAAACAAATTTTATATGAAAAACTGAGGGAAGAGAGTAATAATTAAAATTTTAAACAATTAATGTATCTTAAATTATACTCTGTAAATGGATTATATTTTTTTTAAAAGGAAATATTCGAGATCACAGACAACAGGAGATCGAGGGGAATCGGCTGATGGACCAACCGTCATGAAACAGCCCGAGAAAAGCAAATGGATTACATTTATTTTCCTTCTTTTTACCTTTACAAAATTTACACCAAACGAGGTCTAAAAAAATAAGTGAAATGCCGCTAGCTAGTTGATATTTATGTTCATTGTTTAAGAAGTGGTTGACAATTAAGGTACAAGTATGAATTTTTGAAGATATGGAGTACAAGTGGAGAAGTGGGTGTCTTGTTGCGCAAAAAGGAATATTTGCAAGTATAGGATGGATTCCTTTGAATTATTGATCAAGTGTTTCATTTGTTGCTTTATGTGAACAATATCGATCACTATCCACATTTCCTCTTGTAGTTTTATGGTGAAATCTACCCTAAACTATACCCTCAAACTTAATAAGTATAAATTTGAGATATGATTATGATTGAAAAGATGCACAAGACCAACTCATACTAAATTAAAAAATGAAGGTGTATATAACAAATGAACTCGTGGCCTCACTTCCAAGTCTGAACACAAATACATAAATAAATGTATTATTTTTAAATATAGTCTATTTAAAATATAACCTATATATATATATTTGACTTAGTTCTACACAATTAACCAAGTATTTCAAGGAAGATCTTCTCATTGATTTTGTGATGTATATACAATGAATAAGTTTATCTACAAGGAAAAATATTACTCTAGTTATGTGTAAATAAGAGTAAACCTTTGCATATTTAGATTGACATTTAACAAGAAAAATCACCAAATAGGAACAAATAAAATCAATTTCGATTGTAGCAATAGGGGCGTTGGCAACTCATCGACAGGATTCATAATCTGGGATCACAAGGGGGAGCGCGCCCACTACTGTGTCTGCGCGTTGGTGGAGCACTTCTAGGCCAAAGGTCGATCAGCTCCAACGTTGGAAGCAATGACACTCAAACTTGGACTTTTGAAGGCACAAGATTTTATGCTTTCTTGAATTCACATCGAGATAGATAACCTTGTCATTATCAATGTACTCAAAGGTTACTGATCGTGTCCATGTCAGATCTAAATCCTCATTACCGACATCCTCCACATTCTTTAGCGTTTTGAAGTTGCAGGGATCTCCCATATCTTTAGGGAAGTTAACAGATGTGCAGATTGTATTGCACATCTATTCTAGACGGATCCCACACCGACACCTCTTCAAGACAAAGAATTATGTACACGCATCTATAAGGGTACTATTAAATGGTGGACTGGCAAAGTCTAACCATGTCCAAATTATCACACGTGTTAAAAAGAAATGTATTTGACATAGTTCTAGCGATCGAGGTCATTAGAATTGGATCAAACACAGTAAACCCAATGAACATTCTAAAACTTTTTTTAGAGGGGCTAAAAAAATTTCAAGCAATTTTTTTTTTTGCATGTATATAAGAAAAATATTTTTTTTTATAAATATATTAGAAAAACATGTTTTCCAATGGAAAAAAATGTTTTTTGTTTAAAAATATTGAAGAAAAAATAAATTTTATATTTAATTAGGTATAATTAGTAGAAAAAAATTAAGAGAAATACTCCATCCGATCGAAAATAAACGATGTTTTAAAGTTTTACGCGCAAATTAAGAAACCTCCTAAGAGTAATAAAAATCAATTTTTTTTGTCAAAGTAAGTAGAACTTGAGAGATGCATTTAAATTTCCTTATGATGTTTTTTTAAAAAAAATGAAGCCAACCTTTAAACTTCTTGGAGCCAAAATTATAAGTAATTTTTTTAAGAGAAAATTTGTAATTGGAGGAGTGTCATATTTTTTGAAATAATTAGTAGAATGTCTATCC